>OX276401.1:27061753-27741917 GCA_946251805.1 Cybosia mesomella
GTATGTTTACATTAATTTCTTGACGTAGGCTGTCATTCCACTGTCCTCTCATGGACTACCAGAAATATCGTGAGTTTTGTTATGAATGATATTCAACCTCTTGATAATTGGCAGTCTATTATTGATTTTTCGTGTCATTTTAAAATTTGGTTGGTTCGATTTTTCCACGCGTTGAAAAGTCAGAAAAGAATTGGGCAGAGCTGAGGCTGCTGGGTGAGGGTTTGGAGCCATTCTTGGGGCGATATAGTTTCTTTGTTTCTGTGGAAATGGTGATTGTGTTCTGACATCGTGAGAAAATCGATTATAAATTATCTCTTCTTTGGTATAAAATATTAAAGTGTTGTGATTCGCGTTTTGATGGGTATATTAATCAAAACTGAAATACTTCCGTGAGGCGATACGCCGCCCCACAGATCCATCACCTTAGTGTTACATAACGTAAATAACTCCATACCTTTCAATATCCTGCAGATAAGTGGTCTTCATTTGTACTAGTGATGTTCATAGTATGAAACACGCCGGCCGAAGATCACTGCTCTCGAGACCTATCTCGGGCAGTTCAGCAAGGTCAGCCTAGCCATACCTTCCATCGGTCCTCGAGTTTGAACTCGGGCCGATCTCCGTGATCTACATCTCCTTCTCATTCAGTGTTACCATTTTTTTATTTTTTTATTTCAAATTTCTGTTTATTTAATTAATTAGAAGTCTAATACAAAATCTTCCGGGTTTTCTTTATTTTCTAAGACTGGACGAGGCGGGGTTCTTTACGCCATCGCGTAGGTAATTCCGTTTCGTTACAATGGTCAAGGCCATCTAGTCACTTCGACTGTCCATCTGTTATCAGAATATCTCGCTAGGTCTCCTGCCTGCGCATGATGTAAGGCAGCTGATAGTTTTGTTCTCTGCCCTATCTGCTCGCTTCTGTCTTTGTGTAAAAAGTATTAAAAGTGTCAAAATCATTGTGAACAAAACATTACAATTATAAAATTATTTAGAACGTTGTAGTCCAGAGTAAAATGAATAAGTTTTGTTTAGTTAATAATAAGAATAACGGGCTTTTCAGCATCATCATTATCATCATCTGAGCGTTGTGTCCCGATTGCATCCGAGGCCTACACCTCGGAGCCCGGGGTCCGCTTTCCTGCCTTTCCTTCTCCACTTCGCACGTTCTTGGGCATCAATGGTAGTGAGACCATTGGCACGCATACCTTACAACGTCTGGGTCTCCCCCTCCTGCCGGGTCCCGGTGGAAGTGCCATGGCCAGACATTTGTTACTCACGAAATTAGGCAGCTACCGCAAAACGAGGCCACACTAGCGAAGGCTTGTAAAGATAGAATGACAGTAGAGAAAGCTCGTGAAGTGTGAAAGGCAGGTCGTTGTCCAAATTAACCAAGTAATGGATAAAAAGGACTACTAAGACCCTCGGTTGCATACAAACATCTATGGTCGTCGAACCCTAAAAAGTGCGACAATCTGGGTGGTACTATAGTCGCCAGTGGGTTGTGGAGGCCAATGGCAGTCGCTGGACGAAAAATGATCGAAGTTCAGCCGTTTCGTAGTTAAAGTAAAAGCCGACTCCAACTGAGTTGGGCAAAGGCTCGGCTGAGAGAAAGGAAAGATAAAGTAGAATAGCGGAACCAAGGGTCCAAAGTGCTGAGCACGCCGTAATAGCGGAAGTAAGACCCATGGTGGAGGACTGGCTAGAGAGACGACACAGGAGCCTCTCGTACCGGCTGAAGCAGGTGATCTCTGGGAAGGCGTGCTTCGGGGACCACCTGTTTCGGATCAGGAAGGAGCCTTTGAGTGCCATCACTGTGATGCAAGCGAAGACTCAAGGCTGCACACGATGGCAGAGTGCCCGGCGTAGGAGGCGCCGATACAGGCCCTCGTGGCTGTCCTCGCGAGTGGGATTCCTCTCGCTCGGTGTCTTCCTCGTGGCGATGGTACGGAACGCAAGCGCGTGGGCTACCGCTGCAGGGCAGGTCCGATATAATCAACCCCGCTGGCCGGTGGAAATCCGAGGGGATTTCCGCACGGAAAAAAAAAGAAAAAATAAGGGCTTCGAAGTGCAAGTTTTACATGCGACCAACATTGAAACTCAGCTGAAGAAGAGATCACTGGCACCTAACTGGCACCTACAAAGTTATCACTCTTACACCTGTCTTTATCTCGATATAATAAACATCTCTATGAACTTTTGTGATGTAATTTTGTTTTGTAGCTGTTAACAATAGCCCGTGTGTCATCGTAATGAAATGTAACCTTCGATACAAAACCTTCGGTTGCCATGTTGGGACGTGCAAGTCATGAATACAGATGGCGGTGTTTATTGTTATGTTATGTGATAATCTATAATTAATACGTGGAGCAACACCTTTGAGTCCCTTTTTGAAAATATTCCTCCGTGCAGGAATGTGAAATTTGGTGTAGGTAGTTAAAATTTATATGAAGAAGTGCAAAAATGTGGCTTATTCGAGTGGACCCAGTAAGCCTACTGGGTCCACTCGAACAAGCCGTGGTAATCAAGTAGTTTACACATTACACATTGCAAAGTTATGCAATACTAGCCAGGTCAGTCTTAGGATGGGTGACCATTCTTAACACATGGTGAACCCTCTGTGAACGCTACTTCGTCCGCGTGAGCTTAGATCTAGGTTTTAATTTTTGGGGGTACTTAATACTTTTTCTAAAATAAAAGTACCAAATACCTATTTTTTTTCGTGCGGAAATTAAATAAAATAAAATAAATAAATAAAAAAATTAAATTCCCTTAGTAATACGTTTTACTCTTTGGGTACGGCACCCTCGCTTAGCAACCTCCGTCCTCCATGAGCGCAGGACTGGGGGTGGCAGGTGAGGCCGCCTGTCACCCCAGCAGAAGCAGGCCGGGACGGCGGGGCGACCAGCGCCCCTCCCCCAAACCGGGGCAAGACGGGGACACCGTGGTTCCCAAACCCAAGGAAGCCATCTCGAAACCGGAGATGGCCCAGGGTCAGTCGGGGTGCGAGGGATATGTTTTATAGGCAACCTTACACCATGGCGTCTGAAGACCCAAGACAGCAGTTTTAGTTGGTTCAAGCCCGACATAACCGCCCCCGCTAGCCGGTGGGGGGGGGGGGGGTTTCCGAGGATTTCCGCAAGAAACAAAAGGTATTGAACAATGAAAAGGATTATTTTACCATTGCAAACAGAAACTTTAATTTTATTCATTTGTATAGATAATATTAATATTCTTCAATACTTACTCATCACGTCATTACTATTTTACAGGTAATTTGAGTGCGGTTACTCTTCAGCTAATAGAGTAAGTTTATTACTAAATTTATAATCAAAAAGCTACAGTGGTAGTGAGTGCAGCAGATGTGCATGAAGTGCTGGTTCGATTCAAGGATTAGGCTAAGTATTACTTTTAGACAATTCTGTTGGCAATATGTCCGGTAGATAATAATCATCTTCACAGTGTCAGTTCCGATTGCATACAAAGCCTGTAGTTTGGAGCCTGGGGTACGCTCTCTAACTCTCTCTTGATTTGACTTATATTGACTTTTGCCGGAGCGACTGTCGGCTGACCTCCCAACTCAGAGAGAAAAGCTTGCGCCAGTGTCTCATTCGTTATTCAGTAGGTGCACCTAATACCAGGTGAAGTTGGCTTTCTGATAGAAAAAAAACGCAATAAAATCCGTTCAGTAGTTTTTGAGTCCATCGCGAATCAACAGACAAACAGATAAACGAATAAACAGACAAATATTTTGAAAAAAAAATGCGTTCAATATCGTTAATTTGACATGACCCAAGTTTTTTTTTATATTTCCAATGTACAGACACAACTAATTTACAATTTTATAATAGTATAGAAGTCAGAGGAAACTGAAATTTCTTCTGCTCCCATCAGTGGGTAAAGCCAGTGGGCTAACGAGTCCTACCCTCATTTAAGAGAAAAAAAGATAAATTATAATTATAAGATTACTTAACAAAGTAACTGCGCTGAAACTTTAAGCAGCAACTTTGAAACTTTAAAACTCGTTAATTCTGAATCGACCGAAGATCCGTATGCCGTAACTAGCTCCAGTATCCAGAGGTCATGTCGTGAGGTCTCGAGATGAAAGTAAGATTATTACTCCCCTTAAGCTGTCCTAGTTTTGTGATGGCCGTGACGACACCAGGCAGACACCACCATTGTATCTAGAGCTGTGAGTTTTCTCCCCGTTGAGTGCCTCATCTGCCAACAAAATAGGCTTATTGGACGATTCGCACGATTTGAACTCGCACAAAACTTGCGAATCGACTCCTTTAAATAATATGATTTTTTCTCTGGCGATTCGCACTAAGTTAATTTATTGGCGTGCTAATCGTCATCTCTAAAAATGTGTAGTAGGCTATGGGCACACTTTTTTTGAAGGAATAAATAATTGAGCTGAGTGAGACGAAGTCGAGCGAAAGCTCCTCATACCAGACTTCAGGACTTTCTTTGTCACAGGTCTCCTCCTAAACTACTAGTCCAATCAGAACCAAATTTGGCATGATTAAAGAGGTCAATCAGAGGAAGGTTTATGGATATATTTTGAAAAAATTAATGCTACCACAGAGGAATGATAACCGTTAAAAAAATCCAGATGGAATTACATAATAACCGCTCGAGACACTGTGACCAAACTTTGCACGTTCAGAAAGCATGTCCAGAGTTGTGACTTTCAAAAAGAATTTTCAAAATCGGACTTGTCACGGAGGAATGATTACTATTCAAAATTTTCAAAATCTGATTCCGCAATAGCGGTCAAATCTATTGGACAAGTTTTGGCGCCAAAACAGTCGTCCAAAACTCCCGAATAACTATCAAAAACAATATTCAAAATCGGACTTGCCACGGAGGAATAATCACCGAAAAAAACAAACATTGTTTGATCAGTGTAAAAATTTTGCACGTGAATGATTTTAATGATAAATAAATCGCTCTTAATCATTCAAATCACGATGTCTCACTCAGCACAACATTGCAAGCAGCGATTCGCCTTGCAGACCTAGTTAAAATACAGTCGCACTCAGCCATTAAAATTAAAATTCACAAATTCAATTCAAATTCAAATTCAGCCATCACTGAAATAAAACTAAAAATAATCGAAGTTCAAATAACAGATATTTACTTGAATGTAAGAAGAAAGTGCATTAAATAAGTAATAATAATCACTTAAAACGTGGCATATCTACATGCTTATTAATACAAAACAATAAGAGCAAGACAGCAATATTCGTATAATTAGGGAAAAATGAAAGAGAAAGCTCTATATATGCTATCATGCTCACTCGCGTTGGTCATGGATCTAATTTATACCTTCGTACGCCTATAATATGCACGAAGAGGTAGGGGTTTGGAAATAAACAGCCATTTTAACGACTATGTTCTTTATACATCTACACTTTCTACATACACAATAATATTATAAAGAGAAAAGATTTTTGTATTTTTGTATGTAACGAATAAACCTAAAAACTACTAGACCGATTTCAAAAATTCTGTTACCGTTAGAAAGCTGCATTATCATTGAGTACCATAGTCTTTATTTATTACTAAAAAAAGAGATCCTTAGAAATTCCTACCGGACCTACCCAAGGTGTAAAAAAATGAGTCATAAAATACGTCATCGCATGAGCTGCGGAAAATATTGATGATAGAACAAAAAAATGTTCTTTAATATTATAGAACATATCGATATCTACAAACAAGTTGAATTCCTGAGACGAGCTCAGCCGAATACAAGGGATTTTCTATTTTGTGTTTTTTTTTTTGCGATTTTTTTTGCTTTATCTTGCAATGGTTCACCCCAGCACGAATCTATTACCGAAAACAGCAACTCGATAGCTCATCTCCTTCATACCCAAAACCGTGACAGAAAATTGGCAACGACGACGTCGACGACGACAACTCGATAGCAATAGGGCTTTTCTAAAGAAAATCCCTAAAAACTTCGCTAGACCATATGTCCAACTATTGTACTTTTCACTATAACTGCTTTTTTACATTTTTAAAGTTGATAGAAATGCCTATCAACATCAGACCATGTTATCCACACCTTTCTGTTAATTCTTATTCAAATAAATGATTTCGTATTAAAAACTGTTTCAATACCTGTTGATTACTTTTGGAATTATTGAAATCGGTCATTCCATTCAAGAGATGTTACGAAAAAAATATATTTAACAATGGTTTATTTGAAATTTCCACCTGTGTGGGGATGAAATAGGGGATGATAGGTAGACATCTACACGAGCGGAGCCGCGGGCAACAGCTAGTAGCATAATATACGAAAACATAAGAAGCCTACCCCAATGGAAAAGAGATGTGGCTATGTGATTGTATGTATATTTTCGGGCACATATACTATCGAATGGTCTTGTACGACACCTCATGTAGGTATAGGTACAAATATTTGCGTGCGAGGGATATGCTCTATGGGCAACCTTACACCCCGGCGTCTGCAGACCCGAGACGGCGTGCGGTTTTAGTCGGTTCAAGCCCGACATAACTGCCCCCACTGGCCGGCGGGGGGTATCCGAGGGGATTTACGCACGAAAAAAAAAAAAGGTACAAATATTTGCACTGAGCAGGAATCGAATCTGCTAGCTTTGACCTCGCAATCTGACGCTCAGCAACCATGTTTTTAGAAATTTGATGACACAAATTTGTCACAAAATTCTGCCGGGTGGGTACCACCGTGCACGATTGCGAAAAACCCGCCAAAGTAATCCAACTTCGGTTTGATTGCGTTCAGGGGTCAGCAAGTGCATAGCCGGGCAGGGGGATTGTGGTCGCAGCACTAGTGGGACCGGTGGGTGTCACGCGGTGCTGCGACGACAATCCTCTTCTGATGAGGCCGTCAAGCTGAGTGCCACCATTGTTAACATGGTACGTGTATATAATGGTGACCCTCTTTCCTGAGACTTTACCTTCAGCTTACCAAAAAATGTTACTCAAGTTATTTATACGTATAATAATATTATTCTAAGATTACCTATATCAATCTAAGCCTATTTGTCAACAAATTCAGGTTATCGTGTTTATAACGCTATTTATCTTATACGGCTGTGTGAAATGATTTGATAACATACGAAATTGAATTCTGAATATTTTAATAGTTAAGTTTACGACGGCATTTGACAGTTAAACGCTTCGCAAGTAATATTTTAGGAGCTACAACACACACATAATAAGTATATATTTCGCTTTTGTATTATATACTAGCTGTGCCCGTGACTTCGTCCGCATGGATTTCGATTTTTAGAATCAAACCCTAAATATTTTTCTAATATAAAGTAACCTATGTTTGAAACATTACCTATCTACCAGTGAAAGTCCCGTCAAAATCGGCCCAGCCGTTCTGGAGTAAATCAGATTTTATTCACAATTTTGTGGGTTTTAATTTATTTGTGTGGAACGGTAATTACAACCTCTGCGGCGTAGCGGTAGTACGTTCGACTGCTAAGTCAGAGGTCGCGGGTTCGATTCCTGCTCAGTAATTTTTTATTGGTCTGGGTGTTTCTATGTATAATATATATTTATTTACAAAAAAAAAGTATCTAAGTATGTTTATCTGCATTCTAGAACCCATATGACAAGCACAGCTTAGTATGGGTCTAGATGGCGTTGTGTAATTTGTCGTAGAGTATTTTATTTTAATTAATTAATTTAATTTTTATTTTTCTTAAATAAAGTAATGTAATTAAATTAAGTAGTTAAATTAAGTGTATATTACGCCCCAACATTTTCTATCTACCAGTGAAAGTCTCGTCAAAATCGAGCCAGCCGTTCCAGAGTAAATCAGATTTTATTAAAAATTTTGTGTTTTAATATTTTTGCGCGGAACCCTTTTTTTTTCGTGCGGAAATCCCCTCGGATACCCCCCCCCTCTGGCCAGCGGGGGCGGTTATGTCGGACTTGAACCGACTAAAACCGCACGCCGTCTCTGATCAACAAACGCCGGGGTGTAAGGTTGCCCATAGAGCATATCCCTCCCAACCCGACTGACCTTGGGCCATCTCTAGTTTTGAGATTTTGCGCGGAACCCTAATAATTTTTCCAAACTTAAAGTAGCCTATGTTATGCCTTGTAACATTACCTATCTGTCAATGTGAAAGACCCGTCGAAATCGGAACAGCCTTTCCAGAGATTACCTCTTTCAAACAGACAGAAAGACAGACAGATAGACAGACAAAATAAAAGTTCTATTTTTGTTATAGGTGTGTTGTTTACATTCACGTGCAATCATTAAAAATTTGTAATTTCAATATTACAAACAAACACTTCAATTTTTTTTTATTTGTGTACCTAGATATAGATAAGATATCTTATATTTTTTAAATGTTGATTTGATTTTACACAGCGCTATCTAGATCCAAACTAAGCAGAGCTTGTCATGTAGGTTCTAGAAGACGGATAAACATACAGCTACAACGGATATAAATAAATACATATTATACATAGAACACCCATATTATACATATTTGTAATGAGTGGGAATCGAACCCGCGACCTCTGACTTAGCAGTCGAATGCTCTACTACGCCACAGAGGTCGTATCGCCACGTAGACTGAGGATAGCTTTTATTCTCCGTCTACGTATCGCCACATATAATCTGAATCTCGAAAACGGCTACAACGATTTTCATGATACTTAGTATTTTCGTTAGGTTTCGCAGACGACAAATCGATTTAGCTAGGTTTCATTATTAGAAAACGTTGAAAATAAGATATTATATATATATATATATCTGTATATATGGGTGTCGATATTTAAAATTAATTTATATAGTTTCTGCGTCCTGTTCCAAAATCTAAATTTGAAATTAATTCGCACCTTTTCTTTCGTGCGGAAATTATCTTGTCTAGTATACGTCGATGTCAATGGTAACAATCTGTCAACCCCCTGCTTCATTAATTGGTGGGGGCAGGGTAATGCTAGTTGTATCGTGCTTATGGCTTGATTGCATAGAATTTTAAAAAATAAGTTCTAAGCAATAGGGGCAAGCATATTGCCATCAACCGGACATTTTGCAGAGTCCATACTGCTACTGAGAAATTTTACCAGACCCGGGCATCGAACTCCACACCTCACCGCTGCCGCTCCGCCACGAAACTATTTAGTTTCTAGTAACATAACATAACACATAACATAACTTCACGCCTGTACCCCGAAGGGGTAGGCAGAGGTGTATTACACACCCAAGATTCGCCAGTTATGTTTAGGTCCCAATGTAATAGGGGGCGAGCCTATTGCCATCTACCGGGCACGGGCATTTTTAGTACACACATAACTACGAAAAGTTAGAGGTGTGTGCCCGGGGCGACTGGGGATCGAACTCGAGACCTCGTCTCGGCAGTCTGTTACGTACGCCACTGGGCTATCGCCGCTTGCGTAGTTGCTTGAGTAGTTTTTAGTACCTAAGTTTTATGCATTCTGCAACACTCTGTAGTTCCCATAGTATCATGGAAGTTACTCCATTTAATAACAATATTTCCTAACACGTACGCGATTGTGGAAAACCAATGTATTTTCCTGTGAACGTGTGCATACGCAATGCATTAGGCATAGGCTACATGAGGAGACTTAAGTAGCCGTAGGTATATTTATTACTAACTGATGCCAGTGACTCTAGCCGCTCGGATCCGCATCAAAATCCGTTCAGTAGTTTCTGCGTCCATCGCGAACAAACACAAGAATTTAATTTTTGTCTTCAATCGTTCAATTAACATGATCCAAATTTTTTTAAATATCTCCAATGCACAGACATAACTAATTCATAATTTTTAATTAGCTATTGCCCGCAGTTATGCCATGGGGACTTATTCTAGGCATAAAAGCCTCTGTGTTATGCCAGAGTATAAAATATCCCTGTGCAAATTACAGCCAGATTCAGCCGTGATTGAGTTAGCACAGTCTACTTCTATTCTTGAAATAGGTGCCCATGAGTTGCGAAAACGGGATCAAAATTTCACGCGAATGGAGTCACGGGCAACACCTATTTTATTTATTATATTAGTAAGACTAGCTGACCCGTCCCGTGTTTTCTCGGATTTTATAATACGCAATAGCATATCTCGTATTTTCTGCACTAGCAATGATGAGGTTATTTGAGTGTATACTCCCAAGCCAACCTCAATTGCTAGTGCTCCTGCTGCTTGACGGACGAGGCTCCGGGCAGACTTTCCTCTAGGGGTTCGGGGGTCCGACGGCAGTCCCGTAAAAGCCAAGATATAATTATACCGGAGATGAGCGGACTGGTGCTAGGATGATGCACCACTACTGCACTGTCAAGACAGTTTGAACGCAATAGATTTTTTAAGTGAAAACTTCTTTAGCGGCGTTGTGCACTTATTTGTAATGGGTAAAAAAGGTCAGTAAACACGTTACCTGATCGTAAGACAACAAATATAGAAGCGCTAATTTCACACTGTACTTAACAACCTTGGTGGCGTGTTCGTCTAATGAGTGGCCGTTGACTTCTTCAAGACTGAGATCGATTTCCACCGAAACACTTTTTGTCATTATATAACTTTTTGTAATATTTATTCTATTTTGTGCCATAAATCTATTGAAATAAAATGGAAATTAAACAAAGTGCATCAATTAATGAAAAAAGTGACGAAGAAATACCGAAAGAAAATGAGTGAGTACTTTATAAATATAGTGGCGATGATGGTGAAAAAGTCGTTGAAATTATGGAAGGAAGTTGATTTTTCTGAGAGATAAACTTTTTAATGTAAAATAATTGTAATAGTTCAGAAGTGTTAAATTTTTAATGTAATATAAATTGTCATGTTTCTGTACGATAGCGCAATAAATGAATATTGTATTTTACCACATGAATGATAGTACTTTTATAGTGATAATTAAAGCAACTCGTGCAAAATTATTCCCTAACCATTACAAAAATGCACAACGTTAATATTCAAGTTTTCACTTCTGCCGGCACTCCTGGAATGCAACCCGTCGTTTTTTTTTTCTGCCTGTCTGTACTAGACGTAACTGTCTTATGAAACTATAGGCAAATTTGATTTTATCTAGTCTAGTTTTATATCTAGTCTAGTTTTGTTGCCAAAGCAATTACCCCATTGTGTAATATAATGATAATGTCTTGTATTTTATAAGCGTTCATCGCTTGCGTAATACAGAAGCAGTTTACGGGAAAGTTGAGAATGTTGTACTTTATAGGTTTCTGTAGTGAGTGCATATGGGACCCAACCAAGATCTTCGGAGACAGCCAAACGGATGAGAAGTCAACCCCGCAAAAGACAAATCAAGAGAAAGAGTAAGACAGTGGAGTCCGTTTTCAAAAGTACAAGCTGTGATGATGATAAGTGTCCTTCGGGTGTTTTTTTTCGTGCAGAAATCCCTTCGGATACCCCCCTGCCGGCCAGCGGGAGCGGTTATGTCGGGCTTGAACCGACTAAAACTGCACGCCGTCTCGGGTTTTCAGACGCCGGGGTGTAAGGTTGCTAATAGAGCATATCTCTCGCACCCCGACTGACCCTGGGCCATCTCCGGTTTCGAGAAGGCCCCCCTCGGGTGGATGGCCCCCTCGGGTCGGTCTACAGGACCCTACCAAAATCCTTGGGGCCCAAGCCAACGTCACTAGCAAGTCGATGCACCAGCCAAACACAGGATGAAACTCTGGCGCAGGCTTTCCTTTCAGGGATGAGGTGCCAAACGAAAAACAAAAGCCAACATACCAATCAGAATCCACAAGGAGTCCTCGGGCTCCAAAATGCAAACTTTGGACGCTACTGAGCAATCCCTATGAGAATGATGATAATGATGAGTGTTCGTCGCTTGCGCAATTCAGAAGCAGATTTCAGTGAAGTTAAGAATGTCGTACTATGTAGGAATCTGTAGTAAAAATTACATAACTACTTATTAGGCCTGGCTTATTCATAACGAATTTTATTATGAGTCAAAGACCGCGGTAGCCTAGTGGTATGGGCAAAGGACTGCTGAGACGAGGTCTCGGGTTCGATCCCAGGTTTTACCATGGCACACAGCAATGACTTTTCGATGCTTTTCGAAGTTATGTGTGTATTTATCGCAGGTTTATAAGTGCCCGGTTAATGGCAATAGGCTCGCCACCTATTACATTGGGACCTAAAACATAAACTGGCGAAATGTGGGTGCTAGCACCTCTGCCTACCCCTTCGGGGATATAGGCGTGAGTTTATGTTATGTTATGTTCAGACCTAATGTACAGTCAATGATAAAAGTTATTAAAATTATAGAAAAGTTCCACTATCTACATTTTGCTATCCATTCAATTAAATTTTAAAGCAGGATGTTCACTTTTTTCGAACTGAATATATTGTCCGGAGGTCACATAGGTACCAACTTACAAAGTTTCAAATCAATTTGAAAGTTAGAAGTTGACTTAAATTGAGGGGCTCTAACAAATTGAAACCCCGTTGCCATAGGAACATTTGGGCATGTTTGTAGAGCCTAAAGAAGTCTGACAAAATGGTCTAACTACAGAGCTTCGATATAGCCAGTGGTTTGTGCAGGTCTGATGGCAGTCGGTTTACTGAAAATATCGAAGCTCAGCCGTTTTGGAGTTAGACTATAAGCCTAGCCCAACAGAGCTGGGAAAAACGACTCGTAGGATAAAGTTGGCTAAATTATTTCAGAACATAATATACAAACTTGGCCTGGTGAATAAAAACATGTAAAAATTAGTCTATGCGTAAAAAACTGAAATCGTACTTATATTATAAATGCGAAAGTTATAGTAATCCAATTTCGGTTTGATTGCGTTCAGGGGTCAGCAAGTGCATAGCCGGGCAGGGGGATTGTGGTCGCAGCACTAGTGGGACCGGTGGGTGTCACGCGGTGCTGCGACGACAATCCTCTTCTGATGAGGCCGTCAAGCTGAGTGCCACCATTGTTAACATGGTACGTGTATGTAATGGTGACCCTCTTTTCTGAGACTTTACTTTCAGCTTGCCCTCAGGCGATGTGAAGTCAAATTGACGTGTCCTATATATATATTTAAAAAAAAGTATGGATCTATGAATGTTTGTTACTCTTTCACGCAAAAACGGTTGAATTGATTCGGCTGAAATTTGGTAAAGGGATAGATTATAGACTGGAATAACAAATGGGTTAGACTTTTTATACCTGGAATATGTTCCCATAGGAAGCGGGAATGGGATCAGAATTTCACGCAGGTGGAGCCGCGGCCAAAATAATCCATAATTACATACTTTGAAAACCAATCCACCCAAATAGCAAAGCCAATGATACCTTAAATGGGTTTAGAAGTGCATAATTTTAGGTTACGTCTTACTGCATCACACAATGAAACCTTAAACGCAAACGGTGTAGTTATGGTAATGCGATATAGTATCGCGAGGCTGTATAGTTTAGAAATCGAAAGTAGTCTACATGTTGCGAACGGGATTGGTCTGTGTAACATCGGGCACAAAAGTGTTATAACTGTGATATTTTTCGTATATATTTAAATCTTCCCGTCATTTTTGAAACGAAAGTGAAAACATCTTCAGGTGCGTTGAGCACTTTCCATATGAGCGCTTTTTTTGGGCGAATAAAAACCATGGAGCTCGCGTTACCATCTGTCCTGTCACGCTTTCCATATTCAAAAATGGTCGATGCATGAACGGATGGATGGAAGAAGAGAGGGAAGGTGAGACGATGACGATTTGAAAAATACACACATAATTGCTAAAGTTTTCATTTCTGTCGGCACTCCCGGAGTGCCACATAGCTTTATTTAACTCTTTATGAATTAGTTTAGCCACAATATGCCTATGTCGCTCTATGACAGCCATTTAAGCCATTTAAAAAGTATCTTAGCTGTATCTGACGAATACTCGCCAGAACACTATTGCGTCTCCCAATATGAGTCCATGAGTCTGACCATTATGTTGATTAAAATTAAATATCATGGTTAAATTTAAGTATCTCTAAGAAGATAGAAAAAAAAATTTGGAATAGACTATCATTTTAAAGAATGTTAACAATATGATAAACCGCTGGATTTCACAGAAAATATTGCACAAACGGGTAGAGTACACATAACATAACTTCACGCCTGTATCCCCGAAGGGGTAGGCAGAGGTGTATTACACACCCACGATTCGCCAGTTATGTTAAGGTCCCAATGTAATAGGGGGCGAGCCTATTGCCATCTACCGGGCACGTTGTTAAGCGAACAATAATTAACTTTTATTAATACACACATAACTACGAAAAGTCAGAGGTGTGTGCCCGGGGCGACTGGGGATCGAACTCGAGACCTCGTCTCAGCAGTCCGTTACGTACGCCACCGGGCTATCGCCGCTTGCGTTGTTGGTAGAGTACGACCGGAAATTATAGGACATGGGGTACTTTTTATCAGGTGAATAGGTTTCTGTGGGTCACTGGAACGAAATCTATAAAGGCTTCACCAAAAATGATAATGTTGTGAGTCTGAGAACAATTTTATATTTATAAATAACAAATAGATCGACTTTCTCCTGTCCTCGAAACGAAACGAAAAAGTACCAGACAGCCGTCAGACGAAATTGAGCATCATTAACCACCTTCCGAATATGGCAACTTGTGGCCACTATAACAAGCCGCTTACTTCATAAGAACGTGACGCAGGGCCGATGTTTCCCTTCGAATGACTATACGTTTTTGTAATTCTTATTTAGCTTATTATTATTATGTCAGGAGTGCAGACAGTTTTTTGTAAATATCAAACAAAAGAAATAGTGAATTCTTAATGTATTTATCAAAAATACAAACTAATAAAATGGCATATCGGGATAAAGCCACCAATTGTACTGCAGCTTTAGGTTCTAAGTTAATTACAAAATTATATTTTATTATATTTTATTTGGCGTACAATAAGAAGTATATCTATATATTTAAGTGTGAGAGAACATATTTTTGCTTAATAATAAAATTGCGAGAATGACTTCACCGCACGACTGTACACCCATTTATGGCATTCTCTCATAAAGCTTATACGTACAGTTAGATACAGCTTTGCATAACTTCGCCTAATCTATCGCGGATAATCGCCTAAGTACCAGATAGACCATCGCTATATTGCTACTCACTTTACATCACAATAATATAGGATTTAGAGTATTAACTCTACGATTTATAAGTCGACAAAGATAAGAGAGCCAATTTTGCATTAAAATCTGGAGTGACTTCATGGGAAAAGTATCTTTAGAAGATCGTGTCTTACACAAGCTTAAGTTATTTAAGTTACCATCTTTTAAAAAGACAGAGTTCAGGGGTAAGCAGAAGTGTTTCTCAGCCTCATGTGATAGGAGCTGAGCCTATTAATGTCAACCGGGTATTTTTAATGGACTGACTGGGTTTAGATGAAAAATATCCCTATCCCTTAGTCGCTTTGTACAACATACTGTTCTCTTTTATTTGCGCTAAATTAAGTACCTATACATTTGTCGTGTAGGGGGCCTGGTAATATGTGTGATTCGATTTTCTAGTGCAGATAACAGTTCCCCAAAATCACCTAATATCACATAATACCCAAAAAAAAATACGGCCTTTGAATTCCACTCTACCAGTAGATAGTAGTTTTTACACGTATTGTATAAACATAAATAACCCGAGTGAAAAATTCACAAAAATGTATTTTAATTCATTAAAAAATACATGCATACATATACTCACGCCTTTTACCCTCCGGGGTAGGCAGAGACAACAGCCCGCCATCTGCTTCTGGTCTTACATACTTCACGAGCTTCCTTCG
This sequence comes from Cybosia mesomella, assembly GCA_946251805.1. Classification (NCBI taxonomy): domain Eukaryota; kingdom Metazoa; phylum Arthropoda; class Insecta; order Lepidoptera; family Erebidae; genus Cybosia; species Cybosia mesomella. The sequence goes on from OX276401.1 coordinate 27,077,520, forward strand.
CTGTCATTAAATATTTCATGCAAGCCGGTTTCGAGTGCTTTTGACCTGCCCTTTTTTCAATAATTTGATCAGTGTTTGTCCTGCGAGGTCGACCCCGGCTTGCCTGCCTAAAAAAATAAAACCAATTTAAAAGTAATCGAGACGCATCGTCCAAATTTGAATAAATCTTTACGTCATACCATATAAAAACCTAACATCGAAGTTTTTTTAACGTAACAAACAACATTCTATATTCAAAAACAAAATTGTCGAATAGAATTTTCCATCGCAAACATATTATTACGTCATTTAACATAAAAATAAAAACTTATGTCATTGATGGTACCTACTTGATTTGCTAAACAAACATTGATTAGTGAAAGTGTTCGCGATTGTCTACGCATGGTCATGCGTTGACCATTACTATGTGAATGACTGAGGAGTTTGCAACTTACGTTATACCATAGACCAGTATATAAACAATGTTTATTATTGGTCTATGGTTCTATTGACAGCGATAGGTTTTTACTATCTTTACTAGCTTATCCGTCCCGACTTCGCACCGAAACATCTTAAACGCAATAACATTATTATCTTATAATGTTTAGTTACCGTTAGCAATTTAAGCGCCCTTTAGAAAACATTGACTTTTCATATTTTCTGTAAACATAAGTCGTGAATTTTATTGAAAAGACATAAGGCGTAAGTTATAATCAAAGCAAAATCATACATAAATCGCATCGATACGTACGATTTTGCTTCGATTCTACCTTACGCCTTATGCCTTTTTTGTAAGTATATTTAATTCACATTTAACATGCATATTATATTGATAGGTATAGACCTGTAAGCCATCTGGAAAGAATAAACTGAATGATAGTTCCTACTTTCTTATAAAATAACTAACTGTTGCTCGCGACTTCGTACGCGTTAAGTTCGGAATAGAACAAGGTATGTTTATTTCTGCAGTCTCGATACAATCACTTTTAAGTATTCAGTTTTTTTATTTAACGGACTAGCGGGATGAGCTGATGTGGTGCACTCGTTTTACATTGACAATTTCTTTATTTTTTTTGTTTTTTTTTTCTATATTTAGGACACGTCAATTTGACTTCACCTCGCCTGATGGTAAGCTGAAGGTAAAGTCTCAGGAAAGAGGGTCACCATTACATACACGTACCATGTTAACAATAGTGGCACTCAGCTTGACGGCCTCATCAGAAGAGGATTGTCGTCGCAGCACCGCGTGACACCCACCGGTCTAACTAGTGCTGCGACCACAATCCCCCTGCCCGGCTATGCACGTGCTGACCCCTGAACGCAATCAAACCGAAATTGGATTACTATGGAGGGTTTTTCGCAATCGTGCACGGTGGTACCCACCCGGCCGAATTTTGTGACAAATTTGTGTCATCAAATTTCTACCAATTCGTTCGAAATAGATAATTCTGCCCGATTCCTTAAAATAATAGCGTGATGATATTCATTATGAAATTTTTATACGTCTTTAATCTTTTATACGTAGGTAACTCTGTGGAGTTTCGAGATTTTACATTTTACTGCTCCATTACCTTTCAGGTATAGGGTGATGAGTTATAGTCCTGATTTTGGCCATGTCTTAGTTCTACTGAACTACAAAATTTCGTAAAGTATTAATAAAGACCGATTTAGCTCTACTGCTCCTATCATACCTATAATAGCGTGATGATATATAGCGAAGTTTATGACCATGCCCTAGAAAAATATTCATGCAAAATTTCAGCCAAATCTGTTCATGGATTTTCAAGTGATGCTCGGACATCGATAATAAAAAGCAGACAAACAGACAAACCGAAAAACAGACAAAAATTCAAAATATCACATTTTCGTCACATTCTCCTGGAACACACATCAATTATTTTTTCATCTCTCCTGCTCGGAAAGTTTAATTTTCATGGGTAGATAGCCGGGTGGAAAGTATAGCTTATTTCATCCCTAGGGCGGAAAAGTATTTTTTTTTTAATTTTAAGTTTTGCCATGGAGTCCATGATAATAAGTTACGTCATAATGCCTTGGATCATGACTTTTTTTTTACATGGCCGCTTAGTTGCACATCTCGTGACCAACTCGATTACAATGTAACCAATAGATTCGATTTTCAAAACTTTTCTAGGCAGTATGTACGTGAATTATAACTTTTTTTTTCAGAATAAAAAAAAAACAATTTAGGTTTTCTAAAGAATTAGCGGGAAAACGAGATTAAATATAAATAAATAGGTACCTTGTGTTAATTGTGGTTAAAAATAGTTTCAGAAAGTGATTCTAGTGACTGGGATATTAATTTAACTCCCGATGAGATTAAAGAACAGACAAAAGCTATTGTTTATAATCTATTTCAACAGTATATAATTTATTTAATCTATGTTAACTGATTATCAATATACCTGTTTCATTGAATGTGTGTGTAGTATTTTCATTTCCTCACATAGTCGAAATGAAAAGTAGAGTGTTTACCTCGGGTGAATGTCACCATTTCACCCTCGAACTATAAATATCTCGGGTGAAATGGCTGACTTTCAACCCTTGTGTAACAATCTACTATTTTGGAAAAATATTCAATGTGCAGTTTTCACACCGTTACGATTTTCTTATATGTATAGATGTTTAAGGGCATCAATGTAATCATGGTTGTATATTATTATGTAAGTACTTACACAGTTTTGAACTGTTGTTTCGAGCAGTTTGCACAGGTCAACCTGTGACCACGGTTTATGCAACCTGTTCAAAACCTGTGAGACAGATCAAAGGTTCAAATAATAACTATAATTTTATATGATGAAACGGGAAAGTTTACGACGAGAAAGTATAAACCTTGTTCTCAATCAACTTTTCACCCTCCTCTTTCTTGTTCACTGGTCACTTAATGCTATGGTAGTAAAGGAAGAAATTTCGTTCACATGTTGACGGCAGTCACAGTACCGATCAAGGTGACGGCTTGTTTCATGCAGATTCAGAATCACACAAAGTGGCAAGCCGCCTTTAAATTGCAAAAAAAAAATTCGTTTCCCCGTGACCATAGCTGCTGAAAAGCAACTGAAACGTCGGGTTCAATGTAAATAATAAAATAACATCAAATAAATCGCGATAGAATCCGTTAAAAATAGTTTATTTTAATGTGTGACATTCGTGTCAACTTCCGACAATATAAATAAATACATAAATAAGATATTCTACACAGCGTTTTCTAGACCCAAAGTAAGCATAGGTTAACTAGCTTGTTTTATGGGTTCCAGAATGCGGATAAACATACTTATATACTTTTTTTTAAAATACATACATATTATACATAGAAACACCCAGACTAATGCAAATAGACATATTGATGCATACAAATACTTGCAGTGAGCTGGAATCGAATCCGCGCCCCCTGTCGTAGCAGTCGAATGCACTACCGCTACGCCACAGAGGCCGTCATGTAAAAAATTAGTTATTTACGTTCGAACTACCAAGGTCAAACAAATAAAGACGTATTATCGTACACAAGCAGTTGAAACTTCGAATTCTCATTAGACCAGTAGTAATAAATGTACAGTCCCCGAACAAAGTTAGGTCACCGTGATTGCTAATCTAAGCCTGAAGTTATGTACGTTTGCAATCTACCGCGGCATAAATATGTTGGATTAGATCTACGTACTGACCGCGCGGTCGTGCACTTTATCGGCCTAGGTAGCAAATATTAGTCTTGTGTTCTTACATACTAAAAATTCCAAATTTCTGGGCTTTAGGTATTTTTGAGAATTATAGCAGAAGAACTTAGTGAGACGATAGCTGAGACGAGGTCTCGAGTTCGATCCCCAGTCGCCCCGGGCGCACACCTCTGACTTTTCGTAGTTATATGTGCATTAATAAATGTTAATTATCGCTCGTTTAATTATGTGCCCGGTAGTTGGCAATAGACTCGCCCTCTATTATGTTGGGACCTTAACACAACTGGCGAATCGTGGGTGTGTCTTACACCTCTGCCTACCCCTTCGGAGATACAGGCGTGAAGTTATTATGAAGTCATGAACTTAGTGAGAGGTGAACTACTCATCATCTCTAGAGCGAAGCTAGTGATCTAGGTTTTTAAAGCAAATCACAGTGTCTTCATTCTTTCCGATTAATTGGTTGATAAACTGCCCTCCCTAACGAGGTGTACCTACAGGATTATTACCAACTCAGAGGCCCAAGTCAACGTTACCTGCTAGTCGACGCATGTGTTTAACAATCGACGACACTCTGGCGCAGGTTTTTCTCTCAGGGTTGGGAAGTCAGAAGGCAGTCACGGAAAAGCCGAAATACCACTCAAAATATTAGGTCGTTACATATGAAATTGCCGTTTTTCTTGAAGACATTGGAGGGAACCCAATTTTCAGTACTAACATTTTTGCATTTTTTTTAGGAATGACAAATCCAAATTTTATAAAAAAAAATTGTGTATGAATGAGACAACATTAAGCTAACAAACAGCAACTTTTATTACATTTTTGAAAAGTGACAGCTGTTAAGTAACACGAAATTTATCATCAAAATGGATAACATTTAGGAAGTACTGTTTTTGAAGATCGAATTAATTTATCAAGCGGCCAATAAAAACAAAATTTAATACAGAGTTGTAAAATCTTGAAATCAACTTTCAAACAAAATATAAATAATCTAATAAAAAGCTATTAAATTACAGGAATAACGAACTCATGAATTTGTAAGAAAATTTCGGCAATTTCATAGGTAAAGACCTATTAATAAGCGGTCCTCGAGCTCCAATGTGCAACTGGTAAATCACTATGACGGTGATGATCGGATTGTAATATCTGCCTGTATGGAGGTCTATACCGCATTATATTCAGAATTTAGAGATCACTACCCTTTGGAGAGTTTCTCCATAGTACTATCTGTTTAATAAAGGATGCGTGAAGAAACATACGGACCCAGAATGTGAGCCACTTGCACCTCGGTAAAGCAAGAACGTTTGAATGGATGTTATTTAATTCTTTATTGTACGCACACAGTAAACATTTTACAAACATCACAGATAAAATTAGTGTACAAAGGCGAGCTTAACTCAGTATTGAGTTTTCTCCCAGCAAACCTTTGGGGGATCGTGGAGAAGGACAACAAATGGGTAAACATGAGTGTACAACCTGAAGAATATATATACTTCCATAAGATACAACCTATAAACTTACATAGACAATACATACTAATAATACATACTAAATACATAAATACAAAACACATAAATACCTATACAATAAGTAGAAGATATTATAACAATAAATAACACATTATATCTATCTAACTTCAGAAAGGTACAGTTCTTTTACTTTTATCCTGAAAACGTCCAAAGAGCTGCTATCGCGTACAGAGTGCGGTAATGAATTCCACAACCTTACTGCACGAACAGTAAATGAGCCGTCGTAACAACTAGAAGAGTGGAGAGGAGTTCGAAGTAGAAGTGAAGAGGAAGTACGGCAGGGTTTGCCCCTGGGCACAAGGTACTCAAAGCGATCTCGTAGGTAAGTAGGTGAATGCATATTAAAAAGAATAGAGTACGGAAGAAAAAGAATATGGGAATCTCGACGCCGCCGAATAGGTAGAATGTTGTTCCTAGGGTATTTCTTAGAAACAACCTCGTCGTACGTAGATGAAGTCGTCTGCACCATCACATAGGCTGGACATTTATAGCTTAATGACATCCGTGGAAATAGATAGGCCATTATCTACTTCGCTGAGAGGTAGAATTTATATTCGAACTATATAATTTGGTAAAAAAAGTTGAAACACCGCTGACATGTTTATTTTTCTTAACAAAAGACGCATAAGTCAGTTTTAATAAATAATAAGGAATAAATATTGCAGGACAATCTACACAGCGCTATCTAGACCCAAAATTAATATAACTTAACTAGCTTGTAAAAAAGAAAAAAATATAGGGAAATTGAAAACATTTACATTCTAAAAAAAAACTATGTACAAAGTAAAAAGTTTAGGTGTCAAAGAATTCCTTCCCATCTATGTCGACTGGTAACGTACCCGAAAGGCTGGCGGCACTGCCATGTCGAGTGGCAATGCCACCAATTCTTTGCGCAAAAACCAAGCCAGCTTTTTGGTCGCACGAAGCGTCGACCAGTCGCTTAGCGATTTCTTTATAAGGCGACCGTGCACTCGGGCCCCACGAACCTAGTGTTTCGACCCCAAACGACTCACAATGTAATTACTGACTAAATTATTATATTTGCGTCGTTCGAGGGTTCAGATGATATACTAAGATACATTTATATAAAACAGACAATCCAGACCAATGCAAATTTACATATTCATGTAAACAAATACTTGCACTGAGCAGAAATCGAACCGTAACCTCTAACATAACAGTCGAACGCTCTACCGCTACACCACAAAAGTCACGATATACATAGTCCCGCAGTATTAAAATCATTAGTATTTAAGTTTACCAACGTAAATAAAGTCAATTATATTCATATTAATTATTCTTTATACTTCTTTATACGAAATAGATACCTTTTTATTTTTTTGTATACCTTTTGGTGGTATATTGTGGTTTGTAATAACGCGACTTTAATAGAATACTTTCGATAAAGGTTATAATTTCAAACACCTATTAACTTTATATTACCGGACTGAACATGTAATTGATCTCCCATTTATGGACATAACCAAGACATTGCTGCTCACGACAATCTCCGCAGTATTGTTGTGTCGTATACAAACCAATAACTCTTACAATAATTACAAAAGTTATGGTGGCCGAGCGTAATTATTTATCTTTGTGTTGCAGTTGCGTCAGACAATTGTCATTATTGCTGTCTGTTGCAATACTTGCAAGTGAATTTGTGGACATCGCAATATCATATACCAATTTCACGCAAGAACTCACACCGATAATACCTTTTTTTTTTTTTTTTCGTGAGGATATCCCTGCGGATACCCCCCCGCCGGTCAGCGGGGGCGGTTATGTCGGGCTTGAACCGACTAAAACCGCACGCCGTCTCGGGAGTGTAAGGTTGCCCATAGAGCATATCCCTCGCACCCCGACTGACCCTGGGCCATCTCCACTTGCGAGATGGCCCCCTCGGATTTGGGAACCACGGTGTCCCCGTCTTGCCCCGGTTTAGGGGAGGGGCGCTAGTCGCCCCACCGTCCCGGCCTGCTTCTGCTGGGGTGACAGGTGGCCTCACCTCTCACCCCCAGGCCTGCGCTCATGGAGGACGGAGGTCGTTAAGCGACCTCCGACGCCTGAGTCGCCTGCGACGCGCGGCGAGCATGTTGCGGGTTTGGCGGGCCGGGAGAGTTCTAAATCTCTCCCGGGCGCGCTCCGCCATCTCCTTGGCGAGCATTACATGCTCGCAGAAGGAGGTGACGGCGGCCCACACACCGATAATACCTACATGAGTTTAGGGATGGTTGACGTGAGTTTTAATCTCATATAAAACAAGTTTTTAATGGGTGTTAACATGACTGCAATAGTATTTAGTATGATAGTTTCAGGGTTCACAATACGAAACGACTTCAAATTTTCCATGAAGCGACTGCCATCTGACTTCGACAACCCATTGGCGATATCGAAGTCATTTAGTTAAACCAGGTTGTCGAACTTTTTAGGGTTCCCCCTACGTGTAACGAATGACACAGATGTTCATATCGCCAACCAAGACCGACGGTTTAACGTGCTCTCTGAAGCACGAAGGGGTTCACGGTATTTTTTTTTTAACGAGCTAGTAGCATCAGCTATGCAAGTGGCACTCATCCGGGGGTTATCCTTTCGAGGGCGTACCCGGGGCGCCCTGCAATGGACGCTTGGGAACGACACCGTGTGGTTTTAGTTGGTTCGATGCCGATATACCCACCTCACCGCTTTGCACCGGTGTGGGGTGAAATCCGTGAGGGCTTCCACACAAAAAAATAAAGTAGGTGGCAATTAACTAATCTTTTATTACCCTAAACTATACTGGTAGTAATGTAATGTCTGTTTATGTATGAAGTTTCTCAACAACGATTGTAAAACATATTAAAACTAAATACTTAATTTTAATAGCTTAATTTGAAACTATGTATGCAAACAAAGTGTGTGATAAACTCAATGACAGGGATAAACTCAAGAACAGGTGGACCGCTTTTCATGAGCTCTGATTTTTTAGATTTATCTCCGCTCAAACTGTTCCTCCTCCCCATCCCCCACCTGTGGGGCTGATTATGTTGGACTGTCACATACCTCCTGCCGTCTCGGGAAAGGCGAAACGTAGTTTGACGGGTTACCTAGTTTTTAATAAAGTGGTATTCTTCTTCTATACATCATTGTCAACTGGTAACTAAAAAATGTGTGTATGTACCCAACCTCCTCCCAACTTAACCAGCAAAACGGGACCCAACACACCTCACCGGCAAGCCGGTGCCTTTTTTTTTCGTGCGGAAATCCCTTCGGTTACCCCCCCGGCCAGCGGGGGCGGTTATGTCGGACTAAAACCGACTAAAACCTCACGCCGTCTTGGGTCTACAGACGCCGGGGTGTAAGGTTGCCCATAGAGCATATCCCTCGCACCCCGGCTGACCTGCAAGCTAAGCTAAGCGAAACCTGCTGATTAGCGAAGGAGACTCTGACGCACGCGTTCCTCGAGGGGTCAGACGGCAGTCGCTTTCATAAAAGTCGTATAAGCCAAACCAACATGAGAGAGAGTAAACAGACCCCGGACTTCGAAATGAAAACCTCGAGTACAACCGGAATCAACGCTAAGATGATGACGATGATGAACACTTTCAAAAATCACCACATTAAAAGGCATTTTTAGGGTTTCGTAAGTTAATTCAAATTTATACCAGATACTGAGGTCTATAGGCCCTATCAGGTAAAAAGATGTGAGCAAATTTAGATTTTCGTGAAAACTTGTAAGTGACAGAAAGCAAGGTCTCTTACAGTATAAATAAGGGGAAAATCCCAAAAAATAAAAATATTGTAAATTAAGGTAAAATTTGTTACTTACAAGTTTTATAGATAATGGTACGGCACCTTCAGGCCTGAGTCCGACTCGCACTTGACCAGTTTTTGTAACGTAAGAAGCCAAGGCCAACCTCATCAGCGAGCTGGTAATCTGCTGATTTGCGAACGGAACTCTGGCACAGGTTTTCTTTTGGAAGGGGGGGGGGGGGTAACACGGTATTCGCTCCCATAAAAAAGTCATGATAGCGCTTGCATGATGAAGAAGAAGACGAAACGTGAAGTTATCCAAACGGGATGTAACCCCAGTGTTGCCAACGTACATAATCCATAGTGACCACTTACCATCAGGCGCTTGTTTACTGCCTTCGTAATATAAAAAAAAGAAATTTTTATTCCATAATATTTAAATTAATTAACATACATCACATTTACATATTTCAAAATTGCTACACAAACATTATATCATTAGAATTAGAAAACATACATCTCATTCACTGGCGTGTTGTACATACACATGAAATGGAAATCCGCAATTCATTCTCTTTCATTCGTTCACTCACGCTTCTCGTACGTCCATTGTATTGTAAAGCACAACGCATGTCACTGTTGTCACTGTAATTTGTTGCGTCTTTGAAATATATATGCGATTTGTTTGCTCGTCTATTTGTTTGTTACGTAAAAAGTTGCATAATTTGACTAGCTAATTTATGTTATGGGAAAATGTTGCTTTGTATGAATATGTGTACCTTTTTTTTTTTTTTTTTTTTTTTTTTTTTTTTTTTTTATCGTGCGGAAATCCCTTCGGATACCCCCCCGCGTGCCAGCGGGGGCGGTAGTGCGTGTAGGGTTGCTAGGTGTCCGGCTTTTACTGGATAATGTCTGAATTTATATCTTCTGCTAGACTAAGAACCAAATGGGATTGGGAACAAAAGTTGCGTATATCACAAAAGAATATCAGTAATAAATACACAAATAAAAGCTTTTTTTTTCTTTTCTTTCTGGAACTGTGTGTCAGGTAAAAAGTAAAAAAACAGAATATATATTACAAAAATATTAGGCTTAGTATGAATCTGTGTCCAGCTTTTCTTCTCCAAGGCCTGGTAACCCAACAATCGCCCTTCCTTCTTTGTGGAATTTTATGACTTTTGAAGACAATGGGTTGATGAATTTTGGTGTACAACAATAAATATTAAAATTTAAATTTAAATCTATGCTTTCTTCTAAACTGCAGCCTTTCAAAAAACGCTATCCTCGACACTAAGCAAAATCAAATGAGCATTCATTCTGTGACCACTGCAGGTGTCACCTGGCTACACCTCGGAGCCCGGACCGTTTTTCTGCTTTTCTTTCTCCACTTCGCACGATCTTGGGCATCCATGGTAGTGAGATAATTGGCACGCATGTACTTACGAGGTCAAACCAGCCCTTCTTGGGTCTCTCTACTACCGCGGCCCGGTAAAAGTGACATGGCCTGACATTTGTTACCTATTTAACCTGACAGTTGCCGGTTATATGCCAGCCGGTGTAAACTGAACGAAACTCCAGGCATTTAAAAGTCATATCACAAACTTTCGAACCACTTTCGGAGTCAGCACTGCCTCTCCTCCTACTTACATCTGTGTACAATGTGTTCACCCTGACCACGCATAAATAACCGCTTTGTTTTTTATTTATCTAACGGCCATGGAAACAAGTTCTTAAAGCCTAAAATAACCGCTTCATCCTCCAGTGTTGTCAGTATACAAAACAGAATATACCTATCGATTTTTGGGAGAACCGTTGATTGTTAAATCGAAACGAGTGCAGGTTTTTCTAATTTCATTTTTACAGCACTACGCTGTAAAAATGAAATTAGAAAATCCATAATGTAATGATGTAATGTAATATATTACATTTTACATTACAAATGTTTTTATAAGTTTTCACTAGTAATTGATAAATTGAACACTACGCTTGTGACCTCCGTGGTAACTTAGATAAATTTATTTTTAATTTTAATTCATAATAGTAAAATAGTCGTTTTCTCTCATCGCTTAGTAACTAATTTTAAGCACGGGATTGAATCCGCAACAGTCCATTTCTAGAGGAAATGTTTCAAACTAAGCTACTTAAGTGAATGTTTTCTGTCTCTTCATTAAATTTATAGTAAAAGTACTTTTACATTACGTATTGTTGGCGAATTTTATAATTTAATTAAATTCACGAGTGAAAATAACTTCAATTTGCAAATAATTACTTTCAAATTGATCTAAACTAAATTCTCTTGGTTTAGCTACTGTATCCAATTAACAGTAAAAAAGGTCAGATCGGTAAAGAAGGTGAAATGTAAAACCGTACACCGTAGGCGGCTTCACCAGTCATCCCCAGGCCTGCGCTCGCTCATAGAGGACGGAGGTTACTTAACGACCTCCGACCGACGTCTGAGACGTTGGCTCCTTCCTGATCCGACATAGCTGGTCCCCGAAGCACCCCTTCAGAGACAACCTGCGTCAGCCGGTATGAGAGGCTGTATGTCGCATCTCTAGCCGGTCCTTCATTGAAAACCCTCACCGCCGCTACTACGGCGTGCCCCCTACCGGGCGATCCTAGTACTTAGTTAACATCAAACAGTTACACCTCGCGTGTCTTCATACAAATAAAAACAAAATTGTTTGTATTGTATAGAACCTGTGTGTGAAACTGTTGTTCTATCGCGCATAAGATCAACTTTTTTTTATTGTATTATACGAGTATACCTACTTGCATCAGAAACGATAGCAGTTATGAAAGAATACAAAGGTACTAGAGAAAGTGTGATAGCAAACGATATGCGTAATCTATACATCTATATACTCGTACTATTAGTAGTCACCAACTGTTTAGGGCATTAAGATCAATTCTTAAACTAATACAAGGTATATCGCAACAAATAGCAAACAATTGCGATAGTTACGATAGGGCAAGGCACGAAGTAAATTTTGATAAAAACCCTTTTCAGTACTCAAAAAACATCTTTAAAAGCCAAAATGGTAAACTTCTTCTGACCAAAGAACAAACTTACGAACATTACAAAAACACTTATGAAATACTTAAATGCAGAACACCATACCATCAACCGGAAACCCAAAGACCTCACGACCCTCTAGTACAATTCCAAGGGAATGCACCTACCATAGAGGAAATAGAGATACAAATAAAAAAGAAATCATCTAAATCGGCTCCGGGCCCTGATGGGGTTCCATATATAGTGTATAAAAAATGTCCAACAGTTCGTAAACATCTCACAAATATATTCAGTAAAATCTGGTCAGAAAAGAATATACCAGTCGCATTTGGCGAAGCGGTTTTCGTTCTCATTCCAAAAAAACATGAAGTGACCCATCCTAAAGATACTAGACCGATAGCACTAATTAACACAATTTCAAAAATATTTTTCTCAATTCTACAAACAAAAATGTGTCATTTTATGATTAACAATAGGTATTTCGGACCTAACCACCAGAAAGGGTTTTTACCCGGCATTTCTGGTTGTCTGGAACACAATAGTCTGTTAGCGGAAAGCTTAAAAGATGCCAGAAAATACGAAAGACAGATAACGGTATGTTGGATAGACCTAGAAAATGCATTTGGCTCAATTCCACATTACCTTATGGTATACGCGTTGCAATGGTATAACTTTCCGCCCGTGGTCATAGAGATAATCGAGTCGTATTACTCCCAGCTAAAATTTGCTATAAGCTTCCAAGAAGTACACACAGGACCATTACGGTATAATGTGGGACTGTTTCAGGGATGCTGCTTGTCACCAATAGCATTTAACATAGTAATTAATATCTTAATTACCAAGTTAATACGTCACGAAAAGAAATGGGGTTATCGGTTTAAAGTAAATAACATATACTCAGAGTCCATCTTAGCTTTTGCTGACGATCTCGCAATACTGACGCGCAATCCAAAACAATGTCAGGAACTATTAAAGGAAGTCGATGAGTTCTGTTCGTGGACAAATGGACTGAGGACGAAGCCCAGTAAGTGTCACTGTCTATGTCTGGGTAGACGGGACACCAAATTTACCTCTTACGACCCGGGACTCTTCATTGGGGGTAAACCAGTTTCCATAGTCGCTGAATCGGTGCCATTTAAATTTCTTGGGAGAAAGATAGACTATAAAGGACGCACACCATCCTTAGATGAAGTTGTCGATACGTTTATAAATGACCTAAATAAGATAGATCAGATACCACTAAACAATATCAAAAAAGCTTGGATATATGACAACTACTTAACATCACGTCTGACTTGGCCTTTTCTGGTGTATGAATTCGGTAAAACCTTACTGGCGAAAATAGATGCAACTGTCATAAAATCGCTAAAATCGTGGCTTGGACAGCGTGCGCTACACTCTGCTGATTCCTCTGCTCTATTTAGGGATCAAAATAATTTTGGGATGAAACTTAAGAAACCATCGGAGCTCTATAAACATCTTAGAGTTACCAAAGCCCACATCTTAGGAAAATCCCAAGATGTCACAATCAGGGCACTCCCGAAAGATAATAACGCGTCCGAGCTTGAATCTAGACTTCTATTCCATAAACGATTTATGATAGGGGCCCAGTCAAACAGAGTGGGGTTGGGAGTACGAGAGCCAGAAAGGGACCAGGATATACTTAAGTCCTTTCTAAAACAAGACGAAAATGATAAATATCGAGTGCACGCGATGAATTTGGAAATCCAAAATGAATGGTTGACAATGGGAGAGTTCTGCATACCGATGGCCTTAAAGTGGCGCACCTTGATCTATGACTGGTCGCCGGCCCTGTTAAAATTTTATCTTAACGCCTTTCAGATGACCCTCCCAGACCAGAGTAATCTGGTAAGGTGGGGGAAGGCCACAGAAAAACAATGTTATACTTGTGGTGAGGCAATAGGGACGGCTAGACACATATTAGTAGGATGTAGGGTGCTTCTCGATAGAGGCCATTACTCACGCCGCCACGATAAGGTGCTTATCATCATACGTGAAGCAATGAGTCTGGCAGTAGCTAGAGCCCAAAAAGGATTGACTACTAACAGACATCATATCAACTTTGTGTCTGAAGGTTCATCCATAACACCCAGGAACAAACCTTATTCAATCTTAGATACTGCCCCAGATTGGACTCTCCTAATCGACACGTATGAAAAGCACTACAAAATTCCGGAGGATGTTGGGGTTTCGTCATCTAGACCTGACATATTCCTATATTCTAAGAGATTAAAACATGTGGTTCTTGTGGAACTTACTGTACCGTGGGAAACAAATATACCGAAGGACCACACAATAAAGAAAAATAAATACTATGATCTCACAAACGAATTAATCAAAAACGGTTACGTGGTTAATTTGTATGCAGTGGAAGTGGGAGCGAGAGGTATACCAGCAAAATCTCTCTATAACCTACTTAAAGATCTAGGCCTATCGAGAGCTACAATAAGCTCATTACTAGGACGAATGTCTAAAGCGGCACTAGTAGGTTCGTATCAAATTTGGTTAGGCAGGGAGGGGAACTTGGGTAGTGAAGGTGAGTGTTGATGTACATCAACAAAAGGGGCCCCTTCTAAACCTACACTTGGGTCGCAAGTCCCAGGCACTGTCCCGAGTTCCCAACTCAGCAACGCGATGGACCCGGCACGGACGGCTCCGTGCGGGACGGAGAATCCATGGATTGCTAAGATTACGGTCTCAATTTTGATATTAAAACAACTTGGATTATGTTAAATGAACGATTCTGAATACAATTTTTTTTTTTGTAATCTTTTGTTTCCGATGGACGCAAAAAGTACTGAAAAGATTTTGATGTTTTTTTTTGTTTTTATATTTAGGACACGTCAATTCGACTTCACCTCGCCTGATGGTAAGCTGAAGATAAAGTCTCAGGAAAGAGGGTCACCATTACATACACTTACCATGTTAACAATGGTAACTCAGCTTGACGGCCTCATCAGAAGAGGATTGTCGTCGCAGCACCCCGTGACATCCACCGGTCCCACTAGTGCTGCGACCACAATCCCCCTGCCCGGCTATGCACTTGCTGACCCCTGAACGCGATCAAACCGAAATTGGATTACTATGGAGGGTTTTTCGCAATCGTGCACGGTGGTACCATTTTTTTTTTTGGGCGGATATCCCTTCGGATACCCCCCGCCAGCAAGCGGGGGCGGTTATGTCGGGCTTGAACCGACTAAAACCGCACGCCGTCTCGGGTCTACAGACGCCGGGGTGTAAGGTTACCCATAGAGCATATCCCTCGCACTCCGACTGACCCTGGGCCATTCGCAGTGTCCCCTCTGATCACAGCAGAGGGGTACCTGGAGCGACCACGCCCCCCCGTGGGCCTTGCAGGCCCGCCATACCCCGACCCCCTCGTGCAATGGGGTCAGCTGGCCCTGAAAAGGGCCGGTTGGTCAGACTCTTGGCCGTTGACGTTGACGCCAGCTACTCCAGAGGAGCAATCAATGATGCTTCATCGCCCACGTTGCCCAGGGTGCACCAAACTTGGAGGTGATCCAACCAGTCGCACCCCTGCACGGTGGTACCTACCCGGCCGAATTTAATGACAAATTTGTGTCATCAAATTTCTACCACCAGTCAATGTGTGATGTAGTTTTTTCTATAAGAGAGGTCTTGGTCAAACTTAAAATCTGTCGTATGTTTAATTGCAATTGGCTGAGTAGAACCGGAGATATGATTAAAAGTCGCGATAACCACGCGGGCGGAGCCGCGAGCATTATAGCTAGTACCTTATAAGCTCCCAGAAGTACAAGTACCACTTGCATCAATCGTACGGCCTGCAATGCGTAGGTACAATTGCGCAGTGGTTGTCGCGCGTCGCATGCGCATCTACTTCAACCGGCTGGCTTACGTCACTGTATGAATTGTTTGTGAGCACATATGGATATCTTAATTGAGTGGTTTTAATACAGATTTCTATAGTGAAATAACAATATTTACTTCTTGGTGTTTTTGCATGGGTGTATGGAGCCCCTTTTTTTTTCTCGCGGAAATCCCTTCGGATACCCACCCGCCGGCCAGTGGGGGCGGTTATGTCGGGCTTGAACCGACTAAAGCCACACACCGTCTCGGGTCTACAGACGCCGGGGTGTAAGGTTGCCCATAGAGCATATTTCTCGCACCCCGGCTGACGCTGTGCCATCTCCGGTTTCGAGATGGCCCCCTCGGGTTGGGTGTATGGTACCCAATCAAGTCCTACGTGGACAAGCTAACCACACCTGCTGATTAGCAGATCAGGCTCTGGTGCCAACTTTCCTTACAGGGTTGCTGGGGGTAGGTTTGATGGCAATCGCTTCCATAAAAGCCATATTAGCCAAAGCCAAGTGGAAGATAAGGAGTAAGTGGACGCTAGGACGCTAAGATGATGATGATTATTTTAATTATATTATAAGCGCCGGTAGCTTAGTGGTTAACGAGTCCACCCTACGATCGAGAGGTCCCGGGTTCGAATCCTGGCCATTACACTACTGACGTGAACTCACTCCCAACACAAGCACTTAAGCTTAGCTGAAGGGGTTAGGGGGAATATTAATATTAGTAATTTCGGTTACTAATATTCTTAATCGCAAAAAAAACAAATATCTACCGCAATCGCAACTGACACATCGTCAGTGTGTATTAATAAAATTCAAATTAGAAATGAAATCTGAAAATCATTCAAACTTGCACTGTGGAGCCCGGGGTTCCGGGTTTCCTCTCCTACTCCTCTTTTCGATGAATGGTTTATCTTGGCTTTTACGAGAGCGACTGAATTCTGACCTACTGAACTTGTTTTTTAAGAGTATTAGTAACCGAAATTACTAATATTCCCCTAACATCTCCAGCTAAGCTTAATTGCTTGTGTTAAGAGTGGATTGACGTCAGTAGTGTAATGGCCAGGATTCGAACAAGGGAACTCTTTCGGTCGACTCCTTAACCACTAAGCTACCGAGGCTTGGAAAGGAAAACCTGCGCCAGAACCTCGTCCTTCAATTAACAAGGGTCCGGCTATCAGGTGCGGTTGACTTAAGCCCCGAAGAAATTGGTGAGGCCCTAAAACACCCCTGAAAAAATTACACTCCTTTATTGGGAATCGTGTAACAAAATACTACATAATAATTTTCCTAGTTTCATTCCAATTATGTTGAGTCAAGCAAGATCCAATGAATTCATGTTATGCGAATTCGGAATCGTGGAATTACAGTAACACATAAGATTATGAGTCATGACTCCATTTTGTGCAGTGCATATGACAGACGGACAGACTCTGTTAATCTTTGCCCCTGCCCTTTAGGGTCATACCAAGATGCAACAAGGTAATCAGAGATTATGTACTGGTCCGTGGCACATGTCATTGTTTCATGAGGCTTTATTAATTTAGACGCTATCATCAAACATATTATATTTGCCTGCTTGCGGCAAAACTGATGGGTACTAGCAGTATAAAATGGATACAGACTGACTTAGACCATTTTTGGCTTTCAGCGCTACTATAATACTAGGCATTTGCTTGTGTGTAGAAACCACGCGTAAGTACCAGTAGGCCTCAGTCGGGGTGCGAGGGAAATGCTTCATGGGCAACCTTACACCCCGGCGTCTGAAGACCCGAGACGGCGTGCGGTTTTAGTCGGTTTAAGCCCGCCATAACCGACCCTGCTGGACGACGGGTCCGAGGGGATTTCCGCACTAAAAAAAAGAGATACCAGTAGGCCTAGCATGAGACGTACATCCGCAATTGCGGATCGAAATTTCTGGCAATCGGTACCATGAAACGCACTAATCCTGCAATCGGGCCTGAAAACCACAAAATATACTGTACGACTTTTTTATAAAGGTCGAAAGGTTATCATAATCCAATACAAAGGAATGTATTTTTTAACATGTTGGTTTATAATAGCTCATTTTTTATATAAATATATTGTAAAGAAATACCTCCTTTATATGTTTGAATGACTCCCGAACATACTTAATGGTCCCGACGGAAAGAACGAAATCCGAAGTAACTTCATGGTACCTAAATGACACTTCTTTCGTGTTTCGTGCGGGCCCGCAATTGTGGATGTACGTTTCATGGTGAGCCTACAGCTCCCTGGGCTTCTGATGGGATAGAAGTGTGGAATCTTACTAAAACCACACGGTCCTTTGTTAAAGGATTCTATTACCGGATAGGAAGGCAATTATGACAACACCTCCTTCGGAATCGTTCAAAGGCGGAATAAGTCAGTTAAAATATTTAAAAAAAATGCTTGGCGTTTGTCGGTTATGCATGTAATAAATTGTAATACATGCATTATGTGTATCATATAATACATGGCGTAATAACATAAATATTCTATGACATTATACACAGCGCTTTCTAGACCTAAAAATGTTAATTATCGTAACATAACATAACATAACTTCACGCCTGTATCCCCGAAGGGGTAGGCAGAGGTAGGTAGAGATGTGTATTACACACCCACGATTCGCCAGTTATGTTAAGGTCCTAATGTTTAGGGGGCGAGCCTATTGCCATCTACCGGGCACATTATTAAGCGAGCGATAATTAACATTTATTAATACACACATAACTACGAAAAGTCAGAGGTGTGTGCCCGGGGCGACTGAGGATCGAACTCGAGACCTCGTCGCAGCATTCCGTTACGTACGCCACTGGGCTATCGCCGCTTTTGTTAATTATCGCTCACTTAGTAATGTGCCCGGTATATGGCAATAGGCTCGCCCCCTATTACATTGGGACCTAAACATATAACTGGCGAACAGTGGGTATAGTGGGTGTGTAATTCACTTCTGCCTACCCCTTCGGGGACAAAGGCGTGAAGCTATGTTTCTAGACCCAAAGTAAGCATAGTTTAACTCGCTTGTGTTATGGGTTCCAGAATGCGGATAAATATACTTATATACTTTTTTTTTTTTAATACATACATATTATGCACAGAAACACCCAGACCAATGCAAACAGACATATACATGCATACAAATATTTGGACTGAGCAGGAATCGAAACCGCGCCCCCAGACGTAGCAGTCGAATGCACTACCGCTACGCCACAGAGGCCGTAATGAATAGTAAGTGTAGGAAAAATGACTAAATAACCAAATCCGAAGGTTACACTTCTACACATACTAATAAGTTAGTCTAGTAAAAGCCAGTCATTACACATACACTGTCGATCTGAACCCACTCGTAACACAAGCAATTTAGCTGAAGTTTCGTTATCACATAACATAACTTCACGCCTGTATCCCCGAAAGGTTAGGCAGAGGTGTATTACACACCCACGATTCGACAGTTATGTTAAGGTCCCAATGTAATAGGGGGCGAGCCTATTGCCATCTACCAGGCACATTATTAAGCGAGCGATAATTAACATTTATTATTAATGCACACATAACTAGGTACGAAAAGTCAGAGGTGTGTGCCCGGGGCGACTGGGGATCGAACTCGAGACCTCGTCTCAGCAGTCCGTTACGTAAGCCACTTCGTTATCGAGGAATACAATTAATTTCGGTTACTAGAATTCTTTTAAAAAACGAGAATACTTAGCGGTATTTTTACAGTTGTACTTGATTATAATATTTTAAACGCTACATATTGCCTCAAAAGTCGGCAAAAAATACTGCACGGTATGATAACAGCTTACATAATAAAAGCCTTATATTGAGCTGTGGATTGTACAAAACTGCCTTATATTCATTTATATCAAGAGGATTACTTCAGACTCGCCAAATTTAGTGATACAACTTTTGTTATAAGAAGACTATCCGCGAATATTATCACGCAAACGTCATTTACTAAACGGAACACGTTATTAACGTGGTCTGGTTGGCTAAATGTTGAGATTTGCAACTTGAAATTTGAGATAAAATCAGTCAATTTATTACATTTAACATGGGATTTGAACGCAACGTATACATACGTTTTTAAATCTGCAAAAGTCAACATCCAGGAAGGGACTTGAACCCGCGACTAGTGTCTTACAGGGGGAATACTCTGACCAACTGAGCTTACTGGACACATCCTGAATATTCGAAATTCAACTATACACACATACGTTTTAGGGCCATCTTCCTCCCCCAAACCGGGGCAAGACGGGGACACCGTGGTTCCCAAACCCGAGGGGGCCATCTCGAAACCGGAGATGGCCCAGGGTCAGTCGGGGTGCGAGGGATATGCTCTATGGGCAACCTTACACCCCGGCGTCTGTAGACCCGAGACGGCGTGCGGTTTTGGTCGGTTCAAGCCCGACATAACCGCCCCCGCTGGCCGGTGGGGGGTATCCGAAGGGATTTACACACGATAAAAAAATAGGGCCATCTTTCTACAATTCCGAGTCTCTAAGTGAGGCGTGAACAAGTATCAAAAACTGTGAAGCACCATTATAGCAGTGATCACTTTTGGCATCTATACCTAATGGTGGCCTTCGGCTTGTATCAATGGCTTTCATTGAAAATTCACCTTCGGTTTACCATGAGGCGTAGTGATCAGATCGTTTAGCGTTCTCAGGCATCCGTTGCACATTCGAAACTCACCAATACGAATTCACTTCTAACACAATCTATTCTGCTAATCCGGAGGGTTAACGAACATTCTAGTAAATTGTGACGTCATTAGTAAAAAAAATTTAGGTATATAACAGACATATTATACAATTAAATTGTTTCAAAAACATTTTAACTTTCTGTTATTACCTGTAATTTCAGTACATGAAATAATTTTTTGTAATTGTAAATTTGTAAATTAGTATATAAAACATAGCAATTTTGTAATTTTTTGTACAATTTTAATTGTCTAATTACACAACCAAAAGTAACAGGTATAAACACGAAAGTTTGTACAGATGTGAGAATGTATGAATGTTTTAACAAACATCAACATTTACAGGCGCGACGAGACTGTCAATATTATATTGCGATCCAATAACGCGTTAGCATATCAATATTACTGCATAGTATAAAACTAAATCGCTTTTTTCATCTGTCTGTCTCTATGTATGCATAGATCTTTAAAACTACGCAACGGATTTTGATGCGGTTTTCTTTAATAGATAGAGTGAAGGTTGACATGCATAATCGCGCGGGCGAAGCCACTGGCGTCCGCTAGTCTTCAATATTATTGACTGTCTCCACGCGCCCTATGAATGTTTGTTACACTTTCACGCAAAAACGACTAAACAGATCTGGGTGAAATTTACATTAGGTTCTGGAATAGGATTTTGGCTACCTTTTATCCCGGGAATAGGTTCAAGTCGGTCGCGAGAACGGGATCAGAATTGCATGCGGGCAGAACCGTGTGCAACTACTAATAATTCATATACTGACTGAAACAATAACCCTGTAAGTCAGTTTAAATAATGTGATTGCATATGAGGTTCCTGATTCGATTTCCGGGTAATATGTTATTGTTTTTTTTTTTAAATATGCGGAGTGGTAGCACAATCTGGAAAAACTAACAGGTTGACCCTTTTTTTTTTTTTTTTATCGTGCGGAAATCCCTTCGGATACCCCCCCGCCGGCCAGCGGGGGCGGTTATGTCGATCTTGCACCGACTAAAACCGCACGCCGTCTCGGGTCTTCAGACGCCGGGGTGTAAGGTTACCCATAGAGCATATCCCTCGCACCCCGGCTGACCCTGGGCCATCTCAATACTAACAGCATCGCTCATCCTGTCTCCTCTGAAATCAGAGGAGTACGGAGAGCGATGTTTTCCCGCCACGTTGGGTATTGGCCGACGATCAATGCCAACCCTATGAAGGGGTGAAGGGGAAGCCATTGACCGCCTCCCAGGGTGTACCGGCCGCTCCGATTCCGTTCCCCCCGGACTGCAGCGGGATCGGAATCGGAGCGACACTCGAGGAGGTTACCCAACACACACCCCAACAGGTTGACCCTATTAAATGGGAAGGTAAATATAGTTTTTGAAATGTGAACTTAAATATCGTTCTATCTAATCCTTTAATAACATAGATAATAGTAGTTCTGTTATTTTCACGTCAATATCTACCGGTCTTGCATATTATTACCCGAGAGGGCAGGCGGCTCAGGTGCCGGAGGTCGCTTAACGACCTCAGTCCTCCATGAGCGCAGGCCTGGGGGTGGCAGGTAAGGCCGCCTGTCACCCCAGCAGAAGCAGTCCGGGACGGTGGGGCGACTAGCGCCCCTCCCCCAAACCGGGGCAAGACGGGGAGACCGTGGTTCCCAAACCTGAGGGGGCCATCAAAAGAAAATGTATTAAAACCCTATCAGTAAGTCTACGTTTCCAAAGGAGCTGAAAAATATATATTTGGACAGGCAGGTTTTATGCTATTGACATAACTGGTTCGAGATCGTTGACTGATAGCTATATACAACTTAGGCGTGAATTATACAGAAAAGGCAAGAGGCGTAAGGCATAATCAAAGCAAAATAGTTCTCGCCTTAAGCTCGCCTTTTCGGTATTATTCATACTTGCCTACTACATGCAGACTGTGCAGTGTGCAGTCTGTCGACAGTTTATTATGTAGTCATTGGCAACTGCATTTAAACTGCAGTTTTGCAGTACGCAGAAGCCCATAACTCAAATAATTTTGAGCTCTATGTCTTGCGTTGAAAGTATCTTTCCTTTTATTGCCTCCGTGGGACAACCATTCATCTATATAAATTAATAAAATTAAAGTATATCTGTTTGTAATATTAAAATAACAGATTTTTCACGATTGCATATGAATGTATACACGATACTTACAACAATATTTTTTTTAATATTTGTCTGTCTGTTTGAAAGAGGTAATCACTGGAACGGCTGGGCTGATTTTGACGGGACTTTCACTGGCAGATAGGTAATGTTACAAGGCGTTATATAGGCTATTCTAATTTTAGAAAAATAATTAGGGAGGCGCGAAAAGAAATTAAATCCCACAAAATTGTAAATAAAATCTGATGTCCACTGGAAGGACTGAGCCGATTTTTAAGATATTTTCACTGGCACATAGGTATTATTATGATTTATGATACGTAGCATATACTACATATATTTTAGAAAAAATAAATGGCTCCGCGCAAAAGAACTAAAACCCTAAAAATCTAAATCCACGCGGACGAAGTCGCAGGCACAGCTAGTATACCATATATGCGTTGATTGCAAGCATAGTTTTACGAAAAAACTCAAACCCGTTGCGTATACGTTTGCGGAACTAAAGTTTTCGTAACAATCATGTCTAAGGACGCGTTTTAATGGCGAATTCTTCGTTAACCATTTTTATCATTCCGTACGGGACCCTTTGCCGCAGGCAAGGCATCCTAATGAAGAAGGAAGTCACGTAAAGTACATCTTTTATATGGTACTTAAGGACCAGAAACATTTTAATGTCACACGGTATCTCTAAGATCTTTAGGAGTCAAGGGGCCCTCATCTTGTATGTAGGCATTCTGATCTTCGAAAGCTATTTATTTCAATTTATTTTATTTTATGGCCTATTACTGTAAATAATGTTTGATTGTTTATTGAACCGCGGTAGCCTAGTGGTATGGGTAATGGACTGCTGAGACGATGTCTCAGGTTCGATCCCAGGTTTTACCATGGCACACACCAATAACTTTTCGATACTTTTCGAAGTTATGTGTGTATTTATCGCAGGTTTATAAGTGCCCGGTTAATGGCAATAGGCTCGCCACCTATTACATTGGGACCTAAACATAAACTGGCGAAATGTGGGTGCTAGCACCTCTGCCTCCCCCTTCGGGGATATAGGCGTGAGTTTATGTATGTTGAGTGAGTTTATGTTTATTTAAAATGCATGCCTGCTTGTGAATGTGTGTACAACTGCCCATGAGTGAAAGTGCTTAGAATTTAATATTTTTTTGTTGACAGACTCCCTACCTATATCTATTTCAAGAACTTTCCTATTCGATCACAAAACTGACACAACACATTATTCTAATTTCAATTTTTTTTTTCAGGTAAAATTAGGTCCTACTATTTGACTGCATGCTCCCCGTATGATGGTAAGTCAAGATAATATGACCGTAAGGTCGAAAAAATGACGTACTCCTTCATTATTTATTTATTTTGGCTGTTGACACCTGCCCCCCCTTCGCCCCCCCCCCCATTAGAGGAAAGTTTACGCCAGTCCTCGTCCGTCACTCAATATGTGTACCGTCTTGCAGGTGAAATGGGCTTATGGTCCCATACACCCACATACACCTCATCATGATGCCACATCACCGAAGATGCCACTGAAATGCTGTGTACAGATGTAATTGAACATCGGATTAACATAACGTCACGCCTGTATCCCCGAAGGGGTAGGCAGAGGTGTATTACACACCCACGATTCGCCAGTTATGTTAAGGTCCCAATGTAATAGGGGGCGAGCCTATTGCCATCTACCGGGCAAATTATTAAGCGAGAGATAATTAATATTAGAATAATTATATAATAATATTAGAAAGATTTGTAATTATAGCACATGAATTTATACAGGATATTTATAACAAAAATACAATTTTTAAAATTATTGTCTGTCTGTTTGTCTTTCTGTCTGTCTTTGTCTGTTTGAAACAGGCAATCTCTGTAACGGTTGGGCCGATTTTGACGGAACTTTCACAGGCAGATAGGTAAAAGTAGTAGTAGTAGAAAGTAGTCTATGTTACGCCTTGTAACATTACAAGGCGTAACATAGACTACTTTAATTTTAGAAAAAGAATTAGGGTTATACGTAAAAGAAACCTAAAAAAACTAAAACCCTAAACATCGACAACCTCGCGGACGAAGTCGCGGGCACAACTAGTATTAAATAAATAAAAAATGATTCAGTGTGTGATTATTAAGGTATCTCTATTTTATTTTTGCATATGCATTAATTTTCAAATGTACAGAGAACGTTAGACTTAGAACAAGTCATTCTAATACAAACACCATCACACTCAACTAAATTATAGTAGACACTGGCGGTGATTTTGGTTATCAACTAAAATAAATATAATAATTTAATTCAGTAATTTAATTTATTGGTTTCAAAGCGTTCGGTGACGATGACGCGCGTTCCATGATTTTTATTCACTCAAAAATTGCTCAACGCGTCTAAAGAAGTTTTCACTTTTTAAAAAAATCTATGGTTTACAAAGAAAGACACGTATAGTTATATTATCGTTGTTCCCAGTTTCATTCGCGGCGTTCACCTCGGACCCCGGGCTCCGCTAACTCTTTCTCCTTTCCATCAACCAATTCTTACGAACTTCAAAAACAATGATGGATTTCATATCTCCTATTTACATTTAAAGGCACAGTTAACGTACCCTTTTTTTCGTGCGTAAATCTCCCCGGATACCCCTGCCGGCCAGCGGAGGTGGTTATGTCGGATTCAAACCGACTGAAACGCAAGCGTCTCGGGTCTTCAGATTTCAGGTTTAAGGTGGTATGGATGTAATACGGCATTTCCCTCACACCTCGGCTGACCTTGGGCCATCTCTGGTTTCGGGCCATCTCCCCTTCGGGTTTGGGAACCACGGTGACCCAACCTGCCCCGGAAAGGGGGGGCGTGTATCGCCCCGCCGCCCCAGCCTGCTTCGGCTGGGGTGACAGGCGGTTTCACCAGCCGCCCCTAGGCACAGTTAACGTACCTACCTACTAATTGCTTCAAAATTTCACAAACAGATTATTTTTTCATTCTGTTGCATCCAAATCTTGTACTCTGTAGCCCGAAGTCCGCTCTCCTAGTCTTTTTCTTGATTCGGCTTATATTGACTTGTACGGGAGCGAATGCGTTTATCACTCAAACCCCGAGAGAAAAGCCTCCGCCAGAGCCTCGTCCGTAAATCAGGAGGTGTAGCAGCTAGCATGTGAGATTGGCTTAGGCCCTGAAGGTAGGACCCGATACACCCCTTGATAGGTTCCATACACCCCCTGTTAGGACCCCATATACTCCTTGTAATGATCTCACACAACCTCTCATCAAAAACACGTACATAACAAAACTAATTAGAATTTAGAGAAATATTTCACCAGAATCGGCCCCACTGTCAGTTTCACATTAATAATTTCATTCTAGATACACGCCCGTTAGAATTTAATTCCGCAAATAAATTACTCGGCCCGTGTTAGACGTGTAAATCTTATTACAATGTCTATAATATAATTTTACACAGTATTTGCTCAAGTAATTGCTTGGAATGTGCATTAGGTTGCACGCAGTTTGACTTGTTATAACTTGCAGGTTTAACTTATTTATGAGAATCATAATATTTATTAGTAGAATATGAGCATATGAGTAATAATGTTATGTATTTAAACAAATATATTAATTTTAAGCAGATGTAATTTTAAATAGGTGAAAGACAAAGAGGATTGAGCATTACCAAAATTCCAAAAATAAGGACGCAATTACGACTTC
The DNA here is from genome assembly GCA_946251805.1 of Cybosia mesomella. Classification (NCBI taxonomy): domain Eukaryota; kingdom Metazoa; phylum Arthropoda; class Insecta; order Lepidoptera; family Erebidae; genus Cybosia; species Cybosia mesomella. Next base: position 27,103,851 of record OX276401.1, read on the forward strand.
TGTTGAACACTCTTTACTTAGTAAGTAAAGAGTGTTCAACAGAAGTCGTATATAAGTAAAGCAAAAATTAAACACCAACCAAATTTCATTTCAAATTCCAATTCCATACCTAATTCCATACCATTCCAAATACCATTACAAATTTAATTCCAAGTTCCATTCACATTTTATAGTTCTATGCTGCTGGTGCCTTTTTATTGCACTATAGATTACACATGCTGACGGACGAGGCCCTGGCGCAAGTTTTCTTCTTGGGCGGCAGTTGCTCCCGTAAAAGCCAAGATAAATAAATAATTGAAAGAGTAAGAAAGCGGACTCCGGGCTCCAAAATGCAAGCTTGTGATGCAACCAATGATGATGAGGTTCTCTGACTTTAGCAGCTTCCTAGAAACTTCAAACTGTCACTATCCATTTTTTTTTCCTTTTTCTCTCGTCCGTTCCAATACACGTACAAATAACAATCAACCCATACAAACGTAATCTGAACGTTATTATAAAAAGTAAATCGATCGCCTTGTCACAATAATAGGAAAGAAAGTGAATTTTATAAATTGAATATGAAAGCCCTGACATCGTAGTACATAAGGAAACTATAATAAAGTTTTTATTGCGATATTTATGATTGAAAAATAACTAACTTCAACTATAGTTCGATTTCTTTACTTTCTCCTTATGTTATATTTTTGTAGAGGTTAAGTTCTGCAGGCTTACCATGAAACGTACATCCGCAACCGCGGACTGAAATTTCGAGCAATAGGTACCATGAAACGCACTTATCCTGTCCCGCAATCGGGCCCGAAGACGGCACATGACAGTTCATTCGGCCTAAACCCTACCATGAAACGACCTGAACTAGCAAAATTCAAAATTTTGACAGTCCGCCGAAAAAAAATGTAAACACGATACTATTTACTTTACTGTTTACTTATTTATTTTAGTGGTGGTAGAAATTTGATGACACAAATTTGTCACAAAATTCGGCCGGGTAGTTACCATCGTGCACGATTGCGAAAAACCCTCCATAGTAATCCAATTTCGGTTTGATTGCGTTCAGGGGTCAGCAAGTGCATAGCCGGGATTGTGGTCGCAGCACTAGTGGGACCGGTGGGTGTCACGCGGTGCTGCGACGACAATCCTCTTCTGATGAGGCCGTCAAGCTGAGTGCCACCATTGTTAACATGGTACGTGTATGTAATGGTGACCCTCTTTCCTGAAACTTTACCTTCGGCTTACGTGAAGTCAATTTGACGTGTCCTAAATATAAAAAAAAATACGAATTATTTCAAAAGGTCGAAAGGTTATCATAATCCAATTCAAAGGAATGTATTTTTTAATATGTTGGTTTATAATAGTTCATTTTTAATAGATTTTTTTTTTTTTTTTTTTTTTTTTTTTTTTTTTTTTTTTTTTTTTTTTTTTAGAAATAATTTTAGAAATATAAATATAGTAAAGGAAAACCTCCTTGATATATTTGATGCAGTCCCGAACATAGTTTATGGTCCCGACCGAATGAACGAAATCCGAAGTAACTTCATGCTACCTTAATGACACTTCTTTCGTTAGTGTTTCGTGCGGGCCCGCAATTGCGGATGTAGGTCCACTGTTATTGGCCCCATTTAGATCTTTGAGGCACAAGTCAGCCTCACTTGCAAGCCGGTACACCTGTTGATTGAGTTAGACTCGGGGCTGGGAAGTTAGACGGCAATCGCTAGCGTGAAGGCAAATATAAACCAAAAGGGTAGTGAGGGAAATTCCTGAATGAGACTTGGAGCGGGACGGTAAAACTAGATAAATGAGGTCCTTTTTTTTACGTGTGGAAACCCCCACGGGCATCACCCCATTGGGGCCAACGAAATCGGATCGACCAAAACCACACGGTGTTTTCTCCAAGTGTCCATTGCCGGGAACCCCGGGTAAACCCTCCAAAGGATAACCCCAGGGTTACCGGCAGGACTCTGGCCGCCACCGCGGCTTCGCCTGGTGGGGTCGGGTTTTATCCCGCGTCGGTGAGTTGGCAGGCGTGTGTAGGACACACACGACACGCCTCCGCCACGACCTGCTTCTGGAAGGACGGCGAGTTGGCCAAATGCCGTCCTCAGGCCCCGATCGTGGAGGTCGGTAGTCCCGGGCGTAGACGACGGCCCAGTCGGGGGACCAGGGTTCTCTCCCGCTCCCTCTCCGCCGTCTCTTTCGCGCGTATTACCTGCTCGCAGAGAGAGGCGGCGGCGTGCCACTTGCTCCCGTCGTCGGACCAGCGAGAGAACGTCCACGCCCAGGATCTATAAGGTCCCAAATGAAATATTTGGGGCTCGTGCTCGACGGCCGATGGGACTTCGGAGAGCACATCCGAAGTCTGGCCCCCAAATTGAAGGGCACAGCTCTTGCTCTTGCTCGGCTGTTGCCATACATGAGGGGGCCCGATGACTCCTGCAGGAGACTCTACGCGGGGATCGTGCGGTCCATGGCCCTGTATGGGTGCCCAATATGGGCGGAGGCCCTGAGGACCAGAACTGTGCGGATGCTGCGCGCTCCGCAGCGAGTTATGGCCATCAGGGTCATCCGCGGGTACCGCACGATCTCCTTCGAGGCGGCGAGTCTCCTTGCCGGAACTCCGCCATGGGACCTGGAAGCGAGAGCCCTTTCGCAGCTGTACCAGTGGCGAAAGGAGGCGCGGGAGCAGGGACTGCACGGCCTCGAGAAATCGAGGCCGTGCAGTCCCAGCTCCGCCAGGCCATCGTGGTGGAGTGGAAGGAACGACTTGGGCGACCAAGCGCAGGGCACGCCGCAACAGCGACGGTAAGGCCCATCATGGAGGATTGGCTGGAGAGGCGACACGGAAGCCTCTCGTACCGACTGACGCAGGTGATCTCCGGGAAGGGGTGCTTCGGGGACCACCTGAATCGGATCAGGAAGGAGCCAACGCCTGAGTGGCATCACTGCGACGCGAGCGAGGACTCAGGGCTGCACACGCTGACGGACTACCCGGCGTGGGTGGCGCCGAGGCGTGACCTCGTGGCAGCCATCGGGGTGGGAGTCCTCTCGCTCGGCAGCATGATTGCGGCAATGGTGCGGAGCGCGAGCGCGTGGGCCGCCGCCACCTCCTTCTGCGAGCATGTAATGCTCGCGAAGGAGATGGCGGAGCGCGCCCGGGAGAGATTTAGAACTCTCCCTGACCGCCGAGCCCGCAACTTGCTCGCCGCGCGTCGCAGGTGACTCAGGCGCCGGAGGTCGCTTAACGACCTCCGTCCTCCATGAGCGCAGGCCTGGGGGTGGCGGGTGAGGCCACCTGTCACCCCAGCAGAAGCAGGCCGGGACGGTGGGGCGACTAGCGCCCCTCCCCCAAACCGGGGCAAGACGGGGACACCGTGGTTCCCAAACCCGAGGTGGCCATCTCGAAACCGGAGATGGCCCAGGGTCAGTCGGGGTGCGAGGGATATGCTCTACGGGCAACCTTACACCCCGGCGTCTGTAGACCCGAGACGGCGTGCCATTTTATTCGGTTCAAGTCCGACATAACCACCCCCGCTGGCACGCGGGAGGGTATCCGAGGGGATTTCCGCACGAAAAAAAAAAAAAAAAGGATCTATAAGGACCACTATAAATGAGGTCCTAAATTAATCTTGACACCTTTATATACATTTTTTTGTAATTGCATCTGTATGACAGCTACAAAGTTAGTGTTCGGATTGCGGTCATAAATCGATACCAAATTCGTAGTTCCGTACAGCCATTCTACTAGTATAATTCATTGAGTTTAAAATCATGTTTTCACCTAAATGAGGAAAGTCATTACGAAACCGCGTGACCACAATAATAGAAATTGAACTGTATATGGGTATAATTCTCTTCTTTGTCATGACACAAAGACTTTCTGATATTTAATTTTGTATTTTCTAATGCTTTTTAGACACTGGTACACTGTAACACAGGTTAGATAATAGTTAGTTATTCAATAACTTCTATGCTACCTACTACAAAAATAAACTAAACTGTAACTTTTAATTTTGGAATTTATTAACAAGCAAATATAAATGAACCGGCCAAGTGCGATTCGGACTCGCGCATGATGGGTTCTGTGCCATTTTACGGCAAAACGAGAAATAATTACGTGTGTCCTATGGGAGCACCCTTAGAAATAGTAGTTTATGCAACTGTCATATAAGAAGGGGTATTAAAACACGAGAGTCTGTTTATCAAAGTAGGTAGGTTACAAGGGCGCCATTTTTTTCACAGTTCGAACTGCGCATGCGTGCGCGTTTTTTTTTCATATTCAGCCTAAAACCTTAGACTAGTTTATTGAATAAAAAAAGATAGCGATACTTTAATGAGTTTTATGATACAGTTGGCGGTAGGTACTATAATAAGTTTTATTTTTAATTTTATGTATATGCGTTTATAAAGTGCGTATGTATAGAATCGTCTTTGAATTCGTAATTCAAATTTTTCGATTTGTGTGTAGATAAAATATTTTTATCAATTATTTATTTGTAATGTGAATATACAACGAAATAATCTTTGAATATTTGTTTTTTTTGTTTGTTTGTTGTACTTATATAAGTTAATCTTAAATATTTATATTATTTGTTTTAAGTTTTTGTTGTTATAGCGGCAACAGAAATATATCTGTGAAAATTTCAACTGTCTAGCACGGTTCATGAGATACAGACCGGTGACAGACGGACAGACAGACGGACAGCGGAGTCTTAGTAATAGGGTCCCGTTTTACCCTTTGGGTACGGAACCCTAAAAATTAAGACAATAAAATTCATATACCTACCAATTTTAAAGTGATATTGGTAATATTGTCTCTGCCCCAGGTCACTTTTTCTAAAAACACAAAACTAAAATGACGCGCCACCGGAACTGGGCCCTGTTATTACTTGCTATAATATTATCCAACCATTTGGTATCTAATATTCGAACTACAATTCGAAATTTGATTATCAAATAGTCAAAAGAATATAAAACCAAAGAGACAGTGATTACCATAGACAAATACTACGTTGCATTTAAACACATAAAATGGGATTGCGTTAGAACTATCATTATAATAAACCTATAAGGGCTGGATCAATCTCACATACCTACTACTAACAGCCAAACCACATTCTGACATCACGTATCATGTCAATGCCACTACCAAATCACTACTTTAAAGATTCATCTAAATACAAACTGTTATAAACCTTATTCGTATAGACAAAGAGTTGCATTTTGTAATTAAGAAATAGTAGCATAGTGTAGTCTTAACAGCGAAATGTTTAGAGCAATTATTATTTGGCGCGATGACCCTAGTATTTGGTAAGTCACGGACAAGTCATTTTGTAAAATGAAAGATAATGATTTATTCTACCTACCGAGCAACTTCTGTCTGTCATGGAAGATTAGATTATCTTTTTTTTTTGGTTATGTTGGCATGACAAGTAATTTTTTTATTGTTACACATAAGTACAACAGACTGAGCAAATCATAGCTCTCGTAACCTATCTATGCAGAAAAGTTTGAGCTCATAAATCCAACCATGCCAGTAGGAACCTACTACCCTTTCATGTTTTTAAGAAGAAAGAAGAGAGTCGTAGCATCGTAAATGACAGAAAAAATAGTTTATAAGGTAGCGGGGAAAAAAAGAGATTCGTAAACGTGACTTCATAGAGCGCGTGTAGACAGTAAATATTATATATACTTAATTAAATTATATATAGTCCAGATGTCCACCACCAATTTGGCCACCACTGGTGGACAGAGAGACAAATTATGAAATTATGTTCCGCTGTGTATATAATAATGTAATACGATTAGTCCCGGTGTTGCTCTGTCCACCACTGGTGGACAGCGGAACATAATTTCATAACTTGTCTCTCTGTCCACCAGTGGTGGCCAAATTGGTGGTGGACACCGGGACTAATCGTTAAATTATACATATTGCTATCTTGCCGATAATATTGATGATATTGATGTGCGAACGCGATATTAGTGATGTGCAAACAAATGGGATTGGTCCCTACACTGGATCACGATATTGGATCGCAATATATATTGACTGTCATCACGCGTCCATATACCTACTAAGAATGTGTCATCCTCATTAACATTATGCAGTACCTAATATTCTCGCGATAAAATGAGTACAAAACAAATCAGTAAGCAATACGACGCAGACATATTACTAATACGGTGACAATTACCTACCTAATACCTACTTTCACTTCATCAGCTATACAGGTAGTAAGTAGGTTATATATAGGCAAGTTTTCTCGTATATCATTATAACTTATTACTTGTTTAGATGACATAATCTCTTAAGTGAGCTCATCGTGTTCAACACGATATTAAGAGCTCATAAAGTCAGAATATGTATGGATTTGTTTGTGTGGTAACATCGTCCAATGCACATGTAATACGCATGTTATCTCCCAAGATGTGGGCAAAAGCGTCCTAATTTTGGACAGCTATATTTTATGTTGGGGTATCTTCGTAATGAGATCATCCGAAAAATAACTAAAGTTACCGAAATAGCTCGCAGAATAAGCAAACTGAAGTGGCAATGGGCTGGCCACATCTGACGAAGGATAGATGGCCGATGGAGCAAACCAGTCCTGGGGTGGAGACCACGGATCGGCAAACAGAAGGTGGGACGCCCCCCGCAAGATGGTAGCTACCTGAAAAAGGTATCGTCGATTTCCTTTTCACCGGCTTCCCTTTTGAAAACTTTCACCGTTCGCGACTGGCTTTGAGGCCCAAGCTATTTTCACCAGCCAGTCGTTGCACCTGCTAAACTACGGACGAGGTTCTGGCGCAGGCTTTTCTCTTGGGGTTAAGAGGTCAGACGGCTGTCGGTCCCCGAAAACTTTGAAAGCAACAGGAATGAAATCGCTAAGAGGCTGATGTATGATTTAATTTAAAAGTCAATGTTTTATAAAAGACCCTTTCATTGCTAACGATGACTGAACATTACGACATGCTATTGGGTATAATAATTTCATTATACGGTTAGCTAGTGATTTAATGAAACAGAGATCAACAAATCCTCTATAATCCAACATCTACAGATTTCAAATATCGCTTTTGAAATGCATTATGTACCCAACTAAATCCAATCGTGATATTGAAACGAACATTAGTAATTCTAAATCATAAGATTTTGGATTCGTTTGAATATACTTCTATCGAATAGAACAACATTCGTAAACCTGACAGCCAACCCTTCAAATCTTTAATACCGGCGACCTCTTAACGCCAACTCGAAAATAGATGAGGTTGTTCAGAATAGCGCCGAATAACATTGCCCAATATGGCGTCGAACTAGTTGGTCCTTTGCAATTTCCATTTCCTTTGAAATCTTATTAGCGGAGTTCAGTTGTAATTCCTATTTGATATCCGACAATAGTTAGCTGTCAGTGTCTTAGCCGTTGAGTATGGAGTAGGATTATAAATTTTGTATTTTTATGTTGTTTGGGCTTACTAATCAAGGCTATTCATATTGATCCAAAAAAAAAATTGCAAAAAGTCAACGTCCAAGGTTCCAATTTAGTAAAATTACGTTTTTATAATGTGTGATTTCAACACTTACGAAAAAAAATATAAAATATTGAATTAAAATATCAAAACCTAATTGAAAACGAATCAAACTATGCTATAATTCTAAAAAGGTTAATAACCCCACAAATTTAGGTAGGTCTTGTTTTGACAGATCATTCGGAATGCCAAAGATTTTTAATATTTTCTTTTGTTATCGAAATGAAATCAAGCGTTTTGAAAAAGTAAACGTGACTGAATCTGATGCTTAGAGAATACGAAAATGTCAGCTGATCCAGATAGATCAGTTGTTAGAACATTCTCTAGCATGTGATTGCCGAACCAAGTCCGATTTTGAATGTTGAGTTTCCCAAGTTAAAACACTAACTTCGCTTCGGTTTTTAAGAGCTTTTTTAACTAGAATCATCGTAATTTACACATAATATATGTAATATACGTAAAGCCTATGTCCATCGTGGACAAGTTACCTTTTAAAGGGTGAAAAGATTCTTCCAATAAATGCAGTGGTTCCGAAGATTACGCTCAACATTTATACTAAAACAAGCTCACAAAATTCGGCCTCTCTCTTTATAATATTAATTTCGATTTATATATTTTCCTAATAAATGCATAAGGGAGTGTGTTTATTTGGTTGTTTGTTAAGTAATAAAACATTCAAAAACGGCTGAATTAAAATTGGCTGAAATGAAATGAATTTTTAATAGGATAGTCTAGCTAGGATAGAAACAATGAATGGCTTTAAAATCATTTTTAAACATTGTTTTTAGGGATTTTCTTTAGAAAAGCCCTATTGCTATCGAGTTGTCGTCGACGTCGTCGTTGCCAATTTTCTGTCACGGTTTTGGGTATGAAGGAGATGAGCTATCGAGTTGCTGTTTTCGGTAATAGATTCGTGCTGGGGTGAACCATTGCAAGATAAAAAAATAAAAAAATCCCTTGTATTCGGCTGAGCTCGTCTCAGGAATTCAACTTGTTTTGATTACTCCGCCACATTAATTTAATTAAATTTTTAAGCAATTAGTATGCTTACTTTTCCTATAGATTAAGATCGGAAAAAGAGAACATCTAGGACGGGACTTGACTTTAGAAACATAACTTCGACCTTCAATCAGCAGGTATACCGGCTTGCAAGTGTGATTGGTTTAGTACGTAAACGCCTTATTACTGAAAGGACCTATTCTTAAAAGGACTTTACCACGTGTGCGTTTCGCTGTATGAAATGGGCCTTCTGTTACCTATTTCTATATTGTGGTGTAACACTTACGCGGTATTTACTAATGGCCGTTACGTGCCATAGAGTTGTCACTGTCGCTATTAAAAATTTCAACTTGTTAAGTTTATTTATACACGTGTTCTAAATACCTTCTAGAAGGATGTCAATTTAGCATTATACCCAGCCTTACACGATAATGTTTCCTTGGCAATCGAGGTCGCAATTGAGTAACAGCTGAGAAATGAATTTGCTTAAGACTATACGCTATTAAAACTATATTTACACGGCTCCTACCCACGTGGCTGAGTGTAGTACTCTTCTTCATCTTTTGAGCGCCAATCCCGGTTGCATACAAAGCTTTTGAGGTCAAAGGTCTGTTCGGTTCTCCTGTGGTTTCTTCATCATCATAGCGATTTCTCATTTGCGTCCAAAGTTCGTACTTTGGAGCCCGAGGTCCAATTATTGTTTTTGATTGGTATGTCAGTTTTTTCGAGAGCGACTACCGTCTGTCTCGCAAATAATAATAATAAATAAATATTCTATGACATTCTACACAGCGCTTTCTAGATCCAAAGTAAGCATAGTTTAAATAGCTTGTGTTGTGGGTTTCAGAATGCGGATAAACATATACTTTTTTATTATCATATTATACATAGTAACACCCAGACCAATGCAAATAGACATATTCATGCACATAAATATTTGCACTGAGCGGGAATCGTACCCGCTACCCCCGACGTACCAGTCGAACGTTCTAGTGCCACACCACGGAGGTCGCCTATTCAATCTATACTTTTTATTACTTTGAATTTGTTAACTTGCTATCTTCCGAAGGCAAAAGGATACCACTTCAGGTTTAGATTTTTTTAAATTTGAGTAATTAGTCTTATTACCTATATAATATATATATTTTCTCCCATGTCTAGCCTTTTCCAAATTAATTTATTGCCTCATCACAAACCAGTCCGTTGTAATTTGCGATTTACGGCTGGATTTCAGCAGTGCAAAATAAGTTTTCACGTTTCAATCAATTCAATTCATCGAGTAAATTGTGCTGCCGCCGCGGGTTCAGGTTCATTCCTGGATTTGAATTTACAAGAAATACAAAATGAACAAAGTCGTAGTAGGTACCTAGCATACCTGAATAAAAAGTCGAATTTACCCACGTATTTGGAGCCTCCTTCTTTTTTTGTAGTTGGTTAAAATGACAAAGCTATTTTACCGGTTGTAAACACGAAAGTCAACTTCAGCTAGAAGAAACACTTTATTGAGTAAATATAGCGAGTTATTACGTCTCACATCATAGGAAGTGCGGTTGTCATTCCTCGTGAGTTTCCGTAATTTGATTAGCACTTCTCGAGCGTAACCGACGTCGAGGATTGTAATACTGTCAGGTTTCTTACTTGACAATTACCCACATTTGTGGGAAATTAATATTTTTACCCATAAATGTGGGTCATTGAACTTTCTTTGGCTACCTTTTCCGGTTTAAAATATTCTTCTTTTAAACGAGGTTTTAGTAATTTTAATTGAATGGAGCTCTGGTCAATAGTAACTGACAATATCGTAAATATGGATTTCAAAACCTACATTTAACTTTAGAGGTATGTAAGCTTTGGATAGCATTTTAACTGGCTTATAATATAATATGCATAGAATCTATTATTGTATGTACCATTAGTCCAGTTTCTATAAAAATCTCATAAGGATAAAGCTTACTATAATGATGAATGTGATGATAATAATTATTTTTGTTACAGAATCGGCACTAATATTCAATGTTAAGAGGAAACTTCGAATGTGTTACTTGCTACACCGGTAGCTCTTTGTGTAAATATTGAATGGTTCATTTTATCTTTTGGTTAGACAAAGTGATGCAACCATCAAATCTTTAGGGAATCAGGTACCCCAACAACGCGTCGGTGTTGCCAACGCCGGCGGCCGGGGCCGGTCGGGGTCTCTGGGATTTTCTGTCTATGCTACACCAGAGTCTCAATTCTGCTGTTTTACTATCATTCCACTGACACTCTGAAAAAAATACCATTAAATTTTAGACTTCCAAGTCTAAAAAAAAATAAAGTATTTTGTAGCCTAAATGAAAATGTATATATTTTTTTAAATCTTTATATATAAAAATTAATTGTTGTTCGTTAGTACCGCTAAAACTCGAGAACGGCTGAACCGATTGGGCTAATTTTGGTCTTGAATTATTTGTGGAGGTCCAGGTTTAAAAGGTGAATAAATATGGAAGTTGTTATCGATTGAGGCAGTACGAAGTCTGCCGGGTCAGCTATCTTTATATATATATTTCTTGTGTGCGTGTGTATGTCACTGAACTCCTCCTAGACGGCTGGACCGATTTTGATGAAATTTTTGTGTGTGAGTTCAAGGGGATTCGAGGATGGTTTAGATTCGCAATTTGGTCGCGGACGAAGTCGCGGGTAACAGCTAGTCTATTTATAAAAGAAAGAAAGGTTAAATGTATGGTACACAGTATTAAAAAAACACATTTGGTGGTTACCTTAAACAGCAACAAAATGGGTGACCTCGTTGCTGTTTAGATAACCACCAACTAATTAATGAACTCTCTACATTTAATTTATACTTTAAACGTATTTCGAGAACGTGTAAAATTAAATGGCATTTGACAAAGATATGACAGTGAGTTGCTTTAGAATAAAATTAAAGAATCGAGGCATATGTTCCCCGTACGTGAGAGACACTGTGCGGTTTTAGTCAGTTCAAGTCACACCCACCTCACCGTTAGCTCCGGTGAGTTAAATCCCGAATAGGTTTCCGCACAAAAATTATTCCGACTGCCTGAAGTCCTAGTTCAGCCAGTCGAAATATGTACTTATAAATTGTGATACTGATATTCTTTAAAAAAAAAACTGCGAAATCGTGATGGGTCAGCTAGTTTCATTATCAATTTTCTAATTTTAATTGCCAGCAATAAAATAGCAGAACGAAGTATTTACTACCGAATGGTGTAAAATTACAGTTCGTGATGTAACAGATATCGGCGCCACGGTCCCATCTAATGTTACCAGTGACCGCATCCTCGGCGCAGGCGCACGCTTCCGCTTCTAACTCAGCTTATCGATTGTATTAATTTAATCACTTGTAATTCTGCAATTAAAAACCCTTGTATTGTTTTTACCTTTTGAAATTTCACGTGTAATTATGTATTAAATTATTATTAAATAAAATATACGCGTATGTAGACTAAATTCATACCTAATTGGTTAAAAGTAGACGTTGGAAATGCTAATCAATTTATCACCATAATGGATACATACAGTCAACGTCAAAAGTGGATTAACACTAAAATATTTACAAACGTTTTTTACATTAAAATACTTGTACCTTTTTTTTTTCTCGGGTCTTCAGACGCCGGTAGAGCCCATAGAGCATATCCCTCGCACCACCTCGGGCCATCTCCGGTTTCGAGATGCGGGCCGGGAGAGTTCTAAATCTCTCCCGGGCGCGCTGCTGTAAGGCTGGGTGTAAGGTTGCCCATCCTTACACCCCGGCGTCTGTAGACCCGACACGGCGTGCGGTTTTAGTCGGTTCAAACCCGACATAACCGCCCCCGGTGGCTGGCGGGGGGGTATCTGAAGGGATTTCCGCACGGGAAAAAAAAAAAAGGTACTTTTCACCGAAATTTCAATCAACACTTGACCAATGGCTCCAGTAGCAGCTTAATAATAGGTTTTATAATAATAAATATTAGGTTTTATTTATTTATTAATTATAAATAAATAAATTTAATTTAATTATAAATAAATAAATAAAACCGTAAAAGGTTAGATAGATGGTAATAAAAGTATTCAATTCAATGTGAATTCTTTTATTACGAAGGTGCCACTGCCCGCCCTGATAAGGATGTACATATCCATGGCCTACCATGAAATGTACATCCGCAATTGCAGGCCCGGACTAAACACGAACGAAAGAAGTGTCATTTAGGTAGGTACCATGAAGTTAGGGCACTATTGGCTAGAGAGGCGACACGGAAGCCTCTCGTACCGACTGACGCAGGTGATCTCCGGGTAGGGGTGCTTCGTGGACCACCTGCATCGGATCAGGAAGGAGCCAACGCCTGAGTGTCATCACTGTGACGCGAGCGAGGACTCAGGGCTGCACACGCTGGCGGACTGCCCGGCGTGGGAGGCGCCGAGGCGTGACCTCGTGGCAGCCATCGGGGTGGGAGTCCTCTCGCTCGGCATTATGATTGCGGCAATGGTGCGGAGCGCGAGCGCGTGGGCCGCCGCCACCTCCTTCTGCGAGCATGTGATGCTCGCGAAGGAGATGGCGGAGCGCACCCGGGAGAGGCTCAGAACTCTCCCGGCCCGCCGAGCCCGCAACATGCTCGCCGCGTGTCGCAGGCGACTCAGGCGCCGGAGGTCGCTCAACGACCTCCGTCCTCCATGAGCGCAGGCCTGGGGGTGCCAGGTGAGGCCGCCTGTCACCCCAGCAAAAGCAGGCCGGGACGGTGGGGCGACTAGCGCCCCTCCCCCAAACCGGGGCAAGACGGGGACACCGTGGTTCCCAAACCCGAGGGGGCCATCTCGAAACCGGAGATGGCCCAGGGTCAGTCGGGGTGCAAGGGATATGCTCTATGGGCAACCTTACACCCCGGCGTCTGCAGACCCGAGACGGCGTGCGGTTTTAGTCGGTTCAAGCCCAACATAACCGCCCCCGCTGGCCAGCGGGGGGGTATCCGAAGGGATTTCCGCACGAAAAAAAAATTTCGATCTTTCGGTCCGGACCATAAAGTATGTTCGGGAGTGAATCAAATCAAACGTATGAAGGAGGTTTTCGTTTACAATATATTTATTTTAAAAATAAACTATTATAAACCAACATTTAAAAAAATACATTCCTTTGATAAAAAGAATACATTATGATAACGTTTAAACCTTTTGAAATAAGTCGTATAGTATCGTGTTATAATTTTAATTTTTTTATGGTGAGCTATCAAAATTCCGCATTCTGCATCGAATTGCAGGGTCCAAACCAGTCTGACATTTTAATAATTGTAGATATTCAATGGTAAAATATCAGACTACGATCAACGCCACAAATCAATTTATTTTTTATTGAACTTTGTGCACAAGTACATGGCGAACTTATTGCTACAGGCGTTCTCTACCAGCCTACCAAAAGTGGTGCAGAGAGAAACTCAGTAGGTGCATTATTGAGACTGAGAGCAACATTTATTGATGAAATACATAGAATACTGTAATGATATTATATAATCTGTGATCATACCTACACTACTGCAGTAAGTATGTATCAGTATACTTACAGATAAATAAATATACCATATATATAATAATACACAATATAATAAATTCATAAATAGAAACATAAAGTTTATAGAAACATAAATTAAAAGTATGATTAATTTGAAATTATTGCCGGGACGACGGCTGAGTCAAGTTGTTATTTTTTTATGTTGATTGGTCAAGGCCGACGGTATTGGAGGCTATATCTTGACATTTGTGGGGCAGTATAATAGAAAAATCCAATCAAACTTATCTTATTCGGTAATCAAGTCACGGTAGGCAAGGTACTAGGAACTTCGATTGACCATTTGAGGCTACTTCATAGAATCTTGAACAATCAGAAGTTGTGTCGAAAAAAAAATTGAGATTATACTAAATGAACGATTCTGAACACAATTTTTTTTCGGATTTCTTGTCTGTCTGTTTGTCTGTTTGTTCGCGATGGACGCAAAAACTACTGAAAGGATTTTAATGCGGTTTTTCCTGTTGAAAAGTTCGTGGTCAGACTTAAAATCTGCCGTATATTTGATTCCAATTGATTAAGTAGAAGCGGAGATATGACCAGAATACGATGATCGACCTTGGAGGAGCTGTGGACGTCAGCATAGAATAAAAGCAGTAGGTATAGAATAAAACAAGGAAAAATGGCTGAAGAACAACTAGCCAAGTCGTTGAACGCAATGTTAAATCAGATAGTTGCATGTCATATAGTCATTTTTCGAGTGTATGGGCCACCTTACAGACCCGAGACGGCGTGCGGTTTTAGTCGTTTCGAATACGAAATAATCACCCCCGCTGGCCGGCGGGGGGTATCCGGGAGGATATTAGCACGAAAAAAGGGGTCCAAGAAAACCTCACCTGCAAGCCGATACATCTGCTGCTTCACGGGCGAGGCTTAGGTGCAGGCGCAGTTGCTCCCGCAAAAGCCAAGATAAGCCAAATCGAGAGAAACAGTAGGAGACCGGACCCTGGGCTACAAAGTACAAATTTAGAATGCAACTTGGACTAACGCTGTGATGATGGTGATCGTGGCGAATCGTGGGTGTGTAATACACCTCTGCCTACCCCTTCGGGGATACAGGCGTGAAGCTATGTTATGTTATGATGATGATGTTAACAATATCAATGTTAATTAATCTTTATTTCAGACCAAAGTAGTCCATTTAGTGTTAGTAACAAAAAAGCGGCCAAGTGCGAGTCGGATTCGCCCATGAAGGGTTCCGTAGCAGCAAGTAACAAATTAATGTTTTTTTTAAATTTTTATATTTGAGTTCATTGAAGGAAAAGTAAATTGCGGGTTACGATTTATGACGTATTAAAAAAAAATTACTTACTAGATCTCGTTGAAACCAATTTTCGGTGGAAGTTTACATGGGAATGTACATCATATATTTTTTTTAGTTTTATCATTCTCTTATTTTAGAAGTTACAGGGAGGGGACAGACATTTTACCACTTTGGAAGTGTCTCTCTTGCAAACTATTCAATTTAGAAAAAAATGATATTAGAAACCTCAATATCATTTTTGAAGACCTATCCATAGATACCACACACATATGTGTTAGATGAAAAAAAAATTTTTGAGTTTCAGTTCTAAGTATGGGGAACCCCCAAAATTTAATGTTTTTTTCTATTTTTGTGTGAAATCTTAATGCGGTTCACAGAATACATCTACTTACCAAGTTTCAACAGCATAGTTCTTATAGTTTCGGAGAAAAGTGGCTGTGACATACGGACGGACAAACAGACAGATATGACGAATCTATAAGGGTTCCGTTTTTGCCATTTGGCAACGGAACCCTAAAAACAATCATATCCTATTGTTAATAAGCCCACCGAACTACGAGAGTCAATCTACGCTATCATTATTTTATTAAAAGCTTCTCAACCGGCCACATAAGACCATCGCACATAAGATACTTTTAGCACCGGCGTTCATTGATTTTACGACTGCATAAATATTGCATTGCTTTTTGGCGGCTTCCTTCAGTAGATCGATGTAATAAAATCGCTTTACTAGTAATTATATCTATACTGTATCACGTTTTAGAGACTGACTGGATTTTATGGTTTATTTACTGGCAGTACGTAGTACGTAGTAGAAGATAGTACTGCACTCACTTGTAACGGTTGCCTGTAAATTTGAGCTAAGATTAGGTATTCCTTTTAATGACGCTTGTCACAGCTTATCGAAAGCCACGTGAGTCCCACTATATTGCTAATACATAGTTTGATATTACGGAGCTATCTGGTTAAATTAGAAAGTTAATTGGACGCCTAGGTCGTTCATTAAACACCGGAGTTCGATCAAATGGCTGAAGAATAACTAGCCAAGTCGTTGAACGCAATGTTTAATCAGATAGTTGCATGTCATATAGTCATTTAGTTAAATTGAATTGACTGATATATTAGTCAGTTATTTCTCTGTATTATGACTTAGTTGAGAGATGTCACGGACGCTATAACACGTCATGGTAATCCCTTTTAGCGTTCAGTCGCTACATCGTGCTTGCAGAATACGAATCGCCGCGCTGCCGCCGTGTGGTCTCCTAAGAGTTAAAAGTATTGTGTGTGCGATGATCTTTTAATACATAATAACATTAATGAAAAGCTTACTACGCGCTATTGATACGTGTTCCCACGAAGTAATGTTGCGGTTACTAAAATGAGACAAAAAAATATGAGTATTCGATTGCGGATTATTTTAAAGTCGCTTGTCTTGGTAGACGCTTTTTCTTTTCAGCTTTTTTGCACTAACTCAAATTAGAAATTAGTTAAGAAGCTGGTGTGATAGTCGAAGTCGAAGTAAATACATACCACGGTATATACAATCAAGAAGAACGCAAGTGCAATGTGTGATTTCAAAACTTACGAAAACTTTAAAATTTCGAAATCTAATTGAAAACAAATGAAATTATGAGTGACTCTGAAGGTTTAAAAACCTCAAGAAAACGTAGGTAGATTGGGTTTTTATGAATCATACGATTACGAAAGTTTTCTTTGCGTTTTTCTTAACGTTTACGGTTTTCATAATTGTTTTTAAACATGCTCACTGGTTGCGAGTCGGCCGACTTATTGGACACTTATTTATTAATAAATAAATATTAAAATAACGTTATCAACAGCGAATGTCCACACGTTCGATTACAAAGTCGATAACAAACAAAGTGGTACAAATTACAGAGTTGTCACTACCCGTAAGTAGTTAACCGTAGCGTGCAGATATGTAAAAGTTAATTTATTGCAATATAAACATTAATATCCAGTCATAAATTCAAACAGCAGATGCGCAAACGGAAGTGACATCATTTTCAGAATTCTTGTTACACCGACCGCAAGAAATACAGATTACATACACACGGCGTAAAATTCTCACATACATAGAATTCAATATAGGTGTACTGTTCTTTTTTTCTAACATAAATGTCGTCCTTACGAAAATAGCCCTTAATTCACAAAAGGTAATAGCTGTTTTTGCGTGCGGTAGCACAGATTTATGACGTTTAGTAAATGAATGCTCACGCGCAGGTGAATCGTGCAAAAACGCAATGAGATCACCATCGCGGTGTCATTTAAACGTGACATGTAGCTCCGTAAGGTTTGAACATAATACAGGAAATCAGCAGAAGTTCAACTTTGAATTGGGTAGCTATATCGAATAAGATTCGAAAATAATGTTACTGTGCACTGGGTGTTGCTAGGTGTTGACGACTGCTTGATTAGTTTTAGTAAAACGATCTATTTAAATAATGTTAATATATCAATCATTACTGACTATCTAACTATCGTTTATTTATTAATGTTGTAAAATGATACACAGTTAAGTAAATACCTACCATAAGTGTGTTGAAAAATAAAGTTGTTTTCTTCTAAACCCATTTGACATCCACGAATATTCTTTTGCGAGTACCATAATACCATGTGGTTTCTGTCTTATATTTTATTCAAGCATATCCTATTACCTACACCGGTGGGAGATTAAAAAAAACATACCTACAGTAAAGTGGAAACACTCTCAAAAAACCCAGTGGATAATTTAACAATTCAGACTAATCCAGCCTACCTCAAAAAATTCTTCACTGAAGTTGATCGGACCCATTGAAACCTTAGCGTCGTAGGTTCTTCAAAATGCTATTTGTCAAAAAAAACGTGAAACATAACCTATACCTTTTTTTTTTTTTTTTTTTATCGTGCGGAAATCCCTTCGGATACCCCCCCGCCGGCCAGCGGGGGCGGTTATGTCGGGCTTGCACCGACTAAAACCGCACTCCGTCTCGGGTCTTCAGACGCCGGGGTGTAAGGTTACCCATAGAGCATATCCCTCGCACCCCGGCTGACCCTGGGCCATCTCACCACTAACAGCATCGCTCATTCTGTCTCCTCTGAAAGCAGAGGAGTACGGAGAGCCATGTGTTCCCGCCACGTTGGGTATTGGCCGACGATCAATCCCAACCCTATGAAGGGGTGAAGGGGAAGCCATTGACCGCCGCCCAGGGTGTACCGGCCGCTCCGATTCCGTTCCCCCCGGACTGGAGCGGGATCGGAATCGGAGCGACACTCGAGGAGGTTACCCAACACACACCCCAAACATAACCTATACCTACTCAACACTAACGATGTAAAATTAAACTGATTTGGCCATTGTTGATAGTTGTGAAAATGGTTCTTTAGAAACCTTTCTAAGTTATCTAATTATTGTTTAATTTTCAGATATGTATCATCGTCAAGACCATGTTTGTATAAGATTCAGGTTTCTATCAAGAAATAACAATAATTTCTTAAAATTAAATCAACATAACCTTCTCTACCTCTCCTGTATACTGGTTACAATGTCATCTATACGTGACGTATTCAGATCTAAGGCTCCAGATCACGATTCACGGCCACGATACCATGAAGACAGATAGGATTGAAGCCTTAATGAATATAAGCGAGGATTGAAATAACACTGCCATGTTCTAAGGCCATCCGCTGCGTTGAGCAGGGAACGATGCCGGTGTCTGTCGCGTCGCGACCACCTGCGGCGGGCTACGCGCATCGCTAATAATTCTTGTGACAGGCAACCCGCCTGCTAAATCGTAAATTACGAACATGGTACGGATAAGACGCGGTTAAATTTATATAGAAGAGGCGGAAATAAAGTACGATGCGCCATTATACAAGCTGTCTTGGTTGATATAGGTATAATTTCATTTGCGCCTAATCCGCGCAAAGTCCGTGCCGTATCGTTTCTGTATAATACGCTGCGTCGCTCTATGTATTTTGGCGTTTGCTCGAGCCGTGTGTCCTTTCAACGCAGCGGTAATCCTAAGATAGATAGCTTGGATAAGGGCGGTATGTGTGAATGAGGTCGGTGGTTTTTTTCTAACATTCACTAAAGGTTAGGGTAAGAGAGGGTATAAGCTCGTATTACTGAGAATTTTTATTTATACTAGCTGTTGCCTGTGGCTTCAGCGAGACATACTGATCTGACTCCCAGGACCTAGAGTAACCCATTCTCGGAATTTAAAAAATCCAGATCCGTTCAACCCTTCTCTTAGTGTCTTTTCCATTTTTGTGTTGCTCGTTCTGGCCTCTCCGGGAACGATTGTCATCTGACCTTCCAACCCCAAGAGGAAGACCTGCACCAGCACCTCGTCCGTCAATCAGCAGATGTACCGGCTTGCAGGTAGGATTGGCTTGGGCTCCGAACATGTTCGTGGGCCACATACACCCGTCCACTACCTATGATCAACCATCAACTAACAAACTGACATACAAACATTGCCTATTAAAAACTTGTAATAAGAATAGATAAGTAGGTACTGTGCTTGTCCCTGGCATATCTATAGTCTGTCTGCCTGTCTGTCACATAAGCCTGGAGCCTGAGCTATTGGCCGACCACTAGGTACCCATGATTAACCAACGGTTACGGAAAGACTGGTTATTTCGTTTAAGAATTGAATTTATAAACTTATAGAGGTTCGTGTCAGAACTTACTGGCTGTAGAAGCAACGGTCAGTAAACGTATCCAATAGACGGTAATAGGCTCTTACGTTACGTGGGACCAAACATTCGCCTATACTTTCTGAGTCATTTATATCAATTACCTACCTTTATCGGCTGCAAATGATGTGGACAGAAAACGTTTTGCTTATTTTTAACTATCGTTCCAACTCACATGGAAATAAAACAATTTTAACTGATTCTATAGAGATGTATTTGATGTTATTTTTATTATTTACATTGATAGCGACCATCTTCAGTCTCCCCGTGACCATGGCTGCTGAAAAGCAAACAAAACGTCGGGTTCAACGTAAGTAATAAAATAACATCAAATAAATCTCGATAGAATCCGTTAAAAATAGTTTTATTGCAATATGTGACATTCGTGTAAACATTAACGTTACGTTTTAAACATTGTAGTACGTAGTAGTATGTAGTCAGTACATTATAGCTCAATGGTTGTAAAGGTCTATTTTGCAAAGCTCTTTTTTATACGTGTGGAAACCCCCACGGGCTTCACCCCATAGGTGCCGACGATGGGGTGGGCGTGTCGGAATCGGACCGACTAAAAGCACACGGTGTCCTCCCCAAGTGTCCATTGCCGGGCACCCCAGGTAAGCCCTCGAAAGGCGGACATGGCCGCGAGCGCAGTCTCGCCTGGTGGGGTCGGGTTTTTATACCGCGTGAATTCGTGGTAGGACACACACGACACGCCTCCGTCACGGCCAGCTTCTGTAAGGACGGCGAGTCGGCCAACTGTCGCCCTCAGGCCCCGATCATGGAGTCTAATGAAAAATATCACCAAAGCTGCTTTGCGAGAAACTCTTCTTCATTCAACCGCTAATTCCATCCGCACCCAAAGCTCACCTTCATCTTGGACTCCGGAGTCCGCACTTCTGCTCCTCTATTCTTGGTTTCTTTTGGCGTTCCGTCCGTCCGCCAATCAGCAGGTGTACAGTACACCGGCTTGCGAATGAGGTTGACTTGGACCGCAAAGAAGCTATTTTTAGGATTAAAATTATATTAATTGAATTTTCCTCTACGTATTTTGTTAATCTTATACATACATACATACATCCACATACATACACTCACGTCTTTTTCCCTCCGGGGTAGGTAGAGACAACTAGAGTAGATACACACAAATCCCGAATGCTCTCAGAGAATGGAAGGATTTATGAAAGTGCGAGAATAATAAATGATAGAACTGGAACGACAAAGAGAATTGGAATGAAAGATGATAGCGTAGGATCGTATTAATTGTGTTTAATTGGAACTGTAAAAACAGGCTCCGCACTATGCAGAGGTGTAGGTATAAAAGAAAAGAAACTTACACTTCCATACATTAATGTGGGGACTTGCACGCCGTTATGAACCGCCAGTCGTGCCTTCTTCGGCACTTACTGGCCACTCATGAAGGAGTATAGCGCACCATTCACGCGATTTCTTGCAGTCACTCTCCTTTCAATATCTCCAAAGATTTTATATATAGAAAAATAATTAAACGAGTACATTGTGAGTCAAATAATAAATTAAATATCCAAACACTGAAAAAAAAAAAAAAACAATTATAAAAAATTATATTAAAAAGAAATTACTTTCAAGAAGAAACAAGGTTTGAAAAAAAAATCGCTCAAAAAGTGCAAATGCTTTACTTAATTGTGTCATGTCTTATTTTTTTTCCTTCTTGAACGATTTGAAAAAAAAAACATAACGTTACCAGCGTTTACAACTTGTACCATATGGAAAGAATAATATTTCCTCACAGATGTGTCCCTCGCTGGTCAACTCGAGATGACAGCGACGATACAACTAGTTTGCAGTCGGCCTAACCACTCCGGCGTTTCGGTGCCATTAGCCTGGCAGCTAGTTGGCAAGGCATTATAATACGGCCTTATTCTAACGACACACTATCGATTTAGCATCGCACTTGTAATGGTCACTGAGGTGGTCATAGTATCATGTACTAAATAACAAAATGTGTAGGTACTATCGTATTAAATTGTTCAATTTTTAACCCCCGACGCAGACGTCTGTGTGTGTGTGTCTATCTGTGGCATCTTAATGAAACGATTTCGATGCGAAGTATTTTGTTCTAAAGTCAATATTATCGAGATGCTTCTTAGCTATAAAGTATGGTTATGTCGGACTCGAGCCGACTAGAACCGCACGCCGTCTCGGGTCTCATATGCCGACTGTTAGGTAACCCAATAAGGCAATTCCCACGCATT
Source organism: Cybosia mesomella (assembly GCA_946251805.1). NCBI lineage: Eukaryota > Metazoa > Arthropoda > Insecta > Lepidoptera > Erebidae > Cybosia > Cybosia mesomella. The sequence continues at coordinate 27,126,106 of OX276401.1, forward strand.
CCGGCTGACCCTGGGCCATCTACGACTTTGAGATGACCTCGGGTGTGGGAGCCACGGTGTCCCCATCTTCCCCGGCCGCCCTGGCTTGCTTCTGCTAGCGTGAAAGGCGGCCTCATCTGTCACCCCCAGGCCACCCAAAATTATATGTGAGAAACCAATCGCATTGCCAATTATGTTGAAAATCTTCACAGTATGATGGCACATAACTAATAGCTGCGACGCACTTCCTCTTGATTTTCTATTCGTGCTTAAACCGTTACACTATCTCCTCGATATCTACATTCCATTCTAAAGCAAAATATTCAAACTATTAAATAAGTATTATATTATTGAACTTGGTAAACATACTTGTAAATACCAAAGGTAGGTACTTAAAGAGTCCCGCGAAATATATGAAAAGCGAGCACTCATATAACCTACTAACAGTACAAGAACAGCTGTAGGTACCAGGTACAGTCACCGACAAAAGTAGCCTAACGTCATCATCATAACAGCGTAAGTACCGGTTGCATTCAAAGTTTGAACCAAGAGTAAAACCTGCGTCAGAGCCTCGTACCTCAATCAGCAGCTGTTCTCCTACTTTTTATCCCGATATGCCCACGGGATCAGGACTTACGCGCGTTAAACCGCGTGGCGAAGCTAGTAATGTATGTGTATTGAGAAATGAATCAATAAGTTATTATTATTGTTAGTTTAATAAAATTTTAATTTTAAAATTTGGCGCGATGAAGATAATAAACATGGTAATTATCCCGTTAATAATTATAATTTTAAATTTCAATTTATTGATCACCAATACTCTAAAAAAATAGATATATCAACTTCCACCTCTGGTGATTTTAGAACTACCTACCTATATTTAAATTAATTGATATGTTTTTATATGTATTTCATTATAAAAAGGTAAATATTTTAATATTAAGCAACTTTTGTCGTTGACTGTACATTTAAAGTACACGCTCGGCTGTCTGAATGGGAACGTATATGCGCTTGAGCATGGCAACACAGCGCATTGACGCCATTACGCGCCCATAGACCCATAAACTCTATAAGTAATATGGTCGTGTTGGACCGGAAAATGTCTGCGGTTGGTTAGGTGATCATTATTTGGCGAGAAGATATTTCTAGCTTACTATCAAGAATCAAATACATTTAATCATTTATGTTATAAAGTAACACTTATGAACGTCAAGATTAGTGGTTCTACAATTATATACATATAGACATCGTTCCCGCGACCCTAACAAATCAAAAAATATTCAGCATCATCCAGACCCAAAAATGCGGTCCCGGGTTCGAATCCCAGAGCTCTGACTTAGCAGTCTAACGCTCTACCGCTAGCTAGACGTCACAGGCAACGGACACTTCGGAAGGACACCTTGTGGTTTTAGTCGGTTCGATTCCGACACACCCATCTCATCGTTGGCATCGATGGGGTGGAACCCGTGGGGGTTTCCACAAGCAAAAAAAAAAAACAGATTTCGCAGACGTTGCAGAGGACAGGACACCCACCAACAAAGAAAAAACAATAGAGGCTAAATATTATTTTATTTGTTCCAGATTTAAATTATTCGACGCTCTGATTGAAGTTAAGAGGTAATTAAAAACTTATTTACATGGTTTTTGATGATTCATTAACGTCTCGCTTTATTTTAAATAGAATTAACAAGCTTACTTCCAACTTGGAGGTTTCGCATGATCATTACAGTCGCGAGAGTAAGGAAGACACCCGCGAAACAGGCAATTATTGTAGACATGTAGAGCCCTCGATCAAATAAAAGGGTTATTTGATCGATGGAGAGATTCTTTAGAAAAATTAGACGTCCATTTTTGACTTGAAAATCCGCTTGGAATTTTTAAGTTTCCGTTGCCAAATGGCAAAAAACGGAACCCTTATAGATTCGTCATGTCTGTCTGTCTGTCCGTCCTTATGTCACAGGCACTTTTTACCGAAACTATAAGAACTATGCTGTTGAAAATTGGTAAGTAGATGTATTCTGTGAACCGCATTAAGATTTTCACACAAAATTAGAAAAAAAAACAATAAATATTGGGGGTTCCCCATACTTAGAATAGAACTGTAACTCATAATTTTTTTTTCATCAAACCCGGTGTGGAAATGATATTGAGGTTTCCAATATATATTTTTTGTAAACTGAATAGTTTGCGCGCCCCTTGTAACATCTAAAAGAAGAGAATGATAAAACTAAAAAAATATATGATGTACTTTACCATAAACTTCCACCGAAAATTGGTTTGAACGAGATCTAATAAGTAGTATTCTTTAATACGTCATGAATCGTAAACCGCAATTTACCTTCCATTCAATCAACTCAAATATAAAAATTTTACTTGCTGCTACGGAACCCTTCATGGGCGAGTCCGACCCGCACTTGGCCGCTTTATTTTCTCCTCTATAGATCTGTATATTTAAAGTCAAGTAAAAAAAATCCGTTCCCGCAGGGGGAACGCACAGGTACATTTCGTGAAGCAATTAATATTATTTTACATAGAGAACTACGGACTTAAAACAATATTTCGTGAATTAATATTATTTTTCCTAGAGAACTATTGACAAGGCAGGTTTAAAACGTCGGAAATTTCCGTACCGCACTATTTTTTTTCTTTTTCTCGAAAACGGTAAATTTGAGCAAAAAACGTTTCGGACATTTATTTTAGAGCAAAAAATAACCTATCGGTTAGAAATATTTTTTGCCCCTCTATGACCCATGCTTCTTCTATGACCCACGCCGAGCGCATTTTGAACATGTTTAATTTTTTTTTCTCGAAAACGGTAACTTTTAGCGAAAAACTTTTCAGACTTTTATTTCAGACTTAAAAATGGCCTATCGATTAAAAATGTTTCCGACTGCAAGAATGTTCACCGGTTAGAAGTTATGATTTTTTATCCGGAAAATTTTGGTTTTTCCCCCCTCCACTTTTAGTTAAAGTTTTAATCTTATAGGTTTATAATCAAAAGTTGTTGGTATTCATGTATACTATGGGATAAAATTAGAACGGTTCGAATATCTTTCATGGAACTTGAAATTTTGAGGAAAAACTGATTTCACAAAAAGTGAGGCCCTACCGTCCCTTAGGCCGTATTCCACCCGTTCACGAACTTAAACTAAGTTTACACCCAAGCAATTTTTGACCGCAGTTTGAAAGCGATCGGGGCAAAAATGCAACCGTGAGAGTGCCGCAAATTTTGGGAAGTGGAACCATACATACATATATACATACATATATACATACATATATACATACATATATATATTTATATATAAACTTTTTGACCAGTGGTCATTTCGGACTCAGAGGGTCATAACTAGACCTCCTATGAAGATTATTTTTTTAAATTCGACAGTAGTCAAGAAACTAATAGGTAGATCGATTTCATCGAAATCTACCTAAAATAGTGCTTACGGCCCCTTTTTTATGTGGAAAATATATAGATAGTGAGTTTATTAAAGTTTTTTTCAATGTTTTTTGCTCTCCTGAAAAGTCGAGTTTTGGTGCTCACGCCCTTGAGCCCCGAGGTATCGGTATGTGTATCCGCGACTATCGCACTTGGCCGGTTTTTATTTAAATTTCGCTAGTTCTTCTTCTGGTGAACATAGTATCGTCGTGTAGTGGTGGCGTTGTTTTTATACCTCGCTGAATTATCTTGGCGACGCTTTTTACTTATATGGTGAAACTTTATAAAGGCAGATGACGATTTAGAGGTTTTTTGACATGTTCATAGTACTTTTTTTTTGCCAGCGGGGGCGATTATGTCGGGCTTGAACCGACTAAAACCGCACGCCGTCTCGGGTCTTCAGACCGAGGTGTAAGGTTGCCCAAGAGCATACCTATCCCTCGCACCTACTTCAATTTATAAAATACCATTATTTTCAACAAACAAGGATTTAAGTACAGGCCGCGTACATTTAGACTAGTGCCTAGTTTTTATCATATAATTAACAATAATTATAAAATAATAAAATAATATAACTGGGATCCTGCCGTTTGGCAAAATATGTTTCGTGAAATTTCACTTCCCAAAAATCTTATCGCATAGTTTCATTTCCCAAAAGAATCTTTAACAAATTTATATTTCGCATTTTAATCAGTTCGTCAAATATTCATTTGGCAACTTTTTACTTGCTCAAATTTTATTAAGTCAAATATACATTAAACAAATGCTTTATGTTGTAAAAAATGATATTCCAAAAGTAAGTTCGTTCAATTTTTTTCATATAAGTTACGTAGGCTAGAACTGCCATAAAAGTGGGTTAGGTTAGGTAAGAACTGTGGCCCCAACAGAGTTATTTGCCGGTTATTTGTCCAAGGTGAAACAAACACCCATGCAGCAGTGTATTTTCAAAATTGGATCTTAAACTTGAAATACTAGCTTTTTCGAAATCCAAAATAACAAAAAACCATATTTGACTACCTAATACTTGGTAAAATGAAACTTTGCCATGTAATTATTTGTTAAACAATAAATTGCCAAAAATAGTACTGCTAACTGTAAAATTGCCAAAAGTTGTTTTGCCAAATGTTTTTTTGCCAAATGAAAATTTGGGACACATACTTTGGTATGTGACACTTTGGGGATCGTTTTTTGCCAAACATTAGTAAACCAATAAAACTGTTTAAGTTAAAATAAGAAAAACTAATATATACAAATTCCCAACGCTTCTCTTGGTTTCACCAATATAATATATATTTATGAAAGCCCAGTCATGGGTTGTTTTATAAACCCCTACATTTTTGTACCACTATCTTGACTAAGTAAGGATGCTACTTGCGAACGACTCAAATAAAATTATATATGTGATTAGTATCGGTAATGGGATAGCGACTAGCTATTCCATCTCTGATACTAATCGAATAGCATCGGGATCAAAAAATCGATAGGACTTTCGAATATACTTTTCCTAGTAATTCGAACTACGAAAAGATTCCATCGATTTGAATTTACTTTGTTTTCAAGAATTCTCTGAGATTCTTGAAAATAAGAGTATGTGTCGTAGCGGTAGTACACGTTGATGTTTAAGGAGTGTGGGTTCGATTCCTACTCAGTGCAAATATTTGTATGCATGAATTTCCTTGGTCTGGATGTTTCTATGTAACTATAATATGTATGCATTTACAAAAAAAAATACAAGCTATACTTAGTTTGGGTCTAGATTGTGCTTTGTAAAATGTGCTAGAATACTTACACACATACCCAGACACACACGAACACACACATACACACACACTATTGGAGTCACTAGATTCTTCGACGTACAAGACAGAGTAGGAGAGCGGACCCTGGGCTCTAAAGTGTAACCTTTGGCTGCAACCGGCACTACCGCTGTGATGATGATGAAACTATAGGACTACATAGTGGTAATATTTTGTTATCCACCTACTTCTCAAAGGTGTGTTGGTAAGTTTGATGTAAGCGTTCGAAATAAACCGGCCAAGTGTAAGTCGGACTCAAGCACGAAGGGTTCCGTACCATTATCCATAAAAACGGCAAAAAAAAACAGGTTAGTTGTTTGGCAGTCCCCCTTTATGATTTTTTTAAATTTTTATTTAATAATATATTTTTAAAGTGAATAGATAACTAAATATTATGTGAATATTTCAAGCTTCTGCCTGTTGCCGTTATCAATACCGAGCAAAAATTAGCAAAAAATGTTACGTTTGTTGTATGAGAGCCCCCTTAAGTATTTATTTTATTTCCTTTTTTAGTATTTGTTGTTATAGCGGCAACAGAAATACATCAACTGTGAAAATTTCATTCCTCTAACTATCACGGTTCATGAGATACAGCCTGGTGACAGACGGACAGCGGAGTCTTAGTTGAGCTGAGTGAGACGAAGTCGAGCGAAAGCTCCTCATACCAGACTTCAGGATTTTCTTTGTCAGGTCTCCTCCTAAACTACTAATCCAATCAGAACCAAATTTGGCATAATTAAAGAGGTCAATCAGAGGAAGGTTTATGGATATATTTTGAAAAAATTAATGCTACCACAGAGGAATGATCACCATTAAAAAAATTCCAGATGGAATTACATAATAACCGCTCGAGACACTGTGACCAAACTTTACACGCTCAGAAAGCATGTTCAGAGTTGTGACTTTCAAAAAGAATTTTCAAAATCGGACTTGCCACGGAGGAATGATCACTGTTCAAAATTTTCAAAATCTGATTCCGCAATAGCGGTCAAATCTATTGGACAAGTTTTGGCGCCAAAACAGTATGTCTCACTCAGCTCAACATTGCAAGCAGCGATTCGCCTTGCAGACCTAGTAATAGGGTCCCGTTTTACCCTTTGGGTACGGAACTCTAAAAATACATATGCATATTCCCTATTATCCTTTGTGTGCATGAAACCCACGTATACCACATACTCACACACTACTGCGCTATCAGTTCAGATTAAAAAAATAAAAAAATCTTCGATATTATTGTACAGGTAATTAAGTTTGTTGAAACAAATTATCTCATACAAAGCAATATTAAAGTGCTGATCCTTTCTCTCTATAGATAGGGACAAAAAATCGATGCGCAAGCGTCGTTGACTGACGTTTCAATCAAAATTATTTATTTTAAAAATCGAATCTACACAAGTCGATATCTGTCTATTATCAGCACGTCACTAAACTCATTTCTCTTTGTATAATGGTGAGCTTCATTCTACCATTGTTCGAAGCAATTATCGATATCAAAACGTTTTTGTTGCGAAGCTAGATCAATTAATTTTTAATAATTAGTATATTGGTTTATTTTGAATAGAAGATAGAGATTGGTACAATAAGAATTGTTATTCATTGACGAATTGGTTCAGGAGTTGATGCACTTTTGTTGGTTAATATGATTCGTTACAAACTTTTTTTTTTTTTTTTTTAAAGAATATTAGCAACCGAAAATACTAATATTCCCCCTAACCCCTCCAGCTAAGCTAAATTGCTTGTGTTAGGAGTGGGTTCACGTCGGTAGGTGTAATGGCCAGGATTCGAACCCGGGACCTCTCGATCCCTTTCTTATGTATTTATCTTTTTTATTTATTTGTATTTATTTTTTATCTTTATGTTTTTATACCGTTCTAGAATTGTTATATTTATACCAAGAACAGCATTGAAGGCTATTTAATAATTAGCATTATCATTTATGAGCATGTACTTACTTCTGGTGCAATAATCTAAATGTGTTTCTTATGATAATTACAGTCACAGTAATAGAATAAATTAATTTTATGTCTTAAGATATGTTTCAGAAACAAAACTTGGTTGCATATTGTTTGTGTGTGTGGGGTCCAAACAGGGGTGTATAGGGGCCTTTGGAGGTCCAAGTCTACCTCTTCGGCTTTCCGGTACACTTACTAACTGGGAGATTGAAAACCTATTTGATTTAAACGATTTGGTCACTATTGGGTACTCGATAATAAACGGATACTTGCTTATTCCCACGTATGCGGCCTTGTGATAAATTGGCCAGTCTACTAACATAAACGGAAGCGGGCGCGGAAGGGGCAGCCAATCGATTTTCTCTTGTTATTGGTCATGTATTAACAATGTATATTTATTTTAATAATGTTTGTCTGCATTTTAGAACCTATATGCTGGCTAGCTTTGGTCTAGATAGCGCTGTGAATTTCCCAGAATATTATTACAATTTTTTCCTTAACTTGTAATAATCTGGTCGTATTTCGGCTAATGGTCGACTAATGTATTTAATACTCAATATAACAGGTTAAACTACCTTATCTCACCTTTGATATAGAGCTATTGCTTAGAACTGCAATGTATGCTACTTTCTTTATCAAATGTATGTTATAGACATCACATCACATTAGCATAAATAAACGTTTAGTCACGATTCTCGTTACGAAGATAGGATTCCGCTGTCGCTTATCGCTGCATCGCGTTAATGAATCGCGTACTTTAAGATGTCCGGGTTTGCTTGGTTTGGTAATGTTAGTAAAGGTGAAGATTGTATAGGTACCCACTTACTTTTTTAAATTGATTTGATTCGTTTTAATTTATATTCTGTTTCGGTGGAGTAACTGTATCCGGCTAGGCGTGAAAAAGCATATATCGAGGGCGTCAAAGTAGACACCAAGATTTCAGGATCGTCAGCATCTGGGATGGTGACCCGTATCTTCCGGACTTCAGCCTAGCTTTTCACCATCCCGCGGGGTGCAGTCCATGGGGATGTAGACTATTTATTGTCGAAAAATTTACATTTCATGTTGACATAATGAACTGGTAAAGTGAAATATTCTTAGGACAAATATTTTTAAAGATAATTGATTTTGAAAATTCTATTTCTCGAAAAGTCCAAAGATAAGTGGAGTGTAAGAGAATATTGCATTGATCTTAGTCTACGTTGCGTTTACATGTTTATAATATAATATTTAAATTCGAAATTTAATAAAAAATCTAAAAAGTTTTAAATTTTGACTTAATTTGGTTGTTTATATTTTGAACTGTTTTGGGAACTAAAAAGATAAAAAGGCTTAATTTCAGTTTAGTTAAACAATATCTCATTTTGTTACGCATATTTTCTCAGAAAAAAAACTAAAGCATTAAGCAGTATTGGGTAGACTCGACGACCAATTCAATTAGCCGAAATCCCTTGGGTTAACCCCCATCAGCCAGCGGGGGAGGTTATGTCGGGCTCGAACCGACTAAAACAGCACGCCGTCTCAGGTCTTCAGAAGTCGGGTTTAAGGTGTGCCCATATTAAAAAATAAAAAATCGATTTCAGCTGGACTCCCACTATTGTTTTGTTTTTTTTTGTTTTTATTAATTCAAGAACAATTTACATTATATTTGAATTCATGCAGTTGAAATAACATTAAAAATAAAAGAAATAATTTAGTCACAAAACAAAAATAAAAAAGACATTCATACAGATTAACACAAATCATTACAACCTTAAATAATATAACAAAAATAAAAAACAAAATAAAGAATGCTAATGTCAAAAAATGTCACACACTTCAGTACCAACCTAAGAATGCCCCTTTCAGATGTCAGATGAATCGATGTCAATCTCAGATCAGAATAAAAACGAAATAAATACAGAGATTAATTTTCAATTATTAAACCGACGCAACGACGATTTGGGCACATCGCGCGTCGTCGTCGCGAACCTGCCCAAATTAAAAACCGCGGGTACAGTCTTCCCTAATCAGGCAGCTCCAAAGTCTTACGAGAGTAACTCATCATCATCTGAACGTCGTGTCCCGATTGCACCCGAGGCCTGCACCTCGGAGCCCGGGGTCCGCTTTCCTGCTGCTCCTTCTTCTTCACACGATCTTGGTCATCCCTGGCAGTGAGACTATTGGTACACATAATCATCTTCTACGACGTCAAGCCAGCACTTCTTGGGTTTTATTTTTTATTTTTAGGGTTCTGTTGCCAAATGGCAAAAAACGGAACCCTTATAGATTCATCATGTCTGTCTGTCTGTCCGTCCGTATGTCACAGTCACTTTTTTTCGAAACTATAAGAACTATGCTGTTGAAACTTGGTAAGTAGATGTATTGTGTGAACCGCATTAAGATTTTCACACAAAAATAGAAAAAAAAACAATACATTTTGGGGGCTCCCCATACTTAGAACTAAAACTCAAAAGTTTTTTTTTCATCTAACCCATACGTGTGAGGTATCTATGGATAGGTCTTCAAAAATGATATTGAGGTTCCTAATATAATTTTTCTCTAAACTGAATAGTTTGCGCGGGAGATACATCCAAAGTGGTAAAATGTGTCCCCCCCGCCCCCTGTAACTTCTAAAATAAGAGAATGATAAAAGTAAAAAAATATATGAAATACATTACTATGTAAACTTCCACCGTAAAACGCACTTTACCTTTCATTCAATCAACTCAAATGTAAAATTTTAAAAAAGCATTATTATGTTACTTACTGCTACGGAACCCTTCATGGGCGAGTCCGACTCGCACTTGGCCGCTTTTTTTTTATACCACTAAGGTGGCAGACGAGCACACGGCCCACCTGATGAGAAGCGGTTACCGCGGCCTATGGACGTGTGCAACGCCAGGCGTCACACTCGCGCTGCCGACCCTGTAAAGGAAAGGGGATGGGAAAGGAGTTTTGGAGGGGATGGGAAAGGAGTTTGGGCTCCGGCACTCTCACTCACCAAACGGAACGCAACAGTTCAAATACTGTTACTTGGCGTCAATATTCTGTGAGAGGGTGGTGCTTCCCCGGTCGAGTCGGCCCATTCATGCAACGGCCAAAATTACTGTTGCTTGACTCTACCACTTCTTGGGCCCCGCTCTCTTGGGCTCTTGGGTCTCCCCTCACCCTAAGAGAATAACTGTTACGTACTACTACATAATCGTTATCATGTTAACGTTGTAACAGTTGCATCCGAGGCTTACGCTTTGGAGCCTAGGATCCCCTAACTCCTTCTCCTCCTCTTTATTTATGACAGCGAATGCCGTGACTGAACACCTTATCCGGAGAGAAAAGCCTGCGCCAGAGCATCATCCGTCAATCAGCAGGTGTACTAACTTGCAGGTGAGGTTGGCCTGGGACACGTGTTAGGCCCCAGAAACACCCATACTTCTCGGTCACAATGTTATGAAAAACCATCACCAGAAAACTATAGTCAATATCATAGACTAGCTGTGCCCTGCTTCGTCAGTGGCATACTTAGCCGCTGTGGCACCCATTTGTCCCACACATACATACATACATATACTCACGCCTTTTTTTCTCCGGGGTAGGCAGAGACAACAGCCCGCCATCTGCTTCTGTCCTTACACACTTCACGAGCTTCCTTCACTGTCATTAAACCTTTCATGCAAGACCGCCGGTTTCGAGTGCTTTTGACCTGCCCTTTATTTGTCCCACACACGCCTGAAATTTATTAGTTCTACAATAAGGTATGAAAATTTGCCCGATTTGTTGATATTTATGATTAGTGATCCGCTCTTCTAAGTAGTAGCGCAATGATATATAGCCTATAACCTTCCTCGATAAATGGGCTATCCTACACAAACAGAATTTTCCAATTCGAACCAGTAGTTCCTGAGATTAGCGCGTTCAACCGAACAAACAAACAAACCCTTCAGCTTTATAATATTACTACTTGTCCCCCGCGGCTTCGCCCATGACACCCATTTATCCCAATCTTGCCCGTTATTTATTGCTTTTACAATAATGAATGGAATGTTGCCCGATTTTTTGACATTTATAGTTACTGCTCCGCTCTCCTGGAAAGTAGCATTATAATAGGTATATAGCCTATAACCTTTCACGATAAATGGGCTATCTAACACAAAAATAGTTTTTCAATTCAAACCAGTAGTTCCTGAGATTAGCGCGTTCAACCAAACAAACATTTCAGCTTTATAATATTAGTATATATAGTTTAGATACCTACTTAGCGGATATCATTTTCAAATGTCACTTAAATTATACAGTTTTATTTTAATTAACCAAAAACATGTGGCAAATATGTGCTCCATTTCCAACAAATTCTTGAAATAACAAATGTCATTCTTTACTTTAACTGTCTGCACTTCCTTTGCTCGTTTATAACTTTATTATAGTGAATGGTAAGACCATTATATTTTGCATATTATTAACGGTCATAGTTATCAATAATCAATTGATTCCGAAACCTGATTATCAATGATCTAGAATTAAAATGAAGGAGATATTTTGTCTCAATAGTAACGCCATTCCAAAAGCGTACCGCACAGAACGCTTAAATTTATTAATCATTCTGTGGCACCGCGTTCTATGACAATAATCATATCGTTTTTAGGGTTCCGTTGCCAAATGGCAAAAAAACGGAACCCTTATAGATTCGTCATGTCTTAAAAGGATAGGTCTTCAAAAATGATATTGAGGTTTCTAATATCATATTTTACTTAAACTTAATAGGTATTTTGCGCGAGACACACTTCCAAAGTGGTAAAATGTGCCCCCCCCCCCGTACTTCTAAAATAAGAGAATGATAAAATAAAAAAAAAAATGATGTACGATGTAAACCACCACCGAAAATTGGTTTGAACGAGATCTAGTTAGTAGTTTTTTTTTAATACGTCATAAATCGTTAACCGCATTTTCCCTTCATTCAATCAACTCAAATATAAAAATTTTACTTGCTGCTACGGAACCCTTCATGGGCGAGTCCGACTCGCATTTGGCCGCTTTTTACATTTGATTTACTGAATAATAAATTCGTTACAATAATTATTTCTGAATGTACAATAAATCAACGCAAAACACATATTTCTTTTAAGTCAGTATAACATTATACTTTGTTAAAAAAATACATAATACATTGAATACATACATTCCTGACTGAGCTGATGAGTTGGAATAATTATGTTTGTTCTTAGTTTATGGTTTCTAACTATTTTTAGTCATTCAGCCTAACACAAATAGTAAATTATTCGAAACTAATCAAGAGTGACGTCACAGCTGAGTATTTCATTCAAGTTTCCAAAGAACTTATCGTTTTGACGCTTCATTAATGATTCAGCTTCAGATTCAGCTGATTTGACTTGACAGTCATGTTCCCTTTTTTTCGTGCGGAAATTTATTTATTTATTTCTGGAAGGTACGCTTACAGATTACTGCCGTTGCATGAGAATATTTGGAAACAGTTACTTATTAAATCCAGACAGTAATCCAAATATAGCATACACAACTTGATAAAGTTAAAACATAGGCAAATCCCCTCGAGCCGGCCATCGGGTGCGGTTATGTCGGGGTTGAACCGACTAAAACCGCAACCCGACTCGGGTCTATAGACGCCGGTGTGTAAGATTGCCCATAGAGCATATCCCTCGCACCCCGACTGACCTTGGGCCATCTCCGGTTTCCCTCGGGTTTGAGAACCACACAACCTTGCCACGGTTTGGGAGAGGGGCGCTCGTCGCCCCACCGACCCGGCCTGCTTCTGCTGGGGTGAAAGGCGGCCTCACCTGCCACCCCCAGGCCTGCGCTCATGGAGGACGGAGGTCGTTAAGCGGACAGTCATGTACCCCATTATTAATCTGCATAATAAAATGAATAAATATAATAATAATAATTCTTTTTTTTTTTTATTTTTAATTTTTTTTTTTAATTAATTTTATTTATTTATAAAAGCGGCGATTGCCCAGTGGCGTAGGTACGTAATGGACTGCCGAGATTAGGTCTCGAGTTCGATCCTCAGTCGCCCCAGGCACACACCTCTGACTTTTCGTAGTTATGTGTATTAAAAATGTTAATTATCGCTCGCTTAGTAATGTGCCCGGTAGATAGCAATAGGCTCGACCCCTATTACATTGGGACCTAAACATAACTGGCGAATCGTGGGTGTGTAATACACCTCTGCCTACCCCTTCGGGGATACAGGCGTGAAGGTATTCATGTACCTTAGTAGTCCGTGTTCTGCTGTTACCGTTATACACAACAATTCTCTATTTCGTGTGTCTTACAGTATCTGATTATAATAAATAAATCATTATGAATTATAAAATATTCCAATCACAAGCAGTCAATGTTGCCAGTAGCCTAATCATAATAAATAATGATACTTAATTATATTATAATTCATATGGCAGTATTCATATACCTATAACAACAAACAGTAAATTGTCTGTCTGGTCACTCTATCAATGTCAAAGTAATCGTTATACGTGTAAGGACATTTTAAAATTTTCCTTATACGCGTGGTTAATCATAACAGCTGAGCAAATGTTCTTCAGAAACAACGGCAAAAAATAGTAGTGTATGGTGTCATGGATGACGTAATTTTTTATTACAGTCATTTAATTATAGTACCTTTTTTGTTTTTTTTTTTTTTTCGTGCGGAAATCCCTTCGGATACCGCCGGCCAGCGGGGGCGGTTAAGTACCTCATCATCATGCTTGGTTGCTACCAAAGCTTACACTTTGGAGCCCGGGGTCTGCTTATTTTTTTCGATTGCTTGATTGATTTTAACGAGAGCGACTACCGTCTGACCTTACAATCTTGAGACGGGGACGTATAAGTATGGAGGGACGGCGGGAGGGATGGACGGAGGTAGGTAAGAAGAGAGGGAGAGAGGAAGGGAGAAATGATGACAATTCAAATAATACACACGTAATTGTTCAAGTTTTCACTTCTGTTGGCACTCCCGGAGTGCCACTGTTTTTTTTCTTAAGGTTACCAGTGCACTAATTCTTGATACATTTTTGAAGATTTTATAAGAGGTAGGTATTAAGACGACGTCCTTTGTAGCGTGGTGGTAGGCATCGATTCCCGTTCAGTGCATATATTTGTACGCCTGAATATATATATTGTCTACTAGCTGATGCCGCAGCGGAGGTTGTTTATAGCTTTTTCTTTATATCTCCGATTCTACTTAACCAATTGCAATCAAACATACGGCAGATTTTAGTCTCACCAAGTTGTTTTTAATAGAAAAAAAAACCAAATCAAAAAATTCTTTCAGCAGCTTTGCGTTCATCGTGAAAAAACAGAAAAAAATTCAAAAAGAACTTGTTTTCGTAATCATTCATTTAAAGTAACAATTTTTTTTTTATTGTGCGGAAATCCCTTCGGATACCCCCCCCCCCCCCGCCGGCCAGCGGGGGTGGTTATGTCGGGCTTGAACCGACTAAAACCGCACGCCGTCTCGGGTCTACAGATGGCCGGGGTGTAAGGTTACCCATAGAGCATATCCCTCGCACTCCGACTGACCCTGGGCCATTCGCAGTGTCCCCTCTGATAACAGCAGAGGGGTACCTGGAGCGACCCCCCCCCCCGCGGGCCTTGCAGGCCCGCCATGGCCCGACCCCCTCGTGCAATGGGGTCAGCTGGCCCTGTAAAGGGCCGGTTGATCAGACTCTTGGCCGTTGACATTGACGCCAGCTACTCCAGAGGAGCAATCAATGATGCGTTATCGCCCACGTTGCCCAGGGTGCACCAAACTTGGAGGTGATCCAACCAGTCGCACCCCTCATTTAACTTAACCTAAGTTTTTTTTTAAATACCTCCAATGTATAAATACAAATAATTTTACAATAGTTTAGATATAGAAGTAAAGAAGTAATCCGAAATAATCTGTATAGTACCCGGTTTTTGATTTGACATATCGGGAACAACAGTGAGCGTCCGGCTTGCTGCAGTTTTGTAAAGCGTCCTCTTGATATCGCGATGTAGGATTAGAACGGCTTGTCTGCTCTACATAGCGCTGGAAATATCTAATATGGTGACCGCATATCTATCAACATCATATCCTAAACTACAAATCTTTTTAATAGCACAAAATGATACACCGTCAATTATTTTTCGTTGTTGCAGATCATGATACAGAATGGTTTCCTGTTAATTACTTCAGTAAAAAACAATGTGATTGGTGACTTCCCGTCAAAATAGGAGTTAAATGTGATTACTGATTAGATCGATGGATTTATAAACAGGTTTGTCACGCCCAAGTACTTGTAGTTCTAACATCACTAAAGACTAAAATATGACAAAATATCGCTTTCAAACCAAAACCAAACCAAAGTCAAAATTCATTTATTCTGTATAGACCATTTATAATGGAATATAAAAAACGTAAAAAAAATCTAGTGGGGCGGAAATCACACAGTGATTGTCAAACTTCGGGCCAAACTTAGATATTTTTGTTGCAGTATTTTTATTCAAAATTACAGACCTTAGGCTTTATGCATATTATTCGACGCGTCTTTATATATTGAGCATTGAATATGAACAAAATGAAATCTAATCAAACGTCTTCGACGTCAAAAACACAAAAAAAATATTTTATATTTTAGTTTCTTTCAGAGTCTGGTTGTTTTATGTGAATATACAATATACGTATTGTCATTGTCACTCAAATGTCAAAGTCAAATACGCGTTACTCTGATAACTCGAAAGAAACTCACTTGTAAAAGTTTTTTAGGGACAATTTGTATGGTAGGTACCCGAAACCTTGAACGTACAAACCCCAAAATCTAATCAGTTCTTCCCATTAACCAAACAAGATGATTGGCAAAAGCATTTTTTAAATCGGATAAGTGGTTCTTGAGTTATTGCTTAAACAGACATCCAGACATCCAGACATCCAGACATCCAGACATCCAGACATCCAGACCAACAGACAGACCGACACAAAACATTTTTTTGCTTGATTAGACTTAGAATCATGTCAAACGTCGAGAAAAGTGATAAAAAGTGGGTGTAAGAGTTTGATTTTTTTTTGCGTGATTTTAAGACTTCGGTGTCCACCTGGTTGGTGGCCCGAAGTAATTGGTTCTATGTTTAGCAAATGGACCACCGCGGCACCGGTTCAAAACGCGTTCTTGTCCTGAAAAATCTCCGGTAAGAAACTCAGTGGGCTGGTTTTTTTTTGGTCTATTTACAAACATGTTTACTTAATCTAATTACTATATTTGGTTTGAGTAGCATAGTCGGAGAGCAAACAGTTCATATACAAGCTTGTTTGTTGTGTAAGTATTCTTGAATTTTACAATCGCCTACCCTGCGGTTATCCTTTCGAGGGCTTACCCGGGGTGACCGGCAATGGACCCTTGGGGAAGACACCGTCTGGTTTTAGTTGGTTCGATTCCGACACACCCATCTCATCGTTGGTGTCGATGCGGTGGAGCCCGTGGGGGTTTCCACAGGTAAAAAAACCGGCCAAGTGCGAGTTGGACTCGCCCATGAATGGTTCCGTAGCAGCAAGTAAAATTTTTATATTTGAGTTGACTGAATGAAAGGTAAATTGCGGTTTACGATTTATGACGTATTAAAAAAAACTACTCACTAGATCTCATTCAAACCAATTTTCGGTGGAAGTTTACATGGTAATGTACATTTTTTTTACGTGCGGAAATCTCTTCGGATACCCCCCGGCCAGCGGGGGTTTTTTTGTCGTGTATCGGCTAAAACCGCAAGGTGTCCTCCCCAAGTGTCCGTTGCCGGGCACCCCGGGTAAGCCCTCGAAAGGATAACCCCAGGGTAACCGGCGGACTTTGGCCGCCACCGCGGCCTCGCCTGGTGGGGTCGGGTTTTATCCCGTTTCGGTGAGTTGGCAGGCGTGTGTAGGGCACACACGACACGCCTCCGCCACGGCCTGCTTCTGTAAGGACGGTGAGTCGGCCAACTGCCGTCCTCAGGCCCCGATCATGGAGGTCGATAGTCCCGGGCGTAGATGAGTCTGCGAAACTCGGGGGGCAGGGTTCTCTCCCGCTCCCTCTCCGCCGTCTCTTTCGCGCGCATCACCTGCTCGCAGAAAGAGGCGGCGGCGTACCACTTGCTCCCGTCGGAGACCACGGCCCTCACCATGGTCTCCAACGAGAGAACGTCCACGCCCAGGACCGCAACGAGATCCCGGCGTTGACTCGCCCACGCAGGGCACTCCACCAACGTGTGGAGCGCCGTGTCTTCGCCAGGATCCTCGCAGTGCTATGGTAATGTACATCATATATTTTTTTCAGTTTTATCGTTCTCTTATTTTCGAAGTTACAGGGGGGGACACATTTTACCACTTTGAAAGTGTCTCTCGCGCAAGGTATTCAGTTTAGAAAAAAATATATAAGAAACCTCAATATCCTTTTTGAAGACCTATCCATAGAACCCCACACGTGTGGTTTTGATGAAGAAAAAATTATTGTGTTTCAGTTCTAGGTATAGGGACCCCCAAAATGAATTGTTTTTTTTTCTATTTTTGTGTGAAAATATTAATGCGGTTCCCAGAATACATCTACTTACCAAGTATCAACAGCATAGTTCTTATAGTTTCGGAAAAAAGTGGCTGTTACATACGGACGGACAGACAGATTAGTTTTAAGACATGCCGAATCTATAAGGGTTCCGTTTTTTGCCATTTGGCAACGGAACCCTAAAAACGATATGATTATTGTCATAGAACGCGGTGCTACAGAATGATTAATAAATTTAAGCGTTCTGTGCGGTACGCTTTTGGAATGGCGTTACTATACCCACAAAATTTATTGTTTTTTTCTATTTTTATGTGAAAATCTAATTGTGGTACACAGAATACATCTACTTACCAAGTTTCAACAGCATAGTTCTTACAGTTTCGGAAAAAAGTGGCTGTGACATACGGACGGACAGACAGACAGATATGACGAATCTATAAGGGTTTCGTTTTTTGCCATTTGGCAACGGAACCCTAAAAAAGCCATTTTGGCAGAATTTACTTTTAATTTGACTTTAAATATATGTAGAGGTAGATCCTTCATTTTAATTAGGGAGCTTGTTTAACAGCTCTCAAGGCCCCAAGGACATTACTAGGGTCTTGTAAAGTCTTAATTTGGTCAATAACTAATTGAATTTGAAGAAATTTCGTAGAACGAATACAAATAAAAATAAATTTCCTCACCACGGGATTCAAAACTGAGACTTCATGTACGACAGCTGCCCTCAGAACTACAGCGCTACAGTCTCTTTAATGACAAGCAATGTTCGCATTATGAGTTTCAGTTATCATTGAAATATCATTGATAGCTTCTAAACTTTCATATCAATAGTAGCTCTTAAATTATTCTCATAATAGTAGCGGGTTCGGTTCCGACCTAATTCCGCGGCACTAGTACTATTCTATCGTTCATTATAACAATTCATTGTGGACCTTAATGAGATGTTTTACGGTCGATATTAAGTTGTGACGATATTAAAAATAGTCTACGATCTATGTTGCAGTTTGTACAATGTACAATGTGTACGCGAGGGGCTAGGGTTACCACCAAAATTTGCAACTATTTTTTCATAATCTATTTTAAAATTGTAAAGGAGTTGTGTCTGTATATTAAAAAAATACTTGGGTTATGTTAAATGAAAGATTCTGAACACAATATTTTTTTATATTTTTTTTTTGTATTTTTGTCTGTTTGTCTCTTTATCTGTTTCTCCGCGATGGACGCAAATCTACTGAACGGATGTTGATGCGGTTTTTTGCACTAGAAAGGTCTTGGTCAGACTTAAAATCTACAGCATAAATGATTTAAATTGATTAGGTAGAACCGGAGATAAGACCAAAAAACGATAGAAAACCTCCACGTGGGAGGAGCCGCATGCATCAGCTAATAAATTATACGACTGGGTCCACTGGAGAAATTGGTCCTTGCCCTAGCTCTCTCACTTAATATTGACTTCGGTATTTCGGCTTGTGAGAAGGCGAGAAGAGCGACGGAATTGCCACCAACTGGGTCCTTAGTTCAGTTTTTTTTTGCGCCATATTTTTGACATGGTCTCCGTTAAAAAGAAAACAAGGGCTACCCCATAAAAGACGACTAACGAATAGGATTGTTTTCCATCCGACATTAAACATATACGTAAGTAGTAATTGTGCAACGCGTGCATGCATTTTTGCTCGTTTACGTAAGAGGTCGACTTTCTGTATCCAATATTCTGAAGTAGGACTTTGCAGAAAAGACTGCATAATTTACGACCTATTCCCATTCCATTCCAAGGACCCCAGAGCTAAGATTTTTGACACACATAATATGTGTCAAAAAGCTTAGCATATTTTATAAGTAAATTTTTATAGGGTGCCCTATCCGCACACATCTTTTGCATCCGCATCACACATAATATTCGAGACAACCTTAACTGTCTTTTTAAAGTATTTAAACGGTAGTGAACGTGGCAACCCTGAGCTACCTGGAGCCGCGGGGCAGTTTATCATTTCGGTCCGTTATCTCCGTAACAGCAATCCGCTTGCCCGCTTCACTTGTTTTAGATTCGCAGGTGGCCAGCCCTTCGTTTTACAACGGGTTCAACGCCCCAATGCTACTAGCGATTTATAATCTGATTATGAAGTTAAGATATTTTTCGTTTGATGTTATTATAACAGTTACATCGCGCGGAAAGTTTGGTATCCCTGATTTGTGTTTCATACGAAACAAGTAATGTACCTAAATAGTTACAACCAGTATTCCAGTCACCATCCTCCTAGCGATTTCCTAGTTTTTTTATAGAATATTCCCCGTAACCTCTCCAGCTAAGCTAAATTACTTGTGTTACAAGTGGGTTCATGTCGGTAGTGTAATAGCCAGGGTTAAAACCCGTGACCTCTCGATCGCAACGCCGACTCCTTAATCACTAAGCTTAAGTCCAAAGTTTGCAGTTTAAAGCCCTGGGGTCCGCTAATTGTTTTTGATTGGTATGTTGACTTTTGCGGGAGCAACGGTCATCTGACCCTCTCAACCCCGAGAGGAAAGCCTGCGCCAGAACCTTTTCCGTTACTTACTACTGCAGGTTTTATTTATTCCGCATTTAAGATTTTTTTTTACGTCATCTTCTTACCTATCTTGACATAACATACAAAATTGTGTCGGTCGGTCGTTCATGACGCACGCAGAGACTAATACTACATTAATGAATTAGTTAATCGCCATCAACTAAGTAACAAAATGTTTTAATTCAGCCAGTCAACCAGTAAATTTTTTTTCGTGCGGAAATCCCCTCGGTAGGTAGGGCTTGAACTGACTGAAACCGCACGCCGTCTCGGGTCTTCCGACGCCGGGATGCCCATAAAGTATTTCTCTCGCATCCCCACTGACCATGGGCCATCTCCGGCTTCGAGATGGCCCCCTCGGGTTTATGGTATCCCCTTCTTGCCCCGGTTTGGAGGGTCAAGCAGTACCTTTTTTTTTTTCGTGCGGAAATCCCTTCGGATACCCCCCGCCGGCCAGCGGGGGCGGTTATGTCGGGCTTGAACCGACTAAAACCGCACGCCGTCTTCGGGCCCCATAGAGCATATCCCTCACACCCCGACTGCCCTCGCACCCCGACTGACCCTGGGCCATCTCCGGTTTCGAGATGGCCCCCTCGGGTTTGGGAACCACGGTGTCCCCGTCTTGCCCCGGTTTGGAGGAGGGGCGCTAGTCGTTAAGCGACCACCGGCGCCTGAGTCGCCTGCGACGCGCGGCGAGCAAGTTGCGGGCTCGGCGGGCCGGGAGAGTTCAAAATCTCTCGCGGGCGCGCTTCGCCATCTCCTTCGCAAGCATTACATGCTCGCAGAAGAAGGTGGCGGCGGCCCACGCGCTCGCGCTCCGCACCATTGCCGCAATCATGCTGCCGAGCGAGAGGACTCCCACCCCGATGGCTGCCACGAGGTCACGCCTCGGCGCCTCCCACGCCGGGCAGTCCGCCAGCGTGTGCAGCCCTGAGTCCTCGCTCGCGTCGCATTGATGACACTCAGGCGTTGGCTCCTTCCTGATCCGATGCAGGTGGTCCCCGAAGCACCTCTTCCCGGAGATCACCTGCGTCAGTCGGTACGAGAGGCTTCCGTGTCGCCTCTCCAGCCAATCCTCCATGATGGGCCTTATTGCCGCTGTTGCGGCGTGCCCTGGGTCAAGCAGTACCTATAAATTAAAGTCATTATGCATATAAGATGTATATCTATGCATGTGTGTAAATTAACATATCAAATGAGAACATGAGACAACTCTAACAACTCGAGCACTTAAATTTGACCTTAATTTCGACGCCTGTATTATTTAAATTTTTTAGCTCGTGTTTTATTGATTCTATTGTTCTAGTGGCATTTAGCTCGACTGTGAATAGTATCGCAAATAAGGTGCAACCGTGGCGTAATGTGGGCGCGGCCACACTTACTACAATGCATTAAGTAGAATAATCTTATACACACGATTGGAAACTATTTAAAGGTCTACTTGTTTATTCTACACTAGCTGACCTGCCCGGCTTCGTACGAGAAAATTTTGTAAAAAGAATCTGAATATCCAATTGTGAATGTAAGCCGTGAGTACGTGATTGCACTGCACTTTATTTGTTTTTCGTACGGAAATCCCCTCGGGTACGCCCCCCCTTCCGCCGGTACAGCGGGGGCGGTAATTTCGGGCTGGAACCGACTAAAACCGCACGCGGTCTCGGGTCTTCAGACGCCGGGGTGTAAGGTTGCCCATAAAGCATATCCCTCGCACCCCAACTGACCCTGGGCCATTTCCGGTTTCGAGATGGCTCCCTCGGGTTTGGAAACCACGGTGTCCCCGTCTTGCCCCAGTTTGGGGAAGGGGCGCCAGTCACCCGGCCATCCCCGCCTGCTTCTGCTCGGGTAACAGGCGGCCTCACTGCCACCCCCAGGCCTCCTGCGCTCATGGAGGACGGAGGTCGATAAGCGACCCTTGGCGCCAGAGTCGCCTGCGACACGTGGCGAACATGTTGCGGGCTCAGCGGGCGGGGAGAGTTCTAAATCTCTCCCGGGCGCGCTCCATGCTCGCAGAAGGAGGTGGCGGCGGCCCACACGCTCGCGCTCCGCACCATTGCCGCAATAATACTGCCTAGCTAGAGGACTCCCACCCTGATGACAATTGCACGGTACCTTATTTTTATTTTTTCCGCACGCCGCCGTCTCGGGTCTTCAGACGCCGGGGTGTAAGGTTGCCCATAGAGCATATCCCTCGCTACCCGACTGACCCTGGGCCATCTCTGGGCCATATCTGGGGTTTGAGAACCACGGTGTCCCCGTCTTGCCCCGGTTTCGGGAGAATTGCACGGTACCTTTTTTTTTTTTTTCGTGCGGAAATCCCTTCGGATACCGCCCCCGCTGGAGAACGGGGGGTCTCCAGCGGGGGCGGTTATGTCGGGCTTGAACCGACTAAAACCGCACGCCGTCTCGGGTCTTAAGACGCCGGGGTGTAAGGTTACCCATAGAGCATATCCCTCGCACCCCGACTGACCCCGAGCCATCTCCGGTTTCGAGATGGCCCCCTTACTTGCTCTCCACTGTGCCATCTGCTAATCAGAGGGACACGTGGAAAGCTTCCGAACAGCCCTCAACAGGGCCGTCCTCACCTCGGTCGGAGTTGGCCGTAGGCGGCAGCGTCTCTCCCGCCCTAGGAGAGAGGCGCTGCCGTCTCCGTTGCCCAGGGTGCACCGCGTGGAGGTCCCCAACCAAGCACCCCAGAATTGCACGGTACCTATATGAAATTTTGTGCTTCTTACTTCGACAATGACGGACTTCCATGCTCATTATTTTACACCCTTAGGGGTGAGTTTTCCAAGAACCCTTCCTAATGTTTACAAGATAAAAGCTATCAACTACCAAAATTTAAAGTTTGCAGCGGTATAGGCTCTGCGTTGACGTATCATATCAGTCACTCGGAGCAGTAATTATATGTATAAATTTACTCTGCGCCCTCACAGATGTTCTGATTGGTTTGCTTAGCCAATGGTACACTGAGACCTAAATAATTTAATTGCAGTAATTACTGACTGGACAATTACACGGTTGGACTCTGCAACCTGCATTCAATGGGACTGTTAACGGATTTCTTAAAGTATATACTACCGTTAATTCTATAAAATTACCGGCAAGCATTGTACCGAATTAGGTAAATAACGAGATAAACTCATTGGCAAACAAATGTTATTCAAAGAGTAGATTCTTTAGAAGCCTTATCGGGCCACTTACACCCTGAGAGATACCTGAGATGGCGTACGGTTTTAGTCGGTTCGAGCACGACATAACTCACTCTGCCAAAAAAAGGTACTAGACTGTCAAGTCAGTTTGATTTTATTAAACGTCGGAACGGTCAGTTCTATGGCGGGTCCCGGCTTCGCTCGGGTAGAAATTCGTAAAAAAATCCTGATCGCATCGCCATCTAACGACACGAAAATTAGATTAAAACCATGTTTAAAGCGTGTATCGTGTAGAAATTGGAGTTCAATTGATGCAGAACATATTGAGGTTTTGTAGCGTACACAAGATATTTTATAATAAGTAAAGGATAGTATGTATCTTTATATATATATTTCTTGTATGCGTGTGTATGTCACTGAACTCCTCCTAGACGGCTGGACCGATTTTGATGAAATTTTTTGTGTGAGTTCAAGGGGTACTAGGATGGTTTAGATTCACAATTTGGTCCACAAAAATTAGGGTTCCGCGCAAAAGAACTAAAACCATAAAAATCGAAATCCACGCGGACGAAGTCGCGGGCACAGCTAGTGTATCTATAAAAATGTATGGGTAATATTATCTGCGCTTTAGAACCTATATGAGAAGTAATGCAAAGCGTGCTTACGGTTTAGAGGGTTTAGGGTGTGAGGGAAATGCCTTATGGGCCCACCTTACACCCCGGCGTCTGAAGACCCGAGACGACGTGCGGTTTAAGTCGGTTCGCATCCGACATAACGTCGACGTATTCGGGGGATTTCTGCACTATAAAAATAAATAAAAACCGGCCAAGTGCGAGTCGGACTCGCCCATAAAGGGTTCCGTAGCAGCAAGTAACATCATACATTATTGTTCTTTTTTTATATTTGAGTTGAGTGAATGAAAGGTAAATTGCGGTTTACGATTTATAACGTACTAGCTGACCCAGCAGACTTCGTACTGCCTTAATCGATAACAACTTCCATATTTATTCACCTTTTAAACCTTCTCTGGACCTCCACAAATAATTCAAGACCAAAATTAGCCAAATCGGTTCAGCCGTTCTCGAGTTTTAGCGGGCCTAACGAACAGCAATTATTTTTTATATATAAAGATTTAAAAAAACTATCTATTTCGTTCAAACCAATTTTCGTTGGAAGTTTAAATGGTAATGTACATCATATGTTTTTTTAGTTTTATCCTGCTCTTATTTTAGAAGTTACACACATTTTACCACTTTGGAAGTGTCTCTCGCGCAAACTATTCAGTTTAGAAAAAAATGATATTAGAAACCTCAATATCATTTTTGAAGACCTATCCATAGATACCACACACGGATGGTTATGACGAAAAAAAAGTTTCATTTTTCATTCTAAGTATTTATGGCCCCCAAATTTTTTTGTTTTTTTCTATTTTTGTGTGAAAATCATAATGCGGTTCACAGAATACATCTACTTAACAAGTTGCAACAGCATAGTTCTTATAGTTTCGGAAAAAAGTGGCTTTGACATACGGACGGACAGACAGACAGACATGACGAATCTATAAGGGTTTGCCATTTGGCAACGGAACCCTAAAAAAGGGTTAAGATGGTGTTGTGTGATTATGTCTCAGAACATTTATTTATTTAAGTATTTATTCTGCCGCCTATCTCAGAATTATAAACAGAAAATAATTATTATTCTAGGACATTCTGCACAGCGCTATCTAAACTCAACATGAGCATAGTTTAACTAGCTTATTGAGCTGAGTGAGACGAAGTCGAGCGAAAGCTCCTCATACCAGACTTCAGGATTTTCTTTGTCACAGGTCTCCTCCTAAACTACTAATCCAATCAGAACCAAATTTGGCATGATTAAAGAGGTCAATCAGAGGAAGGTTTATGGATATATTTTGAAAAAATTTATGCTACCACAGAGGAATGATCACCGTTAAAAAAATTCCAGATGGAATTACATAATAACCGCTCGAGACACTGTGACCAAACATTACACGCTCAGAAAGCATGTCCAGAGTTGTGACTTTCAAAAAGAATTTTCAAAATCGGACTTGCCACGGAGGAATGATCACTGTTCAAAATTTTCAAAATCTGATTCACGATGTCTCACTCAGCTCAACATTGCAAGCAGCGATTCGCCTTGCAGACCTAGTAATACAGGTTCTATACATTTATTTTCGTGAATATACAAGAAACTAAATTACACATTATCCAACCGGGACTTAATCGCACTAGCCACCGCTGCGCCTCTGAGCCAATCCTATCTATTATTTTGTATCAATTTAACTACCAACACTAACTAAATAGTAATTTATTTCCTAAGCACTTATCTCAAAACTAACACAAAATATTCCCGTAGCGGTCGATACGCTGACGATATCGCACAACATGGCTTCCAATTAAGGCAGGGGACACACCTGTACCACTAATGACTTACTCTAACGCCAGACCACCGTGGAGAGACATGGCGATCAGTTAGACTGTAAAAGCGTCTAATTAAAATGTATCTTCTTGTCTTTATCGTGATCATGTCGGGGCGGTAGAGCGATAGACTGCTGCGTCAGAGGTTCGATTCAAAATCGAAATAAAATATCGGTACATATTCATTTAGGTCACAAAGTAACATTTATGAACACACAGAACTAAGAAAAAGAAAGACAATCTGTTTAATCGCGGATACACATACCGGTACCTCAGGGCTCAAAGGGCGTAAGCACCAACACTCGACTTTTCAGGAGAGCAAAAAACATTGAAAAAAACTTTAATAAACTCACTATCTCCATTTATATCACTACATTTTCCACACAAAAAAAGGGGCCGTAAGCACTATTTTTTACTTGACTTTAAATATACAGATCTATAGAGGAAAAAATAAAGCGGCCAAGTGCGAGTAGAACTCGCCCATTAAGGGTTCTGTAGTAGCAAGTAACATAATAATGCTTTTTTTTTATTTTTATATTTGAGTTGATTGAATGAAAGGTAAATTGCGGTTTACGATTTGACATTTGACACTGAACAAGAATATTTTCTTATTCATTCTGTGTATGAACTACAAGATCCATTATAGTTCTCTTCCTCCGTGGCACGGCGGTAGTGCTTTCGAATGCTATGTCAGGGCAAGGGACTCTTGTTCCGTTCCCGTGTAGTGCAAATATTTGTATTCATAAATATGTATATTATGATAAAAAGTATCCAGTTTTCGAAATTTCTATTAAGTACTTCTATCTCAATCGGATGCCTCATAAAACGATATCACAAATATGCTTAAGATTATAAATCAAATAGAAAAAAGTTATGAATGAACACGTATTTTGAATGTGGCAAACTTTGTTTCATAGCCAATGGAAAAAAACCTTTCAAATCGATCATTCCACAGATAAAATCCATTACCACGCCTTACAACACTATCAAGCATTGCAATGCCTGATTTCGTCTTAACATTTAAACTATTGAAAAACAATGACCAACAAGTGCCCATTGCCCTTAAATTTCGCAACCTGCGCAGGCGCGGCGCAACTAGCGAAGTAAGCGCGCGGCCAAACCTTGTGTCTATCTTAGAATTATTCCCCATTCAGATTTTTAAATAAAATATATAATAAACAGCCTTATCTATGTCTAAACGAAGCAGTCTGCATACTGAATGCTTTCTAAAAAATAGGGTAAGCCTTTAGTTTTTTTATGTCGTGCGGAAATCCCCTCTCAACACCCCCCCCCCCCCCGTCGGCCAGCGGGGGCGGTTATATCGGGCTTGAACCGACTGAAACCGCACGTCGTCTCGGGTTTTCGGACGCCGGGGTGTAAGGTTGCCCATAAAGCATATCCCTCGCACCCCGACTGACCCTGGGCATTCTCCGGTTTCGAGATGGGGGGAAATCCTTTCGGGGGAAAGCCATACCTTTTTTATTTTATTTTTTTTCGTGCGGAAATCCCTTCGGATACCGCCCCCGCTGGACAGCGGGGGGTCTCCAGCGGGGGCAGTTATGTCGGGCTTGAACCGACTAAAACCGCACGCCGTCTCGGGTCTTAAGACGCCGGGGTGTAAGGTTACCCATAGACCCATAGAGCATATCCCTCGCACCCCGACTGACCCTGGGCCATCTCCGGTTTCGAGATGGCCCCCTTACTTGCTCTTCACTGTGCCATCTGCTAATCAGAGGGACACGTGGAAAGCTTCCGAACAGCCCTCAACAGGGCCGTCCTCGCCTCGGTCGGAGTTGGCCGTAGGCGGCAGCGTCTCTCCCGTCCTAGGAGAGAGGCGCTGCTGTCTCCGTTGCCCAGGGTGCACCGCGTGGAGGTCCCCAACCAAGCACCCCGGGAAAGCCATACCTAGTTACATCAAAGACAAGTTTTATTCTAAACAGTCCGAGATGTATGGGAGTGACATTAATTGTGACATGTCGACAAATAATGCCACTCCCATACCTAAACGAAGCGAACCTTCAAAGTCCGAAATGTACAGGAGTGACATTAATCGTTACGCGTGACATGTCGACAAATAATGTCACTCCCATACATTTCTGACATTTGAAAGTTCGCTAAGAAGCGATTCCACTAGTAGAATGTCGTTTTGTCTAGGCCCCCTTTCTATCGCCCTCATAGCGATTTCCTAGCTGCGTCCAAAGTTTGCACTTTGGAGCTCGAGGTCCGCTTATTGTTTTTAATAGGTATGTCGGGTTTATCCGGGAGCTACTGCCGTCTGACCTCCCAACCCTGAGACAAAAACCTGCGCCAGAGCCGCATCCGTGGTTTGGCAGGTGTACCGACTAGCAGGTGAGACTAGGTTTGCCAACTATACTGTTTTAAACAGTATACTGTTTTTCACTAAATTATACTTTTTACTGTTGAACAAAATACTGTTTTCAGCATCAAAATGCAAACACATTATTATTTGTTATACTTAGACGCTCACACAAAATTTGTTTTTATTTAGTCAGAGGACGCTCACTGCTCAGTGCAGCGCAGCCACACCACAAACAAATCACACTGAGTTTCTGAACGAATATTTGTTTTAAAAAAAGATTGTAAATTAGTTAGTTTGGGGGGGAAGCTCTAAAAAATATGTATTTAAAACAATAAATAAATAAAATACTGTTCATTTTTCTAAAATACTGTTAAGTATTCTTCATAGACCTGAATATACTTTATTTCTTGTAAAAAAAGTTGGCAACCCTGGGTGAGACTGGCTTGGGGCTCAAGGATGTTGTAAACCTTCTGCATCCTTCTTCCAAAGACTTCAGTTCTATACTGAAGGACGACCAGGAAGACGACCTCAGTGGCGTAGCGGTATAGCTTTCGACTGCTAAGTAAGAGGTCGCGGGTCCAATTCCCGCTCAATGCAAATATGTATATTTGCATTGATCTGGGTGTTTCTATGTGTAATATGTATTTATTTACAAAAAAAAAGTATCTAAGTATGATTATCCGTATTCTAGAACCCATATGGCAAGCTCTTCTTAGTTTGGGTCTAGATGGCGTTGTGTAATATGTCCTAGAATATTTATTTATACATTTTAGTCAAGTACCGAACAAAAAATTCGTCACTTACAAATGGTTAATTCACCTTACTTTGAATTTGTTCATTTGTTATCATCTGAAATAGACGCGATAATTCATATGAATGTATAAGGACTTCATACACAGCAAACTCACTATATCTACATCATTAAAGTAGTAATAAATCTTAATTTTTATTTATACGTCTTCAACGAATCCTTACGTGACTCTCACAGATAAAAATCTACCAGAGAAATATTTAAATATACTCTCTCCAATCTGATCATCCCAATTTGTAGATCAACATTAAGTACTCGACACCGTTGTAAACCTACCAGTTGGATCACAAGATGTGAAGGCGGCTTCCCACGGCGCGTGTTTCTGCACAATTTATTTCATCTCGCACGGCAGAAGAACACGGACTACCACACACCCCGCATCTATTACTTTTCACAGTGCGTCCTCCTCCTACGAGCCTTTTACCAACGCAATGGGGATCGGCTTCAGATAACTACGAAACGGCTGAACTTCGATATTTTCCGTGAAGTTTTATACTGGTGGTAGAAATTTGATGACACAAAATTGAGTAATAAAGATTTAAAAAAAAAGTAACTGCCATCTGACCTCTACAACCCAAGGTGGTCGGACTTTTTAGTGCTCTAACTAACGGACACGAATGCCACAGATGTTCGAATGGCAACCGGGACCGGCGGCATAACATGCTCTCCGAGGCACGGAGGTGTGTCGTTGTGTTATGAATGGTCACCCATCCTAAGACTGGCCTTGCTAGTATTGCGTTAACCTACTCGGTTACCACTTAAATCACCAGCTTCTCGCTTTCCATCTGTCTGTTTCGAAACTACGGATCAGTCGCAACACTACGGACGTGTCTACGCTTTCATACATAACACTCTTTTTACGTTGCGTCGGTGCGGACTGTTCACGTCCGCAGACTCACGCACCGTGGAAGGTAGCCTTAAGGAGGAGAAATCCTAACAAATTATCATGCCGGCACGCCATCCGATATGCTGACTACGAATTACATTTTTGAGGTTTGTTTTGGTTTATATCTTAAAATGTAATTTGAGCTTACCTTGTAAATCCTTTCGATTATTTATTCATTAGAAGGTTTTTGAATTGTCTGATATTTCGACTAGGTTACACTGGCCGTGGTCATAGGAACGCGAAATTTTAAAGGTATGTTCGGACTACATTATTCAGGATTTCTTTCGATAGGGTTTAACCGAACGAAGTTTCACGTGCAGTCTTCCAGCTTTATTGCGGGATAAATGTGTTTTTTGATATTAATTGCCCGAAACTTCAGTCCACAACTTCGGTGGTAGGCACATCCGAAGTTGTGGACTGAAGTTCAAAATTGATGCCTATTGGAGGCTCTTGGTAAACCCATGACAGGAAGGTCATATCTATCTGAAAGTACATTTAATTGTTACTTAAATAGCATTTAAGTGTTATAGAATTTGTGAGATTAGTTTCGCAATCATAATAACGATTAATAACCGTTTATCGTAAATAAATCTATAGCGAACGTGATCTAAGATTAATGACCAACGAATCAAAATGAAGTTTTTTAAAAGTGAATGTAAAAATGTCGGTAATTTTTTTTCCATTTTCACTATTTTGACCTCGGATGCGGATTGAGCATCAAACAAAGAAGACCGATGTCCGCATTCCCGCCGAAAATGCCCGTCGAAATTTTAATGCAGTCGGTTGTTCGTGAAAAGTCTCCTTGACATTTCAGCAGGTTTTTTATATTAGATTGCTTCTTTGTTATAGATAGTACAATCCATAATACATTACATCGTACAAAGATTATTTATCAAATTGTTTTATTAAAACACCCTGCTCGAAAATTAATGACACTTTGGTGTACAACTTTCAAACGGCCGTCTTTTAAGTGGTTCTCCTCGGCCGCATGGCACCTATTTGTTTTCACTGATCTTAACTCACTCTTACTGTTTTTCTGCCAGATGCCAGACATTTTCTTAATTTAATTTTAAAGATTGTTTGAGCCCTTTTCAAATGTTTCTTGATTTCCTCTAGGCTGTCGAATCTTCAACTCTCAAATTCGTCTTTTCAATGTTTTAAACTAGGATAAAATTATTAATTAAAAATCAAAAAACTGACTGCCCTAAAAAGACCGTAACAAGTTTGATAGCAGGCGGGACCCATTAATTTTCTTTCGGTTTATGATTGGCAAATGGGTCCCGCCTGCTATCAAACTTGTTTCGGTCTTTTTAGGGCAGTCGGGTTTTTGAGTTTTTAATTAATAATTTTATTGTAGTCTTTTTCGGTATGATATTTTGCTTCATAGCACTTTTTTAAGCTCTTCATTTTGATACACTACTCAATAACTTTAAGTGAAAATATTTTTTTAACAACATACATTTTTTTTATATACCCAATGTCATTCTCAAAGTAAATACGAATCTAACGACACCTCTCAAGATAAAATCCATCGAACCGTTCAGGCCGCAGAGCGTGCTAAAAAATTATATACACAAACATAGGTACTCTCGAAAAACATAACCCGGAGTCGGGTAAAAAGTTACTGGATGCTATTTCAACGAATACTAGGGTTGGAGAAGCACGAAACTTAAATGTTTTTGCACATTTTTCGAAACTTACCGGATTGGGCGTTGTCGTCATACAAAATCCTGTATACTAGTTAAGCCAAAGCTGTGAATTATTTTGATGAATGACTTCACGAAACTTGTCAGCAGTAACTTTCGATAGATGTTATTGGGTCGTTCTGTTAGAAAATTCTCAACAGCATAACAAAAAAAATGTCGCTATTACTTGAAACCGAAAATAAAGTTATCTAAATTGAAGTGTTAACCTACAATTAGTTACCATATGTCGAACGCCGTCAGAGCAAGACCGTGAATATCTATAAATGGGAGACAGGACGGGCTCCATGCAGGTTGACTAACGACCTGCTGCCCTATTCGGATTGCCCAACCGTAACGTGAACACGCGCGTTCATATTAGCCAACACATATTAAGTTGGATTAGGTTCACATGGTTCTTTCTTCTATAATAACCAATTGAATTCCACCAACTACGCACGTTACAACTGTGATTAGAATGTGTTTCTAAACAGAATACGACTGACTGCAGACTAGAGGCAAAACAGTCCTAAGACAGACTTGTCGTGACGTGACTTGAAGGTAAACAGCTTTGTCTATGATACCTACAAGATCTGCACGGCGACAAGTCTGTCTTAGGACTGTTGTGAGTCTAATCGGCGCTTAGCCTAATGCCCCTGCATAAGGTAGCTGAAATAGACTATATGCTGAAGCAGAGAACCGGGTGTTACGATGCAGATTTGCAGTGGCCTATGTACAGCAGTGGTCTGCAATAGGCTGAGTGATTGGCCTCTGTCTACCCCTTCAGCGAAATACGCTGAACCTTTAAAAAAACCAGCTACTACATAAATACTACACAATATGAAATGTTATTATGTGCTCCCAACTAATGACGGCCATAATACCCTATGGGTGGGCTCACTAGAAACTGAACCACGATTCAAAAATCATTGGCATACAATAATACCAAATGACAAGCTAAAATAAATGTAATTTAAATAATTGAGATACAGTCCTTATTCTTCACGCGTGAATGGTGTGAGGCATGGCAGTAATTATAGTTATAATGTTATCGTTGTTTCGTAAGAAGTAAACAAATGGGTGGTTGTGGGCACTATGGGTGGTGCAGAGTGGGACTCCAGTGTAAGCGATGCTAAAAAAAAGTCATTTCTGTACCTTTTTTTTTTTTTTGTTTTTTTTTTTTTTTGTCGTGCGGAAATCCCTTCGGATACCCCCCCGCCGGCTAGCGGGGGCGGTTATGTCGGGCTTGCACCGACTAAAACCGCACGCCGTCTCGGGTCTTCAGACGCCGGGGTGTAAGGTTACCCAGAGAGCATATCCCTCGCACCCCGGCTGACCCTGGGCCATCTCACCACTAACAGCATCGCTCATCCTGTCTCCTCTGAAAGCAGAGGAGTACGGAGAGCGATGTGTTCCCGCCACGTGGGGTATTGGCCGACGATCAATGCCAACCCTATGAA
Organism: Cybosia mesomella; assembly: GCA_946251805.1. Classification (NCBI taxonomy): domain Eukaryota; kingdom Metazoa; phylum Arthropoda; class Insecta; order Lepidoptera; family Erebidae; genus Cybosia; species Cybosia mesomella. The sequence goes on from OX276401.1 coordinate 27,159,060, forward strand.
GGGGTGAAGGGGAAGCCATTGACCGCCGCCCAGGGTGTACCGGCCGCTCCGATTCCGTTCCCCCCGGACTGCAGCGGGATCGGAATCGGAGCGACACTCGAGGAGGTTACCCAACACACACCCCAGTCATTTCTGTACCTACTAAAGTTATGGAAAATAAAGTTGTGGACAAAATTTGTGTTGCGTCTAACTTATGAGATTTTTTTTAATATACTTTGTGCGTCGATTGAATGGCACCCTGCTGGATGGTGAGAAGCTAGGGTGAAGTCCAGAACATATGAGCCACTATCCCAGGCGCTGACGATCCTAAAATAGTGTTCCCTACCTTGACGGCCTCAATAGATGATTTTTCACACTCTGCTCGAAGAACCCGGGATTTTAAGACGAAGGAAACACGTGTGCGGGTAAAGCATTCCAGCTTTTTATCATGCGACAAAGATTATCCTTTTCTAACCCTAAGTAATATAATAAATGCAAAAAAGAGTTTATCTGTTACTCATTGTGGGAGAAACGGCTGTATGTATTTAGCTCATAGGTAAATACGACCGAGAATAGGAAAAAGAATAATAAAATATTATAGACTAGGTACTAGCTGATGCCGGATGTCGGTGAGCGTTTTTTGGTTATATCTCTCTTGGAGCCAACCTCCAGGTGCACCTTCTAATTGACGGACGAGGCTCTTGCGCAGGCTCTATAAAATATTAGCTGATGCCCGCTGCTCCGCTGGTTTTCGTTTTTTGATCATATCCCCGGTTCTACTTAACTAATTGCAATCAAACAAACGGCAGATTTTAAATCTGACCAAGAGCTTTCTGATAGAAAAAGCCGCATAAAAAGACGTTCAGTAATTTTCGCGTCCATCGCGAACAAACAAACAAGAATTTAAAAAAAAAAGTGTTCTTAATCGTTCATTTAACATAACCTAAGTATTTTTGTACATATAAATAAATTAATATTAATTTTTCATTTCATTCTACACAGCGCTCTCTAGACCCAAAGTAAGCGTAATTTAACTAGCTTGTGTTATGGGTTCTAGAATGCGGATAAACATACTATTAAATAAATACATATTATTCATAGAACACCCAGACCAATACAAATAGACATATTCATGCATACAAATATTTGCACTGAGCGGCAATCAAGCCCGTATCTACCCCCTGCCGTAGCAGTCGAACGCACTACCACTACGCCATAGAGGCAATTCAATATACAGACATAACAAATTTACACTTTTATAAATAATTTTTCATAAATTTTATGAACGGTTTTTAATGTTTGCTAATTATAAAACATATCTTTCGCTCCTCACTGTAGCACATACCTTACAAATATGAGATCTCCCATTGATGAAACAGCTCAAATCTAATTTTTGTTTGATGACTTTCTGATTAGTTGTAACCTACCGTGACGGTCCGGAAACATATCTCCCGTCACACAATGGACCATAATGATATCAATGTTGTTCTTGAAGGATTACGTTATTAAAGATTAGTCAGCTTGTCCGTCTGGAGGGCCGAAGAAAATTTTGTAATAGTTCATACTGCGTTTTAGTATGTTGTACTAAAGAAATGAATCGATATCGGATACATTTCGGAGAATCATCAGCATTATCTCGTTTCCAAATGCATCTCTAAGGTTTTCGCCTCGTAGACAGGTCCCGCTTACTTCTCCTGCTCATTTTATACGCTTTTTATTAGCTTCACCTGTATGTTTGTTTGTAACCGACTAATTTGGGCGCGATTTTCACCTACTTCAAAGGGCCAGATTTCGTTCAAACTTTGTAGATTTATCGAGGGCCGATGACAATACACTAATTTGATAAAATTATCCCATTTTTCAATTTGCAAAATACGATTTTTGTTAATTTATATAATTTTCATCTCTCAGAAATTTTAATTTGCAACCATTATCTTTAGCTGATTTATCTAATATTAACAAATTTTCGAACACCAAAGACAATTTTTAATTCAACAAAGCATAATAAAAGCATAATAAAAACCATTTTTACAAATAAACTAAAAAGTAGGAAATAAATAATAGTTTAAAAAAACTAAAAAACACACTAAAAACCGAACTAAAAAAATAGAAAATAAGTTTTAATAAATTTAAATTAAGAATAGTGTTTTAATTTTAAAAAAAGCGTGGTGCTTTTTAAGATATTATCAAAATGATAATCACTCTAGTCATGTCTGTCAATAAAATATTTATATCTATTGACTCATGCATTTTTATTTGATTTATATGGCTTTTATAGGAGTTGGAGTCCGACCTCCTTACCTCCAGAATAAAACCGGCTCCGCAGCCCCTGCCATCAATCAGCTGGTGTACCGACTTGCAGGTGAGTTTGACTGGGGGCTTCGGAGTTTTTGTTGAGCTCTAAAAATACCCGAATTGATGTATCTCAATGTAAAAGTCGTCTGTAAATTTGTTAGTGTTGAAGAACTTTTGTGTCTGACTGTACCTTTTTTTTTCGTGCGGAAATCCCTTCGGATAAGAACTAACTGTCCTTTCAACTTCTTAGAGCTTTCTTAATTGCCTTAACTCAATTTGCGCAGAACATTTTACTTATTTAAAGTTACACTTCACTGTATTCAAATACCTGCACAAAATAAGGTGAAGCCACAGAGCTAACGTACTATAGATATGAAATGTATCCACACCGTGTGAGTCGGCTGTAACGTCAAAAGTGATACCAAGTCGGCAATTGGTAGGCGGTGCCTGAGCCTTGTCCACTTGGACTTTATTTTAATTAAAATGACGATTTGTGCAGTCTCTTTTTTTTATTTTTTTTAACGTGTGGAAACCCCCACGGGCTTCTTCCCATCGGTGCCAACAATGGGATGGACGTGTCGGAATCGGACCGACTAAAACCATCTTTCCCAAGTGTCCATTGCCGGGCACCTCGGGTAAGCCCTCGAAAGGATTTGTGCAGTCTCTGGCACAAGCTTACCTCTCAGCGTAGGAAGGTCAGATGGCACTCGCTCCGGCAAAAGTCATCATAAGTTAAATCAAGATATAGAGTAGGAGAGCAGACCGCAGGTTCCGAAGTACAAAGTTTTGAATGCGACAAGCGACAACACATTTAGGCGAATGGCATATCTCTAGCATTAGATGTCTATGTCTGTGCCGTATAAGGTGCAGCCATTTGTATTATTTTCACTTCGTGACCAGACCGAGTTCCCTAGAGGCTTCAAACGCCTAATGCCCGCTGCCTAGCAGTTTACTAGCGAATTACTACGTCTACCATGTAACCGCTGATAGGTGAGATGTTTATTTTTATTGCCATTAATGATGTCCGTTAAAGGTGTTAGGTGCGTTTTACGTATTAATAGAATGAATGGCACAAATAAAAGACTGATGATAGGTATGTAAACGAGGGGGTGCGACTGTTTGGATCACCTCCAAGTTTGGTGCACCCTGGACAACGTGGGCGATGACGCATCATTGATTGCTCCTCTGGAGTAGCTGGCGTCAACGTCAACGGCCAAGAGTCTGACCAACCGGCCCTTTTCAGGGTCAGCTGACCCCATTGCCCGAGGGGGTCGGGGCTTGGCGGGCCTGCAAGGTCCGCGGGGGTGGGGGCCGCTCCAGGTACCCCTCTGCTGTTATCAGAGGGGACACTGCGAATGGCCCAGGGTCAGTCGGAGTGCGAGGGATATGCTCTATGGGTAACCTTACACCCCGGCGTCTGTAGACCCGAGACGGCGTGCGGTTTTAGTCGGTTCAAGCCCGACATAACCGCCCCCGCTGGCCGGCGGGGGGGTATGCGAAGGGATATCCGCACAATAAAAAAAAAAACAAAAAAAAAAAGTATGTAAACGAGAATTTCACCTATCCAGAACGGGTCCGGGTAACTTAATTGGAATTGTATTCCCTTTTAAACGAACTGTTGCAGGTTGAAGTCCCGACCTGGATTTTGACTTTCTCCAAATTAAATTCACAAGTAACGTTAGCACAGTTAAATACTATTAATGTTCATTCAAACCATTTATCAATCAAAACAAAGAAGTTTCTGCGAGTATATCGCAATGGACGACAACATTAACCTTCACCCTATTTTTTCTGCCAGTCAAATAAATTAGCTGTATATTTACTATGACATGTTCGTTCATCCATCACAGCTGATCAACGAGCTGATACAAAAGGTATTGTGTTCGATTCTCGTGTAAAACATTAATTCGTTGGGCAATATCTTGAATTGATTGAGTTTATAGTATGGATCCATTTATGGTTGAAACCGATATTGTACAGTTCATTTCGTAAATAACTTGTGGAGGAAAGAGATGTACCGGACCCTAGTACCCTTTGGGCCTTAAACAACGGACGAGGCTCCGATGCAGGGATTCCTCTCAGGATAGGGAGGTCTTCGGAAAAGTCAACATACCAATCATGAACAGCAAACGGACCCCGGGCTCTAAAGAGTAGGATGATGATGACTTGTGGGAGTTAATGGGGGTAATGTTCCTTGGACACAAAGGGAGGATGCACTGACCAGGATAGGTGGTGACGCCAGCGGGTCGCGTCTCATAGGTTCACCGGTTAAAGTCTTCGCACCACCCGTGACAGTGGGCAGGTCGTCATCTAAAGCAAAGGTCATTTGGAGGAAACTTTCCATAGCGACCCTTAGAAATACTGGTCGGTATGGTGAGTGAGTAAATAGGCCACTTCAACAACATAACCCTGCAATGGATTAAGGGCCACAGCGGCTCGCGCGGCAATGATGCGGCAGATGAGCTTGCCAGGAGAGGATCTGACATGGTGATAATGGGACCTGAGCCCATAATACCGATCCCCTTTGCATACCTACGAACCATAGTAAACAAACGAACGAGAGATCAACACAACAGCTATTGGATAAATCTGGAAGTTTGCAGACAGGCGAGGGAAGCACTCCCTGTGCTTGAAAATAGACTGACCGGGCGTCTTCGACAACTGACCAAACGGCAATTTTGCACTGCCACAGCTGCAATCACGGGGCATGGCTCCTTCAATAAACATCTTTTTATTTTAGGAATCACCGACAGCCCTCTCTGCAGAGCCTGCATGAGAGAACAAGAAACAGCGGCACACGTGCGGCACGTGCGGCACACCCTGTATGTGGCGGTTGCAGGGCAGTGTAGGACACTGCCCTGCAACCGCCACATACAGGGTTAAGTACTTCGGAAACACAGGTACGCTCCAGGAGATCGCCGGCAGCGTGAATAGCTTGCTGGCGATCTTCAATGAGCTGGGGTGGATCGAATAAAATGCCCACCCTCACGCAAAAACCGCGCCTTGTCGTGGAGTTGCGGATACCAGCCTGTGATACCATACCATACCATACCATGGAGAGTGAGTGTGGTCTTGTTCATTATTTTCTTCGACAAGTAATTGGAGTCCATATGCAGCCAAGCAGTGCAGTGGAAACCTATCGCACTTTACTTACTCTTAGGCCTATAGACAAAGTGACATTCTATTAGTGAAATAGCTTCGAAGCGAATCGTTTTCTATTCATCGTCAATAAATCACGAATATAAGAATATAATAGATAGTTTATTTCGAGTTACGAAGACTCACGTAAAAAAATATGTTTATTATCGCTCGCTTAGCAATGTGCCCTGTAGATGGAAATAAGCTTCCCCTCTATTACATTGGCACCTAAACATAACTGGCGAATCGTGAGTGTGTAATACACCTCTGCCTACCCCTACGGGGATACAGGTGTGAAGTTATGATAAGTTATGTCATGTTATGCTTAAATTTTATTTAAAAAATTTAATCACATTAATGATTATGAAGATCCCATACATTACTGAACGTTTCTACTGGCGTTATCGCTAATAGAATGTCACTTTGTCTACAAGCCCTGGGCGGTCAGCCCGAGCTAGGTGAGATTTTCGTTTGCCCCGAAAAAGGCCTAGTTCCGGTGACACACATCCTTGGAGATGAGATGAGAAGCCACTAGAGGATCGCCCAGGACCGATCGACCGCATCGATCGATCGTTCCTGGGCGATCCTCTAGCGGCCTGAGGCTGCGAATGCAACATTGAGCAGTACGAACACAGTTCTAATTCGACGAAAAGTAGGCAAGTACCTACAAGCCCTACATTTGCCAATACTGTATTAATGATCCCACCACGATCACCGCAATTTGCAATCAAAACAGCACTAAGCCCATAAACCGTTATGTACGGTTATTGGCTATTATTCGGTTTAATTACTTCGGGCCACCAACCAGGTGGACACCGAAGTCTTAAAATCACGCAAAAAAAAACAAAATCTTACACCCACTTTTTATCACTTTTCTCGACGTTTCACATGATTCTAAGTCTAATTAAGCAAAAAAAATTTTTGTGTCGGTCTGTCTGTTGGTCTGGATGTCTGGATGTCTGGATGTCTGTTTACGCAATAACTCAAGAACCACTTATCCGATTTAAAAAATTCTTTCGCCAATCATCTTGTTTGGGTAATGGGAAGAACTGATTAGATTTTGGGGTAACCTTGAACGTACAACGTTCAAGGTTTCGGGTACCTACCATACAAATTGTCCCTAAAAATCTTTTACAAGTGAGTTTCTTTCGAGTTATCAGAGTAACGCGTATTTGACTTTGACATTTGAGTGACAATGACAATACGTATATTGTATATTTACATAAAACAACCTGACTCTGAAAGAAACTGAAATATAAACGCGTCGAATAATATGCATAAAGTCTAAGGTCTGTAATTTTGAATAAAAATACTGCAACAAAAATATCTAAGTTTGGCCCGAAGTTTGACAAGCACTGTGTGATTTCCGTGTGAGAATTTTGATTGTATCGTTACTTACCTTCAGGTCCAATTGTGAATCTAAGCTATTCAACACACGAAATTTCATTAACATCGATTCAGCTGTTTGGAGGATTTCAGGGACATAGATCACACGTACAGAAGGCACGTAGGTACAACCGCCCCCGCTGGCACGCGGGGGGGTATCCGAAGGGATTTCCGCACGACAAAAAAAAAAAAAAAAAAGGTATATGATTACCTAAAAACTGACTGTATCGGCTTCACAGCGTAACTATTGCAAAGCCACGGACAATAGCTAGTATTATTTATATACCATTAGACCTTGGATGAAAGTTTAAAAAACTTATGTTGACAATTAACCATTGCCCTACATTACTTATTGATAAAACAATGAAAAACGATAAAAATCTCGGTTTTTATCAAAAACCTGTTATTCAAACAACAGGAAATCATTTTTTATTTCCAAACCACCTTCACTCGATCACAGTAATCGATGTTATCAAAAAAAACACCACCATTACATGCAATTCTACAGGTGGGCATATCGATACTAATCGATAGCTGCGTACTCCAACTCGATTGCGTCACTAATCGACTCAGATCGCTTGCTATTGTTCCATGTGCAATAATTGAAGTGATTCACATTTTATAGGATTATAAACTCTATTTTGAGGTAGGTAGAACGTAATGTAGCTTGAGTGATTAATTCGTTCAAGGTCAACTAATCGTTTCGATCTCGTTTACATATACCGTAGGTAACGTTTTACCTCTTAATGTTCCAGATGCTCTTTGCTGTTTTGAACTGATAGTCTTAACGCAACAGGACTAAAGATGAAATTAAAACCTATTAAAAAATTGTAAATTAGTTGTGCCTGTACATTGAAAATATAAAAAAAAATACATGGGTTATATTAAATGAGCGATACTGAACACAACAAATATTTTTTCGGAATTCTTGTCTGATTGGTTAATTGTCTGTTTGTTCGCGATGGACCCAAAACTACTGAATGGATTTCGATGCGGTTTTTTCTATTAGAATGGTCTTGGTCAGACTTAAAATCTGCCGTATGTTTGATTGCAATTTATTTCGTTTCATTTATTAATTGACAAGTTGTTACAATTGTGTCTGAAGTACAAAGTATTAATAATATTAAACACGGTAAATTATTGTAGATTAAAAAATTCAAAAATCTGCGTACGTATTCAGATCACAAATTACATCAATATAGTCAAGACATACAATAATATTTAAACTAGATAAACCCAATGCAATGTCCAATAATATCATTCACAACAAGTCAACCAATAATTCATAATCAATTAATCAACAAATTTGTAAAATAAAATAAAAACATAATTCAATACGATGTAAAATAATTTAATCTATAATAATTCAATGTCTTATGTGAAAGTCATTTAAATATTATTAGTCATTGCGATAAATTCTTCCAGTGAATAAAAACAATTATTGATTAGAAAAGTCTTAAGTTTTGTTTTAAACAAGTGCGTCTTATAAATATAGGCAGAGGTGCCTAGCACCCACATTTCGCCAGTTTATGTTTAGGTCCCAATGTAATAGGTGGCGAGCCTATTGCCATTAACCGGGCACTTATAAACCTGCGATAAATACACACATAACTTCGAAAAGCATCGAAAAGTCATTGGTGTGTGCCATGGTAAAACCGGGGATCGAACCCGAGACCTCGTCTCAGCAGTCCATTACCCATACAACTAGGCTACCGCTGTTAATGTGGGTGCTAGCACCTCTGCCTACCCCTTCGTTATTCGCTAAATATCGTTTTTTAGTTCAATTGGTAGGCAATTAAACAGTTTAACTGCCTGATATGATGCACCATGTTTGACAACATTTAATGTGGGAAGCAAAGCAGTCTTCAGTCCATTTCGCCGTGTACTAATTCTTAATTTTCTTTCATCTGCCGTTTCAAATCTATGAATATTTTTAGATAGATTGCTTAAAACAATAAGTATGTAAAGGCTTGGAACACTGAGTATCCTTAATTCTTTGAAATATTCTCGACAGGACTCCCATTGTGGAAAGCGAACGATAATCCTAATGGCCCTTTTTTGTAGAATAAAGGCTCGTTTACAATTACATTGGGAACTATTTCCCCAAAACTGAATGCTGCAGCGCAATCTAGATTCCACTAGTGCAAAATAAACCGTCTCTAAAATTTTGATTTTCGGGATGGCCCCCTCGTGTTTGGGAACCACGGTGGCCCCGTCTTGCCCACAGAAGGGCAATGCGCAGCTGCCCCGGACTGCTACTGCCAGGGTGACAGGCGGCTCCACCTGTCACCCCCTGGCCTGCGCTCATGAAGGATTGAGGTCGTTGAGTGACCCTCGCGGGCCTCGCAGTACACCAGAGCCTCGTCCCTTGTTTAGCAGCTGCAACGACTAGTAGGCGAGGTTGGTTTGGGCGTCAAGGACGTTGATAAGGACATGTTACTCGTCATTGACAATATATGTTCAATAATATAAAAAATAACTACCTTCTAAAAATCATTCATACCTACAAACCTACCTTGAAGCACCGACCAAATCGTTCTAAATTGCATAGGAGCAATCGGTTTACTCTCAATAAACTACACTACACTGTTTATAATAAGCATTTGTAAAGGTGAAGTACGTGGTCCATATTAACGTCTATTAATCATAATAGATTATGATCGACCTCGGCGATCAACCAGTAGCCAGCTCTTAAAGTTTAAATAATCACCTCGCTTGCGATTTAACATTCCTAAATAGCAATATCAGTTTATAATTGAACACGTATCAATCATCAGCCGACAAATCAACCTAGAGATCATGGCTTGCATTGTACAAATATAATTCACCAAAGACTCAGACCGGGCTTGTGACGCTGTCTTATCTCATTGCGGAGCCTATAATCGTAATAGGGGATGTCAAAAGTATCCGAGTATAACGAGTCAATCTGGTTAGAAGATAATTCGCCCTAACTGATTGACTCGTTGTGGTCTGGACTGTCCGGAACTTGTTAACATTCGCCAAAGACTTATAAAGGTCGTATCAGTGGCCGAACCCAGTGCCGATTCAGAATCCGAAGGGTCGGATGATGATGATCCTTCGAATTGAGTCCAGATAGGGTATACTTCACCTGCAATGAAGGCGGATTGCTCGGCTGGGGGTATTCAATTTTATATTTGACTAGCTTTTGCACGCGACTTCACCCGCGTGGAATTCTGTGCCCGTTTCCGCTATGCATGGAAACCTATTACAGGGATAAAAGTAGCCTATGTTTTATTCCAGACTATAATCTATCCCTGTACCAAATTTTAGCCAGATCCGTTCAGCCGTTTTTGCGTGAAAAAGTAACAAACATCCAACCATCCATATTAGTGGGGAGTGGGATTATTAGAAAGATTCTTATACAATTAACTATGCCTGTAACTATGTACAGTACTTTTATTTTGTGCGTGCGGCAACCCCCAACGGGTACCACCTCATTAGGGCTAGTAAAGTGGCTATGCCGGGATCGAACCGACTAAAACCACACGGTGTTCCGCCCACGTGTTTCTTTTACCAGGGGCCCGCGTATACCCCATTAATAAACTTTTGATTTGGCACGTTGGGAAGGAAATTGAAGAGTCCGGTTAAGACCAGCTTGCTTCGGTATCGTATCTGTCTATCGTACATCGGACTGACAGGCAGTTTGAAGCTTTACAGAGTATAAATCTTAAGGCTTTCACGGCCGGCGTTGCATGTGGAATATACTGCTTCCGAGCTGTTTGGCCGTGGTCCATAAGAAACTTGTGTTCCAAACGTTTCGTTGATCACTGCGGTCGACATCTTCAGTGGTCAGGTCCGGGCACCGGCGAGTGCGGAGAACCCTCCTCGGCGGCGACTTCTCTGCGACTGATGTAGAGGCCCGAGTCACTGATTACACAGAGTAGTTGTTAAGGACCGTTATTCATGACAGACTATGACCTAATAAGGTTCCGAATAGACTGCCACTTCGCGGTCGCCTTCAGTGGACTGTATGTTGAGGATGTTGAGTCGAAGAATGAAACACTTGGATGGGTGGACTTGATTGACGTCAGTGAGGCATTGGATGTACTTGGCCCAGCACTACCCTTGATGTACTACTTCCTGTTGAGCTTCCTTGTTCCTTGAGAGACTCTTGTTGTCTACTTGTTGCTCCATGTCCATATCCATGTCCATGTCCATGTCCATAATTTCCTAACAAATGGTCCCTGCTTGTATAGTCTTATTGTAGTGCTGGCCCGCGATCCAAATTACCTTTTTTTTTTTTTTTTTTTTTTTTTATCGTGCGGAAATCCCTTCGGATACCCCCCCGCCGGCCAGCGGGGGCGGTTATGTCGGGCTTGCACCGACTAAAACCGCACGCCGTCTCGGGTCTTCAGACGCCGGGGTGTAAGGTTACCCATAGAGCATATCCCTCGCACCCCGGCTGACCCTGGGCCATCTCACCACTAACAGCATCGCTCATCCTGTCTCCTCTGAAAGCAGAGGAGTACGGAGAGCGATGTGTTCCCGCAACGTTGGGTATTGGCCGACGATCAATGCCAACCCTATGAAGGGGTGAAGGGGAAAATTACCTCACCTCCGCATTTCCATTTATTTATAAATCTCATGTTATACATATTAATCAAATAGCATATATGTATATTGGTAGCAATAAGAGTTGCACGACGATAGGTACTTATACCTGTACCGTGCGACGTCGGGCTACTGAATGACGGGCGGATTGACCCCTCAGACTTATATATGGGCCCTGCCTCCCGCGAGCTACTATTCCGGGGCCGTCTCGTAAGCCGTCGCCTGTCGCTGGTCACCCCAGTCGGGCCTCTGTGAATACAGTCTCACCTGGCTGGGGTTGACCGCCGGCGACGTGAAGAGGAGCGCGGCCCCCACGCGAAGACTAGAGGGGAAGTACACCCGCCCCCAAGACCTGCCGCTATCCAGCGGCAGAGAGACCGCTTTTTCCGCCAGGGAGGCATATCGCCCAAATGCGGACTCCTCGCGGCCCCTAGGGGTCGCTGAGATGACTACTTGTGCGAGCTACTATATAATAAAATGGCACAAGCCGGGGGAGCGCATATTCGCTTCTTACGGCGTGGGAGGCAGTCGCGGGGTGTAATTACACTTACATACTAGTATACAAAGTCGTATTTCTTATTTATACGAAGTTATGTTAGATTCTGAGTAATGCATTGTCGTAATTATATTTGTAATTATGCTTTTCAGGGAGTGTACTTTCTTTATTAAATTTGGCTCTAACATACTTAATTACTCAGAAAACTAACTCCTAACAGTAGTAAGCTATTTATCTTAGCTTAATATCAAAGTAATTACATAATTACGTTTTTAATTTACGTAAATCTAACATTTTTATAATTCATTCATTATATTCACGCTTACTAATCTATATGTCACTGGCACATGTGTCCATAGTCTATTTGTGTCGTGCACATTCTCCCGCCGTCGCTGACCCTTGTTCGTCTGCGAGCTCCGTTGGTAGCACGACGATCTTCTTCGTAGGCCTTCTCAGCACGTGTCCGCTGCTGGTGGTGACGTCCACGACTCGTACCTCGCCGTCGGCTCCTGGGAACACCCGGCTGACGCGTCCTCGCGGCCAGGTGTTGCGCGGCAGATTGGAATCGCAGATGATGACGACGTCCCCGACCTTCGGGGCGACGCCGGTGCTGGTGGGCTCCCGCCGGTGTTGGTGGGCTCCCGCCGGTGTTGCAATAGGGGAAGGTACTCCTTCACCCACCTTCTCCAGAAGATATCAGCCAGGGCTTGAGCTCGCTTCCATTGTTGGCGAGCAGTCACGTCGTCTGCAGAGAAGTGCCCTGGTGGTGGCACATGGCAGTTGGGCCCGATGAGGATGTGATTCGGCGTGAGGGCCTCGGGATCGTTAGGATCAACCGAGACATGTGTGAGGGGTCGCGAGCTGGGATGCTTTTTCATCATGGTGACTCGAAGCACTTCCTTGACTGCTTCCACCATACGTTCCCATGCCCCTCCCATGAAGGGTGCGGAAGGGGGTATGTACTTCCACACGATGTGTTGACTCGTAGTTTCTTTTTCGAGCGCGTCGAGTGCGGCCTCTGCTAGCTCCTTTTCCGCTGCCTTGAAGCACGTAGCGTTGTCACTCTTTTTCTTCGTGGTATCTTCTATCTCGGCGGGGCGGTGTGCTACGAAAGATTTATACACACGCGGCTCCGACCTTATCCATGTGAGCGCGGTTCGCGAGTCGCTCCAATAGGTCTTCTCTGTTAACTCGTAGTCGTGTTCTTCCAGGGTGGTTTGAGCCAGGCGCGCTGCCAGTAGTGCAGCTTGATGCTCGAGTCTCGGCATGGAGATGGGCTTCAACGGGGTCGCTCTGCTCTTCGTGGCTGCTAGATTGTAGCGGCCGTTGAGCTGCGTGAACCACCTGCACCATCGCTCCCGTAGCTCTGCTGGGAGTGGGTCGTCCCATATCGTCTTATAGCGCCATGTGTCCTGAAAAATACGTTTACTGGGAATTAATATCGGTGAGATAAAGCCGACCGGATCGAATGAGGCCCTTATCACACTTAAGGCTTCTCGCTTCGTTGGAGGTCGCGTGTTTGTTTCCACTTCGCGCTGGATCTTCAAGTTCCTCGCGTTAAAGCCGAGCTGATCTTCGTTGACGTGCCATGTTAGACCCAATGTTTTTTCTGTCTCTTGGCCGCCGAGTTCCACTGTTGCACTGCTGTCTTGTGGCAGTGATAATTCTTCCATCTCGGTGTCACCGTCGTGTACCAGTTGAGGCGGCTTGTGCGGCTCGGCAGGGTTGATGACCGGAAAGTGAGGTAGGTACCACGTCCTTCCCTTCTGCGGTGGAATAGGGGCTGGTTCTGCATAGCCTGACTTGAGTAGGTTTTCCATTCGTTCTTCATATTTTCGTTTCGAATCTTTATTCCTATCGAGTCCTCGTTCGAGCGTAAGCAGACTTTTCTCAGCTTCCTTGTAGCTTTCTTCTTTCCACGGCAGTCCGGTCTCATATCTTCCATCTGGTAACCGCCGGCCTTTTACTTCTAGAATCTGCAATTCTCGCAGTTCGGGATCATCTCGGGGGCGTCGGGGTTCGATGCCCAGTGACTCCAACTTGAGGTCCTTCTTCACTGTGTCCTCAATGGAGTCCTTTACGCGCTGTTGCAGCGTACCGCAGAATGACACTGTTGCAGTTATTGAACTGCTGCATCCGTGGAGCACCCATCCCAGCTGAGTGAGCGACGCCACAGGCTGGTTACGGCTTCCGGTGTGCAGCTGACGGGTTACGATGAGATGCCAGTTGTCTTGTCCCAATAACACTTTAGGTGAAGCCTTTTTATACGTTATCTTATCACGTATGTCTTCCAGATGTTCGCAGCCGTTGAGGTGCTCTTCATGCACGGTATTGGGTGAGAGGCGTAGTCGGTCCATGGTGTGGGCGGTTAAGTCGTACTCTTCATCGGCGTACTTCCCTTTGATGAGTAAACTCACTGTCTTGCTCTCGTGCTTCATGTCGCTGTTTACACCTTGGATGCAGATCTCCTTGGTTGGTCCGTCTGCCCCGATGACGTCGGCTATGGTCTCATCTATCAGCGTGATCGCGCTTCCCTCGTCCAATAAGGCGTAGGTATTGACGCTACCGCTTGGTCCTCTTAGTGTCACTGGTGCCATCTTGAGGTAGGCCTTGCGCTGACTGCGGGGAACTGCTGCTGTGGCTACTTCTGCCGTTGAGGTCGTGATCTCTTCCTTCTGTTCTTCACGGTCTCCCGGCGGCATATCGCGATGCAGTAGTTGGTGATGCCTCATCTGGCACCCGTTCTTCCCACAGGCCGGTGCTCTGCATGTGACGCATCGGTGGTTACCTCGAAGACAGCGAAAACAGACTCTATTCTTCTTGGCTGTTTCCCATCTCGCGGTGATGTCTAGGGCGATGAACTGCTTGCAGTCAGGTAGCTTATGATCCCTGCTACACTGTGGACATCTCTCTTCTGATGTCTTCTTGTTGATGGTGAGCGTCTGTTCAACTCTTCTGCTTCTTTGAGGACGATAACCGGCTCTTCTGTTGTCTTCTGTGTGGTTCACCTCTGGGAGCGCGTAGGAGCTGCACTTGTCTGCCTCTTCTGACAGAAACACAGATATCTTCTTCAGTTCTGGTATGTCTTCTTTCTTCTTTGCAGCGAAGTCGTACCACTTGTTTCTGAGTATAGGTGTGAGTTTCTCGATGATACTTCTGCACATCTCTGGACTGTGTAGGTAGTGCGGCTTCCTCAAAGCTTCTATGGTCCCCACGATGTTTGCTATCTTCCCAGCGAAGATACAGATGTCCTTGGCGTTATCGGTCACTTTGTTAAGAGTCTTGAGCTTCTCCATCTCGACGTGGATGAGTGCTTCTGGTCTACCAAATCTTCTCTCGAGGGCCCTTGTGATCACCTCGGGGTCAGGTTGACTCAGCATTAGACACTCGACTGCTTCTTGTGCGAGTCCACGTAAACTTTTCCTTATTCTTGCGATATTTTCGTTCTTCGAGAAGTATATACCCGATTCTTCATACGTTGTCTTGAAGGCGAGCCATTCTGTACTGCTGCCGCTGAAGATCGGTAGTTCCCGTATATACTTGGGCGGCTCCCTGTTGCTTCTCATAGCCTGGGATAGGGCCGCGGTGAGCGTAGCTACGTCGATCACGGAGTTCTTCACTGGGGCACTTCCTTCTGATTTTTCTTGGGTTTGACACTTCTCCACTAGTTGACCCCTATCTTGGCAGGTCTGAGTGTTTTCCTCGATGTCTTGCCCCTTTTCCTTCAGGTCAGCAGCCGCAGCGTCATCCTTCTGTAGCCACGTGTTAATACGTACCGATGCCAGATCTTCCTCAGACCCGTCGTCGCTGCTCTCGTCCTGCAGTAGCCGCTGTAGACGGATCTGCTCTATCTCTGCTTCGGTTTGTATTTGCTTGAGCTTCAGTTCTGCCAAGCGTTGTTTGACCTCCAGTTCCTTCTTCTTTCTTGAACTGGTGGAGCGGCGTGACCTCGTGTCCAAAGGCCGCATGGTGCGCTGTGAGCTAGGCTCTCCATATACAACAGCGCGGGTGTGGGGCGATACTTCTTCCGTCGTCCCTGACTCTTCAGTGGTCACAGTTGTGCTGGACGTGGTCTGCTCGGTGCTGGCTGTGGCTTCCGACGCACCACCGTCCGCATAGCTTCTGGCCTCTTCAGTGGCCGCAGGGTGTAGTACTGATCTTGGTACTGGTGCTAATGCTGATGCCGGTTCCTCTTCCTGACGACGCTTCCCCCCATCCCTGGTGAGAACCATTCTTCTTTCTTCAAGTTTATACTTACCTGGATCTTCGACGGATCGTGGACTTTATTCCTATCCCTTGACCCGATTCCAATGGACCATAGATGTTCGTGACAGACTATGACCTAATACGGTTCCGAATAGACTGTCACTTCTCCCTTAGTTGAAGAACGATGAAACGTCTATGGCTGGCAGCTTGACTTGAAGTTGACCTGGATCTTCGAAGGACCGTGTACTTTATTCGGCTCCGAAGGACCAATGTTAAGGACCGTTGTTCTTCATGACAGACTATGACTATGACGGTTCCGAATAGTCTGTCACTTCGTCACTTCTTCGACGAATGATGAACACATTGGATGGGTGGCTTGTATGACGTCAGCGAGGCATTGGATGTACTTGGCCCAGCACTACCCTTGATGTACTACTTCCTGTTGAGCTTCCTTGTTCCTTGAGAGACTCTTGTTGTCTACTTGTTGCTCCATGTCCATGTCCATAATTTCCTAACAAATGGTCCCTGCTTTTATAGTCTTTTGTAGTGCTGGCCCGCGATCCAAATTACCTCACCTCCGCATTTCCATTTATTTATAAATCTCATGTTATACATATTAATCACATAGCATATATGTATATTGGTAGCAATAAGAGTTGCACAACGATAGGTACTTATACCTGTACCGTGCGACGTCGGGCTACTGAATGACGGGCGGATTGACCCCTCAGACTTATATATGGGCCCTGCCTCCCGCGAGCTACTATATAATAAAATGGCACCAGCCGGGGGAGCCCATATTCGCTTCTTACGGCGTGGGAGGCAGTCGCGGGGTGTAATTAAACTTACATACTAGTATACAAAGTCGTATTTCCTATTTATACGAAGTTATGTTAGATTCTGAGTAATGCATTGTTGTAATTATATTTGTAATTATGCTTTTCAGGTAGTGTACTTTCTTTATTAAATTTGGCTCTAACATACTTAATTACTCAGAAAACTAACTCCTAACAGTAGTAAGCTATTTATCTTAGCTTAATATCAAAGTAATTACATAATTACGTTTTTAATTTACGTAAATCTAACATTTTCATAATTCATTCATTATATTCACGCTTACTAATCTACATGTCACTGGCACATGTGTCCATAGTCTATTTGTGTCGTGCACAGTAGTTGAAAACGGTTTGTGTTTAAAATAAAACTATAGCTTTGGTTTTTCCGATATATAGAACGTTCTACAAAATTGGAGCGAGCCAGTCTTTTGGAATATCACTCTTCACGCGATGCGATGACGAGGTTCCAATTCAAAAGCCAGGTATTGTAATTAGCAGGATCAATTGTTTTGAAGTAGTCTGATTTGTCTTCTGTAGATGGAACTAAAATCGTTACCAGTATCCTGAAAGAGGATAATTAAATATAGATTGCGCAGATAACCCATACGAGAGATAAAAAGCGGTGCACAAAAGAACTTATGTTTGCGTCTTCCGTGACGTTTTGAGTTCAATTCCAGGGACGGACAAAGTGTTATTTTTCTTTTCTCTGGCCATCAAGTGATTTAGAAATGTACCCGATAGATGGCAATAGTTTCACAGGTTCCTATTAACGCGGTAATGAGTTCCATATTCTACCGTAGAGAGAGAGCTACTTTATCAACTCCTAAAACACGTGTGTTGATAATATTTCGAAAATCTACTATTACATTTAAAAATCTTAACTACCTACATTTCAAAAACAATATATTAACACAATTTTTTTGTTACAGGTACATAACACAGTACAACAAACATACGTACATAATACAGTACAACAAACGATAAACAAAAAGAAAATAAAAAATGAAACGGACTATTTATTACTAAAATGTCAGCTGATAGTGCGTGATTGTCAGACATTAGTGCGTGATTGTCAGACTGTCAGTGTAAGATTATGATTAAGTGTTAGTGAGTGGACAAAATGGCGCACAAAGTTAAGAACAACCATTACGTGGCGACGCACAGGTCTGGAGTGGACTCACCTTCGTCTGGGGGTTATTTACATAGGGCTTCGTCACGAGATGAAAATGACAGCCATAGGGCGCCATCAGAAAGAACACTTTCAGAATATACGGTAAGTTATTGTTCATTCATTTATTTCCGAATAGATAAATCACACGTAGACTAGGTCTGCAAGGCGAATCGCTGCTTGCAATGTTGAGCTGAGTGAGACATCGTGATTTGAATTATTCAAGAGCGATTTATTTATCATTAAAATCAATAATTCATCATCACTTTCATCAATAATTTGTTCAACTGTGGTGGTGGGATACTTCTCATTTTTTCGTGATATATTTTTCTTTAAAAAGTTATTCGGGAGTTTTGGACGACTGTTTTAGCGCCAAAACTTGTCCAATAGATTTGACCGCTATTGCGGAATCAGATTTTGCAAATTTTGAACAGTGATCAGTCCTCCGTGGCAAGTCCGATTTTGAAAATTCTTTTTGAAAGTCACAACTCTGGACATGCTTTCTGAGCGTGTAAAGTTTGGTCACAGTGTCTCGAGCGGTTATTATGTAATTCCATCTGGAATTTTTTTAACAGTGATCATTCCTCTGTGGTAGCAGTAATTTTTTCAAAATATATCCATAAACCTTCCTCTGATTGACCTCTTTAATCATGCCAAATTTGGTTCTGATTGGAGTAGTAGTTTAGGAGAAGACCTGTGACAAAGAAAATCCTGAAGTCTGGTATGAGGAGCTTTCGCTCGACTTCGTCTCACTCAGCTCAATTAATTGCTAGACTGAAATGGACTGCGGTGTCACCCACATACGGTAGAAACAATATCGTCACGAACCAAGCGGTACGGGACTTAATTTTTTTGTAGCACCGTTAACATTTGGAATGCTCTACCCGCACATGTGTTTCCTTCTTGTTACAATTCCGGGTTCTTTAAGCGGAGCGTGAAAAAGCATCAGTCTGTTGAGGTCAAGGTAATCTGGAATGGTGGCCCGTATCTTTTGAACTTCACCCTAGCTTCTTACCATCCAGCGGGGTGCCGTAAATTGACGGACTGTATTTGAAAAAAAAACTATGCTTGCGATCTCGCGTAATAGTATCTGAGCCTAAAACCGTCAACTGAACTCTCTTTTCCAACTCCTTGCTGCTACTGAGAATTTCGTAACATAAAAATACACAAGTATGATCGACAGATACACGTTTACATTCGTTTACTATCGTTCGGTTAGTGTTTACCTAGCATTAAGTAATATATTTTTCAGGTACTGGCTTTGTCTAATGGCATGACTGTATTATAGTTCGTTCACGTGAACGTGAATGATTGACGTAAATAGAATACTGGAGTGAAACAGCGCATTCCTAATTTATGAGTCTAGTCTTACAATAACGTTTTTTGCACAAAGCTATCATCGTTTTTTAAGTAGGTATCACGTTTTTAGCAAGTTGTACCATAATTTACGACATGTCATTGTCTCCAGCACGTTACATTTTGGGGTACGGTCAGTAAAAAAAATACAAATTAATCTTCTTCTAGGGGTACCATCTTCTCAATGAAGGTCACCGATCATCAAGGCAACTTGAACTTTTGATACACATGTGGAGGGACGGAGTGTGATGTTCCTCAACACAAGGTGAGGATCCTCCGACCAGGCAAGGTGAACACGCGTGGCGGGCCGCGGCCCAACGGTTGTCTTTGGGATTTTGTATATATGTGTTATACCAGCGCGCGAAATTCACATTCGCGATTCACAAAGTAGTATCAAATTAGTTCAACTTGTTGTCGCTAGATGGCGCTGGATACATGTCACCACACACACATAAAGAGATACCGATTGCTTTTGTTGTACCACTAGCGTAGGTTCTTTAGCCAGGATATTCTTCACCTACCAAGACTGCGTTTTCCCTGAATTTTACCCTGGGATTTCTGATAATAAAGAAACATACCTACATGGTAACGGAAATCGTTTTTAGGGTTCCGTTGCCAAATGGCAAAAAACGGAACCCTTATAGATTCGTCATGTCTGTCTGTCTGTCCGTCCGTATGTCACAGCCACTTTTTTCCTAAACCATAAGATCTATACTGTTGAAACTTGGTAAGTAGATGTAATCTGTGAACCGCATTAAGGTTTTCATACAAAAATAGAAAAAAAACAATAAATTTTGGGGGTCCCCATACTTAAAACTGAAACTCAAATATTTTTTTTCCATCAAACCCATACAAGTGTGGTATCTATGGATAGGTCTTCAAAAATGATATTGAGGTTTCTAATATGATTTTTTTTTCTAAACTAGTTTGCGCGAGAGACACTTCCAAAGTGGTAAAATGTGTAACTTCTAAAATAAGAGAATGATAAAACTAAAAAAAATATATGATGTACATTGCCATGTAAACTTCCAACGATAATTGGTTTGAACGAGATCTAGTAAGTAGTTTTTTTTTAATACGTCATAAATAGTAAACTGCAATTTACCTTTCATTCAATGAACTCAAATATAAAAATTAAAAAATAAACATTATTATGTTACTTGCTGGTACGGAACCCTTAATGGGCGAGTCTGACTCGCACTTGGCCGCTTTTTTTTATAATTCGCTAGACTATCGAAATCACACACAATCAATTCCCGAGAAGTATCTTCACAACTGCCGTCATTACACGTTTTTTAATAATTGAGGAGCTAAACAATAATGCCCATATTCCCATATCCCATGTGCCATACTAACCCATATCTAAGAAGATGGAAATTGGCAACCAGACCGTCACTTGTAGACGCTTGAAAGTGTAACTCCAATGATGGAATAATTAATGCTTTACTTAACTATTGTCAACACTCATTCAATTAATCATTAATATCATTTTTATAATGTGGACCTGGACCGATCCAGGTAGTGCGCTACCTGGATCGGTAGCACCTCTAGCATAACGTTTCATAAATCTTTGCAAGCCACACGTTATTTTTTAGGATTCCGTACCTGAAAAGGAATAAAGGTTCTTTTTCGCAAGAACGTTGAGGCATCAAGTTAAATTTTACACCAAATACTCAGATCTGTAACATCTTGAAGCTGCGTGAACGCCATAAAAAAATGTTGCCGTTTACGCAGCATATTTACACAATTGTAAGGAAATCAAAACCTATAGGGTACTTCCCGTTGAGCTACAATCATGACATTTTGTAGAAAGTAAGATTTTATAGCACAAGTAAAGGGAAAAGTCTGAAAACTGTAAATATTTATTTACCTACATCACCAAAAAGCATATTTTGGAATGTTAAGACTAGAAGCTTTACAGCAACGCTAAGTTCGCCCATCAATCCAATTTTGCACGGAACCCTCAGTGTGAGATGTTTTTCTTAATGAGGATAATAATTCATAGCTTTTGCTGCTCACCGTACCTTATACAACACAACATAATTTCGGAAAGCGTGGGTTTACAAACAAACAATACGCACACTTTCTACAAATTTGATGAAGCAAAAAGTGCGTTCTAAAATTATAATTTCAATTCACACTATACTCGTAAACAAACATGACTGACGTGTGCTATTGCTGGCAATTTTTTTTTATCTTTATACCTTTCTGAGCGCTCACAGCTCAGTACAAATATTTGTATGCATGAATATTACATCATGATTTCCGCACGTAAAAAAAAAACAATAAAAAAAATCATCATCATCACAGCTTTAGACCCTCTTGTATCGAGCCTGGAATCCGCTCTCCTAAAGGCTTCATTTGGCTCATCTTGACTTTTACGGGAACAACTGTCGCTTGACCTCAAAACCCCGAGAGGGAAGCCTGCGCCCGCGCCTTTTGCGTTGATCAGTAGGTGTACCGACTAGCAGGTTGCTTGGGCTCCGAAGATCTTGATGGGCCCTATACACACCCAACAGCCCAATATAGCAAAATAACTACCTACTAGTTTTAAATAAAATATTTTAATATTAAACATATTTAAATTTTTTATTTTCTGGTCTGGTGTACATCGAGTGTACAACATTACTTTATCTATACTATACTATTATAAAATTTTAAATTAGTTGTGTCTGTAAAAATGATACAAAACCGAACACAAAAAATAAGTGCATAAAATTATTACGCTGGATGCGGGCAGCGCAGGACCGATCGTTGTGGAGATCCTTGGGGGAGGCCAACAGTGGGCGTCGTTTGGCTGACATGATGATGATGATGATGTACATAAGAGATTAGTTTTTTAAATACTTGCGTTCTGTTATATGAACGATTCTGAAAACTTTTTTTTTTGGAATTCTTCTCTGGTTATCTGTTTGTTCGCGATGGATGCAAAACTATTAGAAAGGTCTTGGTCAGACTTAAAATCTGCCGTATGTTTGATAGTAATTGGTTAAGAAGAACCGGAGATATGACCAAAAAACGATATCCGACCTCCGCGTAGGCGAAGCCACGAGCATCAGCTAGTTTTGATAATATGTGTAGGTAGGTATATTTATTTCTGGTCTGGTGTACATCGAGTGTACAACGTTACTTCATATGAATTAAAAAAGATGGCTGAAAACATATTGTGCGGTATGCACGAATCTAATATCGGATTATTAAACTACTTCGTCTAGGGCGCAAGTGTAGAACGACGAGCGATTTTGGAATTAATAAATTATAATATTTAGTTGAAGTTTCGATTGTAATAAGATATTTTCAGATTGTTACTTTATTAAATTACTAGCTGATGCCCCCGGCTTCGGCCGCTTGTCGTTCTTATACAGTTTTAAACATTGCCTCCACCACAGAAGATCTCCGCCATGGTAAGATCATAATCATATTAAAATAAAACTATTTTTAACGGATTCTATCGTGATTTATTTGATGTTATTTTATCATTTACATTGAACCCGACGTTTCGGTTGCTTTTCAGCAGCCATGGTCACGGGGAGACATCAAATAAATCGCGATAGAATCCGTTAAAATATAGTTTTATTTCAATGTGGTGACATTCACGTAAACTTCCGACAATATCATCATAATCTTCATACTTCAGTGATGGGTAATGGGGCCTTATCTTCGCCGTGATCTTCGGTGCCCAAGTGAACCTCACCTGCAAGCCGGTACAGGTGTAGGTAGGGTAGGTAGGTCAGTAGGTGCTGATTGATGGACGAGGCTCAGGCGCAGGCCTTCCTATTGGGGTTAGGAGGTCAGGCGGCAGTCATTCCCGTAAAAGTCGAGATAAAACAAAGCTTTGGATGCAATCGGGATTAGCTGGGATAAACATCCAAATATTAAAGCTATGCTAACTGTACAACAAAGCTTTAATATTTTGACGGTGTCCAAATTGTCAGTGAAAAAATATTAAAATTAAAAAGTGTCAATACGGACAAGTGGCCCTAGGGATTAGTGGCCCTAACATCGGCTAGTCGGATTTGCTACACACGTCACAGATATCTTAAGACTTGTAACCTCTAGCGACCTTCGTCTTGGTTTGACAATAAAAATATTAATCTTCATCAAAATATTTGCGAATAAATTAATTGCTGATTTTTTTTCATTGAAAACAAACTTGTTGAAGTTTATACGACGAGAGAAACATGTTGAAACATAGATACATAACCACTAAGCTATCAAAGTATTTATAGCTATAACTATAAAATACTCGTTAAACTTCGTCAAGCAGTTTACAGGAATGCTGACACAAACACATAAAAATGTTGGACTGTTATTATCGCAAATATGTTTTCGCAATTTGTTTTGCAGAGAACCTTTTTCACGAAGATTGAGAATGATTAATAATAAAAACAAACTATTTTTTTAAACTAACTTTTATTGTAACGCGAATAGAAAACAGCGAAAACGGAATTTAAACTTTTGCACGATATAAGGTTTTGAGCAAAACCCAGCACAAAAAAATAAGTGCATAAAATTATTTTCGTTTTTAGTACAATTAAATTTTTGAACAAAAGTAGTTCCTATACCACCCACCTTCCTTTTCCATCATCAGACCAGCTCCATGATACCATACATATAATTCTTGACCGATAGATTAGGCGGCCTGGTAAATTAGAATCATCAATTAATAATAGCTCCATGACTGACTTATAACAGACATCATTATCACAGAGAAATATACCAAGAGATACAATAAAAATACAATGTTATAGTATATTCAATGATATATATATTTCAGCTGTTTAAAATTCTACTATCGCCATCTATCGGTAGAGAAATGGGACTATATTTTACTATTCTTAAAAAACAATACGCAGTCTGAAGATTTAGTACGGAAAAAAAGAACATCTAGGACGGGACTTGAACCCGCGACCAGTCCCTTACAGGGGGAATGCTCTGACCAACTGAGCCACCTAGACACGTCCCAGATATTCGAAATTCTCCGATACATTAATACGTCTTACGGCGACGTTGGAGCCATCTACCGTAATTCTTGCGAACTACGGAAACAATGAATAACTTTACAGTCATTTTTAAACATTGTTTTTTGATGACTCCGCCTAATTAATTCAATTAAATTTTGAAGCATTTTTGTATGCTTACTTTTTTCTAAAGATTTAGATCGGAAACATTTAGACGTATTAATGTATCGGAGAATTTCGAATACCTGGGACGTGTCAAGGTGGCTCAGTTGGTCAGAGCATTCCCCCTGTAAGTTACTGGTCGCGGGTTCAAGTCCCGTCCTAGATGTTCTCTTTTTCCGATCTAAATCTTTAGAAAAAAGTAAGCATACAAAAATGCTTAAAAATTTCATTGAAATACGCAGTCTGATTACAGTTTGTTAAAGTCTATTCTTGTTATCTTCTTATAATTTCTAAGGCTTCCTCTCTAATATTTTCTGAGACGTATATCATGTACCTACTCATTCCGACCCGCTTAATCTTGCAATACTTTGTTTGCAGAGTGTAAAAACTGCTGTAAACGACCAGCAGATATTTAAAAGGACATTGATTGATTTACATAGCTTATGAAATTTGTTGCTTTTTTTGAGAAAGTAATTCATGAAAACATAATACGTTACTTTATTCATATTTATTTACTTAACTAGATCAATGCATGTCACTGACACTTTGATAGTCATTATCATTCTTCAAGTTTGTGCTTATTTTGGAGCCGAAGGTCCGCTTAAGTATTTTATTTTGGTAAAAAAATTGGAATTCATATGTTGAAAAGGCGCGTGTATGAATTCCTGCCAAGATCTACAAGGCAACCTCGCCACGCTGGTACATACATCTGCTGATTGATGGATGAGACTCTGGCGCAGGGTTTGCTCTCGAGATTCTGGAGTCAGATGGCAGTCGCCTTCGTGAAAGCCAAAATAAACTTAATTATGGAAAGAAGGACTGGGAAAACGGACGCCAGGCTCCAAAGTGGAAGCTTTGGATGCAACTGGTATTGGTGCTTGAATGCACGAGCTTATTTTATTTAATAACTAGTACGCCCGCGGCTTCAAGCGCGTGGAATTCTGATCCCGCTCCCGCTGCCCATGCGACCCTAGTCCACCACCACAACCTATATAAGATACACAATTCCATCATACATAATTTTGTTATATCTCAAAGGGTTTAGGCAGCGGTTTCGTTTATAGCTCCCAGACGGCTTTTATTTTTTCAACACTTAATAAATATCATAATGAAAGGCACTTTATTCCGCGCATACTCAGGCTGTGGAATGATCTCCCTGCTGTGGTTTTCCCAAGCGACTACAATATGGGGTTCTTCAAGAAGGGCATTAGAAGGTTTTTACAGGGTCAGCAGCGCCAGTGTGACACTCCTGGTGTTGCACACGTCCATAGGCCACGGTATCCGCTTCCCATCAGGGGGGCCGTGAGCTTGTCTGCCACCTGAGTGGTATAAAAAAATTATATTTAGCCAATGTATACAAAAATTTTGCAAATTATATACTAAAACCTCCACCGATAACCTCTCTATGCATTGGTGAAAACAGCATGAAAATCAGTGTAGTAGTTTTTGAGTTTATCGCGAACAGACAGACAAACGCGGCGGAGGACTTTGTTTTATAATATATAGTGATATTGACTTATGTACCTACTCATTGTGATTTCAGACGATGGACGAGAGGACGAGATCCCCTTCTGGAGAGCACAGAAACGGACGGCGGCCCCCTCATACCAACGGGTCACCCAGGGTAGGGGGAGACTCTGGCTCCGAAGTCTACGTCACCAGCGCAGCTTACCGACCACCGTCAGAAATCAGGTAAAATCATCATATAGCTGTTGCCCGCGGCTCCACTCGCGTGGAACTTGATCACGTTTCCGCAACCTATGGAAATGTATTCCAGGGATAAAAAGTACTACATTACTAACGTTGAAACTTTCGCGTTCCATGATTTACGATAATGTTAACGGGTTTATGGTCTAGGTATGAGAATAAAGTATTTTTCACCCTCCTACCATAACCTTTTTTATACGTGATTTTAGTATTTGTGTGAACAAGACATTTCATTCTACATTTTTATACTTACGTTCGATTTCTTTGATCAAAAAACATAACTTATTACGCCTGTGTAACGTGAGTTTTTATTGCCCAGGCATATTGCCTTACCCGGGGTGCTCGGCCGTGGAAACTAGGGCAGGACACCGTGTGGTTTTAATCGGTCCGATTCCGACACGCCCATCCCATAGTTGGCACCGATGGTTGAGGTTTCCATACGTAAAAAAGGCCTATCGCCTGGCGAATCGGGCAGTAAATGCAGAAACAATAATCTTGAAATTCACAAGTGTTACTTTGTGACCTACATGAATAAATATATTTTGATATTATATTTGACTTCACCTAGTATTATATAGATAAACTGGCGTACCATTCTTCATCTAACATAACATTGTCTAATTTTAACATTGAAATATTTTTCCCATGCGATGTTGCATAAACAAACGCCTGACTAACCGACACAATCAGACCACACATTGACGTACAGGCATCGAAGTCACGACCTTTTCACCCACATGATCAACATTAATTTCACAACAATATTGCAAAATACTCGGGGCATTCCGGATTCCTATGAATTTGTTCGTTCGTTACGGATAATTACAGAAAGCTGATTTTATACGGATATTAAGACAATCAACAAGTTATGAAGTAATTGTAATTGATAGATTTTATTTATTAGTTGATAGAAAGACGAATAGGTAATTCAATTAAATTTTTAAGCATTTGGTATGCTTACTTTTTTCTAAAGATTTAGATCGGAAAAAGAAACTTTTTTTAAAATGTTTAGTCCGTCCAATTGACTGCACCCCGCCTGATGGTAAGCTGAGGTGAAGTCCAAAAAGTAGTGGCCACCATTTCTAGAGATTGTCCCTAGAATGGTGGCCCCTACCTGAACGGCCTCAACAGATGTTTTTTCACGCCCCGCTTAAAGAGCCCAGGATTGTAGGTAGAAGGGAACACGTGTGTGGGTAAAGCGTTCTAGTGCTTTATGGTCCGACAAAAAAGGAGTCACCAAACTGCTTGGTTCGCGATGGTATCGATTGTCGCCGTCACTGTCTTAGACCGTCGCCTTAAGACGTAAATTCTCCGATATATTATATACCGTCGCCTTAAGACGTAAATTCTCCGATATATTATATACCGTCGCCTTAAGACGTAAATTCTCCGATATATTATATACCGTCGCCTTAAGACGTAAATTCTCCGATATATTATATACCGTCGCCTTAAGACGTAAATTCTCCAATATATTATATACCGTCGCCTTAAGACGTATATAATATATCGGAGAATTTCGAATATCTGGGACGTGTCTAGATAACTCAGCTGGTCAGAGCATTCCCCCTGTAAGGGACTGGTCGCGGGTTCAAGACCCGTTCTAGATGTTCTCTTTTTCTGATCTAAATCTTACGAATAGGTAAATCAATATAATTATTCTAGGACAAACTAACTAGCTATATAGAACCAAACTGTACATATCTCCTTTTGAGGCATATAAGCAGTCCTTAGGGGGCATTTACGGTACCTGCAGGACGCGTAAGCTCCGGAAAATAACGCAACAGCTGATGGAACTGTGAATCAATGCAGAATGTTCCCTTAACGACTGTAATGTGTTCTAGAATGCGGATAAAATATACTTACATATATTTTTGTTCTGCTGTAAGGGACCACATCAATTGTAGATAAGGCTCTGGCGCAGGCCTTTCCTCTCAGCAGTCAGACCGCAGTCGCTCCCGTAAAAGCCAAGATAGGCCAAGAAGCTCAATCAAGGGGGGATTAGAGTTGACCCCGGGCTCCGAAGCGTTAACTTTGGATGCAACCGAGACTAAGATTTTTATGATGAGGGATACATTTTATTATTATACATAGTAACGCCCAGGGACCTTATTTTTGAACTTATTATTATTGTGGAAGAGAGTACCTAGACGATCACCTCTATAAATGATGTTAAATAAATAATTATATGAACAAATAATTATTTACACTTATAATTATTTTTTTTATAAAGAATATTGGTAACCGAAATTACTAATATCCCCCCTAACCCCTCCAGCTAAGCTAAATTGCTTGTGTTAGGAGTGGGTTCACGTCGATAGTGTAATGGCCAGGATTCGAACCCGGGACCTCTCGATCGTAAGGTCGACTCTTTAACCACTAAGCTACCGACGCTTCAATTATTATGTATTATTATATTTTATTATGTATTATTATTAACTAAGCCAAACCCCTAAGCTACCGACGCTTCAATTATTATGTATTATTATTTATTATTTATAGTAAACTTCTAATAAAACTTTGACAGTTTTGCCATACATAAAGTTTGTCAATTTTCTTTATGACATAATCTATTGGTTGTAATAGTTTTATTGCGTTTTGACATATTTCAAATTATTTACTTATTCTGCATGTATCACTTTTTTAAATCAATTATTGTAATTTAATTTTAATATTCTGTATGCCTTTGGCGGAACAAAGCATGTACTCTATTATTCTAACTAAACTACCTATGTTATACCTACCGATATATGGACTTAATTGCGATCGATCCGTATTGGCATTAGAGATTTCGTTCTCTTGAACACTCTTGCATTCTACTTCTGTATTCTATATACCTATCTATTCTGTATATTGTTAAAATTGCGTGACCATTACTATAATTATATATAATTAATTAATATATTTATTAATTAATATAATATAATTATATAATTATTCAAAATATTTGAAACCCACGACCCTTTTTTTGTTTTTTTTTACGTGTGGAATCCCCACGGACTCCACCCTATCGGTGCCAACGATGATCTGGGTGTATCGGAATCGGACCGACTAAAGCCACACGGTGTCCTCCCCAAGTGTCCATTGCCGGACACTTCGGGTAACCCCCTCGAAAGATAACCCCAGGGTTACCGGCGCCCTTTGGTACCCTGTGGAACCTAAGACCCGTGACATAGCACTAAAACGCTCTACTATCACAACATACGGATCTAGATATATAATGACGCCTCATCTCTAAACTCCCTCCAATCTACTCCGTTACTTTCCATAAAAACTCAGCAGCCAACTTCGCATAACTGTCCTTTATTAATCTTGTCATAGCGAAACTATAGCATGGTTTAATTACCCCACGGTGGGGTCATCGGCCCGTGGTGTTGGCACCATTCATCATCATTTCCCCTCATAGCGATTTTCCAGTTGCGTACAAAGTTTGCACTTAGGAGCTTGATGTCTGATTATTCTTTTTGATTGGTATGTTGACTTTTACGAGAACGACTGCCGTTTAACCTTCCAACCCAATGTTTAGCAGGTGCACCGACTAATAGATAAGGGTTATAGTCGGCTCGACGGACGATCCAACCGCGATTCTAGCTTATTTCCCCCCTCGGGGAGAGTGTGGTCGATCCAGCTCTCTCGTTCTTCTCGTTCTCGTTTATTCTATCCGATCTCAGGAGGTCCAGTCTAATCAGTGAGTACATAGTGTATTCGGCCAGAAGGTGCACGGCAGCAATATTAACAGGTGAGGTTAAATATTGTTCCCCAAAGGTTTTCGTAGGGCCCTGCATACCCGTCTCCTGCGCATCTTTCATAGCGAAACTGTGGTATGGTTAGTTACCTCACGATGGGACCATTGACCCGTGGTGTTGGAACACTTGGTACCGTTGTATTGGCTAAATCCCTATAACTAATTTCGTCCAACGGACCTCAATACGTGCTGTATTATAGCCCTGCGTCCCCAAAATGATGCAGACGAGCGGTTTTTATGGACAATGCTCTGGTGCTGACTTTCCTCTAGGGGTTGGGAGTCAGACAGCAGTCGCTCCCATAAAAGTCAAATTTTTTTTTTTCATATTTAGGACACGTCAATTTGACTTCACCTCGCCTGATGGTAAGCTGAAGATAAAGTCTCAGGGAAGAGGGTCACCATTACATACACGTACCATGTTAACAATGGTGGCACTCAGCTTGACGGCCTCATCAGAAGAGGATGGTCCCACTAGTGCTGCGACCACAATCCCCCTGCCCGGCTATGCACTTGCTGACCCCTGAACGCAATCAAATCGAAATTGGATTACTATGGAGGGTTTTTCGCAATCGTGCACGGTGGTATCCACCCGGCCGAATTTTGTGATAAATTTGTGTCATCAAATTTCTACCAACTGGTTCGGAACTTCATTTTATTGACGCACGATAAAGAATGGAATGCTCTACCTGCACACGTGTTTCTTTCTTCTTACTATCCCGGGTAACTAATAAAAGGCAGCGTTTACGTTGAAAGCTCCCGGACGGCCTATTTTTTTGACCCCTCCACCAATGTATACAAATACTTGACATATTATATACGGAAACCTTCCTCGAGAACCACTCTATCCATTGGTGAAAACAGCATGAAAATCAGTGCAGTAGCTTTTGAATTTATCGCGAACAGACAGACAGACTCGACGGAGGACTTTGTTTTATAATATGTAGTGATAACTCTAATTAGCACTAACTTATTAAGAGTGCATCTCTTTTATCTTTATAGTCCTTTTTTTTCGTGCGGAAACCCCCTCGGTTTCACCTCACCGGAGCTAACGGGCATATTGGAGTCGAACCAACTAAATCCGCACCGTGTTTCGTCACATCGGCTTCTGTGGCCGGGGAATCTATTGTACCCTAGAAAGGATATCCCAGAGACCCCGACCGGCCTCGGCCGCCAGGAGTGGCGACCCCTAATTGATATTAGGGATCTAAATCCCCCCTCCCCTATGGAGAAGCGCGCGAGGAAACACAACGCGCCGTCACCCTGAGCCTGCTTCTGCTAAGGTGACGACTTATCTTTATAGTCCTTGGGGCGCATTCACACCGGGGTTAAAATAGCGTAATAAGCGTCGGTAGCTTAGTGGTTAAGGAGGCGACCTACGATCCCGGGTTCGAATCCTGGCCATTAAACTACCGAGGTGAACCCACTCCTAACACAAGCAATTAAGCTTAGCTGGAGGGGTTAGGGGGAATATTAGTAATTTCGGTTACTAATATTCTTTAAAAAACAAAAATGTTATTAAAAATAGGTAACATTTTTTTAGACTAAAAATTTTGCACTGATTACAGTTACATTCAGTAACATTTGGGGCCCCACTAAGTTCTTCGGGGCCCATGCCAACCCCACCTGCTGTCTTAAGTTCACCTACTGCTAAATGGACGAGGCTTTGGCGCAGGCTTTTCTCTCAGGATTGGGAGGTCAAAGGCAGTCTTCCCCTTAAAAGTCAAGATAAACCAAAAGAGTCCCACATTTTAAAACCCCTGTGCGGAAGTATCTTTAGATCCGGATTGCATAACAAGATTTGTTTTTGTTTGCAAAATTTTTGTAATTGCAAACAAAACATTATTTGCAGATTTTTGCTCTTGTGCATCATATAAACATTTGGTTTTAGAAAAAAACTATAGTTTATTCGACCTGTGTATTTGAAAACGAAGTGATAAAATCCAAAACGTTTACCAGTCTTCATTTTGTGTTGCACTTGAACCTGATGTGCTCGTGAATAAGTGAAATTTATTTGCGAGAAACGCGGTATGCCTATGTTGCTTCAAACGTATTTCACCAAAGTTGTCATGCGATAAATTTTTCCTGGTGACTCCTGCTGCCCTAGATCTAAAATGTTACATATTACAATCCCGTGTCCTTTAAGCGGAGTGTAAAATGAAAATTATATTCGAGGCGAATACGGAATAAATTGTAGGGCGAATAAGGAATTTTGTGTTCGAGGCGAAACGCCCCATCAGGATCTTCATAGCCCAAACCAATCTCACTTGCTATTCGGTACACCCGCTGATTGATGGAAGAGTCTCTGACGTAAACTTTCCTCGTGAGGATCGCTCCCCTACAAGCCTAGGTGAGCTACATCAGGAGCAGAAAGCGTAGGGGAGCGAACCCTTGGCTCCGAAGTTTTGGATGCAACCGGGATTCGGAAATCCCTTCGGATACTCCCCCGCCGGCCAGCGGGGGTGGTTATGTCGGGCATGAACCGACTAAAACCGCACGGTGTCCTCCTCAAGTGTCCGTTGCCGGGCACCTCGGGTAAACCCTCGCAAGGATAACCCCAGGGTTACCGGCGGACTTTGGCCGCCACCGCGGCCTCGCCTGGTGGGGGCCGGGATTAACGCTGGAATAATAATGATAAAAAAGCGGTAATAGTCCAGTGGTTTACGTAACCGACTGCCGAGACGAGGTCTTGAGTTCGAATCCCAATCGCCCCGTGCACACACCTCTGACTTTTCGTAGTTATGTGTGTATTACAAATGTTGATTATCGCTCGCTTAGTAATGTGCCCGGTAGATGGCAATAGGCTCGCCCCCTATTACATTAGGACCTAAACATAACTGGCGAATCGTGGGTGTGTAATACACCTCTATCTATCTCTTCGGGGATACAGGCGTGAAGTTATGTTATGTTTATGTGTGTTAATAATGTTATATTTATGGTGAAACTTGTAGAACGAATGCAGAATAAGTCTCAAAAACGCAGCGTCTAACCCGCCAGTCTACACAACCCCATACCGAACAAAACCATTGCATTAAACGCGTGGATTGATGGAAAATTACTCGCACAACGGTGCCTGCATGAATCATACCATACGCTGAGCACATCTGAATATACTAGCTATAAACGTTTATTGCTTATACCTAGACTATCTGGGTTTTCCTTTATATTGTTAGACTTTATAGGATATTATGTATCCTAGGACTAATTCGATATATATTACCTTATTTTATGGTGATGGTGTTTTTGTGTGGACACCCACACAGTGGTTAATGAAATTAATGGTATAATACTAGTGGTATGGTATATCTGCCGCCAGTCTCGAGTTCCGTTTGCTAAGGAGGGAATTGGATTTAGGATGTTTGTAACTTCTCCAAGCGTCGGTAGCTTATTGGTTACAGAATCGGCCATACAATTGAGAGGTCCCAGATTCGAATCCTGGCTATTACACTATTGACGTGAACCCACTCCTAACACAAGAAATTTAAGGAGTTAGGGGGAATACTAGTTATTTTTTTATTCTTTTAAAAAATCCGTTAACAAACAGTTTAACTTTCCCTGGGACTTCTCAAGTGTCATTTGTGGGTTACTTCTATAGATCCTGTTGTACAGGAGTTGCAGTAAAGGGAATGTGGGTGGTATCGGAACAGTAATGCTTATTAAATGGTGCCTCAAACGGACGTCGTACGAAAGGAAGTTTCTTTCATAGCCATTTGTATGAACACCAAACTAGAGGCTGCGTTCGCGTCACTAAAACGATAGATCGTTCTAAACAAATTGGTGGGAAACGGAAATCACTAAAAATGCTAACAAGCATTCAGTCCGCTTGTGTTCAAACAGTTACCGTTTTCGACCTCGATAAATGTTTAGCTAAACCGTATTTACCGAACTAAAGGCCAAAACATATGAAACTATTAAAATAGTTTCCTGCAACCTGTCTGTATATCTATGTACACAGAGCCCTAACAACATACTTGAGGCCCGAGCAAACCTCACTTGCAAGTGGATAGCAGATTAAACAATGAGTTTCGGAGGCCAGACGACAATCGCACCATGAAATCTCGATATACTTACCAAGTAAAAGCAATAAGCAGATCTCAGGCTCCAATGTGCGATGGGGATGCGAGGGAAATGCCTTTTGGGCCACCTTACACCCCGTGCACACTTTGCGTGTAAGGACCTAACACGGTGTGCGATTTTAGTCCGTTCGAGCCCGACATAACCTCCCCCGCTGGGCGGTGGGGGGGGGGGGTATCCGAGGGGATATCCGCACAAAAATAAAGCTAGAATGTGTCAACTTTGGACGCTGTTGGGTAATCGCTATGAGGATGTAATGGATATACAATGGGGTTTTCATTAGCTTTTACTAATTCCGATTAAAAAGAAAAATGCACATGTATCAAGATAGATAGATAGATATAAACTTTATTGTACACCAATCAGAATAAGCATACCTATAACCTAAACTTAATTAATATATATTGTAAACTTAATTAACATATGTACAAAAGGCGGCCTTATCGATAAAAGCAATATCTTACAGGCAACCCTTGGATGGACAGGAATCCTAAATGAGCTGAATCGTACATTGGGTAGTTATTGGTGTAACAGGAAAGAAACGAGAACTAACGTAGTCATTAATAAATAGATTGGATTACAAACACAAGGACCGATGACAACACAATACACATATTAATCTTTATTATTCTATTGATCTGATATCACAGATTACTTCATTGCTAATATCCTGACGTACATTTTAAAACACTTTGAAACTCTAATAAGAGTTTGTATGAAAAAGGAAACAGTGTTGTCGACTTGGGACCTATTACAACCGAATGTCACGCTACCTCACACATAGCGCGGGGTTATTCGCAAGCCGATAGAAATAACATTATATTTTAACTAGCTGTTGTCGCAGCTCCGCCCACGTGGAATTCTGATCCTGTTCCCGCTACCTATGGGACCCTATTCCACCACTACAACCTATATAAGATACAGAATTCCACCACATGGAACCTATTCCAGGGATAAAAAGTAGCCTATGTGTTATTCACGACCATAATCTATCCCTGCACCAAGTTCAGCCAGATCCGATCAGCCGTTTTTGCGTGAAAGAGTAACAAACATCCCAACATCCTTACTTACAAAGTTTCGCGTTAGTAACTTTAGTAGGATTCGCCTTTATAATATCAGTAGGATAAATACACCTTTCGAGATCTCGTTTACTGATGAGAATATCCGATATATGTATCAGTAGCGTATACAACATTAGCATATAACTCCCTCTTGCATTATCATAAATACACAAGCAACGCCACAGGATCATCTTAAAGGTTATGTCCTATTCAAGCGAAGCAGTGCTAGTATGAATTTGTAACGAAAATAAATCATATACGAACTCGTAGCTTGGTGTTTAAGGAGCCGGCGTTACGATCGAAAGGTCCCGGGTTCAAATCCTGGCCATTACACTACTAACGTGAACCCATTCCTAATACAAGCAATTTAGCTTTTAACCTCTTAACCTTAGGAGAGATTTCGCCTCCCTGTGTGTTCAGAAGAATTATATGATATGATGCCCACGGCCACATTCTATCATCGCACCGCTCGCCAGAGACAGGGAATTCATCCTCACACGTTGCGACCGGAAACGGTGCGTACAGTTAGGTATGAAAGGCACTTTATTCCGCGCACCCTCAGACTGTGGAATAATCTCCTTTGTTTTCCCAAGCGACTCCAATATGGGGTTCTTCAAGAAGGTTTTTGCAGGGTCGGCAGCGCGAGTGTGACGCCCCTGGTGTTGCCACGTCCATAGGCCACGGTAACCGCTTCCGATGGGCCGTGAGGTTGTCTGCCACCTGAGTGGCATAAAAAAAAAGCTTGACTGGAGGGGTTAACGGTTACTATTAGGTATTCAAAAAAAAATATACAGGACTATCCTTATATTGCCAATTACGTTTTTCGATCTCAAGGCTCGTAAAACATTAATGTTTAATAGGGTATCTATAAGACGCCAATCTGTCACTTTTTAAAAGACGAAATGCGAATGAATAATACGCATAATACTGCCTCTTCGTAATCAAACAGGCGTGAGCATATATGACAATTAAAAATACTTTTAGAAAAGATTACAAAACCTATCTTCAGTTTCGTTCCGCTCACATCGAATCTCACCTTTATAAAGATACAAATTATGCTAAACAACTGTACAGTTAACCTATAAATCTAAAGTCATATAATTCAACGGAGGTTTGCACTGCCGACAGTTCAATGATGTCGCGACACAAGAATCGAACCCAAGCATCTAGGGCACGATTTATTAGCTCGTACATACAACTTGAACTGGAGGTATGCTCCTGATCAGTTTTGATGTTATTATTATTATAGTTTTGATATTGATATTATTATATTACAAATGCGAAAGTGAGAATCAATTTGGCTGCAATTTTGCGCACAGAATACGTTGAGAATATATTCATGTGGACTTCATTTACTCAATAAATTTCATTGGTAAAACCTAAAAAACTGTTTAGGTAAACAGATTTTCACTGGTGAAATCCGAAGCTAAAGAAGTATGTCAGGATCGTGGCAAATGGAGATCCGTGATCTCTGCCTACCCCTATGGGAAACAGGCGTGATTTTATGTATGTATGTATGAAATCCTGCCTATTTGCGGTCTGTGAACCTCGCATGATGTTAAATGTCAATGTCAAATAAATCTTTGGTTTTGTTACATAAACTATTACTTTAGTAATATTACTGAAGTAACATTTTATATTACATTTTTTCAAACCCGACCTCTGTGGCGTAGCGGTAGAACATTCGACTGCTAAGCCCGACGCCGCGGGTTCGATTCCCGCTCATTGCAAATATGTATATTTGTATTGGTCTATTGTATGTATATTGGTTTCTATGTATAATCACGCCTGGCGGGCCGCGGCCCAACGGTTGCCGTTGGGATGTTGTATATATGTTATACCAGCGCGCGAACTTCACTTTCGCGATTCAGGATCGGTAGTGACGTAGTAGTATCGAAGGAGTTCAACTTGTTGTCGCTAGATGGCGCTGCGTATATGGGTGGTATCCCCACATATTTATTTACTAAAAAAAGTATCTGCGTATGTTTATTCTAGAACCCATATGACAAGCTCTGCTTAGTTTGGGTCTAGATGGTATAGTATATGTCCTAGTATATTTATTTATTTATAATTATTAATTATGTTAAAAATATAACTGAATATGAAGAAGCTAAGATCCGTATTTACATTTTATACATGTTTAACGATCCTACACTCATCACATAAATGGAATTAAAAAAGTTAAGACGTCAATTGTATCGATAAATGCACCTCATTTACTATCATTTTAGTCCATGTAAGACGTCAAGGCGAGCGGGTTCGTCACCCACGCGTGCGTTTGCTACGCGAAATAATATTCGCTAATCGAACTGGTTATACAGGCAGTCTTAATTATCTTTATATTGTTGCTATCTGTAAGGGAAAAGGTGAAGGAAAAGAGGGGAGTGAGAAAAAGGGAGGCATAATGGCCGTAAGGTGTCTGGCAGTTTTACATACCATATGCAGAAGAGGGCTTGCTGGTCCTTCGAGCCGGCCTATTTATGCTAGGAAAATAATGACTACAGCAGGTAATTGTTTAAGTGTATATGTAAGCCTTAGGGTATCCTAACCTAGGGCATGCCTTACTAGCGGTGGTAAGACCCATCATAACCGACTGCCTTGTAAAATGGTGGAAAATAAAATATTATTTTCTTGCCGCAGTTTTCTCAGGATGAGTCGTGTGGCGCACTGGTGGTCATTATAGTAAACATCAGTAGCTTGTTCTATGCAGAATTGACGATTCATGACTTTGGCGATTCATACATACACACATATACTCCCTCCGGAGTAGGCATACACAGCAGCTCGCCATCTGCTTCTGTCCTCACACACTTTACAAGCTTCCTCTACTGTCAATAAACCTTTCATCATCATCATGCCTTTTTGAAGAATAATTTTTTTGAAGATGTAAGACTTTAACTCTTCAGTCGCCACAATTTGAATTTCCTATCTCACGGCAGTTTGTATTCATGCAATCAATACTGGATTACTAATACTCGAGTACTCCAAAAAAATTCAAAAATACTTTCATTAGAAGCACATCAAACAGGTCAACTCGACCGTGAGAAAGACTTCGAATTTCATTTACTTTAAATCAACAGCAAATACGTCGCATCATCAGATAAAAAAAAACTTAATTTGGTACAGCGCACAAACGGCTGGTCATTTGTAATGGGAATAAAAAACTTCAAATATTAAGGCAGTGTCCTGACCGCAACTAATTTGGTTTACTTTCTACGCGCGTCCTTGACGCACTGACGGTTTGAGATTTGATTAGGGTTGTCAACTACCTTGGGTAACAAAAAAAGTAATATTTAAATCAGGAATATTTTTGCACCCTTGAAGTGTCAACCATAGTCAGTATTTAAATTTATCCGATTGTGGCGAAGCCAAAAAAATTTTGTTTTTTTTTTTAATTTCTGTAATTATTTATTTTCCATAATCTTTAGACATTGGATAAAAAATCTTCAAAGTCTTTTGTATAAAATCTGGACCCTTATTATTGTGAAGCCATAGTTTTCAAGAGGTTTTAAATTTTCGATAGCTAGACAGATTGGATCATCATAATGACCTTATATAAACGAACTAGCTTACCCCACGGCTTGGACCGTGGCATACTTCGCCCCCGTGGCATCAATTTATCACATACATGTCCGTAATTTTATAGTTCTACAATAATGTATGGAAATTTGCCTGATTTGTTTACATTTCCGCTCCGCTCTCCTAGGTAGGCGTGATGATATATAATCTTCCCCAATAAATATTTCAATACGAACCAGTAATTCCTGAGATTAGCGCGTGCACCCAAACAACCAAACAAACTCAGCTTTATAATATTAGGATAGATGATAGACAGGATATATTTACGCAGCGCCATCTAGATTAGGTCTACGGTACTTAACCTTACTTTTTTCTTCGTAAATACATACATAATATTATATAGGAACACCTTTACCAATGCAAATAGATATATCCAATATCCATGCATACAAATATTTGCACTGAGTGAGAATCGAACCCGTAATCACTGACGTAGGACCTTGTACCACCACACCACACAGTTCGTCAAGACCGATAACAATGATTTTAAACTATATTCTACTCACAAAATATTTTACTTCATAATGAAGTTTTAATCTTCTACGCGACAACCCTATCGTTCTTTAGGGACAATCCAAAATGGGTTTGCTCACAATATGGTTCACATTTTTCAATAATTTAATTGCATGACTTGTCCTTTGAGAATCACCGACTATTAGTTGCCGCGGCTTCGAAATAAACCATGGGAATTGAACCAGCAGGGCGAGAAATGACTATTGTTACGTGTAAGGAAATCATTTTGGGATTGACTTCCTTTAAATTATCTGTACAAATAAATAAAATTCAAGTGTCTGTTTGTAATGTTCTCTTTTTGACGAATGCATACTCATTATATCGAACAAAAAATTCTGACAGTTCCATTGTTCATAGAGTTTGGTGTTTTTGATCAATCTCTTTCTTTTTTTTTAGTGTAGAAGTTAGACAAAGATGAATGTACACAAATACTGAAAGAAAATTGAGAGTAAAAATTCGCAGAAAATATTTAAATAGTGTTATTTTAACTAAGCTTAGGGGTACAGGCTATCGAGCTTTTTTAACAGACTCCTGACTGAATTGAAATCTATTCATAATGTCAATATTTTTAAGAAAAAACTTAAGGCATATTTGTTACAAAAATGCTATTACGATATAAGTAGATAAAATTTTGAATATAAGTTGTACTAAAAGCTAGCTGCCAGTGAAAGTCCCGTCAAAATTGGCCCAGAAGGTTTACCAAGTCAAACAGACATACAAAAGTTCGCAAAATTAGTTTTTTCCATTTATTTATTTATTTCTGAACAAACATATTTTGTTTTGAAATTTCAACTAGGTATAATAAATACACGTTACTGTATTCATGAAAATGTCAATATTATCATAAAATGTATACAGAAATAATAAAAACAAGCCATGTCATAGGTTATGTCCAGCTAAAAACATTGGATTCAATCAAATTAAGAGGCTACCTCTTAATTTGATTGAATTAATTTATCTTTATATTGGATTAATTTTGCGAACTTTTGTATGTCTGTTTGACTTGGTAAATCTTTCTGGGCCAATTTTGACGGAACCTTCACTGGCAGATAGCTTTTAATATGAGGCGTAATTATGCTACTGTTCATTTAGAAACTAATTTTAGATTCGCGAAAACATAAATAAAACCTAGATCTAAGTTCATACCGGCGAAGGCGCCGACGCAGCTTATTGTTAATAAAAAAAGATTCGCGTAAGAAGTTTCTTCTTTCTCTGTTTTCCATTTGCACTACAAGCATTTAAAATCAGTACACCCCTTTTTTTTTTTTTTTTTTTTTATCGTGCGGAAATCCCTTCGGATACCCCCCCGCGTGCCAGCGGGGGCGGTTATGTCGGGCTTGAACCGACTAAAACCGCACGCCGTCTCGGGTCTACAGACGCCGGGGTGTAAGGTTGCCCATAGAGCATATCCCTCGCACCCCGACTGACCCTGGGCCATCTCCGGTTTCGAGATGGCCCCCTCGGGTTTGGGAACCACGGTGTCCCCGTCTTGCCCCGGTTTGGGGGAGGGGCGCTAGTCGCCCCACCGTCCCGGCCTGCTTCTGCTGGGGTGACAGGTGGCCTCACCCGCCACCCCCAGGCCTGCGCTCATGGAGCTGAGTTGCCTGCGACGCGCGGCGAGCAAGTTGCGGGCTCGGCGGACCGGGAGAGTTCTAAGTCTCTCCCGGGCGCGCTCCGCCACCTCCTTCGCGAGCATTACATGCTCGCAGAAGGAGGCGGCGGCGGCCCACGCGCTCGCGCTCCGCACCATTGCCGCAATCATGCTGCCGAGCGAGAGGACTCCCACCCCGATGGCTGCCACGAGGTCACGCCTCGGCGCCTCCCACGCCGGGCAGTCCGCCAGCGTGTGCAGCCCTGAGTCCTCGCTCGCGTCGCAGTGATGACACTCAGGCGTTGGCTCCTTCCTGATCCGATGCAGGTGGTCCCCGAAGCACCCCTTCCCTGAGAACACCTGCGTCAGTCGGTAGGAGAGGCTTCCGTGTCGCCTCTCCAGCCAATCCTCCATGATGGGCCTTACCGCCGCTATTGCGGCGTGCCCTAATCAGTACACCCCTAGAATAATTTTATTTTTCGTATATATGAACTTTTGCTTGTTTTTTTTTTTAAAAAGCCAAGTTAAACCAAATCATGGAAAGAGAGAGTAAAAGAGCTAAAAGAGTAAAAAGCTTTTATAATTGTCATCGTCAGATGATAATTGTATATCAATATTCTGATCTTCCTGTTATTAATCACGGTGACGAAAGAAACGTCGATGAAACGTCTGTAGCTTAGTGGTAAGGAGTCGGCTTTACGGTACAGAGGTCCCAGGTTCGAACCCTGGCCATTACACTACCGACGTGAACCCACTCCTAACACAAGCAAATTGGCTTAGCTGGAGGGGTTAGGGGGAATATTAGTAATTTCGGTTACAAATATTCTTTACAAAAAAAAAACGTTTTTTTTTCAAATTCAAATTCAAATTTATTTATTTCATGAAGCATAGGTTACACAAAGATGTTATAATCATAATAATAGTTCAAGCTATGTTCCGCCAAAGGCATACGAAATATTGAGTTAGGTAAATCATAATTCATACAAAATAGATAAACATGTCCATGCAGAATTCAAATACATAAGTTAATTAGGTCAGAACGTAAAGTAAAAGCAATTAATGTCAGAATAATCAAGTCAAATGGAAAAATGACAAAATATTAAGAAGGTATGTCAAATGTTATAGGGTAATAATATTTAGGGTCATTTTTAAAATTTTATTGATTAAAGTTTATTTTATGAAGAGCTACAGTTTATCATTTAGGTACTCATTTACAGAGTAATACGCTTTGGTGCATAATAATTTGACAAGTTTAGTCCTAAATTCAGGAACATTCTTACAAATCTTCATGTCATCTGGTAACTTGTTATAAAGCTTAGGTGCCATCACATAGACGCTTTTATGAAAAAAAGTCGTTTTTGATGACACCAAATGCAAATTCTCTGAGCGACGTTGACTTTGCGGTTGAAATTGACGGTGATTTTCTGCATGGTGGCTCAATCTGACTACATTCTCTGCAATCTGGAGAGTCAACACGGCTCATATAAGTCTTAAATTCTTCGTCAACCCGTTGTCAAACCGTCGTGTTTAAACATCAACATTAGGTAGGTATGCAATATACCATAGATTAACATAGAAATCAATAAAGAACTTTGCTTTTCTTTTAACCGGAATACTGTTGATTGAAAACATACAAAAGCCTTGTAGGCTACTGTGTGTGTTCGGCTTATACCTACGTGAAGAAATGTGGTGATAAAATACCTTTTAACACGTAACAACCTTATTAAATGTTGACAGGTTAAAAAAAGTGTCAACTCATGGTACTCAGCGCTCATTTAATACAATCAATACCTTTTTTAACCCTTAGTCACTTACTTTTTATAATAGTCTGTCTAAATATTTATTCGTCCCGCAGTGACTAAGGGGTTTGAGCCTTGTTATATAGACTTTTTAGGACAATTTCATTCTAAACTTTCTCTTTAAACTGTCAATGAGTGAACAAAAACTGGCGGGAATGCTTTTTTGTCGAGTCTCTATTGAAGTAGAGTTTGACAGCTGTTTGTTCGAAAAGTTATTTTGATGTATACCTACAAAAAAGTATTTTAATTTAATATGCATTAAATAAGTTTTGATTCCGTGACAAACTTCCAAAGTAACGAATAAAAACTGAATCGATTTACTTTTTATAGAATATTAGGTCAGTGTTACAGTCTAAACTTTCGTTTAAAAACAAGTGTTGAAAAGAAAATATTCCGATGGATCAAGTTTTGTTATTTGTTACGTAACTCGATGCGACATCTTTCGCATCGACCTTGATACGATTATAACAATCGAATCATGAAT
Source organism: Cybosia mesomella (assembly GCA_946251805.1). Lineage (NCBI taxonomy): Eukaryota > Metazoa > Arthropoda > Insecta > Lepidoptera > Erebidae > Cybosia > Cybosia mesomella. Next base: position 27,202,165 of record OX276401.1, read on the forward strand.
CGATTCGGGCATCGTGACCAGTTTGTGATGTTACACAATTAACCAAGGCACTTTTTGTGACCTGATTCAGAAATCACCTGTGAATAGATTAGTTTGATAGAATATGAGATTCCTTTTGTTTCTATTGGAATAGATGGTTGTTACTCAATCTCACAAGAAAAGCTGAACGGATCTGAATGAAAATTGGCACATAGATAGATTTTATTTTGAAATAGCATATAGGCTACTTGTATCCCGGGAAAAGGTTCTTGTAGGTCGCGGAAAGGTGATCAGTATAAATGTGAAAGTTTGTGCAGATGGTTGGATGTTTGTATCTTTGGATCTTTGTAACTCAAACACGCTCCAACGGCTTAACGGATCTGGCAGAAATATGGTACAGGGATCGATTATGGTCTGGAATAATAAACAATTTTTATCCCTGGAATAGGTTCCCACGGGCTACGAGAACGGGATAAGAATACCACGCGGTACAGTCCAGAGCCTCGTCCGGCAATCAGCAGGTATATCGGTTTGCAGGTGAGGTTCGCTTGGGCCCCGAGGGTCTAGGTGGGTGGTGTCCCATGGGTAGCAGGAACGAGTTCAGAGTTCCACGCGGGTAAAGCCGCAGGCAACAGCTAGTACTTAATATATTTTGAAATTTGGTATTTTAACAATGTATTCAAATTAAGCATAAAAAAGTGTACAAAAGTATCCTTGACTTTTTAGTTTATAATATGAACTTACAGTATGTATATAATAATTTATTTTTAATTATTAATATTACTGAATTTCCAAATAATTAAAAACAGAACTAATAATAATTACACAATAATAATTATTTATAATAGTAATAATAAATATCGGTCGCTTGGTATTGGTAAGGCCTCACAAAACAGTACCTCTATTATGAATCTGAACGACTTCAATACTCATTTCGCGAGGTCACCAGTTACCATACCCGATGCTGTTAAAACTTCTACTTTAAATCATCTCTCTACCCTTCCTTTGCCGAAAAGTACTTCATTTTCATTTCACCCGGTTGCAGAAGTGGACATTAAGAGGTGTATTCAATCCATCACAAGAAAAGCTGTTGGCTACGATGGCCTCCAGCTACAAATGCTTCTGCCTATATTAAATTTCATTATTCCTGTAATTACTCATATTATAAATTATTCCCTGCACAGCAACATCTTTCCCTCGTCTTGGAAAAGGGCCTTTGTTATACCTCTACCTAAAGTACCTAATCTTATTAGTACCCAATCCCAGTTTCGTCCCATATCCATTCTTCCTCTACTATCTAAGGTCCTAGAAAGCGTAGTTCATAGCCAGCTTTCATCTTACCTCTCCTCTAATAGCCTGCTGAGTCCTAGCCAATCTGGCTTTCGCCGTGGTCATAGTACAACAACTGCTTTGGTTAAGATAACTGATGACATGCGACTGGCCATGGAAAATAAACAATTAACAATTTTGGTTTTGTTGGACTTTAGCAGTGCTTTTAACTCAGTTGACTTTGATGTCCTGTTAGGCATCCTTACTTCTCTTAATGTCTCAACTCCTGCAATTGGGTGGTTTAAATCATATCTTCAGGGACGCTCGCAGTCTGTTCACTGTGAAGAGGCTTCCTCGGAATGGTGTAATCTGGGTGCGGGCGTTCCGCAAGGTGGCGTACTATCTCCACTTCTTTTCTCCGTCTTTATCAGTGCTATTACGAAGGTCATTGCGTCTCATTATCATCTCTATGCAGACGACTTACAGTTATATCGACACTTTAAGGCTGAAGAATTAACTGAGGCTGTGGCGGCTATCAACAGTGATCTTGCTGAGATTCGTCAATGGGCTATATCTTTTGGGCTTCTGGTTAACCCAGCAAAATCGCAAGCAATCATTGTTGGTAGCCGGTACATGTTGAATCTTTTGGGCCAACAGCCCATACCACACATATTATATGATGCGGCTACTATTCCTTTTTCCAAACATGTAAAAAGTTTGGGAGTACATATAGACACAAATCTTGCCTGGGATGTACATATTACTGAGGTTAGTAAAAAGGTATATTGCTCATTCCAGTCCCTCAAACGTCTTCAGAAATTCCTGCCACTTCAAACTAAAGTTACTCTTGCTCAATCCCTTCTGCTCCCGCTTTTAGACTATGCTGATGTTTGCTACCTTGATGCAAGGGAGGACCACATTAATAAACTCGAACGACTGCAGAATCTGGCTATCCGCTTCATTTTTGGACTTCGGAAATATGATCATGTTTCCGAATTTAGGGCAAAGCTGAAGTGGTTACCTATTCGGCGGCGTCGAGATTCCCATATTCTTTTTCTTCTGTACTCTATTCTTTTTAATACGCATTCACCTGCTTACCTACGAGATCGCTTTGAGTACCTTGTGCCCAGGGGCAAACCCTGCCGTACTTCCTCTTCACTTCATCTTCGAACTCCTCTCCACTCTTCTAGTTGTTACGACGGCTCATTTACTGTTCGTGCAGTAAGGTTGTGGAATTCATTACCGCACTCTGTACGCGATAGCAGCTCTTTGGACGTTTTCAGGATAAAAGTAAAAGAACTGTACCTTTCTGAAGTTAGATAGATATAATGTGTTATTTATTGTTATTCTACTTATTGTATAGGTATTTATGTATTTTGTATTTATGTATTTAGTATGTATTATTAGTATGTATTGTCTATGTATGTTTATAGGTTGTATCTTATGGAAGTATATATATTCTTCAGGTTGTACACCCATGTTTACCCATTTGTTGTCCTTCTCCACGATCCCCCAAAGGTTTGCTGGGAGAAAACTGAATACTGAGTTAAGCTCGCCTTTGTACACTAATTTTATCTGTGATGTTTGTAAAATGTTTACTGTGTGCGTACAATAAAGAATTAAATAAATTAAATCGCGATATAATCCGTTAAAAATAGTTTTATTTTAATGTGTGACATTCGCGTAAACTTCCGACAATATCTTATTATTTGTTCTGTGTGTGGTAGTGAGTTGGACTACTGTGCAGAAGTGCCGGGTTCGAATCCCGGTGTTAATAGGTATTCTTTTAGAAAATTCTCTTTTACGGTACGGAGACAGACTCAGACAGTAATGTCCTGCACATAGTCCCTTCTTCTAAGGACTCTGAAAAATTAGCCCATCGTCCCCAGGTGTAATCATATAAAAAAGAATTGTCTGTAAATATCTAATTGATTTTGTAAAAAAAAATATGAGCACGTCGTTTTTAACCTTGGCAGCTGAACCTAGGTTAGGTCTGCTCCAGTCGTGACACACGTGCCGACACATTAGAGCGAGAAGCACGACAAACACACTGCGGCGATGTGCACGCGCACGAGACTAATGCGCGCTGTCACGGACTCCAGACACTTTTCTAATGTCTATGTTGTTATGGAATGACCTACATTTGAATCTATTTACAATTACGAGAGCTTGGAATCGTCCTCCGAACCAACTAACTCAGTTGGGGTCGTCTTTAACAGTCCAAGTACGAAACACCCGAACTTTTAATAATAATTTTTAATAAAAAAATATTTCAAATAGATAACATAGATATACATTATAATACAATGTTTTAAAGTTATTGCAGTACATTTAGATAATCTATGCTCAAGTAGTAAGAAACCCTGACTCTTAGAGACAATTTTCGTCTAGATATTTATTTTTGAGCGACTACAGGTGTTAGGTTAACATTGTGCTGAAGGAAATATGTGCACGCGTGTGTTTGTGTATGTGTAGGTATATAAGAGAGTGTGTGTATATGTGTGTGTGTGTATGTGTATATAATATACTACGATATTTACCGTAAAGCGACTGTCATCTGACCTCCATAACCCACTGGCGATATGAGGGTTCTGTAGTTAGACCAATTGTTGTTGTTGTTGTTGTTATTGTTGTTGTTGTTGTTGGAAGTTTTAGGACTCCAACTCCTCGTAGCGAAAGCCACAAACGTTCGTATAGCAACCAGCCTCGTCCGTGACTCAACAGGTGCACTTGCTTGCAGTGGAGGTTGACTAAAGCTTGAACCAAACTTAAGCTTCATACAAACGAAATAAATTCAATACATAATCATTAGTTCCCAATACTTAGAACTGAATCGCCGTAAGGAACGTAAATAAAAAAAAACATAGATACAGACGAACATAGAACCTCCTCCTCTTTGAAGTCGGTTAAACAACTAGAGTTTTGTCATTGAAAATTACAATTTGAAATATTATTATTATTTTAATTGGTTGGTTGGTTGGCGGTTTAACCACTTTAATTGATATTAGGACCTTTATTTGGATAAATTTCAAAATGTGATAATAATTTTTGAGCTGAGTGAGACGAAGTCGAGCGAAAGCTCCTCATACCAGACATCAGGATTTTCTTTGTCACAGGTCTCCTCCTAAACTACTAATCCAATCAGAACCAAATTTGACATGATTAAAGAGGTCAATCAGAAGAAGGTTTATGGATATATTTTGAAAAAAATTATGCTACCACAGTGGAATGATCACCGTTAAAAAAATTCCAGACGGAATTACATAATAACCGCTGTTTAATAAATAAATAAATTTAATAAATAATTACATAATAAGACACTGTGACCAAACTTTACACGCTCAGAAAGCATGTCCAGAGTTGTGACTTTCAAAAAGAATTTTCAAAATCGGACTTGCCACGGAGGAATGATCACTGTTCAAAATTTTCAAAATCTGATTCACGATGTCTCACTCAGCTCAACATTGCAAGCAGCGATTCGCTTTGCAGACCTAGTTATTTTTTGTCATAGTCAATTTAATAATTTTAATAATTTTAATTCTAATGTATATTCTATTATTTTAATTTTAATTCTAATTTTAAGTAACTAATTTTAAAATAGATATATTTTAATCTATTCTATACAATATCTTCTATATATATATATATCTATATACGAAAATATAATTGAAGCTTCTGTTTGTAATGTTAAAATATTAGTACGTGAATGCTTATAACAATTCAACATCTTAACTTTTTATTTCTCTGTCTGTTTGTTCCGGGTGATCATCACCGACTTGGACCTGGCTACGCCGATTTGGACAGGATTTTTGTTTTATTCCGTACAACTAGTCTAATAGTACCTTTTTTTTCGTGTGGAAATCCCCTCGTATACCCCCCCGCCGGTCAGCGGGGGAGGTTATATTGAGGGCTTGAACCGACTAAAACCGCACGCCGTCTCGCGTCTTCAGACGCCGGGGTGTAAGGTGGCCCATAAGGCATTTCCCTTGCACCCCGACTGACTCTGGGCCTTCTCCGGTTTTGAGTTGGCCCCCTCGGGTTTGGGAACCACGGTAATCTTTCCCCGGCAAAGAGGGGTGGGGGGGGGGGGGCTAGCCTCATCGCTGTCCCTACCTACTTCTGCTGGGGTGACAGGCGGCTTCACCTGTCACCCCCAGACCTGCGCTCATGGAGGACGGGGGTCGTTGAGAAACCTCCGGCGTCTGAATCGCCTGCGACGCGCGGCGAGCATGTTGCGGGCTCGGCGGGCCGGGAGAGTTCTAAATCTCTCCCGGGCTCGCTCCGCCGTCTCCTTCTCGTGCATTACTTGCTCGCAGAAGGAGGCGGCCGCGGCCCACGCGTTCGCGCTACATTCCACTGCTGCAATCATGCTGCCGGCGAGCGTGAGGACTCCCACCCCGATAGAGGACTCCCAACCCAATAAGTCTAATAGTACCTCACATAGAAGTCACTGCATGTAGGTATATTGTATCTAAACGTTAATTATTTTTTTGTTCACAGCCGGCAGTCGCGCGCACCTCGCAGTGTTTATTCGTACAGGAGCGCAGTGGCGCCTTCTGTTGCGTCTACTCACAGATCCAAAGTCTCCAGAAAGGTAAGGTAGCCAGAATAAAAGGTAGAAACAAGCCAGGAGGAGGAACTACATCACTTCTCGCTTCCCATCCAGAACAACACGAACTAGATTGTGGTGTCAACCACATTCAGTACAAACAATATCGTCTCAAACCATTCGGTTCGGTACTTCCTTTCTTTGTCGCACGATAAAGAACTGGAATGATATGTAACCCCGGGTTCTTAAAGCTGTGAATCTGTCGAGGCCGTCAAGGTAGGCACCACCAATTTAGGATTTGATGGTGACCCGTATCTTCTGGAATTCACCCTAGTACGGACTGAATAAAAAAAAAATGCTGAGCCGAGTTGGCGACCAAAAAACCCGATTGTTTTCATTTCAGGTTGCAGCGTACAACGTCTTTAACTTCAGGTCTTTTAATACCAAATTTTTTATGTCACCATCCTCCCCGTGACCATGACCAGTGAAAAGCAACTGTAACGTCGGGAACGGTCTAAATAGTAAAATAACACCAATAAATCGCGTTAAAAGTACTTGATAATAGTTTTAGTGAAATGTGTAATGTTCGCATAGCCTTCACACAATAACGTACCTACGTAACATTAAGAAATTCAAAATATATTTTATTCTTGTTTTGGCTTGTGGGAACACAAACAACAGAAATATGATTTTTTGTACCTTACACCCCGTCCGACGACCCGAGACGGCGTGCGGTTTTAATCGGTTCAAGCCCGACATAACCACCCTGCTGGCCGGGGGGGGGGGGGTATCCGAGGGGATTTCCGCACGAAAAAAAATACAAACAAAAAGTACGACGTATACTTTTACTACGTTTTTTAATAATCATACATCACACAAGCTAAGTTATCGGGGCTAAAGAGAGTGCCTAATGCATGTACGAATTTAGGTTGGTGAGTCCTAGTTAACCAAAAATTATCACAGCGTTAGTCCCTGTTATATCCAAAGTGCGAACCCCCCCTCATCCTCTCCAACCAAGCCATCCTCACCTGCAAGCCGATACGCCTGCTGATTGAAGGACGAGGCTCTGACACAAGCTGTCGGGGTTAGGAGGTTAGACTGCAGTCGCTCCTAATAAGTGCCGCATAAACCAAACCAAAAAAATAGGAGAAGGCGTAAGTCCGCTTGCGCCTTTTTCTATTTTGACTCCCTCTCTTTCCCTCTTCTCCCTGACTCCGAAATGAAAGCCTCGGATGCAACCGGGAACAACGTTAAGATGATGATGAGATTTGACTACTTTTCTACTCGGACCCGACTGGAATAAGTGAGAATTCCACTGCAGGTACAGTGGTTTCTAGGTTAAGGTTTTAAAACAGCGTTGTTAACCATGAATACATATGATTCCAGGCAGGAGTGAAGGTAGACGCGATGGCTGCCCCAAACCCATTCTGTCCTAACGTCAAGGGCATGTGCTGCTTGATGCTGCTACTGAACCTCGGGCTGATCCTCGTGACTCTTGGATTTGTCATCGTGTTGCAGTTCTTCGAGCCCTTGTTCGTTTGGTAAGATGTCTCGAATCTACAATACGGGTATACCCCTAATATAAGAAGCAAATTATTGGGTGTATAGGTTGGATCCCACCGAAATCTTCGTGGCCCAAGTCATACAAGCTAGGACACTTGCCGATCAACGGACGAGTTTCTGGTGCAGGATTTCCTTTCAAGGTTGGGGGGACAGTCAGATGGAAGTGGCTTCCGTAAAACCAAAGAAAGTCTTCCGCCATTTCTTTGGCCGAAGAGCCTCGAGAGATTCGAGTCTTGCCTATCATACTGAGGATGCTGGGGAGAATGATATGTCTAAAGCGATGTTGAGAAAGAGAGGGGAAATACTGGAGGAAATAATTTAGGATTACATTACTTTCATTACGTGTGTTACGAAAATTGCTAAATATAATACAAATGTGCTTTGAATCAAAGTCAAAATTACGAAAACTAGGCACGTACTTAGTTACATGTTTTGCATACATTTCACATGATTTCACATGAAATAAATTGAAACTTGTGTTCTCATGAAATCATTCTAATGGCCTACAGTTTATGTAACCTACATAACTTCGTATAACATAACTTCTTTTATCTAGATTTAGTTTTATGATGATGTTTACAACCATAACTTTCGAGTTTTATTAAAAGGAAAATATGCACTGTGGGAACCACAGTTAAATTGTCTTAGTCAGGGTTTCTCAAACTTGAAGATCCACATACCCTTAACAGAAAAATGTGTCACGTGACCAAGACGACGCATTCAAGAGTGAGAGACTCGCGTCCACAGTGCCCTGCTAGAACTGATTGTGCAAACATGCACACTCTTACACATTTTACGTGAAAGCTCCGGATATTCGTCTTGTATTGCTATTCAAAAATCAATAAAAGACCGCCACCATTACGGTCGTACGTACTGCCATGATTCACTGGGGTACTTTAAGCGGTACACGAGCCACAGATAGAGAGGCCTTTGAGAAACCTTGGCTTAAGGAAGCGCTTTACTTGTACTTGATTCACTTTCTTAAAACATCAAACGATTAAAATACTTACGTCTCATACATGTGTGAATGTAACATTTTACGCTATCACAAGTTGGCATACCGTGTCAAAAGTTCAATCGTAAAGGTCAGAATCGGATCAAAAAACGAATTTTTCAGTTTGAATGGAACATTAAAAATCACTTTGCATTCATTTAAAACGGTGAACATAATATTGCGGTGGTTTTTGTAAATCGTTTTGGAAAAGTGAAGTCTGGATTTGATTGTAAGATTTACTTTACCAAACCTCGAGAGGAAATCATGCGCCAGAGGCTTGAGCCCCAAAGTTCTTGATGGAGCCCCTGTACATTTGCGCAATTATTTCAAGAACGCTTACGACAGATTTTTGTAACAAGTTATTCTTCATTTTACTTGTGACTACGTTTGTAAGGAACCAATGTCAAATTATGAAGATCAATTTTAACCATGTTTAAACCTTTAGAACCCACTTTAGTTGCAACGAATTTTTCCTGATTTACTTTTTACTACGTTTAGATTTATATTTTGTTTATGATATATTTTTACAGTTTTCTAACGCCGCTCATTACGGTTATGGAAGCTACTTAGGTATGCTTTTCTTGTTTCTTTTTCAGGATACTAGGCATAGTCTTCCTCATATTCGGCTTTATCACGCTGGTGGGCAGCCTCATATACTGCGTCGTGCTATGCCGAGAGAATCCCTATCCTCGTTACCCAGACGACTTCTACTGGACCCACCATTGGTCAAAGACCATAGGACCTTCAGAAATACACTACAGCGCTAGTGAGAAGCAATATGTTAAGAACGGACATGGTGACCGGTACAATAAATATAACGGAAAATATTCCGATCGGGAAAGTGCTAAAGGGTACTCTGATAGAGAAAGTAAACTTAGTCGATATTGAAAAAAACGAATATATCTCTATGGTGATTTATTTATGGACGAATTTTCTTTATTGGTATCATTGACACTTAATAAATTGGTAAGAATCCTAATAAGAAATACTAAAGGCCTAGTATTAAAGGTTGACGGAGTGCAAAGGCTTACTGAGCGTCGCCATTTACTGCCAAACGATTGAGTAGTTTCTCGTTCTTATCGTTTCAAAATAATTGTGTCGCGTTCGTTAAATTAAATTGCATTAATTCAGCCCTGGGTTCTCGTCCGATTATTAAACTCATTGCAACTTTGCACATCAATGCTGTACGTTCATTGGTTATCTTTTTATTGTACGTAATAGCGTTAGTCCCTGTTTGATATTCGTACGAGAAACTGTAGGCATATGTCACCAGATGACGCTTTTTGTAATATATTTAAAATGGATGTGACAGATTTAAAATTATACAAAGGTTACAGATTTTTTATAAAGCCGTAAAGGCGTGATTCAAACCTACGGGTTTTATTTGTCAATTATGTATATTAAGGTTTCTTTTAGCATTACAGCTGAAACCACGGATTATAAGGTCAACAGACCCTCACATATTACGACCAATCACGTCCGACAAAGCTGTGACGTTTGTAATATTCAACAGAAGCCCTCAATCTTGGTAAGAACTATAGCGATCATTGCTTTGAGTTTTTAGTACCTGAAATTACCGAACCCTTCTAACTAAGAAGTGGGTGCACATCGGTAGAGTAACGGCCAGGTTTCGAACCCAGGACCTCTCCTTAACCACTAAGCTACATAAGCGGATTCGTGCTACACAAGCGACAGCGGCGGGCACTTGCTCTTAATGTTATATTCTGTCTGAAACCCTTTCAAAATTATGTTAAATATAAATCTTTCAAATTCTCTAAAATGGAATTACCTACTAATTCAGTAAAGTTTATAAATATAAAATCTATGGAACTAAAATAAATTTGTCATTTTATGTTGTATGTCTATCTAATTTCTAGTAACAATTTGTACTTAACTAAATATATAAAATATCTAATTTAATGTAAATAATATTAAATAATAAGTAAACACTCTGTATTAAATGCCATATTAATTACCTGATAATGAGAGTGTGTAGTATAAGTTCAAAATGGCCAGGGACCTATTTGGAAGTGGAGACTCGATTACCCGGGCCTCAGTTATATGGATTCACGATCATCCGGATTGCCAACGGTGAAAAAATGAGACAACAGTCGTTCCCATAAAAGCCAAAACAATCCAATAAAAGGAGCAGAAGAGCGGACGCTACTGGGATTGACGGCCTCTGTGGCGTAGCGGTAGTGCATTCGACTGGTACGATAGGGGGGCGCGGGTTCGATTCCTGCGCAGTGCAAATATTTGTATGCATGAATATGTCTATTTGCATTGGTCTGGGTGTTTCTATGTATAATATGTATTTATATTTAAAAAAAAGTATACAAGTATGTTTATCCGCATTCTGGAACCCATAACACAAGCTAGTTAAACTATGCTTACTTTGGGTCTAGAAAGCGTTGTGTAGAATGTCGTACATTAAAAAAAAAAGTCGTACACTATTTAAAAAAAAAATTGACGTTCGTATAAAGCAGAGTATAATTGACTCTAAACAATGAGAAAATGCTTCAACACAGTTTTTTTTTACCCACCATTTTTGGGAAACGTTGTTCGAGACTAATGTAAAAAAAACTGCATATGGGTATATAATTCGGGTGACTCACGACAACAATAAGTCCGGATAATCGCGCCTCCACAGTAAAAAAAACGGCATGTGAATAACACTGGATATAGATTAGAAGAAAACATTATAGTGACTTACTTGAACAGAAATAAAAAATGTTTTTCAATATGATTATATTGTTTATGTAAAAATTAAAGTTGTTTTATTTACCCTTTTTTGCACTCTATATAGCGCTAAATAGGTAGGTACCTTCATGACCCGTCATCTTTGCAGCTCAAGCGGATCTCATCTAGTAGTCGGTACACTATAGATTTAGATAGGAAAAAGAGAACATTTAGGTCGGGACTTGAACCCGCAACCAGTCCCTTACAGGCGGAATACTCTGACCAACTGAGCTACCTAGACACGTCCCAGGTATTCAAAATAGGAAATCGATATGAAAAGTTGGCATACTAATTGCTTCACAATTTCATTACTTTATTCCCGGTTGTCCCTGCTGGGTAAGAGTGGGAAAAAAAGTTTCGTTCGTCCCCAGTGGTGAAGATTGGAACTTTTTATTTCCCAATCGTTCCGCTTTGACCGAGAGTCAAAATACATGGGGATTTCAATAAGAGATTTCCCGGATTGTTAAAATGCTTTCATTACGACTTTCTGAGCAAGACTGAACAATGTTTATGATTGAAAATAATTTTAAAATACTGAGGTAATTAGTACGGATAGATATAGGTAGTGTGTTGTGTGAGACTTGTGATAATGGTAATGGTAATCCGTCGTATTATAAGTAATAACTAATATATAAAAGAAGAAAACTAATATTTTACTATAATGTTGTGATTATTGTATTTTGACTCTCGGTCACGAGTCAACGAGTGGGAAATAAAAAGTTCCAATCGTCACCACTGGGGACGAACGAAACTTTTTTTTCCACTCGTACCCAGTGGGGACGACCGGGAATATTCCATTTCATTGAATAGTCGGTACACCAGCTGACCAATGAACGAGACTCTGGCGCAGGTATCCCTCTTGAGATTGGGAGGTCAGCCGGCTGTCGCTGTGGGTTATACGTTAACGCAATAGTTATAACTTACTCTAATTTTATACTAGCAATGTACCTAACGTGTAACTGTTTTATGTCCCAATAAATAAATAAATAAATAAATAAATAAATAGATAAGCCATACATAACCCGGGTTGAGGTCAAATCCTAATCTAAGATATTATAATCGCTAAGATGATGATAAAGTACGTGACCAGCCCGATGGTAAGCAGTGATTTTTGCCTCTAGATGCTTGCCCGATCATATAATTTGCCACGACCGCAAACATAGAAAGACAGCTGTAGGCCTACCATGAAACGTACATCCGCAAATGCGGAGCGAAATTTCGGACAATCGGTACCGTGAAACGCACTTTTCCCGCAATCAGGCCGGAAGATGGCACGTGACAGTTCATTCAACCAAAAACCTACCATGAAACGACCCGAAACCTCAAAACCCCCAAACTGACAGCCCACCAAATAAAAAACACGATAGGTTATCCATAATCCATGTATAGTTTATATATAATAGTTCATTTTTAATAGAAATACATATATTGTAAACGAAAAAGGCCTTCATATGTTTGATTCACTTCTGAACATACTTTGTGGGCCCAACCGAAAGAACGAAATCCAAAGTAATTTCGTGATCCCTAAATGACACTTCTTTCGTTCGTGTTTCGTGCGGGCCCGCAATTATGGATGTTCGTTTCATGGTACGCCTACTGTTCTCCAGTTGTCAATTACTTTCTAAAATTATTTTAGCTGCGATAAAAATACTTCTGATAAGGTCAAAAAAGAACAAGATAGTACGCATACCTATAGTTTGAACTGTACCGCTCGCTAAGAACGCGCGCAATACGAATGAGCAGTACAGCGCTAGCGGTCAAACTATATTTATAGCATCTGAAATCAGTTTTTTTATTAGCAATTGAAGCTAGTGTATTATAATTTCAGCTTACATATCAGTGTCAGGATGGCCGAGCGGTCTAAGGCGCCAGACTCAAGGCAACTTGCTCGTGGAGAACGGGTGTAGGGCGTTCTGGTCCTCTCTGAGGGCGTGGGTTCGAATCCCACTTCTGACATACTTTTTGACTATCATTAGATGATAGTCATCGGTTTTTCTTTACTAAATTAAATATTAGGTGAACTTCAATGCGACTTGGTAATGCAAAATTTCGAGAACAATATTATTTACGAGACGAATTTAATATTTTTCCAAAATTTAGAATAGCACACCTCTGTATTCTTATGGTAAGACCAGACCCACTTGAATTATAAAAAAAAACAAATTTAGGTGATTTAAGTGCAGGGTGAGCTTACTGGAGTAATGTGGAAGCATTTCACCTGGGTGATATCAGTTAGGTGAAATGAAGATACTGTAAATTCCACTTTATTCATCCAGGTGATATCGCCCAGGTGCACAGGGAGTAACTAAATCCCTAAAAAAGATCTGAAGACTCCTTGTCTTCAATCTCCTTTAGAGCTAGAACTAGAGCTAGAGCCGAACATCTGCTATTACGCTTCCAGCATATTGCATTTTAATGGATTTGGTATTTTGGAAGTAAGAAGTGAAGAATACCAATGCCAAAGCATTTTCAATTTTGCATAAAACTACAGAAAAAATATACTTGTAGGAAAATTGTATTTATTTACAGATTGCTAAAAATTAACAAACTATCAAGAAGTTACATACGTACCGTAAATAAGAAAATAATAGAATATGTCAATACTATTGTGATGAATACATTGAATTTAAATAAAACATACACAAAGATTTCATACAACACAAATGCAAGATTTGTAGTAACAAAACTGTTTATCAAAATTTCAGTATATTGAAATAACTTTCATAAAATTATTGAAATCAAATAATATTATAAAGAAACAGAAATGGAAGGTACAGAAAGAAATTGATACAGCTAGTCACTTTTTCAGATATTTACAAATTTCACTTCAGAAAATAATTCCAATTTCGCTCAAGAAATTACCAATTGAAAAACGTTTGAGCATCGCATTCGGCATATTAACTAAATTTATACTAATTAAAATCTATTTATAAATAACGATTACTTATTTATATGTAGAGATTACAAACTTGTATTCACCGGTCCATCTCACTGTAGGCTCTAGGCTCTAGTGTACGAAAAATAATGTGCTCATGTAGTCGATGCGATAAAAACAATATAAAATTTGTTGCACGTTACTTGCAACTTTGTTATCACTATCGAGTCTATCGATAGTTTCACTCATAATAGTCTATTTAACAATACTGGGATTCTGAAACAAGAAGGAAATATTAATATACTAGTTACTAATTTAAACGCATTACATTGTGATTTATCTGGTGTTATTTATTCTAGAACCCATTACACAAGCTAGTTAAGCTATTCTTAATTTGGGTTTAGATAGAATCATAGAATATGTGTTCATTTTTCAGTTACACTTAACTGTCGTTTCGGTTAATTTTCCGAAGGTTGATTCTGGATACTGGTAAAGTGTTTTTGATTTTTCTCTTAAATTTTTCTTCGATACGGACGTACTGTGTAGAATCAAAAGCGACTGCTGTGTATGCGATTCCGAGTTCAGTGCTCAGGCAGGACTAAATACTATTAGATTGTTTGTTACAATATTTACAGATTTGTAAATCTGGAAACACGCCTAGTAAACGTCAATACGTCTGCCATCTATCACAAAGTACCAAAAGCTACACCTCTATATCCTGTTCAGGAATATACAAGTGTAAAGGGTGGTACAGGTTTTCTTCTCAGGGTTTGGATGTCAGACGGAAGTCGCTCACATAAAAGCTGTATAAGCCAAATCAAAAGAAGGAATAAACAGATCCCAGGTTCCGAGGTGAAATCCTCGAATGCAAATGAGAACAACGGTAACATGGTGATGCCAGGTATAAAGAGGTGAGCGCTGACCTTAGCACTAAGTCCTAGTCATCGTCCGACTCGTCACTAAAGTTGTACTTCTGCTGCGGCCGAGCGCGTGCGATAGGCGCTTTCCGCGGCGGACTGGGCGAGTCCGGGGCATCTGACTGATCTTCTGACTCACTAGATAACTTCTTCTTGGCTTTCTTCTTAGGCGCTGCCTTTTTCTTCTGCTACATTTTTAAACAGAAATAGAATTAAATAAAAATGTAAATTGGAATGGCACACTATATATTAATTATTTCCTCACTTGGGATATGACAAGTTATATCTGATCCTACTCCCACTACCCACAAAATCTATTACAGGGATAAAAAGTAGCCTGTGCAGTCGCCGTGCGTCCGGTCGTTCGAAGATGAAAGGGGTTTGGAGGAATTAGATTATGTAGTTCCAGTGAACACTCTCCAGAATGCATCCAATAATACACCGATAGGCTAGCAACTCTACGTCGATTTTCTTAGTAATGTGACTACACATATATTGAAATTACCTTTTTACTGTCAAATATGCTATCATCATCATCATCATCACTCAGCACGTCTTTAATCAACCTCTTCTTCGGTTTAGCTGGCTTGTCCTCATTGAGAAGCTTCCGTTTGGGAGGTGCTTTCTTCTTGGGAGGTGAGTCGGGAGGCGCGACCGGCTCGTCGTCGCTTGACAATACTGTTGTCGTGGGGTGCGAGCCGTTCTTCGCCTTCTCATTCTCTTCCTTCTTCGTGTCTTCGATTAGGGAGTCGAATAAGCAGTCTGGAATATTAGACAACATGATTATAAAAATAAAAAAATTACCAAAACCTTTGTTTTATTTGAACACGAAACTCAAACTTAAGACGCTGAAGTCTTAGGACAGTAGTCTTAGCATCAAAAAAGATTAACTTTACAAAATAATTTTTGTATTCCTTTCTTACATTTCTACAACAAGCCTGACTTGTAACTAAGTTTACTTGAAACAATATTAATGATACATAATATCACAGAAGTCTGTGCTGGAGCTCCAATGAAAACGCAAATATAAAGCCACAGGACCAGATTAAACAGTCAATATTTATCGCGATCTCCTCATGAAACGAGTATAACACGATTATTAATGTGTAAATGCGATTCGTACACGGTACGATATTGACTTGTGATATTTATTGAAGGCTGCGTTTCTATTGAGGCGGGGACAAGTAGTAGTAGAGAAAAGACCTGCAGGATCAGACCGATAATTGAGAACCACATCTCATTTTCATTCATTCTCCATAATTATGATTTCCGCACGTCTCTTTTAGGGTAATGAAATAACTATTAGCAAGTATTACAAGGTGTCATACGATATTCATTGATTGTTCATCATCAAACAACGCCACTTCGCTTATAGATTACAGGGCAGATTGGCATGAACAGCTCATGACTATTCCTACAGGGATTGGACTCAAGCCTCTGCTATAACAAGACCTACCTACCTACTACTAGGACACTAACCAGAATCCATCTCAGCTGGTTTCTTGTTGGCATTCTTCTTCACATTGAAGTCCTCGTCCTCTTCACTGAGCGACATTGCCCGCTGCGCCTCAGTGTCGGACTCAATCTTGTTGTCCAGCAGCTCAGGCTCCGAGCCAGAATCCGAAGAGTCTTCACCATCTTTGTATTTTTGTACCTACGAAAAATACAATTCATGTGTAAAAAAAAATTGAGTTTTTATTTTTCACGCATTATTATTATTTTTGTCAATCTTTTTAGACACTCGACTCTCGATTTTAGGAAAACACAGGCTATTATTATTTGCCATGCATTATTATTATTTTCCACACATTATATTATTTTCCTCGTATTATTAATATTATTTTCCACACATTATTATTATTATTTTCAACACATTATTTTTTTTCGCGCATCTATATTATAAATTTGCACGAGCGAATTTCAAAATGCCAATGAGGAATTTTATTTTTCCTAATCAAATAAGAGACACATCTAGAAGTGCATGTCAAAGAAATTCCATCCACGGGATTTTCTTTCTATCCTTTTGTTTACCTCCTCCTAGTACTTACACACAATTAAAGTCTCCTGTATCAAAAGCATGCATTGTTCACGTTAATCGCTTACGTTCAGGAGGGCCGTGTACTTGTTGGCTACCTTATTAAAGTGAGTGACATTTCTTGGGTGTATCCCATCAAGAGCTATGGGACCAAGCCAACTTCAATTGCAAGCCAGGCTACAGCTATTGATTGACGGACGAGGTTCTGGTGAAGGTGTTTTTTTTTTATAAAGAATATTAGTAACCGAAATTACTAATATTCCCCCTATCCCCTCCAGCTAAGCTTAATTGCTTGTGTTAGGAATGGGTTCACGTCGGTAGTGTAATGGCGAGGATTTGAACCCGGGACCTCTCGATCATAGCTTAGTGGTTAAGGAGTCGACACTCCTTAACCACTAAGCTACCGACGCTTCGGTAGGTTTTACTCTCGGGGTTGGGAGGTCAGACGGCAGTTACTTCCATAAAAGCCATATAGCCAATCTAAAAGGAGGAACAGGAGTATGCGGGCCTTGGGCTCCGATGTGGAAGCCTTTTTTTTTTTTTTTATCGTGCGGAAATCCCTTCGGATACCCCCCCGCGTGCCAGCGGGGGCGGTTATGTCGGGCTTGAACCGACTAAAACCGCACGCCGTCTCGGGTCTACAGACGCCGGGGTGTAAGGTTGCCCATAGAGCATATCCCTCGCACCCCGACTGACCCTGGGCCATCTCCGGTTTCGAGATGGCCCCCTTGGGTTTGGGAACCACGGTATCTCCGTCTTGCCCCGGTTTGGGGGAGGGGCGCTAGTCGCCCCACCGTCCCGGCCTGCTTCTGCTGGGGTGACAGGTGGCCTCACCCGCCACCCCCAGGCCTGCGCTCATGGAGGACGGAGGTCGTTAAGCGACCTCCGGCGCCTGAGTTGCCTGCGACGCGCGGCGAGCAAGTTGCGGGCTCGGCGGACCGGGAGAGTTCTAAGTCTCTCCCGGGCGCGCTCCGCCATGGCCCAGGGTCAGTCGGGGTGCGAGGGATATGCTCTATGGGCAACCTTACACCCCGGCGTCTGTAGACCCGAGACGGCGTGCGGTTTTAGTCGGTTCAAGCCCGACATAACCGCCCCCGCTGGCACGCGGGGGGGTATCCGAAGGGATTTCCGCACGATAAAAAAAAAAAAAAAAAAAAAAAAAAAGGGCGCGCTCCGCCACCTCCTTCGCGAGCATTACATGCTCGCAGAAGGAGGCGGCAGCGGCCCACGCGCTCGCGCTCCGCACCATTGCCGCAATCATGCTGCCGAGCGAGAGGACTCCCACCCCGATGGCTGCCACGAGGTCACGCCTCGGCGCCTCCCACGCCGGGCAGTCCGCCAGCGTGTGCAGCCCTGAGTCCTCGCTCGCGTCGCAGTGATGACACTCAGGCGTTGGCTCCTTCCTGATCCGATGCAGGTGGTCCCCGAAGCACCCCTTCCCGGAGATCACCTGCGTCAGTCGGTAGGAGAGGCTTCCGTGTCGCCTCTCCAGCCAATCCTCCATGATGGGCCTTACCGCCGCTATTGCGGCGTGCCCTGCGCTTGGTTGCCCAAGTCGTTCCTTCCACTCCACCACGATGGCCTGGCGGAGCTGGGACTGCACGGCCTCGATTTCTCGAGGCTCGGGGTTCCATCCCTGCTCCCGCACCTCCTTTCGCCACTGGTACAGTTGCGAAAGGGCTCTCGCTTCCAGGTCCCATGGCGGAGTTCCGGCAAGGAGACTCGCCGCCTCGAAGGAGATCGTGCGGTACCCTCGGATGACCCTGATGGCCAGAACTCGCTGCGGAGCGCGCAGCATCTGCACAGTTCTGGTCCTCAGGGCCTCCGCCCATATTGGGTACCCATACAGGGCCATGGACCGCACGATCCCCGCGTAGAGTCTCCTGCAGGAGTCATCGAGCCCCCTCATGTTGGGCAACAGCCGAGCCAGAGCAAGAGCTGTGCCCTTCAATTTGGGGGCCAGACTTCGGATGTGCTCTCCGAAGTCCCATCGGCCGTCGAGCACGAGCCCCAAATATTTCATTTGGGGCTTGATGCCGATGCGATTTCCTCCCACGATGAGACTGGATCCCTCGGGTGGCTTGCTCCGAGGCCCATGGAAGAACAGGGTCTCGGTTTTATGCAGGGCCACCTCGAGACCTAGCCGCCGGATCCGCCTAACGACTTGGGCAACCGCGGTCGTGGCCTTTCGGGTCGCTTCGCGGTACGTCGCCCCGCACGCCGTCACGAGCGTGTCGTCCGCGTAGCACGTGACGGCGGCACCGCCTGCGAGCTCACCGCGAAGCACCCAGTCGTATCCGATGTTCCACAGGAGCGGCCCAGGACCGATCCCTGTGGAACACCGCACGACATTTCACGCCGACCGAGACCGGTCACGGTTGGGTAGATGACGGCTCTCTCCGTCAAATACGCCCCGACTATGCGGCGGAGGTAGAGAGGCACTTCGTGATACACGAGCGCCTCCCTAATGCAACTCCAGGGCAAGGTGTTGAACGCGTTGGCGATGTCCAGGGACACCGCCAACATCACCTCACCCCGGGCCACTGCATCCTCCGCCAGAGCCCTCACGCGCATGATGGCATCCACGGTGGAGCGCCTCTGGCGGAAGCCATATTGGCCATCCGCCAGGTCCGGCCCCACTCTTGAGAGGTGCTCGACGAGGCACTTCGCAATTACTCTTTCAAAGAGCTTGCACACCTCGTCGAGCAACATGGGCCGGTAGGCGGACGGCGAGTCCGCCGGGCGCCCCTCCTTTCGGATGAGGACCAGTTTCCCCGTCTTCCACAATTTCGGAAACTGGCCCCGCTCCAAACATGCGCTGAGAAGCCCTCTCAGTCGGGGCTCGAGAGCGTCGTCGACTAGAGCTAGGACCCACGCTCGGCCTGGAATGCCGTCGGGTCCCGGGGCGGTGTGTTTGGCTCTTAGCCTTCTCACCGCCAGCTCTAGTTCTACCCAAGTGACCTCGGGCACGTCGTTGTCTTCCACGTCGGGTGCCATGCGCAACCGAGGCGGAGTCATCTGCGGTGGAACATGTTCCACCGCCCGCGCTTTGAACAGGGAGCCAACAACTCCTCCGAGCAGATCCGGCTGGAGACACCGGGTTAACGGCGGGGCCTTGGGGCGCAGCTTGCCCCTCACCATCCGGTAGGGCCGCCCCCAAGGGTCCCGCTCCAGCGTCTCCAGCAGCTCGCGGAAAGCGTCCCGTTTGGAACGCCTTATCTCCGCTCGGAGGGCTCGTCTGGCCTCCCTGTATCCCTCGTACAACTCCGCCTCTCGGGCCTCCGCATCTGCGGGGCCGATGTGGAAGCCTCGGATACAAACGGGAATAACGCTAGGAGGATGATGGAAGCATTCGCGGGTCACGCTAAACGCCAGGAGGAACGCCAAAATCAGGAGGGTCGTGTGCTCCCTGGGTGTCGGGGTGCGCCCCTAAATACTTTATGGGCCCACCTTACACCACGGCGTCTGAAGACCCGAGACAGTGTGCGGTTTGAGTCGGTTCGAATCCGGCATAACCACCCAAAGGTTACACGACCCTTTTTTTTAAATTACTGTAAAGATCTATATTTCTATACTATACATTGTAGGGAGTAATCTCTGGACCTACTGAACGAACTTTGAAAATTCTATTACCAATAGAAAGCCACATTATTTACGAGTGTCAATAGCCTATATATCACCACGCTACTAACCAAGAGAGCGGAGCAGTAATCATAAATGTCCCATAAATTATATGAACACTAATAAATGACGGGCACATATGAATTATAGGGGTGCAACGAGGGTTCGGAATAGGATTTCCTTGTGCTACATAAAAGAAATGGTAGTAATAAAATTAAATTTTTAAGCATTTTGTATGCTTACTTTTTCAAAAGATTTAGATCGGAAAAAGATGTCTAGATAGCTCAGCTGGTCAAAGCATTCCCCCTGTAAGGGACTGGTCGCGGGTTCAAGTCCCGTTCTAGATGTTCTCTTCTTTTTGTTTTCTTTTTTTTTATATATACCTACTAGCGGCCCGGTACGTGCTTCGCTACGACAAGGCTTACCCGGGGTGCCCGGCAACGGACACTTGGGGAGGATCAATCCCTTCGGATACCCCCCACCGGCCAGCGGGGGTGGTTTTGTCGTGTATCGACTAAAACCGTACGGTGTGCGCACGAAAAAAAAAGTCTGAGAGATTTTCTTAATATTTTTTTCCGTAAACACAAAAAACAGCCAAATTGGTCAAGCCGTTTTCATGCTATGTCGTGACAACGGAAAACGGGTTTCATTTTTATATATATAGATTTAGGACACGTCAATTTGACTTCACCTCGCCTGATGGTAAGCTGAAGGTAAAGTCTCAGGAAAGAGGGTCACCATTACATACACGTACCATGTTAACAATGGTGGCCACTCAGCTTGACGGCCTCATCAGAAGAGGATTGCCGTCGCAGCACCGCGTGACACCCGCCGGTCCCACTAGTGCTGCGACCACAGCCCCCTGCCCGGCTCTGCACTGGCTGAGCCCTGAATGTTTACAAATGCAAGTAGTTACCTTAGTGGCCGCCCGGCGCGCTGCTGCACGCTCGCGCGGCGCGGGTGCCGCCACGTCGCGCGCGTCGAGGTCGGAGCCCGACAGCTCGCCCGAGCTGCTGCCGCTGAACGTCATGCGCTTGGCCTGTGCGCATACGCATAGTGTTATGTGTTATACCACTACACCACTACACCACTCTATCAGTTATACTACGTTTTCTCATTCTATTGCTGTATATGAAATTATAACATAACTTCACGCCTGTATCCCCGAAGGGGTAGACAGAGGTGTATTACACACCCATGATTCGCCAGGTATGAAGTTATAGTTGTGATTAATACCTTTTTTTCAGAGCAAAGTAGTGCATTGATTTGTTGTTCTGATGATTTACTTTTGTAAATGCAAATGGTTTTTTCTTATCTAAGTCTATTTCATTTGTATTCTAGTTTCCCCAATATAAGCCATTGTCGAAATGAGTCCTTTTAGGAATAATCAATATGAATAGTCATCTTCGAAAATGATAATTTTAAAAATATGTAATTTTAGGAATAAACACATTCCAGACTCAGTGATCGTTTCTGGAATAAGACATTTCCGTACTGAACTTAGTAAAACTACTCGACACACCTATATGCGAATGAATAATGACGGTTTTCTACTAAAACCTGTCACAGTAGTTGCACCAAAACGAAAATGAGTGTCAATTGTTCCCACCTTTATATGCTCTTAAATATAGAAGACCATGTCACTGGGTTCTTACCTTTTTAGGTTCCTTCTTAAACGCAAGTTTGGTCTGCTTCAGTCCATCTGTGCTACCCTTTTCGATTTTCTCTGCTTTTTCAGCCTTTTCTGGCTTCTCAGCCTTTTCTTTCTTCACCCGAGCAGCTTTTGGTTTCTTCTCATTGCTTGTAGGACTAATGCCTGTTGGATCATCCTGTAATATAAAAAAACCACTACCATATTAGATGTTGATCCTTATCCTCTGAAACATTTCATAAGTACATTAATGAATGTACAGATAATAAGAAAAGTTTCTGAACAGTAATAGAATTGAAGTAATAAGTATTTTAGTAATCCTCGAAGGTTAAGATTAAAGGCAAACAATAAGTTACTAGAAAAAAAGGCCGTTACTAGGCTTCGAAAAAAATAAAAATTTTTGCACAACTACCTAACCTTCCACAAAATCCATGATGAATAAATGTATTGATTTTACTAGCAATGGATTCCAAAGTTGAAGCAAAACTTCATATTTTCTAATAATTGTTGATAATTGAATATGTACTTGTACTTACCTACGTAAGTACGTACGTACGTACTTGTACTTATATGTACCACAACATTTGTGCAATTCGTATTGGAAAACAAGCAACTAATCGCTAGTTTCCCCTTACTGACTGCAAAAATGCTTTATAGCATGCGGACATTACGCCGCGTAGCACCAGTCCGTACTCAGCTTTATACATACAGATTTTGTATAAAATAGGTGAATAATTACAAACCGGATCATACTCCTTCTTGGTCTCTTTCCTGGTCTTAGCCTTCTCGGCAGCCTGTATCCTCTTTATGAGGTCCTCGGATATCTTGGGCTCGACTCGGCGACCATTGTCGGACGGCGCAGTATCCATTAGAGACTTGCGACTCTTCTTGTTAGCGGCCTGCCGGAAATAAAAGAGTGATGAGCAAATTTCTGGATCAGTAAAGCTATATAGCTAACGATGAAGACAGACTGACTTCGAGTCATAGTTGATCTGATTCTTTATGGTTGAGATGTTGATGATAAATCCACACTAAAATAATTGTTTGTTTGCTTTTCAATACTACAAAACTGGACCGATCCTAATGAGAATTGATAAGGGATCTGGAAATGAACACGGTTCCTTATATCCACTTTAAGTCTGCAAATAATCACAACGCCTTCCTGTTGGAAGCGGTTTCCGGTGCCTATAAACAGTTGCAACGCTTGAGGTTGCACTTTCGCATGTAACAGAAACATAACTCTAAGCGAGTAGTGTTGTATAACTGTCATACTTTGAATTTTTTTCAAGCAGCCGTGGAAGTCCTGTACGGCCTGCGCCCTAACATTTTTAACCCCCGCGGCCCCGACGCAAAAAACGACGGGGTGTTATGAGTTTGACGTCTCTCTGTGTGTGTATGTGTGTATGTGTGTATGTGTGTATGTGTGTATGTGTGTATGTGTGTGTATGTGTGTGTGTATGTATGTGTGTATGTATGTGTGTGTGTATGTGTGTGTGTATGTGTGTGTGTATTTGTGTATGTGTGTATGTGTGTATGTGTGTGTGTATGTGTGTGTGTGTGTGTGTGTGTGTGTGTATGTGTGTGTGTGTGTGTGTGTGTGTGTGTGTAAGGTAAATTAGTCGGGAGTGCTCTTAGCTAGTCAGGGGTTTTTAAATTTTTAATTTGATTTTCTCCTAACATTTTCTCCGTTTTAACCGACGAGTTCATTCGCCTCAGTGATAAGCGATGTACACAAGGACAAAATCGTGGTCAAAAAAGTAACAAAATATGCTAAGCTATAAACTTCGAAATAAAACAATGTTTCATTGGAAGTAGTAATAAACTTAATATAGTTCAACTTTAGGATACAATATCTTTAGGTAGCTTTAGATGGCCAATAACTTACCTTTATCCGTTCAATCTGATAAGCATGTACAGAATAAAACAATATTAAAATTACATTATACATGGACCCGAGGAGTTTGGGGCTAACTAGTAACTGAAAAGATGTTCATGTAGCAAGGTCAAGCAGTGCTAACCAGGTCAGACTTAGGATCTGTAAGCCATCGGTCCTGGACACCATAAGATAGTTAACAACAGGACTTTGATATCGCCAGTAAATTGTGGAGGTCAGATGGCAGACGCTTCATGTAAAATAGTTCAGCCATTACTAGCCAAACCCAACCTCAAATGAGTTGAGAAAAGTCTCGGAGGACGAAGAGATACCGATAGACATACGATATTAATAATACTTACATGAGCCTTGGCAGTCTTTTTATTAACATTGATATCCTGCTGTCTCTCCTTGTCTTCAACTTCTGCCAATCTAATCAGGAACTCATCCAGGTCGTCACACCATAACATCGACGGGGTTTTCGCTCTGTAAAGAACATTGCAACCGTCACAGACACATTCCATGTCACCTATCTGAGGCTTTCGCCTCGGGGTTTGGGGTCTACCTAATCCTCCTGTTTTTTTTTTAACCGAAATTACTAATATTCCCCCTAACCCTCCAGCTAAGCTAAATCGCTTGTGTTAGGAGTGGGTTCACGTCGGTAGTGTAATGGCCAGGATTCGAACCCGGGACCTCTCGATCGTAGGGTCGACTCCTTAACCACTAAGCTACAACTTTTATGGGAGCGACTGCCATCCCAACCTCGAAAGGTAAGCGCGCGCAAGACATCTCCCGTGTTAAATACTTCAATTATATATAGGTAAAATTACACAGAGCCAAAATCTTGGACTAAGTACTACATACTAAACTGAGTATAAAATATAAAAAAGGAAAAGGACATAAATTAATAATAATATAAATATTCTACGACATTCTACACAGTGCTTTCTAGACCCAAAGTAAGCATAGTTTAACTAGCTTGTGTTATGGGTTCCACAATGCGGATAAACATACTTATATACTTTTTTTTTTGTAAATACATACATATTATACATAGAAACAACCAGACCAATGCAAATAGACATATTCATGCATAAATGAACTAAAAAAAAGCATTTTGTAATATGGGTTCTAACATAACATAACTTCACGCCTGTATCCCCTAAGGGGTAGGCAGAGGGAGTAGGGGAGAGTATTACACACCCGCGAAATGAACTAATAAAAGCATAGTTTGTAATATGGGTTCTAGATACGTATTAAACATAGAAACACGCATAACTGACGAACGGTTCACCGCAACACTACACAGGGGCGTTATTCTGTTTGACAAAGAGTTTTAATCATAGTTAAAACGTGACTAAGTCGGCGGATTTCAATCGATTTACATAGAAAAAAAAACTGGCATAAAATTAAACAACGTAAATGTGTCTGCTAATACGAACGCGCGTAGTTACGTAACAGCTGGGCAACCTGAACAAGGGAGCAGTTCGTAAAAATTACGGATATAATGTATCATCACTTACTTGAGAGCATTCAGTTCCGAAAGCTTCTGGTCTCTCTGCTTGAGGAGCTCGTCCTTCTTCTCCTTGGTGAGCATCCACATGGACATACCCAGGAGGTAGTTGAACTTTTTCACTTCTTTTAAAGACTGGAATGCTGCTTCTGTAATGTTGAGTACACAAAAATATTAGCCGCCCCCCTTGTACATAATGTACATATTAATTACTAGCTGATGCCCGCGGCTCCGCCCGCTTGGAAGTCGGTATCATTTTTTGGTCATATCTGGTTCTCCGGTTCTACTTAACCCATTGCAATCAATCATACGGCAGATTTTAAGTCTGACCAAGACCTTTCTAATAGAAAAATCCGCATCAAAATCCACCCATTAGCTTTTGCGTCCACCGCGAACAAACAGACAGACATTAAAAAAAAAATTGTATTCGGTATCATTCATTTAACATAACCCAAGTCATTTTCTTCAAATATCTCCAATGTGCAGACACAACTAATTTTCAATTTCATAAAGTCAAAGTCAAAGTCAAAAACCATTTATTCTGCATAGACCATTAATACGGCACTTACAAAACGTCATAAAAAATAAATAATCTAATGTTTGGCAAATGGACCACCGGTTCGAAACGCGGCCCTGTCCTGAGAAGACTCCGGCAAGAAACTCAGCGGGCTGTTTTTTTTTTTGGTCTATTTACAAACATATTTACTTAACCTAAGTACATATTCCATTTGAGTAGCATAGAGAGAGAGCAAACAGTTCATATCCAAGCTTGTTTATCGTCTAAATAGTCTTGAATTTTATAGTAGCCTTTTTGGCAGAGTTTACTTTTAATTTGGCTTTTAAATTTATGAAGAGGTAGATTCTTCATTTCACTAGGAAGCTTGTTGTAGAAGTGTATACAGTTACCCTGAAAGGATAATAGTATAGATAGTCACATCTATTCTCCCAAAAGGCCTACGCAGGAGGGTGAATAAAGCATTGAACAAAATAGGTGCGCCTCTATTATATTTCCTCTCAGGGCTGAGGGGTCAGACGGCACTCGCTCCCATAAAAGCCGTTAAAGCCAAACCAAAGGGCTCCTAGATAAGAGATTGAATACAACTGGGAGCATTGCAAAGATGATGATGGTGCCAGTTACCTGGATCGATAGGTTTGCCCTTGTCTTTCTGCGGTTCAGGCTCATCTTCAGATTCGGCTTCTGGATCATCCTCCACAGCAGTTAGCCCCTGCATCTTACTAGCGCGTTTCTTCCATTCCGTGATAGGATCCGCAGAATAGCCTGTAATTTTATATTATATTTTAATCACACTTATATTATTCTACATATTAATTATGGGTGATTTAATTTATATATATTTTAAATGCTTGATCATTAATTTTTTTTTCTTTTTTCAAAAGCGTAATTACGAGTAGTTAATCGCTCCAGCTAAGATAAAATGACATATTTTAGGAGTGGGGTCACGTCGGTTGTGTAATGGCCAGGATACACACACAATAGTCGCAATAATCAATAGATACAGTTGGAAGTAGCCGCCTTGAAAGTACTGGCTTGAATGCACAACCCACAGGAATCTATTTCCAAAATGGAAGTCAATGGGGGAGGCCTATGTACAGCAGTGGACTTCCTACAACTGTTTTCGTATGAAAGAGCAATAAACATCCATTCATCCATCCTCATGAACATCTCCATAATTTTAGTAGGATCCGAAATTTTGTACTCATCAGCCTTATAGTAACTTACCTCTCTTAATAAGTTCTTCAACCATAACTTTTCTTTTCTTGTTTTCCACCACAAGTCCTTTATCACACTTCTCCAGAATAAACCTTGCCTGGTTGGACAGCTTATCCGCCTCTGCCTGTAACTGTCCCTCGCGATATTCCTTCCGCCTTGCATAATACTTTAATCTTAGTTCATAGAAATCGCGGAGAATTTCCTCAACCTTTTCATATCTAATAAAAAAAAAAATTTACATGAGTAATGGTCATACCATACATACTACTTTTTGACAGGGTACAGGGAATACTGGAACACCTATACCTATTTAGGAGGACCTGGGAAATAATTGTAATAGTAGTAGAGGTCTGATATCTGTTCAGTGATCAGTGTCCTCATTAAGAAATATACCTTGACACAAAAATCTTGATCAAACATCAAAAAGTTTGTACAAACCAAAAATATCAAAAAAGAGACTGATCAACCAATGATTGGTTGATTGGCACGCCTCCGCCGACTCACCGTCCTCACCTGCAAGCCGGTACACTTGCTGATTGACAGACAAGTCTTGGGTGCAGGCTTTTCTCGCAAGTTGAGAGGTCAGATGGCAATCACTCCCATAAATGCCAAAACAAACCAATAAAAGTAAGAGCAGGAGAGCGGATCCAGTCTCGAAACAAGCAAGCTTTGGATATGACTAGGATTGGCGCTCAGATGCAGAGAATAACTGCTTGATCACAGGCGGGCTATGTACTAAGCTAGATTGAAAAATATATACTATAAGACTCACTTCTTAAGGCAAACATTGTGGTCGAAAGCATTCATACAAGTAAGTGAAGTGGTGGTCTGCAGCTTGAATACTTTGTGAACTCCCTCTGCTTCCACTTCGGCGAGCTTGCCTGGCAACAGGCTCACCACAAATCGGACTGTTGTGTCAGTGTTATAATCCTGTAATGATAATTATAAAACTTTACAAACTAATGACTATTTATTAACATCTTCCGGACCCAAATCAACCTTTTGATCGGCAGGTGGGTACAACGAACAAGGCTCTAATATTGATTAAAATCAGAAAGAAAGCGCTCTAGTCTGTTCTTACCTTATACTCCGATATCAATGGTTTCACTTTATCTGTCCCGAGCATAGGCTCCAATACATTTTCTTTATAATTCTGTGTCCATGTCCCAACTGGAAGCTCGGTAATTTCAATCTTTTCGCCGGGCAATATGGCCGCCTCACCGGATATGACGTATTTGTCACTAAAACCTTCGATAGTACCTCGGAAGTTCTTGTACCAAGGGTGCATCGGTTTTGGCTCTTCGCCATTTAACAAGCGTCTGTAAATGTATAGTATAATATATATATATATCTATATAGTAAAGAGTTTATATTTTACCCATTATGCACTTTATTAACACTTTATAGTTATAGAGTTAGATCGGAAAAAGAGAACATCTAGGACGGGAAACTATATAGTTGTCATATGAACTCTCGTGGCTAAGTGTAATCGAGAGTTTAACAGATAGCAAAGTTAAGCAATACCAGCCGGGTCAGTCTTAAGATGGGTGACCATTCTAAACAAATTGGACCCCTCCGTGCCTCGGAGAGCACGTTTAACCGTCGTTCCCGGTTGCCATACTAACATCTGTGACAGTCATTACGGGTAGCTACCCGTAATGACTAATAAGTCCGAGCCCTAATAAGTCCGACAACCTGTCTATTTACAGAACTTCGATATCGCCAAGTAAATAATAATAATAATAAATAAATATTCTACGACATTCTACACAGCGCTTTCTAGACACTTGAGACACTTGAGACTAGTACTTGGCTTGTAGGGGTCTGATGCCAATCGCTTCACATATCATATAGTAAGTCGACCGTTTCGTAGTTATAGTGGAAGCTGACCCTAACCTTATTGTTGTCGGGCAAAAGGCCTTGGAGGGCAAAAAGAAAAAAAATATGACTACAGTTTCCCAAAAGCTGAGCAATTATACAAAATTTAAATTATTTTACGGAAATGAAATGAACACAAACCTAAGATTTTCACAGATATCTCTGGGATTATAGTTAGGTATCTTGGTGGACCAGCCAGTGCCGATACCCTCGGCGCCGTTCACGAGCACCATGGGCAAGATGGGGATGTACTGGATTGGCTCAATTTTCTGGTTATCTTCGAAGTCGTGCTATAAAATCATATAACATTATGAAAATAATAACATGTATTTCACCCTAAATATTTTATGTACTTTGCACGCAAATTAAATAATATATTTATGTTAAATAGGGTTAAGAGATGGCCCTCAACGAATATACATAGACAAGTGAAAAAATCCGTTCCCGCAGGGGGAACGCACAGGTAGATTTCGTGAAGCAATTAATATTATTTTATATAGAGAACTACGGACTTTAAACAGTTTAATTTTTTTTTCTCGAAAACGGTAACTTTTAGCGAAAAACTTTTCAGACATTTATTTTAGACTTAAAAATGGCCTATCGATTAAAAATGTTTCCGACGGCAAGAATGTTCACCGATTAGAAGTTATGATTTTTTTCCCGAAAAATTTTGGTTTTTCCCCCCTCCACTTTTAGTTAAAGTTTTAATCTTATAGGTTTGTAATTAAAAGTTGTTGGTATTCAGTATACTATGGGATAAAATTAGAACGGTTCGAATATCTTTCATGGAACGTGAAATTTTGAGGAAAAACTGATTTCACAAAAAGTGAGGCCCTACCGTCCCCTTAGGCCGGATTCCACCCGTTCACGAACTTAAACTAAGTTTACACCCAAGCAATTTTTGACCGCAGTTTGAAAGCGATCGGGGCAAAAATGCGACCGTGAGAGTGCCGCAAATTTTGGGAAGTGGAACCATACATACATATATATATAAATATAAACTTTTTGACCAGTGGTCATTTCGGACTCAGGGGGTCATAACTAGACCTCCTATTAAGAATTTTTTTTTAAATTCGACAGTAGTCAAGAAACCAATAGGTAGATCGATTTCATCGAAATCTACCTAAAAACTATTTCTCACAGATTCTATCGCGAATTATTTTGCGGATGATCCAGTTTCGTTTTCATTTCAGCAACGGTGGTTACGGTTAGTTTGAATCTGTTAAAAATAGTTTTATTTTAATGTGTAAGATTCGCGTAAGCTTTTGACTAGATCATAGGCAAAGTCAGTCAATATGGGTTTCTGTTTTTTAATTTCACTAATGATGAGAACGGAATTTAGTTCGATTTAATGCGATTAAATCGAACTAAATTCCGTTATATAATCGAGTAAAACGTGAGAATTAAGTTAAGTCAAATGGATTTTCACTGGTGAAAGCTAAGTGAAAATTATTGAGTAAAACGTGATAATGCATTTTAGTTTTAATTGAATTCGGTTCTCATTGGTGATGACTCTTTGACTTTGGTGCACACAATGTTACATAATTTTGGTTTGGTTTCGCATATGTACCAATTAACAACCATCTTACGCCCAGTGCACTACTGGCCGTTAAAGTGCCAGTGCCATACAAAAAGTACCACATTTCTAGTATACTTACAACAAGTAAAGGGTCATCATGCGGGTGGAATATGAGCCGTGTGAGCGGCGACATAAGAGTGTGAATGTAACGGGGACTGGCCGAATCCTTGCCTCCGTTGAGTCGCGAACCGAACTGACCGTGCGGTTCTAGGAGATTTATGTTGTTCGAGCCCACGTAGTTTTGCGCCAGATTTACTATTGTCATAGCTAGGGATTGTTCACCTGTGGATGCAGATTATATTATGTTAGATAAGATAGAATTTACTGTTAAAAGTAGTTTAACTCATTCTAACTTAAAGATCATCTTAGGTAAAAAACATAGTTTAAGTACTCCGCACGGAGTGCCTCCTTACCTCCGCCGCATTGTCGAGGCATACCTATCTGAGAGGGCCATAGTTTACCCGAGCTGGCTAGGGCCAGGGCGGCGAGAAGTGTCGTGCGGTGTTCCGCAGGGGTCGGTCCTAGGGCCACTCCTGTGGAACATCGGATACGACTGGGTGCTGCGCGGTGCGTTGCTCGAGGGTGTCAGCATAGTTTGTTATGCTGACGACACCCTCTTGATGGCGCGGGGAGTAACGTACCGAAGTGCGGCACTAAAGGCCACGGCAGGGGTTGCTCAAGTCGTGGGTCGAATACGGCGGCTGGGACTCGAGGTGGCTCTACACAAATCCGAGGCTGGGGGCCACCTGCGGGAACCAGTATAACCGTAGGGGGCGTAAGCATCGGCATCGAGCCCACGATGAAGTACCTTGGGCTCGTACTCGATAGCCGATGGTACTTCGGACCTCATCTCCGAAGTCTGGTCCCGAAACTGAGGGGGGCTGCGGCCGCACTATCGCGGCTGATGCCCAACGTTAAGGGACCCAACGCCCCCACTAGGAGACTGTACCTGGGGATCGTGCGGAGCATGGCCCTATACGGGGCCCGCGTATGGGCGGAGACTCTAGCGGCCCGCAACGTGGCTGTTCTAAACAGCCCGTTAAAGGCGATGGCCGTCAGAGTCATCAGGGGGTATCGCACGATCTCCGTCGAGGCGGCATGTCTCCTAGCCGGGACCCCTCCATGGGACCTGGAAGCGAGAGCCCTTGCGCTGCTGTACCAGTGGCGCAAGGAGGCGTTGGAGAGGGGCCATAGGCCGGAGTCCCGAGAAATCAGGGCTCAGCGGTCCCTGCTCCGCCAGGAACTCATGGAGACATGGAAGGTGCTACTTGCGCACCCAAGGTGGGGGGAATCCACCATTGCGGCGGTGAGACCGATCATGAAGGAGTGGTTGGAGAGGGACCATGGGGACCTCTCCTACCGGATGTGCCAGATGGTTACCGGACACGGGTGTTTCGGTAAGTATCTGTGGCACATCCACCGGGAGACAACGCCGCAGTACCAGCACTGCGAGGATCCTGGCGAAGACACGGCGCTCCACACGTTGGTGGAGTGCCCTGCGTGGGCGAGTCAACGCCGGGATCTCGTTGCGGTCCTGGGCGTGGACGTTCTCTCGTTGGAGACCATGGTGAGGGCCGTGGTCTCCGACGGGAGCAAGTGGCACGCCGCCGCCTCTTTCTGCGAGCAGGTAATGCGCGCGAAAGAGACGGCGGAGAGGGAGCGGGAGAGAACCCTGCCCCTCGAGTTTCGCAGTCTGCGGCGAGGACGCCGCAGACTCATCTACGCCCGGGACTACCGACCTCCATGATCGGGGCCTGAGGACGGCAGTTGGCCGACTCGCCGTCCTTACAGAAGCAGGCCGTGGCGGAGGCGTGTCGTGTGTGCCTTACACACGCCTGCCAACTCACCGAAGCGGGTTAGAACCCGACCCCACCAGGCGAGGCCGCGGTGGCCAAAGTCCGCCGGCAACCCTGGGGTTATCCTTTCGAGGGCTTACCCGGGGTGCCCGGCAACGTACACTTGGGGAGGACACCGTGCGGTTTTAGTCGATACACGACGTACTCCGGTCCAAGTTTAAATGTGCCCTTTATTAAATTTTTACTGCAACATGAAATTGCACTAGGTACCACAAAAGGCAATTTTTTTATTTTGGCCTAAGGCCGTCTGCTGCCTCATGCGGCGTTTGCATTTGCTGTAAATTGTATGTATTTTTTGCACAAAATAGGTGCCCAATGCAGCGAACGGCCTAAGTAGCCCTCTTCTTGAGGATTACAAACATAATTTATTACAGATCAATTATTATAGGATATGATTTAAGCTTCCGATAATAAATTGATTTTGTTTTTCCTAAATAATAGGGGTTTGTCCGCAAAATAGTAGATCTGTCGACAAAATGTAGTCAGCCAAACAATATAAAAACAATGTATATTGTAATAATGTATAATATTGTTTATAGGGTACATAAACCTTTTATTTTGAGAACAAAATGTTTATTCATGGAATGAACTACGATTTTATTTGGTAATCGTTTCTGGTGACACTTTTATTTGTGAATGAAATTTTATTTTACTGCTAATGAAAATATTTCGGGGCGACAGATTTTATTAATTAGATAATTACAAGTTCATGAGAACTGTAAACTACTTTTTATTCCGGGAATAGGTTCCTTGGGTTGCGGGAACGGGATCCGAATTCTACGCGGGCGGAGTCGCGAGCAACAGCTAGTGAAGATATAAATATAATTACCATGATGGTATGCCGAATGTTCTGCAACCGAACCAGCCAACTGAGCTACTTTGACCTCGCGTTTGTCATTACGTTTTATACACGTGAAGATCACCTTACGTTGGCCAGGTTTCAAACCATCTACCATAGAAGGTATCGATCTGAAAAATAATTATGATTCATAAATGGCCTAACAATATAAATTTTAAATCAGATCTTGGGGTCAGACATTATTGGAATGTCTGACCCAAGATCTGATTTAAAATTCGCCGTATACTTACAAAAGGGTAGGCAGAGGCTTTCTTTTTAGTATTCACAAACATTTTGCCAGCTGTATTTTGGTTCCCAGGTTAAGAATATCAGGGAAATGACAAAAAGATTCACTTAAACTTGGCTAAAAGCATTAAGCTGCCTCCAATTAGGTAGATGCACAAAATAACCAGCCAAATGCAGGTGTTTTATACGCCCCTGCCTACCCTGTCTTATCCTAGATGTGAGTGTATACTATGTGTCATGAGAAGTTACTGCAAGTTATTTATATTACTATAGTTATATTATATTATATATATAGTTCGTTTTATTTTAATTAGTTCACTCACCTCACATTATCACCGTTGGAAAAGAGTACCAGCTCTAAATTGACGAAATCTGAATATGAGACAGCCTTTGTGTCTTTTGTGTACAAATATCTCTCCGGTAGACCAATTTCTTTTCTTCTCTTAACTTCGTCCATATGATTGGTCAACCATTCTTTACGTTGGTCAGCACCTTTCTTAGAAAATGCCAACTCAATATGGTGGTCATCTGTAGGGCCACCGTATTTAAACCTAATCCTGTGCCTTTCCATATTCTGAAAGTATTCTTTAGCCTCATTCGAAGTTGAGGTACCCAAACCTTTGTAGTACTTTATAGTGTACGTGTGATGGTTCTCAGTGTTGTTCTTCCACTCCTCAAATTCAGGTAGCGAATAGAAAGATATCTCTTTATCTTTCTTTTTAGCTTTTACAATAGGAGTAATAAACTCTTCCAAGAATGGCAGTTTTAATAATTCTGGCCAGTTGTGGTGAATGAAGTTTATAATCAGTCCTTTGATGTGAGATCCGTCCTGATCCTGATCAGCCATGATCATCACTTTTCCATATCTCAGGGACTTCAAGTCATCCACGGAATTGTATTTTTTCTTATACTGGAGCCCAAGAATTTTGATCAGATTATTAATCTCTACATTTTCTAATACTTGCTTGTGTGATGCGTCTCTTACATTGAGAGGTTTACCCTTCAGAGGGAAGACGCCATAGTGATCTCTGCCGACGACACTGAGTCCTGATACAGCCAAAGTCTTGGCTGAGTCTCCCTCAGTAAGAATGAGAGTACACAAATGTGCATTCTTAGTCCCTGCATCATTGGCATCTTCTAGTTTTGGAATTCCTTTCAGCTTACTCTGTTTCTTTCCTGACGCCTTTACAAGCTCCGTTTGAGCCTTAAACTTGGCCCATGTCAACACAGACTCCATTAAACCAGATTTTGTCACACCCGTTATGAATTTCTCTGAATAAGTACACTTAGAACCAAAACTTTTAGCTTGCAATGTCATGAATTCTTTTGTTTGCGAGTCAAAGGTTGGGTTTACAATCAGACAATTTACGAACAACCACATGTGGTTCTTAACCTGCACAGGTTTGATATTAACACCGCCTTTGTTCTTCTTCTTCAATATTTCTATAATATTTTTTACAATACTGTCGGTTACTGTATCAACATGCTTGCCTCCTTTAGTTGTAGCAATTGAGTTTACGAATGAAACTTGCTGGAAGCCTCTGTCAGAGATTGTGAGAGCTATTTCCCATCTTTCATTAACTTTTTCATATACTACTTTCAATGGCTGCCCATTTTCGTCTTCTTTGCCTTTTATGTATAAATCTACATAGTCTTTAAACTTATTTATCTTTAAGCGTTCTCCATTAAGATAAACCTTAACACCTGCTGTTGTCATAGCGACGTCGTAAGCTCTTCTGCACATAAGTGCAACAATATCATCTTCTAGCTTCTCCATCTTGAACTTGCCTAAGTCAGGACTGAATGTCACCTTGGTGAAATCGTCATCTTTACCGGATTCCTTAATCTTCGGTTCGGAAGCTTTAGTCATGTTAGAACCCCAGGTCTGTTTGAAATGTTTCTTGTACTGCTTTGATGCAGTTTCAACTGTAAATTTTGTGGAGAAAATGTTACACAATTTGGCACCGTAACCATTCCTACCACCCGTTACTTTTTCTTCTTCGTCATTGTAGTTCGAGGATGTCAGTAGGTGACCAAAGATCATAGTTGGTACAAACATTTTTTCCTCTTTATGCATCACAACAGGTATACCACATCCATTGTTATAAACAGATATTGTATTTTGTTCTTGGTTTATATCAATTTTCAATACATCCATTTTACTGTCTCTCTGCTTGTTATCAGCTGCGTTCACTAATATTTCGTCAAATATTTTATATAATCCTGAAATTTTGAAAAAAAAATTTGAAATTTTAAAATGACCAGTCATTAAGTGAAATGCAATACTACAAATGCATAAGCATGTATAAATTGACGGGTTCGCGATAAATCTAAACACCAAATACAACTATTCAACACCAGTGCCACATAATGGATTTATTTTCAAGAAATTTCACTTACCTGGTACATAATTCAATTCTCTTTGGACCATACACTCCTTAGTCTTGTCAAAGACCCACATGGTCTCTGTAGTCCGCTCAACGGACCCAATGTATGTGTCAGGTCTGAGCAATATATGTTCCAGCTGTGTTTTCTTTTGATATATCTTCTCTATAGTGCCTTTACCAGCCTTTGCAGGAGGCGGTGCATCACCCGTCCCATTTTGAGACACGGTGTTCATTTTGTTGAACATTGTCTGTAAGAAACCAAGTAGTAGTTAAAGGTAATAAACATAACACAAAAAATATTACAACGGCCTCTGTGGCGTAGCAGTAGTGCATTCGACTGCTACGACAGGGGGCGCGGGTTCAATTCCCGCTCAGTGCAAATATTTGTATGCATGAATATGTCTATTTGCATTGGTCTTTCTATGTCTATAAGTATGTATTTACAAAAAAAAATATATAAGTATGTTTATCCGCATTCTGGAACCCATAACACAAGCTAGTTAAAAGATGCTTACTTTGGGTCTAGAAAGCTCTGTGTAGAATGTTTATTTATTACAATGGAATAATGGCGCGGGCCATTATTCCATTGTAATTGGAAACTTCAAGAGTTATTTATTCATAATCTCATGGATGGATTTTTATGTTATAGAAACTTTACTTGCACTTTTGCATTCTTAAGTATTGGTATTAAGCAAATGAAATAACAATTTGAAGGTTCAGCAAGTCCATAAGCCCTTTTGAACTTTCACATTCCATGATATACAATAACTATTAACTAACGAGAATTAATATGATCATGGCATAGATATATATAAATACATATGTTTGATATGCAAACATCAGACAATTCAAAGGTATGTATGTACTTATATCATGATTGTGTTGAGTACTGCTAACAATATTGTATCCTGTCCTCTTGAGAATCAATCACATGCAAGCAGCTAGGTGTGACCCTTTATAATGTCTGCTTTGCTTTGTCATCATCAGGCCATTAGTGATTTTGTCTGACATCATCAGGCTATCAGTGATTTTTAAAGAGGTTTATTCCTTGTGGTCCTCAAGAATGCTTTCCAGAATGCTATGACCTGGGAGTCTTCCAATCTAGAGTGAATAGGGTCACTTCTAGGCAAGCATGCAGCTGAGATAGTGGTCAAAAGTGAGACAATCAGCTATAATAAAAAATTTAAAAAAAGCATGGTGGCCTGTGTCTACACTAATTTCCAGAGATGTTAACTCCCTACCGGGCAGTTTTGCTGCCTGGCACGAGCAATATGCAAGTTTTCTTATTTCCAAACTAATTCATTCTTAGATTGATATATAATATAATTTGTGACTAATAAATAATTTCAATTCCTGATTGAAAAAATTTGAATATATTTAGGACAACAACATTAATATTTTCCGATCTGCCCTTGTATAGTGTTTTAAGAAAGCCATTCTTCAAACATTGCATTTTAGGATGCTACTAAATCTGGTGGATGGATCTGGTAGGTGGAGGTGAACTGTTACATTGTACGTACTCTCTATACCTATATGGGCTGTGAGTTTCAGTTGCTGTCAAAACCATAAGTGCTCTACTTCAGTTACATTTTTGTTGTTTAAAGAATCCAAACAACAAAAATACACAGGATATTACATTATTATTTTTGTTAAAAAAAATTGTATATTTGGAGAATACTACCCAAATGGGGGACGGGTTTACCTGGCTAGGCCTATATGTACATAAAAAAAGTAAAAAGTATGTCATGATGTCCCTCAACTTATATTACAATGTGGTCTCAATACTGTCACAATATCAAAAGTGTACCGTGTTGAGTGCCAGAAGTCATACTTTGTTCTAATTCACACACACTGTTTAGTGCATGTTCTGTTGCACTCAGGTTTGCATTAAGCTAGATTAAAAATTTGCCTAATTTTGATTGACCATTTTCAACCACCAGAGTCATACTACCTCTATTTTAAATATAAGATCATTACTAAGCTTAAAAGAAGATTCCTAATAGCCATGAGATTTATAACGAAATATTTAAATTTCCTTCTCATGCTCATATATCTCTAAATTTTCTGAACGGATAGTGAAATTCTAAGACTCCACCAGCTCATTGCACATCATATTGTCTCCCTTAAGGCAACCTTGCCCATACGTTGTTTTCATAACAATAGATGAGGCATGTTTTAAACATATTATCTACTGTAATAATATAATAAGAAAACTCAAAAACATTGATGCAGCAGCCATTAGACAGGTAAGTGCGATTGACAAGAACAGTTATATTTTAAAAACTAACGCAAGCTATGTGTTACACAGAGGGTACTTGAAACATTGCGAAGTGAAAGCCAACCGTAAGCCTAATAAACCAAATGCTACTAATACTAGATAGGTCAAGTAAATACTCAGCGAATTCTAAAAACATGTACCTAATAATTCAAGTACTTTTAACATTCAGTTGTAAATTATTGGCCCAGGGTTTTACAGTTGCAATTAGTGTAAGTCTGAAATCATAATCTCTGTGTTAAATACATGGAAATCTGAATAACAATTACACAAGTTCAATGCGATATGTAATAGGAAGTAAATAATACAATTTGGCCGTTAACGATCAAAATGCCGCCAAATGCTTCCCTTACCTTTATATCAGCCATCTTGCTAAAGGAACTTTTATAACGAGTGCGATCAACGCTAAACAGCGGCTGTCTCAAGACCAGACCAAAACGTATTTTAATTACGCTCGTTGTTAAAAAATATCATTTTTATATATTTTATTTTGCAAATTCAAGATCTCGATGCTACAACGAAGACGCTATGAATAGCCCTAAACAATTTCTTTTATTTTTTCTATTGTATTTGTTTGTAACTTGGCACTAGTCTATGGTGGTCTATGGCTTAGAGATAGTATGAAAAAAAAGCAACACTGGTGGTTTAAAAAAAAACGGTTTTTTAATCCTGTCATAATATGTCAGTATGGAATTGGTCTATATCTACAATAGTGAGCTTAGAGAATACCATTGAACATAACAAAAAACTTGACATTGGCGAAATTGCGGTGATTTTATTGCAGAAGCCATTCTAAAAGAAGAAGAAGAAGTGATTTAGAGCAACGCAGGTATTGGTACGTGCAATACCATAGGGAGATATTGTACTTAACTTGCCTAGCACTCAGTGTTTTGTCTATGCGGATGACCTTGCGCTTGTTGTTCAGCTTCGAATACAATGAATCATCGCTCATATTCGCGCTGAATGAACTTGGTGATTACTACGACGACAATGCCCTTCAACCAAACCACACTATCATGGGTGAAATGCACACTATCGTGTTTTCGACACACGATAGTGTGCATTTCACCTCCGTTATCCTAGGTCCCAAACCGTCCTATACATGCTTGCAGGCATAGCTCCAACAGATGTTCGGTGAGACGTAACTTTTGTAGTGGAGAAGCAAAAACTAGAAATAGAACCCCAATATCCACTATGAAATGCCTTCCGTTCGTTTTAAAAACCGCCGAAGTAGTATTTTACCGTTCCTACCATGGCGAGTGTTCCGACAAGCTCTTCCAACTAGCTCCACCCTCACCTTTCCTATACAGAACAACACGTTCAAGGCTGAAGTATCACCCTTATACGGTGCAAACAATTCCATGAAGAACCAAGCGGTTCGACGCCTCTTTTCTTTACCGCACCATAAAGACTTGAAATTCTTTATCAGTACACGTGTTTGCTTCTTCTTACAGTCCCGGTGATTTCCCATGTTGATTCCAAAACTCTACCAAAGTGTAGGAAAGTAATATGCTAGTTTCCTACACTTGCGCACGTTGTCGAAAACATTATATCTAAAAATCCACTATTTTACATTATAAAAACTCGAATTTAGACCAACTTTAGAAAATGAAATAATGCCTTCCTTATGTGCTTTTTTTGCATTGGAGCCGATACTTTAAATTCATCTAGTTATTGAATTATCAGCAGAAAAGTGTTAATGAAACTCGTTTAATTTCGATTAAATCTTGCATGCTATGCTGATTTTCACAAACATCGTCCCGTCTCTAATTTTCTGCTGACAGTTTATACACAAAGTTCACTCATTAGAGCTGTCTTAAGTTAGCGGGATGAAACGGTTTTTTTAGTTAAATCAACTATTTGTCAATTGTTCTTCATAGTTCAATTAAAAGGGGCAAGGTTTAGTTGATTTTTACATTAAAAATAAAAACCGGACAAATAATTATTTCATGAAACAATGAGGAATAAAAAGAATAAGAAATAATATAAAGTGTATTTCTCCTCAAAAAAATATGTTAATATCGAACAAAAAAAACATTTGGAGAACAATTGACGAACAGTTGATTTAGCCAATAAATAATTTCAACCTACCAACTTAAGACAGCCACTCATAAGTGAGGTTTAATGATGTAACTCCGGGGTTCTCTCTCTCTATATATAGTTGGCACATATCTGTTGGGAGATACTTTCAAGTATAAAGTTTTATTTACATTTATTAAAAAATTATACAGTGCTCAGTAAGATTTAAAAACAAATAGGAATAACTGAATTATAACTCTTTCAATAGAAGCTGCTATAGCAATATGGTTCAGTTGTTAAGAAATATAGAACTATTTATAAATGAAGAAAATTTCAAATGAAGATCGTTTGCTATGGAGGCTTTTCTAGTAAAAGTGCATTTTGACCATAGATTATTATAAATATACTAGAAAATTTTGACGTTAGCTTTACGGGTTAAATATTTCTAGGATCTGGCAACATTAAATACACTGTCAAAAATGGAAATCGCCCAATGGCTCCACGTTAGTATCTATTTATTAATCTGTGCTCCAGTCTCAAAAAAACGTTATCCAAGCCAAAAATACTACAAAAAAATCTAATGTCAAATATTACAATTTACAATTCTCTTAGCAGTTTGCAGTGTTTTTGTAGGTTATGTTAAAATAGAAACTAATAAAACTTAACTTAATAATTAATGAAATGTCGCTAATAGCGTATGCGTCCACTGCAGTGAAACGTCTAGCTGCTTTACAGCTTCCCAACAAATGGAAAACTTGTATTAATAACATAAAACCAATGACCTATAGTTCCGTAACAACTAAGACGATTCACGATGTGAATACGAATGTTATCAAAGATGTGGTGCTATTTAAATACGAAAACCCAAAATTCTACGTGTATATGAATTTATTTGCCATACTTCAATATGTATTTTGGTCGTATCTGGGGCTATTTGCATTTACTACACTGAGAGACGCGCCTGTTGATAAGTCGAAAATAGACGACGATACACCTTGGTTTAGAAGAATAAATCTTGGAGAAAATAAGTACAGAAACAGTTTAGGAACTATCTCCGTAGTAATAGGTAGGTTTTAGCATAGTTCGGTAATTAGCATAGAATGATTTAAGTATGTAGTACTTGCATAAAAGGGAAAAAAATAATTGAACTTGATTATATTTAAATGATAATAAATAATATTGACGCAGAGGGCCACTGTCTTTTCTGAGGTCATCCAACCACCCGACATTCAAAATACAATAATATATCACAGTATTGTATTTTTGTTTCAGGCACTGGGTCCCTCTTCATGATATGGATGTATACCCTTCGCTCAGTTCGTTATCTAGTTCTCAAAAAAGGTGGTAGGCATTTGACAGTGGTCACATATACACCGTTTGGTAAAAACCGTATGATGCAAGTGCCTTTAGAAAATGTTTGTTGCAAAGAAGCTAGAAATGCAGCAAAAGTACAGTTGCCATTGAAAATTAAGAACAAAATGATGCACTTTATGTTGGATATGAGGGGAGAGTTCAAAAATGGTTTACTGTTTGATGCTACTGCAGGATTAAAGAGGAATTTGTGATGAGTATGTTAGGTTTATTTATTTATTTTTCAATTGTAAATATAGTTGTTGTTAACCTAATGGTGTTTTTATTGAAACTATAATAAACTAGTGATGTAGTGAAAAACTAGTCCAATTGCCACGGCACAACCCCCAGGAATCTATTCAAGGGATTAATCCCATAACATTTTAATCCTGTATATCACTGTGTCAAATTTCATGCACATCCCCGTTCAGCTGTTTTGGAGTGATTGAATATTAAAAATTGTATTAATTATAAGCGAAGCTCCTTGATGAGCAAGTCAAATACCTAATTGAGCTGAGAGTGAGACGCTACTCCTAAACTAATTGACCAATTTTTACCAAATGGCTTGGCATGTAGATACAACTTGATACCCGGAAGGTGTAGAAAAAATAATTGAAAATCGATCATACCATGGAGGAATAATCACCCTTCAAAAATTTCAAAATCTTATTTCTCCAAAATGATCAATGTTGAGACCACGATTTTGACGCCAAAATGTGCAACCCAACTAATGGCCTAAAACAGAAAAAGAAAATTGAAAATCGGTCTAGCAACAGAGGAATAATCACCGAAAAAACAATTCAATGGTATTCAATTGAAAAAAAATTGCGCGTGAATATAGAATTTTCGGTAATCGGGGGGTAGTTGTTGGCAGGTTTTGTAGGTAATCATATAGTGCACTCTCAGGTCAACATTGCAACAGTAGAATGGATTGCGCCCCTAGTTAAAGTATTTGAGTAACGAAATTCATATATTTTAAAGAAAGTGCTGTTAAACTACTTTTTAATTTATTATTACGAATTGAGACACCGGAGACCGGGCGGGTGATCTACTCTTCGTGAGTGGGCTATTTCACCCATTTCCCGTAGTCCTCCCTTGCGGTGAGGATATAGGTTATCCAGTTATCACGGCGTTCCGCCTGTTCCCTTGCCAAATCTTACGATCTGTTCGACCCAATTCTTTAACTAAGTACTTAGTGGGCTCGTGGTTACTCATTATTATGTTGATTGAGCCATTCTTGCCCTTACAGCTTCGATTAATTCCACACTGGTTTTAGGTTTTGTGTTCTACAATGGGATATTTTTACATGGGAAATAAATTAAACGAAACATTAAGATTTATCAGAAAAATCTTTATTGTTTATAATTATAGTAACGGAAATACGTTCGTCTCAACACAAAATAAAGAAGTACAATCAATAACAAAAAAATAAATTTCTTTTTTTTTATTTACAATAATCTGACTTTATTTAATGGTAAATGCAAATATTGTATGTTTGTGTTCCACAGTTTGACCAGCCAATATCACTAAATCCTAACCTATATTTGCACCTACCACAAACAGTAAAATAGAAATTAAAATGATCTTTCAATATCATAGACAAATCATTTTACAATCAACTTAATGAGATACATTACGGTAAAGGCGATTGTACACTTGTGATAATATTTATTTCAAAGAATGTAAGCTTCTCTTCTAGGTAACTGTATGGACCAATACTTGTTTTAAAGTATGCATAAGTACGTAACAAAAAAGAAAGCAGATATTTGAAATCTTTATATTGCAAGTGTACAACTACCTTTTCACTTACCACATCTAAGTCACCTACTGACAATTTCTGATTAAATCTACAAATGCTTTAACTAGCTTGCTAAAACAAGCTACGAAGGATCGATGGAGTCCAAATTTACTTTAAAAAAATACATACATCTATCAAGGTAAAAATATGTCCTCTGTTACAATTTTTTTTAAATGTTTTGTATCAATGCGGAATTTTGTTAGTCGCTTACATACAGAGAAGATACGACATCACCGATCCTCGAACTATAAAATTAAGTACAATATTAGGTCTTATTTACATTAAAGTCATAAATATTTAACATAGAACAAATAAGTTAGTCTGTGTAGCGTCACACCGGAGCAGTGAGCGTATGGTTTCGCGCTATTTCTTCCTAGGGTCTAAGAACCGATGACATGCATTACGATGTCCTGAGGACACCGATCTTGGCCTCAGATCGCTCTCGTGCTCTTAGATTGATCACGTTAAGTCATTTGTGTTCAAATGCATTATCAAGTACAATCGTTACACGAGATAAAGTTGAAGACCGGGAGGCGCAGTTTTTGGTTATATGCGCCTCTTGGTCATAAATATACAACATGCGAAACCGCTCTCGTTCAGGGCCTGCGTTGCGTCGTGCGTGTTTACACATGGGAGGGGGGGGGGGCCTTAAATTATGAAAATCCATACGATTTGCACGAAGTGCGTGCGCCCGCATGCGTGACACGCATAACGCAGCAAAGGCGGTCAGATTTCAAGATCTGTGAACTGTAACAGCGTTTTAAGCAACTAGACTCAAAAGCTTAGCGTTGTGCTCAACCTTACTAAAATTAATTTTATCATTCGGCCATACCACGTGTTTAATAATATAAAAAATATGAATGTTTACACGCTGACACACTGCATTGCAGTTACACTTCTTTCATTACGCGTTTCATTGTCGTTAATTACAATTTGTTGTTTTATCCTATGCTAATGAGCTAACCATCTATTATATAAAATAAATACATAAATATACTTATAAAGATTGTTGTAGACATTAAATGACTAAAACATTGTTGTTTTTTAGATTTTATTGAATTTGTAGCTATTTTTTTCGTTTGTAATTATTTAATTTAAACAATTAATTCAAAAAGACACTGCGACATCAGAGATGTTCAATTAGCATATGTTCATTAAAATCTAGTACGATTGCTTTAGTCATATCTTCCGTCAGTTAAGTTGTAGGTAAGTAAGTACTTATAAACCCTTGTGTCAGTCAATGTGTTTGCGCCATCATATAATAAAAACATTCAAAAGTTACATTGAACTATTGGAGACAAACAGATTTGTTAAATGAAACTGTGTGTTCATTATGAAGGTAGTTAAAAAAATTACAAGAGTAGTTCGTAGATGGCAGCACAATAGATCGATCACCCACGTTTTGGGTTGCATATACATTTTTCACTACTTGGTTGTTACTATTGTTAGCGAATCTGTTAAC
Source organism: Cybosia mesomella (assembly GCA_946251805.1). Classification (NCBI taxonomy): domain Eukaryota; kingdom Metazoa; phylum Arthropoda; class Insecta; order Lepidoptera; family Erebidae; genus Cybosia; species Cybosia mesomella. The sequence continues at coordinate 27,247,163 of OX276401.1, forward strand.
ATGTACGAGTATAACATATTGTATTTGATTAATATTACTTTAAATGTAATAAAACAAACTGATAGTAATTTATTTGCAAATAATATAGTTATTTATAATTCAAATTTGTGAAACGATGACGCTCGGTCGGGCGCCATCTTGTTGTTTACGCCACACTATATAAACCCGAGAGCGCACCGACCGGCCGTCATTCGTTCCGAGATCGTCAGCCTGTACACATCGAAGCTAAGATATTTGGTGAGTCCTTATGTTTGTTTCCTATTAATTTTAATCATTGTTTTATTTTATTTGCCATTGCTATCGCTACTTTTTGATGTAATTGTAATGTTTAAACATAATATAAGCGTGCTGCTAACTTATACTCAGGTAATTATCGTTTTATTATTTACCATTGCCTATTGCAACTGCTTTATGTAATTGTTATATTTAAAATTATTATAAGCCTTTATTATTTATTGTAGCTATTTTGCTTACTTTACTGAATTAAAAACAAATAATGAAGTACAACCGTTGTTTTGCATAAACACCGATATTCCTATAATTAGGCCCTTTAACATTTCAGAAGTGGGATATTTAGGACGTAATTTTTTTTTATAAAGCAGATATTCTGGGTGAATTGTTTTTATTTCCAGATTAACCATGGAGGGTTCAAAATCCCCTGTGCTGCCTAGTGGTTCACAGGCAAGGCCGCACTCCCTGTTGGATGTGCAGTCATCGCGACGGTGCCGGGGTCGTGAGCTGCGGTCACCGCAGCCATCCCGAAGCTACGAACAGCGGTCTGAAGACCGCGAACCGCGGTCTCGAAGCCGCCACACGTCGTCATCTCGGCGGCCCCGAAGCCGCCACACGCGGTCTCGAAGCCGCGGGCAGGTGTCACCACAACGGTCGCAAGGCCGCGAACTGCGGTCGCGGCACCGCGATCTGCGGTCGCAGGACCGTGAACTGCGGTCGCAGGACCGCGAGCAGCGGTCGCATTACCTCCGGCCGTGGTCGCAGAATCATGAGCCGTGGTTTCGAAGCCGCGAACAACGGTCTTGGAGCCAGGCGCGGCGATCGCCACGGCGGTCCCGGAGCAGCGAACGGCGGTCACTGACTCAAGCGCAACGATCACCATGGCGGGCCCGGAGCCGGGTATGGCTATCACCACAACGGCCTGAAAGCCGCGAGCTGCGAGCATCACAGCGGTCTCCGAGCCGCGAACGACGTACTTCACAGCAGGGACGACCCTCCAACGAGCACCGGGCTACGGTTAATAACGTGGAGCAGGTCAGTCGTATTTTACCTAACTCTACTTTAACTGCAGATAGTAGTACTTTTAATTTATTTATAGAAGCACTAAAATCAGTTGCTTCTCATCCAGATAAAATTAGTTCGTTAAACAATACAGTACCCGAGTTTGAGCCTACGGGGAAAGAGCAGACTATGACCATGTGGCTACATAAAGTGAACGAGTGCGCGGTTATATATGGATGGTCTGATAGGCAAATAATACATTATGCCCTCCCTAAATTGAAAGGCGTAGCAAAAAAATGGTATGAGGGCCTGCCATCCGTCCTTTTCACCTGGCAGGAATGGCAGTCTAAATTACTAGCAGCGTTCCCATCGGATGAAAATTATGGTCAGATGTTAAGCGATATGCTTGCTAGGCGCGCTAAATTCGGAGACTCATTAGATGAATATTTTTATGATAAAATTGCCCTCATCAATAGGTGTTCTATTACCGGGAAAAGGGCCGTAGAATGTGTTTTACACGGTATCGATGACCGTGCCGTTAGACTAGGTGCAGAAGCTGCACAGTTCGATAATTTGGACAAACTCCTCACATATTTAAGAAATTCCCGTAACATCAAAGTAAATACCGACAAACGTAATAGTAATAAGCCTCCTCTACCCAAATCTCTCGATAGCTCTCAAACTAATAACCAATCAGCTTCATACAAAAAGAAGGTAATTCGCTGTGCCAATTGTAAAGGGGAAGGTCACATAGTCAGTCAATGTAGTTTACCTATAAAAAAATGTACAAAATGTTTTAGAATAGGGCATGAAACTGAAAAATGCTATTTCAATGTACCTAGTACGGAAAAGTCTGTAAATAGAGTTAGTTTTGACTCAGGTTCAGGTAAAAAGTTTCAAAAACAAGCTTTAGTTAACAATATTCCAATAGAAGCATTTGTAGATCTTGGCAGTGATTGTTCTATGTTAAAAGAGTCATACTTAGTAAAATTAGCTATTCAGAAGGTTGATGTTGACAACTTACCGGTATTGAAAGGGTTTGGTAACTCTATTGTACAAGTCCTGGGGAGAATTACTGCATATGTCCAAATTGACGGTGTTGGGGCATACACGGAGCTGCTTTTGGTCCCAGACAATGTTATGCAAATGCCATTGATGATAGGTCAAACATTCACCGAACAGTCGCATATCTTAATACATAAAACAAGCGATCGTTTTGATATATTACACAATTTTACAGATCTTGAAACTTCCAATAAAATTAATTTACACTGTTTAGAATCTACTACAATAGCGGGCGTTACTATAGTAAAAGTATATACTAAACCACAATTTACTGGGGTGTTGTTTATTGAAGGTGGTTTAAGGTATAAAAATAATGTATATCACTATATTCTGAATGGTATTTTTCAATTTAATGAAACTGGTGAGGGTGAGATTGTCATCAATGGCATAAATGCAGGAAAATTATTCTTTAACAAAGACCATCTGGTCGCTCGTGGAAAAATAGCACTTGAAGAAGTTAACAAGGACGTACTCCGCGTATCAACCCAGAACTGTCAACAGCAGTCTAGCTCAATAACTAAATCAGATTTAAGTGTAGGTGAAAATCTAGACCAGTCTACAATTAACAATCTTTTAGGGCTCCTTAACAGATTCCGAAACTGTTTTGCCTTCTCTCTGTCTGAACTGGGTAACTGTAGAGTATCAAGCATGACAATTCCCCTACAAGATAATGACCCAGTCGTTTATAGACCATACCGACTAGCATTGAAAGAAAAAGAAGTTGTGAGAGAAATGGTTAATGAATTATTAGAAAATGATATTATTAGACCCTCTACTTCTTCATATTCTAGTCCAATAGTTTTAGTTAAGAAAAAAAACCGGAGAGCATCGGCTATGCGTAGACTACCGCGCACTAAATAAAAGAACTGTCAGGGAAAATTATCCGATGCCCTTGATTGATGACCAAATAGATGTCCTTTCCGGAAACTCTTTTTTCACCACCCTTGATTTAGCCTCTGGTTATTATCAAATTCCTATTTCCGAACATGATAAATACAAGACTGGATTCGTCACTCCCGAAGGGCACTTTGAATTCAATAGGATGCCTTTCGGTTTGGCCAATGCCCCGGCCACCTTTCAGAGAATAATGCATCAGGTCCTCGGTAATCTGCGCTACAAGGAGGCTTTAGCATACCTAGACGACATTATTATACCATCGACTAGTATTCCAGAAGGATTAGATCGTTTGGAATTAGTATTGCAAGTTCTATCAAATGCCGGACTCACTTTAAAGTTAAAAAAATGTGTTTTCTTTGGGCGTTCCGTAGATTATTTAGGGTTTGAAATTTCGGCTGATGGCATAAAGCCTGGAGCAAAGAAAATTGAAGCAGTAGAAAATTTTCCCACACCGAAAAACCAACACAATGTCAGACAGTTTCTTGGATTGGCCAGTTTTTTCAGGCGATTTGTGCAAGGTTTTTCCATACTTGCTAAACTACTAACTCGACTCCTTAGAAAGGATACACCATGGGTATGGAATGAGGAGCAGCAAAATTCTTTTCAAAGCTTGAAGGATAAATTAGTTCAGAAACCTATTTTAGCGTTATACAACGTAAAGGCTGATACCGAACTCCATACCGATGCGTGCAAAATAGGAATCGCTGGAATTCTACTTCAAAGGGATGAGCAATCTAAATTAAGACCAATAGCCTATTTTAGTCGACAGACCACACCCGAAGAACAAAACTACTCTTCCTATGATTTAGAAACTCTCGCGGTTGTAGCATCTTTTCAAAAATTCCGAGTCTATCTCGTAGAAATTACTTTTAAGGTGATTACCGACTGTAACTCTTTACGAGCTACATTTTCGAAACGGGACATGTTGCCACGAGTAGCCCGATGGTGGACCCTCATGCAAGATTTTGATTTTAGTATCGAATATAGAGCAGGGGTCTCCATGAGCCATGTGGACGCTCTGAGCCGCAACCCACCTATAGAAAATACAAGTACTGAACATTCTGTATGCCAAGTATCTGAGTCTGACTGGATTACGACAGTCCAAAACGTGGATTCGGAAGTCCAACGGATCATAGGCATTTTGAATGATCCAAATTTAGAAGATGTCACAGACATTACACGTAATTACAAGTTAAAAAACGGTAGACTATTTAGAATCACCCCCGATGGTGATAGGTGGGTTGTACCTAAGGGCGTCCGGTGGCAAGTAGTGAAACAAAACCACGACGACATAGGTCATTTTGCTCTGGATAAAACTCTTGAGAGAGTTAAACTTCATTTTTGGTTCCCACGAATGAGACGTTTTATTAAAAAGTATGTTACATCTTGCTTAGAGTGTGCATATTCTAAAGGTGCTGCCGGCAAAAAACCCGGATTCCTTAATCCAATAGAAAAAGTTAGCCAACCCTTTGATACTGTGCACCTAGACCATGTAGGCCCCTTTGTAAAGAGCACAAGAGGCAATATTTATATATTAGTTATAATTGATGCATTTACGCGTTTCATTTACTTAAGAGCAGTTAGGAATACTAAAACTAGTTCTACTATAAAAATAATAAGAGAATATCTAGGCATATTTGGTGTACCACGTAGAATAATCTCGGACCGAGGAACATCGTTTACGAGTGACTCTTTCAAGGCTTTTACAACAGAGAGAGGTATCAACCATGTCCTCAATGCTGTAGCCACCCCTAGGGCAAATGGATAGGTTGAACGATACAACAGAGTGGTTGTCGATTCATTAACAGCTAAATGCATAGGGACATCGGAGAGTAAATGGGAAGAATACTTGTCAGAAGTTCAATGGGGTATAAATAATACTTTTAACAAAGGTATTAATAGAACTCCTGCCGAAGCACTATTCGGTATTAGGCCTAAGGGTATAAGTGACAATAAATTAGTAGCGGCCATTGATGATGGCGTTACAACTAATAAAGAGTTAGACCTGGGTAGTATTAGGGATGAAATTAGTTCATTTGTAGAGAAGTCACAACAGCAACAAAAAGAGAGATATGATAAATCTAGATGCAAACCTATTCAGTTTAGAGAGGGCGACTTAGTTAGAGTAGAATGACAGGTCCCAGCCACAGGCAACAGTAAAAAACTAGTCCCAAAATTTCAGGGTCCTTATAAAATTACTAAAGTTTATGACCACGATAGGTATCAAATAGAAGATACCCCACTGACCAGAAAGGGGAACAAAAAATATTCCACCGTTGTCGCAATCGACAAACTGAAGCCGTGGTTAAACTTTTCTAGACCTAATGATGATATTCTGAGTGAGGAGCAATCTGATTAATTTGCATGTTTTGTTTAATATTTGGTAATAACGCAGAACAATGAGGTCTGCAATTTCGTCAGTCAGGACAATGAGGCCTGCAATTTCGTTAGTCAGGACAATGAGGCCTGCAATTTATTTTTATTTAATTTTAATCAGGACAATGAGGCCTGTAACTCTTATTATTGTAATAATTTTTGTCTAACTATTATTTTGTCTGCATTAGATGAAAGTGTAAGGTCACACATAATTTTAGAATGGCCGAATCTGTTAGCGAATCTGTTAACATGTACGAGTATAACATATTGTATTTGATTAATATTACTTTAAATGTAATAAAACAAACTGATAGTAATTTATTTGCAAATAATATAGTTATTTATAATTCAAATTTGTGAAACGATGACGCTCGGTCGGGCGCCATCTTGTTGTTTACGCCACACTATATAAACCCGAGAGCGCACCGACCGGCCGTCATTCGTTCCGAGATCGTCAGCCTGTACACATCGAAGCTAAGATATTTGGTGAGTCCTTATGTTTGTTTCCTATTAATTTTAATCATTGTTTTATTTTATTTGCCATTGCTATCGCTACTTTTTGATGTAATTGTAATGTTTAAACATAATATAAGCGTGCTGCTAACTTATACTCAGGTAATTATCGTTTTATTATTTACCATTGCCTATTGCAACTGCTTTATGTAATTGTTATATTTAAAATTATTATAAGCCTTTATTATTTATTGTAGCTATTTTGCTTACTTTACTGAATTAAAAACAAATAATGAAGTACAACCGTTGTTTTGCATAAACACCGATATTCCTATAATTAGGCCCTTTAACACTATATCTATGAGATCTCACATAGATTATTATAGTCCGTATAATAGGTTTACCAAATTCAAGTAAGTATCGACTCCTTCTAATTCTCTATCATTCTACCCACATCAATCAGTAAAAATTCGTCAATTAAATTCTCAGTCAATTCAAAACAAAATACATTTGTTTAACCATGTTTGTGTAGGTTTAGTAATTACGAATTGAAGAGTATATTAATCAAATTTTTACATCAATACATGCTTACATAATTTAATCGTCATTCTTAATTATCATTATTATCGAATCTGGAAACTGTTTTACTTACATATAATAGTGTTGTCAATGATCGACTAATGGCCAAACATTCTTAAACCAATCTAAATTTTCTAAATTGAATATAGCATGATCTGTGAAGGCTAAATTATTGAAATTAATTATGATTTAAACTAAGCGTCAATCATGATATTTTTAATCTAAAATGTTTAGGTTAGTTTAATTCTTAATAATCGACCGTAGAACATCGTACAATATCGACTAAATTAAATCAACACATTTAACACTCCACTGAAACATAATACCGTATCTAATAAAACATATCGATGTTAATAATAATTTTTGCGCGTCACTATTTTACTTCCAAAATACAGAGCTGTTGAGAAAATATTTACATACCTATTATGTTAAAATTATCCTCACTAAACTGTTAGGCACAGTGTAGCCATTTAAAATATTTATAGTGTTGTATTTTTACCTGATATACATTCTTAACACCGAGTTTAATAATTTTACAGTCATTAATGTATCACTTCTTGTCTAGCCGTCTTTAGGCCAATGTCTGTATTGCATTATGAATAAAACTATCTGAAACGACAGTGTTTGTTCACTTTTATCACATGTCAAAATGTTGGGCCATATTTAACCGCTGAAACATTCACCAGGGCCTGTAGACAAAGTCACATTCTACAAGTGGAATCGCTTCGAAGCGATCCTTCAAATGTTCAATATGTATGGGAGTGACATTATATGTTACACGTGACATGTCGACAAATGTTGTCTCTCCCATACATTTCGGTCTTTTGAAGGTTCGCTTCGTTGCGATTCCACTAGTAGAATATGACTTTGTCTACAGGCCCTGTATACATCTCTACAATCGGTTTCGTCAGCCGTATGTAACTACTATAGCAGATTCTTCTAATAAACAATAGAGACTATACCTATAGTGCGGCCGTCACCTTCTAAAAAGCCATAAACGTCACAACGGGCATCATCATGGCGCTATCTAAAACAATGAGAGCGAACGAGACAGGTAATATAGACTCGAACATTTAGGTTATAACGGCTGTACTATAGTAACAATAGTTTTATGTTTTTTTCTATTTACAATAGATTGCCTGGACTTGTGTTTGGAATTCGCTTCAGTAAGTAAGTTTGTCAATCGTTTTCTAATAAATGATAAACCTTTTAGTTTCCATCTCAATTATAGATATCTAAGACAGACAGACTATATTGACCGTAGTGGGTAGTCGTAAAGATGAGTCATTTTTTGTCAAGTTTTTGACTCTATTGACCAGGTAGTATAAAAGTCTGTTCAGTGCAACCCGTGCCTAAGTAGTCACATACGGTGCTTAGATATATCTTTTACTGTTTAAAACCTGGTCGTACGTCAGTCGGAGAGGTACCTGTCGGCGCGGGTGATGTCGTTGTCGTCGTCATCTCGTCCAGGTGTGATGCTCTCAATCTCGTCTACCTCCTCGAGATTCTTTGTACTTGGGTTGCATAGTCTGGAAAAATAGGGTTTCTGTATTATCGGGGTAAACAAAAATCTTGTATCATCATCGCACCGCTCGCCACAGACAGGGAATTCATCCTCACACGTTGCGACCGGAAACGGTGCGTACAGTTAGGTATGAAAGGCACTTTATTCCGCGCACCCTCAGGCTGTGGAATGATCTCCCTGCTGTGGTTTTTCCAAGCGACTACAATATGGGGTTCTTCAAGAAGGGCATTAGAAGGTTTTTACAGGGTCAGCAGCGGGAGTGTGACGCCCCTGGTGTTGCACACGTCCATAAGCCGCGGTAACCGCTTCCAACCAGGTGATCTGTGAACTTGTATGCCAGCTGAGTGGTATAAAAAAAAAACTGGGAAGGACTAGATGTCAAAGGCGAAGGGTTACGTGGTATGTTACACATTAACACATCGCTCTCCGTACTCCTCTGCTTTCAGAGGAGACAGGATGAGCGATGCTGTTAGTGGTGAGATGGCCCAGGGTCAGCCGGGGTGCGAGGGATATGCTCTATGGGTAACCTTACACCCCGGCGTCTGAAGACCCGAGACGGCGTGCGGTTTTAGTCGGTGCAAGCCCGACATAACCGCCCCCGCTGGCCGGCGGGGGGGTATCCGAAGGGATTTCCGCACGATAAAAAAAAAAAAAAAAAAAAAAAAAAAAAAGGTATGTTACACATTGGGTGAGGCCTATGTCCAGCAGTGGACTGCAATAGGCTAATTGATAGCCTATGGACGTGGAAAGAGACATGCAGGTGAAGTCGGTTTGGGTCTTAAGGATATTAGTAGGGTCATGTAATATATATAACTAACCCAATTTCTCTACAAAAGTATAAAAAAAGGTAAACAGTATATACCAACCTGCATTTACAGCAGACGATGCAAGGTGCAGCAAGCAGTAGCAGCGGGCTGGCAACCAGTAACAGGAGACCAAAACCAGCGAATATGCCAACAACCTGAAAACAAAAATCGACCGTGGTCAGTTACCTGTCCAATCTTGCGCACAATATGGTCGAGATATATATAAAAATATTTGCACTGAGCGGGAATCGAACCCGCGACAGACGTAGCAATCAAGCACTCTACCGAAGTGCCACGCGACACAAGTCCGTCGAACTTCGTTAAGCAGAAACGTTAAAATAGTTTATGTGTAATGTTCGAACAAATAAACAGACATCTATAGACTAACAAGGGAATAAACTAAGCTAAATGTTGAGATGTTTTAGTGTATAATCATTTGTATTACAATCTTAATAAATATTTGCTGTAAAAAAAAAAAGGAAAAATCTACTTGAGCACGATGCCATAGTACCGATGCGCGTGAGTGTCCCAGCTTGTTCTTGCACGGGCCCTTGTCATAGTGACGTAGCAGAAAGTCATCCTGGAATGAAAAAATAATCTAATTAAAATAGGTATAATCTATAATATAAAAATGAATCGCTTAATGAGTTGCTGAACCGATTTCGCTTATTCTTTTTTTATAATATTCCCTACGAGGATGGTTCTTGGAGAGATTTTTTTTTTAAATTGCCTGAAAAAAAAGGCTGCTGTTAGCCCGGGAATGGTTCCTGTGGGTTGCAGGACCGGGATCAGAATTCTACGCGGGCGGAGTCGCGGGAAACAGCTAGTTCATTATAAATCTTGCTTTTCTAAATAGATCCTAGCACACTAACCATAAAACCTGGGTAGGTTATTATATGCCTGCTCGCAAAAGCATTAGTAGATACATAACGTACATCCGCAATTGCGGGCCCGCAGGAAACACGAACGAAAGAAGTGCCCATTCAGGTACCATGAAGTCACTTCGGATTTTGTTCTTTCGGTCGGGATCATAAAGTATGTCCGGGAGTAAATCGAACATATCAAGGAGGTTTTCGTATACAATATATTTCTATTAAAATGAACTATTATAAACCAGTATTATACTAGGAATTCAGTGCAGGGTGCGACTGAAATAAATTGAGCTGAGCTAGCAGGACTCTTACTTGAAAATAAGACATCTCACTACGGTCGGGCGCTTAGCTAAGGCCGCGCGCTCGTGAAACTGTTTTTCGGTTATTCCTCAATAATACATCGGACATGAACCATCTCGCTTCAAACACTCCTCAGTGTCCACACTATCACCGTGGTAAATTTGGTCAAGATCGTGCGAGTGATTACGGAGGAGTTCAGCCACCAACAAACGGCTATGCCGCGTATAAGTAGTAAATATAATTAAACTAGGACGGTTGCCAGCTTGGCAATCAACCCAAACTTAAGCGTAGCGAGATTTGCCTATCCAACAATAGGTCAACGTGACCGGTCGACTTTTTCCATTGATTTGGTTTTTCCGTGATTATTCCTCGATGGTACGTCGGACATCAACTTTCGACCCATAGAGACACTCAGCAAACTGAGCTTGATAACTGTGCCAAGTTTGGTCAAGATCGGTCGACCCGTCTAGGAGGAGTATGGTTTCACGCGAAAACCCGATTTGTGGAGAAAGACGCTTCGCTCGCCTTCGGCTCGCTACGCTTAACAATACGTTCCTTTGTATTGGATTATGATAACCTTTCCACCTTTTGAAATAAGTCGTATAGTATCGTGTTTTAATGCAATATTTTTCTGGCGGGCCGTCAAAATTTCGCATTTTGCGGTTTCAGGTCACTTCATGGTAGGGTTTAGGCTGAATGAAATGTTATGTGCCGTGTTCGGGCCCGATTGCAGTAAGTACGTTTCATGGTACCAATTGCCCGAAAATTCGGTCTGCAATTATGGTTGTACATTTCACGGTAGCCTACTGATCATTGAAAAACCGGCCAAGTGCGTGTCTGTCCACGCGCAATGTTATTCCGTAGGGTTGGTAGGTAGGTTAAATGGCAGTCGCTCGCATAAAAACCAAAAGATACCAACAAATGGAAAATGAAACTCCGGCTCCAAAGTTCGAGCTTTGTATGCGACTGGGGTTGTCGCTTGGATGCAGAAGATATATATGACAGAATCTATATTGTCATGTTTACCTACTGGTCAAATTTACCTCTCAATCGAGTTGAGTCTACTTTCATACTGTGGATATACCCTACTTACATACCCTATCATAAGTACATACCCTATATAATGTCAGCCCCAGTAACGCATGCCCTTTAAAGCCTCAACCTCCGAAACGATCGAATCTCGTGCGTTTTTCAACTGTGGTTAAAACTGATCGGGTACTCTTCTGGTCTAGATCCATTTCATTGAACTAATCAATGATTTCAGCGCACCAATTTCTCGGTATAAATTGAAACGTCTAAACAACGTTTTTACATCAATCAACTGCACTGGTATAAACATTCACTCTGACAGTGAGAATCGACGACTACTTATTTGGTTAACTATACACCGAATGACGCCGTCCGTTGCCTCATGTAGGCGCCCTCAAGTCGTGCAAATTTTATGTATTTTTTTCCACAAAATTTGTGCAAATTTGTTTGTATTATTTGCACGAAACAGGTTCTTAACGACCTCCGTCCTCCATGAGTGCAGGCCTGGGGGTGGCATGTGAGGCCGCCTGTCACCCCAGCAGAAGTAGGCCGGGACGGTGAGGGGACTAGCGCCCCTCCCCCAAACCGGGGCAAGACGGGGACACCGTGATTCCCAAACCCCAGGGGACATCTCTAAACCGGAGATGGCCCAGGGTCAGTCGGGGTGCGAGGGTTATGCTCTATGGGCAACTTTACACCCCGGCGTCTGTAGACCCGAGACGGCGTGCGGTTTTAGTCGGTTCAAGCCCGACATAACCACCCCCGCTGGCCGGCGGAATCCGAGGGCATTACCGCACGAAAAAAAAAAGGTACACGGATGCGAACACTCGCACTCCCACCAAGATCTTCGGGGTCAAAGACAACCTCACCTGGAAGTCGATAGGCCTGCTGATTAACTGACAAGGCTATAGTGAGGTTTTCCTTTCGAGGTTGGCTGCTCAGACGGCAGTCGCTTCCATAAAAGTCAAATTATAAAGGAGTAGTGGAGCCGATCCTGGGCTCCAAAGTACAAGCATTGCATGCAACCAGGGCATCATTATCAGATGATGATGGTTTGCATACGTTGTACGACGTCATTGCAGCTATCTGTAGTTCAGCGGATGGAAAAATTGCGTCTTAAGTTACGTACATAAGTGCAAGTTACGAACGTAACCAAGTTTTGAAAACATATACTCCATTTGCATACATACATAACTTCACGCCTGTATCCCCGAAGGGGTAGGCAGAGGTGTATAACACACCCACGATTCGCCAGTTATGTTTCGGTCCCAATGTAATAGGGGGCGAGTCTATTGCCATCTACCGGGCACATTATTAAGCGAGCGATAAATTATCATTTATTAATGCACACATAACTACGAAAAGTCAGAGGTGTGTGCCCGGGGCGACTGGGGATCGAACTGGAGACCTCGTCTCGGCAGTCCGTTACGTACGCCACTGGCCTATCGCCATTTGCAACATTATTAAAAAAATAATTAATGACATACTCACATCAAGTGACGCCAAGCAATACCAACAGAATACATGCTTGCATCTTTTGCACATCATCTGGGCACACCCTTCGTCCTTCTCTATAGGGACCCGACACATAGGGCAGAGTTTGATCAGTTCTGAATCTGGCAGAAGAGGTGCGCCCGCGCCGCCCATTGACGATGAAGCGGCTGCCGCCTCGCAGGATAGAGTGCCATGCCACTGAAAAAATAAATAAGCAGTCAGTGTTTGTTAGTGTGTGTTCACCTTGGTAGTCAGAATTGCAGAATCGGAGTCTAACCTAAATTCGATTACATTGAAAAAATATTCGCAAACATTCGACTACATTCGAGAACTAAACGAAACTAGCTGATGCCCACGGCTCCGCCCGCGCGGAGATCGGTTATCGTTTTTTGGTTATATCTCCGGTTTTACTTAACCAATTGCAATCAAAAATACAGCAGATTTTAAGTCTGACCAAGACCTTTATATTAGAAAAAAGCGCATCAAAATCCGTTCAGTAATTTTTGCGTCTATTGCGAATAAACAGACAAGAATTTAAAAAAAAATTGTATTCGGTATCGTTCATTTAACATAACCTAAGTTTTTTTTTATATCTCCAATGCACAGACACTACTAATTTACAATTTTATAATAGCATAGATGTTATTGCTAGTGGTTACTCGTTACTCGACAGCTGATGGCGTTATGATACATGTCAGTACCGTTTATAAGTGCCCGGGTAATGGCAATAGGCTCGCCACCTATTACATTGGGACCTAAACATAAACTGGCGAAATGTGGGTGCTAGCACCTCTGCCTACCCCTTCGGGGATATAGGCGTGAGTTTATGTTATGTTATGTTTATGTTCAGTACCGTTATTAGATGGTACAGTCGACGACAAAATTAGCTTAACAAATTCTAATTTATTGAACACCTTAGCTCTCAAAACTTTCGTAAAATGATAAACAAAATATGATATATATTAACTTTGTCCTTAATCCCCATTGATATATATTACAAGTAGTTTTATAATCATCAAACTAGTTAAGATCATTTCATTGGATTTATTCAGAAAACAATTATTATTGCTATACATGTATTCCAATGTATAAAAGGTACATATCTAAGTATTATAGTTTTAGCGTAAGCAAGTTTTGTCGCTGGCTGTACATGCCAGTGGCGCTTTTCGTCAATAGATTGCGTTTTCCTTATGCGGAATCACAAACCATATTCCGATTATTCCAAAAGTCCTCACATCACCGTTATTATCCAATTTTACGTCGATAATGAATCTTGAGTGTAGATAAAGACTTAAGATTAGATTGTCTGAATTACTATTTATCTTCAGATATTTATTTCCTTTTTCACAAGTGTTATATTTCTTCGCAAATAACGACTTAATATTCTTGCGCTAGGAAATCGTGTTCACATAGAAGCTTCATTGTAAAGTTTGTAGACCCATCCAATTCGCTAAAGTGCTTCGGATTACACGTTAATAATGTAATGGCGCTAAGATCCAACCAACACCTTGCGAATGAGGCACTAAAACTATATAAATAAATAAATTATGTTATAGTGCCCAGTTTCATCGATGTCTAGGTACCTCATCTTTTAGCGGGATCGCAGCCCTTTCGGTTATTTACCGGCTTTGAAAATAGAAGGAAGTTCTCAGTTCGTCGGAATCTTTTATTTTATTTGAAGGCATTTTCCCATAATTTTTCGAAAACGGCTGAATCGATCTGAAAATTATTCTTTATGTTGCAAAGGATGGTCACATCAGGTCACGGTGATGGGATCCTAGAGAAATCGAGAGAATTCATCAAATATTACAGGCAAATGGCTATTAATTTGGGTTTTTTCCTTAGTATCAAAACCATTAAGGATTGTGGTAGGATTTTTAAACGTTGACAAGACATCTGGAATTAATTAAATTGTCGTATATTGTAAGCCGTTATTATAAGTACTTAGTAGAATAACTACTGTTGGTATATTGAGGCGAAACACGGTTTGACACAGACAAATGTCGGTACAAATCGACGTAATTATTAAATGTCAAAATAGCGCATACAGGCTGTTGTTTAGTGTTGCGGTTAGGGTTGTCACGAGTACTCTAAACGCCATTTAGGCCAGGATAATAAAGACAAGTAATTAATGTAATTATGTATTAGTTATTATGTAAATTAGAAGGAGTAAGGTAGCGAAACCCAGACTGTGTGAAGTGCAAGTTTTGGATACAATCTGGATTGGCGCTCAGATGATAGGCAACCTTACACCCCGGCGTCTGTAGACCCGAGACGGCGTGCGGTTTAATCGGTTCAAGCCCTACATAACGGGCCCCGCTGGCCGCTGGCTGTGAGATTTCAAGTTCTAACTGTTAGAATTATCAGGGAGAATGACAAATATGGAGTACTTTTTTATACCACATAGTCTCAACCCAAACACTGCTATCCTTTTATTGTCCCAAAATGTGCCTAGTTCTGGTCAACTGCTGAGAATCACTGCCGTAACACACATCTACATTGTCCGGGTGCAGTCTTTATTTAGTGTGGTTATCCACATATCATAACTTTTCATTGCTGGTTGAAAATGATGGCTAAGTAACGTTTTATGCAAATAGTTGTTAAACTCAATCCGCCTTTAACTTTACAGCTTCAGTCAAGAAAGGCCGCCGTCCAAAGTCAGAATGTTATTATTTATATTTTCATATTTTATATGTAAAAAATTCCTACAGTGTGGTGATGAGCTTTTTGATGTCGAGCCAATGATCTATTTTAAGCTTACGTATAAATATTATTAAAAACATATTTTTGTACATACATTTCGACGAATAACAAGAAAAATTCATTCTTACTTTCTTGTTTATTTGTTACACGGTGACTATGGTTATAAAATATTTATTTATTTTACATAGTCCCTTAATGCTCGTTTTCACCAACATCCCCTAAATTTTAGGGGCCACCTAGGGAAAGTTAGATAACCCTTAGTGATATATCCGTTTTTACCAAACTTTAGAGGACTCCTGAGTGCTTAGGTGCCCAAGTATGAAAGGAATGGAAAGAAAGTGCGAGAGGAATATAAGCGAGAGCTGGTCTGGTAATAGAGAACTGGAATGAATTTGTGAACAACTAGTATATAAGAAATAGTTAAATCCTCAGCTTACTGAATGTATAGCTTACTGAAATGTAGACAGCAGACTAGAGTCAAAGTAATTCTGTTTTAGAATAGGCTCTGACGCTCCATTCAAGAGGTACTACGAGTACATTAAAAAAATAAAAAGTAAGTGCTTAGGTGTCTCTTAAAATTTAGGGGCCCGAATAAACTAATCCCTAACAAAGTGACAGATCAACTTGACTCATGTCTTGTATCAATTATTGAAATGGAGGAGGACTTAAGGGATTTTTTCAATACTGTTGAGATTTTAGAGATGATAAATAATCATAAATGATTCAATAGACCGAGAATTCACCGTAATAGACCAGATTTATTTACAAAATATTACGATGAGGATATTTTTACAAGATTTAGGTTAATTTGGGAGAGTTTTTTTTATTAAATAAAATTGATCATATATTGGAATACCCCGATGACAGGTAAGTGCTATTTTTAGTTTTTTGGTAAGGTTTTTTTTGGTTTCCTAGTCTCATATTTTTTATAAACTCAGTTCCCTTAGAAAAAGTTATTGAGTGTTGTTTGGTTTCAGGATCAAAATGGTGATCCCAGGTCTATGACGTGACAAAATATTTTCGATATTGAACACTTTTTTGCTAATAATAATTTTTTTCTAATAAAATCTAGACTGGGTTTTTCTATTATTATTAGTATATAAAGTTATTCCCGGATTCACCCAATATATTCTTGACTATTTCAGTACACAAAAAAAAGGTTTAATTAAATTTCGTCAATACTTATCTAATTTGGGAACCCTAGAGCTGTTTTCGGAAATAGCCTAGCAAAGGTAATTCGTTTTGGATTCTACATGTTATCCTTAAGGAAATATCTTTAAGAGATACAGATCGTTTTCTGAATTAGCTTTTGCATCATTCTGCGTGTTGTATTTTCCAGCCGGATAATAAGGTTATAAAAATGTACAGGTACCTTTTTTTTTTGTTTTTTTTTTCGTGCGGAAATTCCATAACATTTACCGACTCCTACACAAAGTACCTATCGTAAGCTCAAATTCCTAACTGTATATGAAACTATTTTGAAGTTTTTATATCAATAATATGAGTAACTGGCTAATGCCCGCGGTGTGGCCCGCGCGGAGTTCGGTAATCGTTTTTTGATCATATCTCCGGTTCTACTTAACCAATTGCAATGAAACATACGGCAGATTTTTAGTCTGACCCAAGACCTTTCTAATAGAAAAAACAGCTTCATTATCTGTTCGGTAGTTTTTGTGTCCATCGCGAACAAACACAAACATTATCTAAGTAATTTTTTTTAAATATCTGCAATGTACAGATACCACTAATTTACAATTTTATAATAGTATAGTGTTGTTTGCTGTTAGCATTCGAGACTGTCACATCGAAGCCGGGGGCTGCTTACTACATCTCCTCCTTTCGATTTGGTTTATATACGGCTTTTATGAGAGCGACTGCCGTCTGAAATCTCAAGCCCGAGAGGAAGGCCTACCCCAGAACGTCACCCGTCAATCAGTACGTGTACCAGCTTGCATGAGAGGGTGGCTTGGCTCCGACGGTCTTCGTGGGGAATCCCACCCTAGGCGTTAATTTTTCGCATTTAAATTTGTAATAATACCTACCAATATACAAAGAGCAGCACTGGGGCCTCTTTCATTTAAATAATAATAATCAGCATTACAAATTTGCATAAGCTAAGGTACAACTCACAGACTAAAGGTTGTCGTACACATAGATCGACATCACTCCAACTTAGTACAAAATTCAAATTTAAAGGCTCGCTGGACATTCTTGCGAATCGCTCGCAATGCCTGATCAACTCGTATATCGCGTTAGTTTGGGGTCGTTATCATCCCGTCCCACAGATTTGTTTATGTTTCCTAACCTATGTCTCCACAATCCTTTTTTTTTTCGTGCGGAAATTCCTTCGGATATCCACCCGCCGGCCAGCGAGGGCGGTTATGTCGGGCTTGAACCGACTAAAAACGCACGCCGTCTCGGGTCTTAAGACGCCGGGGTGTCTCCACATACCTATATATATACAAGTGTACATCACCTCAGTTCTTAAACCTTTTATAAAATAATAAACAATACCCTACTTCTTACTATCCTACTCATTATAATATTATTTGCCATTGACTCCACGAAGAACGTTCGTCACGTTCGTTGAACGGATCTGGCTGAAAATTAGTACAGGGATAGACTACAGTCTGAAATAACACATAAACTTTTTATCAGTGGGATAGGTTTCTATGGGTTGCGTGAACGGGCTCAAAATTCCACGCGAACGGAGCCGCGAGGAACAGCTACTATGAAATAATATTCAATTAACTTTATCCTCTGAGGTCCGTCCGCGTTATCTAGTTTGAGCAGTGACGTCTAGCCATGGTCCTTTCATATAAAAGTTGGTCCTGTAACGTACCTTTTTTTTTTCCGTGCGGATATCCCTTCGGATACTCCCCCGCCGGCCAGCGGGGGCGGTTATATCGGGCTTGAACCGACTAAAACCGCACGCCGTCTCGGGTCTTCAGACGCCGGGGTGTAAGGTTGCCCATAGAGCATATCCCTCGCACCCCGACTGTCATTCTATTGACGACTGGCTGGGTGGGAATCCGTTATGAAGCTGATATACGTGTGCGATAACCTTTATAGCTTACACGTGTCAGGGACCTATCCACGTGGGTCATCTTAATGCATTTGTTATGTAGTGTGTGTAATAATTTTATAATTAATTAAAACAAGTTTTTAAATTACATAATATCTGCAAAACCATTAGTAAAACACAATATTAAAAAGGTATCTTCGATTGCAGATATGAATGTATAATTTTACATATCCCTGAAGGGGTAGGCAGAGGTATTTAACACCAAAGTTTCACCAGCTGTTTTGAGTCCACATACTCAGATATACTCTATACGGCTACTTTAACAGAAAAATTCAATAACTTCAAACCCCGGATTCGAACTCAGGACACACGATCGCACATAAACATAACACTCTATTTGAGATGTGTATTCCAACGTGGATCCGAAACCCGAGGGTCAGTCGGGCTGCGAGGGAAATGCCCTATGGGCAACCTTACACCCCGGCGTCTGCAGATCCGAGACGGCGTGCGGTTTTAGTCGGTTCAAGCCCGAAATAACTTCCCCCGCTGTCTGGCGGGGGGTATCTGAGGGGATTTGTGAACGAAAAAAAAGGGGGTTGGCACGGGTGTGTTCATATCAACATTCCGCCATTAGATGGAGGGCAGCCCTCTTCCATAGCCACCTTATATGACACATAAAGTAAGACGAGAAAGAATATAATTGGTCTTTCTTGCAATTAAGGCCCTCTTGCCTACTAATGTGAAATACCTTCTTTTTTTGTCGTGTGGGAATCCCCTCAAATACTCCCCCCGCCAGCCAGCGGAGGAGGTTATGTTAAATACCTAGTGGAGGTATGTACTGTTGATAGTACATCTACGTACATAACGGATCGCTCCGTGGAATTAAACTGGGAATTGGGACTTCCAGGTCGAGCGTAGGTTGATAAATAATTTAACAGTGTACCTATAACAACCTCATACCTAGTTAATTCATTTTGAAAACAAACTGTTTCCTTGTTCCACTTGCGGTTGGTAGAATCCTAGTTCACAATAAGATAATAAAAAGCCTGTCGGTATTTACAAGCATTTTTATATTAGAGGATTACCGGTTCATTATATCTGGGGTTGGGGACAAGATCTTCGGACCTCAAGCTAACCTCATTTGCATGCCATGTAAACCTACTGATTGACGGACGAAGCTCTGGTGCAGGTTTTTTTTTCTCTACGGTGACAAGGCAATGGCTTCCGTTAAAGCTAAAAGCAAAAATCGGTAGCTTAGTGGTTAAGGAGTCGGCTTTACGATCGAGTGGTCCCGGGATCGAATCCCGGCCATGACCCTGGTAAGGGGAATACCCACTAGTAATTTCGGTTACGTTTTCTTTAAAAGAAAAAGTGTGTGGCACTCCGGGAGTGCCGACAGAAGTGAAAACTTGAACAATTTCGTGTGTATTTTTTCATACCTCCCTCCCTCCCTGCGTCGCTCTCTCTCTCCCTCTCACTCTCCCTCCAGAACGGATGAACCGATGTTTGAAGCAAAAACAGACTGTGACGAACAGCCAATTGCCGCTATAAGACAGTTGTCTACCCTTCTAATAAAGTCCAGTAAAGCTTTAAAAACTGGTGAAAATGAGGAACAATACGACAATGGATCTTCATAAGCCATTCACGCTTCAAATCCTGGACCAAAAGGCAAATCCTTTCCATAAAAGTGAAGCTAACGCTACAATGTCAGAATAAAGAACTGTTTTGAATACAAAATGAATGTTGCTGGAAAACGTTAATTTTCTAAAGAAAATGCCGTCATTGTTTGAAAGCTTTCATATTAAATTCATTACGTTTGACTGTTTAACAAGAATTATTTGGTCTATTTGGTGGACTTTCTGTATTATCAATGACCTCCTACTAATATTAAAAAGAGATAGAGGTAAGTTTATGAGTTTGTTTATATGTGAGGGGTAATCTTCGGAACGCTTTTTAGAAAAAATCTTTCACCATTTGAAAGGTACATTATTCCCGATGGATATAGGCATATTATGTGCAAATTACGATGGTTTGAGTTAACTCATATAAATCGGAGCGAATCTAGGGCGGGCAGCTAGTAGATTATACAAATCGATTTGAGTCAGATCGCCACAGGCTGTCGAGCGATAGGAACAAATATTTCAGAGATTGGAAGGTAACCTAATATTTTAGTTGGAAATAGGAAATTTGAGCTCTTGAGTATTATATCGTGTTGCAGTTGAATTTTACAAATGGTGATATTATTGTGTAAGACTGCTGGTGCAGCGATTTAAATGGCCACCTCGGCGATTGAATGAGATCGGTTCCTCGGTAAAGAAAGAAGTGCAACTGCACGTTTACACAGGGATGTACGTAACAGATAATTGACACCTCGGAGGACATCTCGCTGTTGTCGTTACAAACTTTTATGTGTGACCTTATTTAATAATCCGGTTAGGTAATCATCGGGGTGCGAGGGAAATGCCTTATGGGGGCCACCTTACGCCCCGGCGTTTGAAGACCCGAGACGGCGTGCGATTTTACTTGGTTCAAGCCCGACATAACTACCCCCGCTGTCGGGCGCGGGTTTATCCAAGGGGATTTCCGCACGAAAAAAAAAGTAAAACAAAATGATGCTGTTCTTGACCAAATCGGTTTAAAAATACTTAGTTACTGTGTTTTGTTGACTGATTTGTGTGCCACCGGTGAAGCGCAGGTTTTGGACACCCGCTTTTGCTTATTGCACCTAGTTATCGTTTGAAAGAGTGGTATAGTGGTATAGAAAATTGGTAGGTACAGTGTCGTAAGATCCATAACACATGAGAAAATAACATTAATTCTTCTATTGTGTGAAAACAATAAAGTTAACTGCTTTATGTTCGTATTTATTACAATAGCGAGTACATACAGGTATGTATTCATTCGAGAGTTGACAGTTCCGAGTAGAAACATGATTTTAAATACAACCATCATCTTAACGTGGTATCCAAGGCTTTCACATCTGAGCCCAGGGTCAACTTTCTACTCTTCCTCCTTTAGATTTGGTTTTTATGGTAGCGACTGCCGTCTGACCTTCCAAACTCGAGAGGAAAATCTGCATCCGAACCTCATCTGATATCGAAGGTCCACCGTTTCGTAGTTAGTCTGAAAGTCGACTCCAACTGCGTTGGGAAAAGGCACAGAGGAGAAGGATGATGTTAAAGTAACACATAATAACTAGGACGGTTACCAGCTTGGCGATCAACCCAAACTTAAGCGTAGCGAGATTTGCCTATCCAACAATAGGTAAACGTGACCGGTCGACTTTTTCCATTGATTTGGTTTTTCGGTGATTATTCCTCGATGATAAGACCGATCTGGACATTCGACCCCTTACGACACTCAGTATAATGTCTACTTGATCACCGTAGTAAATTTGGTCGAGATCGGTCAAACGGTCTCGGAGGAGTATCATTTGTTTGAAATGCAACTGAAACCAAAGACGCTTCGCTCGCCTTCGGCTCGCTACGCTTAATTACAAAAACGTATCAGTATTAAAATTATATCAATTTATCTTTTATCTACTGGCGATCCGACAACTGTCTAGCCGGCAAGGCACGGCGTTTATATAAGGTGTCACAAAATTAGGTCTCTGAATTTGGTGAGATGACTTGGTATCGACAAAATACGGTTTGAAACAAAAAAAAATATCGGGTAAAAAAAATAATATAAAAAGATAAAAAAATAAAAAAAAACACCAAACAGCGACCAGCGTCACGTGACGCGACGAGCCCGTGACGCACGTGGTAGGCGTGCAGTTCTTCTCCTCGCAGTATTCTCCAAACGGATGTGTGGGAAATACCTTTCATTTTTTTTTTGTGCGGAAATCACTTCGGATACCCCCCGCCGCGCGCCGGCCAGCGGGGGCGGTTATGTCGGGCTTGAACCGACTAAAATCGCGACCAGCGTCACGTGTGCTCGTTGTGTCACGTGATGCTGGTCGCTGGTGGTGTTTTTTTTTTCATTTTTATATATTTTTTTCTTTTTACCAGATATTTTTTTTTTTTACCCAATATTTTTTTTTTGTTTCAAATACATATTTTGTAGATACCAAGTCATCTCACCAAATTCAGAGACCTAATTTTGTGACACCTTATATACCAGAATTTGCCTAACTTCATTTAAAAACATTGGACTATAATCTATAATAAAAAAAAAATATAAAAAAAAATACTAATACATTATACTAATATACTTCTATACTAATATTACAGCTACAGACCGGTCAAAATGGAAGTCGATGGGGGAGGCCTATGTTCAGCAGTGGACTTCCTACGGCTGAGATGATGATGATGATGATGATCCTAATTTTATTAAGAGGAAAGATTTGTATGTAGGTAAGTATGTTTGTAACGAATTGGTTCAAAAAGTACTGGAGCGATTTCAAAAATTCTTTCATCATTAGAATGCTACATTATCCCAGAATAACACAGGCTACTTTTTATCCCGATATTCCCACGGGATCAAGACTTACGCGGGTGAAACCGCGTGGCGATGCTAGTTTATTATAAAACATTTGACAAAATTATTATTCAACTCAATTTTAGAATATTCGTATGCATTCAAGATTCCTCAGTAGTCCCATATAAACTATCTCAGGGTTTCCTATCTTCTGAACACTAAATAAACTGCAAATTAACTCAAATTTTCTAATACTTTCAAACCACTCACCAAAGAGTATAAAACGTATCGCCATTTCGATTGTTCTAGTTCCAAAAACCACAACAAACGTGTCTTTTACGCTTTCGCATGACACCTAACCGTTGCATCTACGTACGACCTCGTTGAGCCTTTGTTCCCGCAACTCGACCCACTTCCATAGGGCGCGGTGAAAAGAGTCTCATACAGTTATGGAGGATAGTGCACTTCAGCGTAAATGACACAGCGTCGTGTGTCAAAGAACAAAGAAAAACGAGTATACTTATTTAGATGCGACGTGTGTATTATAGTCATATAGCCGGTTTCTGAAGCCAACCCCACCTGCAACCCGTTACACCTGCTGATTGATGGACGAGGCTTTGGGTCAGGCATTTCTCTCGGGGTGGAAAGTCAGACGGTATTAGCTCCCGCAAAAGCCAAAGAGAAAGAGTAGGAGTGCCGACACCGTTGTAGAGGGTCTCACCTACAAGGCTGTAGACGGCAGGCAGTTTACTTCTCGACCGCAAATGCGACGCCTTAAGGGATATAGGTATCTCGGCAATTTTTATGAATTTCGTAAGCGCCTGCGCTGCATCGCGTCATGCAAATCGTATGATATTTTTTGGCACGATGTTGTGCAAAGTATCCGCACGAAATTTGCTTAGTATTATTTGCACGAAATAGGCGCCCGCATGCCTCTTTTTTTCTTTTTATTTGTCGTGCAGAATTCCCTTCGGATACCCCTCCGCCGGCTAGCGGGGGCGGTTATGTCGGGCTTGAACCGACTAATACTGCACGCCATCTCGGGTCTACAGACGCCGGGGTGTAAGGTTGCCCATAGAGCATATCCCTCGCACCCCGACTGACCCTGGGCCATCTCCGATTTCAAGATGGCCCCTCGGGTTTGGGAACCACGGTGTCTCCGTCTTACCGGTTTGGGGAGGGGCGCTAGTCGCCCCACCGCCCCGGCCTGCTTCTGCTGGGATGACCTGTCGGCCTCACCTGCCACCCCCAGGCCTGCGCTCATGGAGGACGGAGGTCGTTAAGCGACCTCCCGCGCCTGAGTCGCATGCGACGCACGGCAAGCATGTTGCGGACACGGCGGGCCGGGAGAGTTCTAAACCTCTCCCGGGCGCGCTTCGCCATTTCCTTCGCGAGCATTACATGCAATGCATGCATGATTACATCAAGTGGCGGCGGCCCACGCGCTCGCACTCCGCACTATTGCCGCAATCATGCTGCCTAGCGAGAGAACTCCCACTCCGATGGCTGCCACTAGGTCACGCCTCGGCGCCTCCCTCGCTGTGCAGTCCACCAGCGTGTGCAGCCCCGAGTCCCCGCTCGCGTTGCAGTGATGGCACGCAGGCGTTGGCTCCTTCCTGATCCGATGCGTGGTCTCCGAAGCTCCCCTTCGCAGAGATCACCTGCGTCAGTCGGTACGAGAGGCTTCCGTGTCGCCTCTCTAGCCAATCCTCCATGACGGGCCTTACCGCCGCTATTGCGGCGTGCCCTGCGCTTGTTTGCCCAAGTCGTTCCTTCCACGCCACCGCGATGGCCTGGCGGAGCTGGAACTGCACGGCTTCAATTTCTCGAGGCTCGGGGTTCCGTCCGTGCTCCCGCGCCTCCTTTCGCCACTGGTATAGTTGCGGAAGGGCTCTCGCTTCCAGGTCGACCAAGGAGACTCGCCGCCTCGAAGGAGATCGTGCAGTTCCCGCGGATGACCCTGATGGCCATCACCCGCTGCGGAGCGCGCAGCATCCGCACACTTCTGGCCTTCAGGGCCTCCGCCCATATTGGGCACCCATACAGGGCCATGGACCGCACGATCTTCGCGTAGAGTCTCCTTCATGTTGGGCAGCAGCCGCGCCAAAGGCTTGCTCCGAGGCCCATGAAAGAACAGGGCCTCGGTTTTATGCAGAGCCACCTCGAGACCCAGCCGCCGGATCCGCTCCACGACTTGGGAAACCGCGGTCGTGGCCTTCAGGGTCGCTTCGCAGTACGTCATCCCCCACGCCGTCACGAGCTCACCGCGAAGCACCCAGTCGTATCCGTTGTTCCACAGGAGCGGCCCCAGGACCGATCCCTGCCGAACACCGCACGACATCTCAGGCCGACCGAGACCGGTCACGGTTGGTTAGAAGACGGCTCTCTCCGTCAAATACGCCCCGACTATGCGGCGGAAGTAGAGAGGCACTTCGTGATACACGAGCGCCTCCCTAATGCAACTCCAGGGCAAGGTGTTGAACGCGTTGGCGATGTCCAGGGACACCGTCAACATCACCTCACCCGGGCGACTGCATCCTCCGCCATAGCCCTCACGCGCATGATGGCATCCACGGTGGAGCGCCTCTGGCGGAAGCCATATAGGCCATCCGCCAGGTCCGGCCCCACTCTTGAGAGGTGCTCGGCGAGGCGCTTTACAATTACGCTTTCAAAGAGTTTGCACACCTCGTCGAGCAACACTATGGGCCAGTAGGCGGACGGCGAGTCCGGATGAGGACCAGTTTCCCCGTCTTACACAATTTCGGGAACTGGCCCCGCTCCAAACATGCACTGAGAAGCCCTCTCAGTCGGGGCTCGAGAGCGTCGTCGACTAGAGCTAGGACCCACGCTCGGCCTGGAATGCCGTCGGGTCCCTGGGCCATGCATAACGCACGACGCAGCGCAGGTGGTAATGTACAAATTTCTATGCCTTCTATGCTTAATAACTAAATTTTTAAATGGCTACATGATTCTAGAATACAAAGAGAGCATAACTGCTTTCAAACTTGTTTTCAAGTACGTCAAACAAATTGACCATAACAAATCATGTGTCATCGCCTATCTTTAATGATAGGCCCATTTATCAACAGATGTCATCAGCTGTTTTGATGTGAACTTCCTTTGGCTTTGAAGTGATGAGAGCACAGAGCATATAATATACCTACAATAGAGATGAAATGTATCCTCGTGAGTCATCTTTTAGCTCAAAAGGAATACCTAGTCGTCAAATTGTACGTGGTGCTCGAACGGACCTTGTGTTTATTAAAATATCAGTTTGGGTAGTAGAAGAAGCGTCGGTAGCTTAGTGGTTAAGGAGACGACCCCATGATCGAGAGGTCCCGAGTTCGAATCCTGGCAATTACACAACCTCCGTGAACCACTCATTACACAAGTAATTAAGCTTAGCTGGAGGGGTTAGGGGCAATATTAGTAATTTCGGTTACTAATATTCTATAAAAAAAATAAAAAATATCAATAATTTTAAACATCATAATATTCATTCTCATTCTCCAAGCCTTTCCCAACGCCAGGGCTGACCTCGACAACACACTGACAATATCAAAGTTCTGTAGATAGATAAGACTAGATTGTCGGACTTTTTAGGGCTCCAACTACCTGTAACGGTTGCCATACATATATTCGTATGGCAACCGGGACCGACGACGACGGCTTAACGTACTCTCGAACGCGCGGAGAGGACTCACTATGTCAAGAATGGCTTCCCATCCTAAGACTGACCTGGCTATAGATGCTTAACCTTGCAATATGCTAACCTCCTCGGTTACCACTTAGCCATCAGCACCCACGCTCGCCCATCTGCGAGAGAATGTTAAGGCGATTACAACATCGAATAATCGGTATTTATAACACCGATTCTCTCGTTAAAACTTATGCTGTATTCTTCAGGATATACACAGTGTAATGGTTTATTCAGATTTTTTTTTCTTTATAAGGGGTATTAACAAGTAAAACGAAATAGTAGAAAATACACTGTAAACTCACTCTAATTTTGAATGAATGACGGATACACACAGGTTCTTAGCTTTTTTTTGTAAGTACATGCATATCACATATAGAAACACCTAAACCAATGCAAGTAGGTAAAAATATTCATGCATACCAATATTTGCATTATTTATTAGCCTTTGTAGTGTAAAATAAAGCTGAGTGCCACCATTGTTAACACGGTACGTGTATGTAATGGGGACCCTCTTTCCTGAGACTTTACCATCAGCTTACCATCAGGCGAGGTGAAGTCAAAATGACGTATCCTAATTATAAAAAAAAAGCAACAGTAATACTGAACAAAGGGATGAAGTGAAAACCATAATTAAATAATTTTATATTAGCAAAGTTTATTTTCTTTTTAAGTATTGTTGTATTGTTTTAATTCAATTTTATTTGTCTCTTTACGCGAGACAAAAGTCATGTCTGATCTCGTATCTATATGCTGTAATTAGTATGTTTATAATTCTCTTAAAGTATGTTACGATGCGGGGTCAGCGCTCGGTAGAGGTCAATTGCTGAAGGACGTTGGCGGCTGTAATCGCCTTAAGCGCGGACTGAAAATTATGTTATGTGAAACGATTGAAATCGCGTGTCTGTCATTGGCCATCGAACATATTTGACGTATGAACATATTGTGACGGCCTCTGTGGCGTAGCGGTAGTGCATTCGACTGCTACGACAGGGGCGCGGGTTCGATTCCCGCTCAGTGCAAATATTTGTATGCATGAATATGTCTATTTGCATTGGTCTGGGTGTTTCTATGTATAATATGTATGTATTTACCAAAAAAAAAAAAAGTATATTAGTATGTTTATCCGCATTCTGGAACTCATAACACAAGCTAGTTAAACTATGCTTACCTTGGGTCTTGAAAGCGCTCTGTGTAGAATGTCGTAGAATATTTATTTATTTATTATTATTTATATTGGCGGTAATTTCACATCGTCACAGGGAAGTACCTGAGAGATGGCCATCCATAATTCACTTTTACTAATACCTATTTATAACCTCAAGAAGAATAATTCTTTTAACGAACGCTACGTCCACTTCAAGCCGTCCAGCAATAAAATATAATTAAATAATAATGTTAATATTATCACGCAAAGTACGTAATAATGTCACTGTGTACAAACAAAATGAAAGTCGACTCTAGCAATAGACGTTACAGTTCAAAATAGCTTTCATGATAGCATGATCAAGGAATAATTATCCTAATTTAGCATTCGTGCAGTTTATTAGCTTCTTTTCATTATTCTTTTGCGGTTATCAATAAGTACGGTGTGCGTATATGGGGTCCACCAAGGTGTTTGGGGCCCACGTCCACCACACATACAAGTCGGTACCTACACCCGTTGACTGATTGAACTGGCACTGGCGTAGGTTTTCCTCTCGGGATTGGGGAGGGAAGAGGATGTCAAACAACAATCGCACCCGTAAAAGTCAAAATAAAAAACATGATGGGAAGGAGGAGTAGGAGAGCTCCAAGATACGCGGATGAAGGAGAGGCATAGAAAAAATATGCTATACTCTACGAGAAGAGGTCACATAGCATATTGTGCAGATTTTTCTGCTATTTCACTAGTCAAAGAGGCTCACCTTTCTTTCTCCGAGGTAGGCCGAGACAACAGCTCGCACTCTTTTTGTCCCTACACACTTTACAAGCTTCCTCTACTGCCATTAAACCTTTCATACAAACCCGCCTGTTTCTAGGCAGCAAGTTCAGAAAGTTAAACTTCATTGCATTTCTTCTTAATTTAATTATATACGTTAGCTGTAAAGATTATACAAATTTGACATAATACGTTTGACATTAGCGGTATAAACCTCCGTAAGTAACATGGGCGTGTGTGTTCCAAATGTATAGTAGTGTGTGTAATGTTTTATTATTTGATTTAATGTATTTTTTATGCATAATTCTAAAAAAAACACTAGCGTTCTGCACTTCTCTTCCATATCAAATATTATAGGTATATTATTTTCTCTCCTTTATTGCCTGTGCTATAATAAAAGTACCGACACGACCCCATTGCCAATATTTTTTAGTTATTTTTACATAACATACAACATAACATAACTTCACGCCTGTATCCCCGAAGGGGTAGGCAGAGGTGTATTACACACCCACGATTCGCCAGTTATGTTTAGGTCCCAATGTAATAGGGGGCGAGCCTATTGCCAT
Source organism: Cybosia mesomella (assembly GCA_946251805.1). Taxonomy (NCBI): domain Eukaryota; kingdom Metazoa; phylum Arthropoda; class Insecta; order Lepidoptera; family Erebidae; genus Cybosia; species Cybosia mesomella. The sequence continues at coordinate 27,276,126 of OX276401.1, forward strand.
CTAACGGGCACGTTACTAAGCGAGCGATAATTTACATTTTTAATACACACAACAACGAAAAGTCAGAGAGTCACACTGGAGACCTCGTCTCGGCAGTCCGTTACTGCCGTTTAAAACACTGTCCGTTTAAAACAGTAATTTAATACTAACGATGTGTTAACATAGTCGGTTACCTTGCTAGAGATGTGCGAAAAGAATCGTGTTCTCATAACGTTTACAGAATATAACGTTCTATGTTATCCGCGATAACATAATAACTAGTTACTATCGGGTTTTCGATTAAAGAATTAATAGCTTGGCTACTATAATTAATTGCAAATAAGATATAAATAACGTGCAAGTATCACGGTTTAATTATTGTTTCGTCCATTTTAATTAAAGTATCGAGTAATCGTTTGAGTAATCGCTACTGATTTAATATAAACTTATAGTAAATTGACCCGTATCTGCTTAGTAACAGTTATTTAATAAGTTTAATAAAATTTTAGAAACGGTGATTAAATATAATGACTTCAGTTTTTCGTTTGCGTTATTATAGTTTAGTTCGATTTCAAGACCCGATATTACTTTAGTAACTTAATGACGAACGAAAACATTTGAATGATGGAAATTTACTAATACTAACATACCACATACTAAATAATTACACCTTCGGGATACGCAGACGTTTCTTGATACCCATATCCCATATTTCGATAACGACGTTTTCGTGCCGTATATCCGCCAAAGAGCACTTTTCGTGACTCCGTTTGCGACTGAAAATTTTATAACAGAGAATAGTACCTCTTAGTTAACTATCGTATGATATTGTCGGAAGTTTACGCGAATGTTATACACATTGAAATAAAACTATTTTTAACGGTTTCTATCATATTAACTATCGTATTCTCTATTATCTATCCAAAAATAAGCTAAAACCTATCATATATACCGAACATCGGGTGTATGGGGGGCTCACTAGCCGTTTCACCTGCTGATTCACAGACGAGGCTCTGGCGCAGGCCCTCCTTCCAGGGCTTGTGGGTGGTCAGACGGCCGTCGCTTCCGTTCAAGCCGTAGAAGCCAAATCAAAATCAGGAGAAGTGCGCGAATATTACTACATTAATAGCCAATGACCATTACTGTTGCACGAATCCAAAAATAACACAAAATAAATTGCGATAAAATCCATTAAAATTGGTTTCATTTTGTTTATCTAAATTATGAGGAACATTTTGCCTGACATTTCCTGTATTTTAAAAATATATGCCGTTTTAAATTTACTTGCAACAAATGCTAACTTCCGGTAAAAAACGTTCACGCAAATGTTTTTCACACTACGGAACAATTTTGTTTAACATTCACTTTACATAATGTTTCTAACCATTTCTGCAACGGGCAATGATGTTCGTGACCTCCTGATCAAATTGAATAATTTACCCGTAAAGGTATCTCGGAACGATCAAGTCACGAGCGCAAAGAAAACTAAAAATAGATAGTTTTGCAACTAGCAATACAATATTTCAACGCATTGTGAACCTCTCATTTCGAAGTCAGTTAATAAGGAGTGATTAACTCGGTACAATCATAAATCGACTAAAAGCGTTACCTCCAAGCGACTACAACAAAAGAAACGTCTTAGTATCATTCGATTAGCCGCGGTCGTTTCGTGGCTAAAGGTCTACCTCTAGCGTGTATTGTACAAAGGTTTTCGCGGGAAAGCGAGACTGAGCCTTTCTGTTTTGACAATGGATCCACGGTGAAAAGACGCCCGTCATACCATATTATACGTAGTGGAATAATAAGGTCATGATGACAATCACGCGGAGCGATAAGCGGAGTTTTCTTAACTATCTTCATAACGCAGGGATTAGTTAGACAGTCACTAAATATCGCGATCCAATATCGTGATATACATGCCAATATAGGTGCAATATATATAACCAATAATATCAATATATATTGATAGGATAAGGAAGATTGGGATATAATATTAACGGTTTAATCCCTGCCTTTCATAGTATAAAGTTACGCGCCCGCACATAGGAGTATTTTGATGTAAAAGCCGGTCAAAAGTCGAATTTATGAACTTAAATAAAAACTATTATATCCACACATTTTTGCAGTATAGGAACCTGTCCATCGTAAAAGAGACATATTTGTAACTCAGATAGTAGCCTTTTTTGTCACAAGCATTTAGAACCTAGTCGTTTTCTAAACCGCATGTTTTTATCGGCGTTTAATATTTTCACTGCAATGGAGCTGAAACTGTACGTTATTGTATGATAAATATTGAAAAAAATAGTTTGTGAATATGAAATTACAAGGTATGTAAAACCTGTATGTACTTAAACCCTTGGTTCGTGGGGCCCGAGTGCACAGTCGCTTTACAAAGAAATCGCTAAGCGACTGCTCGACGCTTCGCGTGACCAAAAGGCTGGCTTGTTCTTGGCGCAAAGAATTGGCATTGCCACTCAACATGGCAATGCCGCCAGCCTTCTGGTACGTTACCAGTCGACATCGATGTGGAGGAATTCTTTGACACCTAAACTTTTTACTTTGTACATACTCTTTTATAGGATGTAAATATTTTACTTTAAAATTATAAATTATTTTATCAAATGTAATTAATATGTACTCGTATATTATTAAATAAAACTAAGTTCAGGGTTAAAATATAAAAATTATATTAAATCTACTATGTTTTATTATTACATAAGTCATTAAATAATTTTGACCAGATTTCACATACATATACTCTACGTGCTTTGTGTGTTTCTCCGCTAACTTATTCTAAATCACACAATGGATTTTGATACGGCTTTCACAGTCTGATATTTTTAAGGAAGGTTTAATGTATAATTCATCCTATATATAAACTTTGAAGAACGAGAAAACAAATTGCACCCGTTGGTCGACGGGCAGGTCATAAAGAAATATATCAAAATTATGAAATAAATAAATATATACACTTAAACCGCAAAATGTAAAGAATCATAAAAATCTTATATTTATCGCAACCGTTCCACCGATTGCGATAAACTTTATCAACTATTTTTTGCTTGCAATTGCGCGAAGGTTATTCACAAATATCACAAAGTATTGGACCCGTAAGGTGCGCTGCAATCAGGTTATTTGATGGTTCAAATTATTATGGTCGAATTTCGATCAATGGACGAATTCAACGGATGGTAGCTTAATGGTTAATAAGTAGTCGGCCTCACAATCAAGAGGTAAAGAGTTCGAATCCTGACCTGAAAATTCGGTTACTAGTTCTCTTTAAAAAAACTAGTATGATTCAATTGTTATGGTAATCGACGGGAGTCGATCACGTGAACAACGCATCTAACTTTCTATGTGCATCGTTGGCAAACGACTTTTTGCGTCGATTTCACTAATGCAGCACACATAAAGAAAACTCCGTTGAAATAGGTAAAAATATACTACTAGGCTAATTATACACACACGCACATTGCCTATCTCATGGTAAGCACTTTCCGTGTGGTGCCACTGCAGTAGTTAATTGCACGATAACACCTGCAAAGGTAAGGAAGGAAAAGAGGAGAATGGGTTCAAGAAAAAGCAGGTTGAAGCTCGAACTGACTGAATCCGTAATTGTTGATATTAATTGAGAGGGTGGTACTTCCCGTTCAAGTCACTCTCTTCGTGTTGCGAAAAGTAAGACTTGTCATTGCGTACGTATCGTCCCGCACGCACCCGAGGCCTATCCTTTATCCTCGGAGGCCGGGATCCACCTGCCGGCTTCTACTCCTCCATCTTGGGCACCCATGACAGTGAGACTATTGGCACGCCTGCCATCTTCTACGGCGTCAAGCCAGTGCTTCTTGGGTCTACCCCTCATACCAGGGCCCGTCAGAGGCGGCTTGACTGGACCTTTGTTTTTTTTATTCATAATAAGAATATCATCATCATCATCATCATCATATCAGCCGTAGGAAGTCCACTGCTGAACATGGGCCTCCCCATTGACTTCCATTTTGTCCGGTCTGTAGCGGCCTGCGTCCACCGAGTCCCTGCGCTCTTTACCAGGTCGTCTGTCCAGTAATCGAAATTACCAGTATTCCCCCTAACACCTCCAGCTAAGCTTCATAGCTTGTGTTAGGAGCGGCTTCACGCCGGTAGTGTTATGGCCAGGATTCGAACTCGAGAACTCTCTACTAAGATAGCTACTAAGATACTGACGCACCACCGCATAATGTGGCCGCACCACAGAAGGTGACTCTCCTGTATTAGTAAGGCACTATCACGCAATATAAAATTACGATAAAATACCTTTTTTTTTTTTTTTTTTTTTTTTTTATCGTGCGGAAATCCCTTCGGATACCCCCCCGCCGGCCAGCGGGGGCGGTTATGTCGGGCTTGCACCGACTAAAACCGCACGCCGTCTCGGGTCTTCAGACGCCGGGGTGTAAGGTTACCCATAGAGCATATCCCTCGCACCCCGGCTGACCCTGGGCCATCTCACCACCAACAGCATCGCCCATCCTGCCCCCCCTGAAAGCAGAGGAGCACGGAGAGCGATGTGTTCCCGCCACGTTGGGTATTGGCCGACGATCAATGCCTACCCTATGAAGGGGTGAAGGGGAAGCCATTGACCGCCGCCCAGGGTGTACCGGCCGCTCCGATTCCGTTCCCCCCGGACTGCAGCGGGATCGGAATCGGAGCGACACTCGAGGAGGTTACCCAACACACACCCCACGATAAAATACCTCGCATCTATCGCTATTGACCTAACTAAAATTAACGTTCTCTGTTGAAAATAATAACCAATAACGTCACTGTTTTGTATTACGTTTAGTTACAATATGTGAGAGTTTAGCGACACCAGGGTCTATACTAACGACATTTAAGGGCAGTTTCTCTTCATTCTCTCTGTGGGCTCTACCGCGAACGCTTACGCTCCGCCAGTGTTCAAGTCACGGTCTTATAATGTTACGTTGGTGGATGTTTATAGCATGCAAATACACATATTATGCTAGTTGCAGTTTGGAGTAACGGCCGACGTTACCTACTGTTGTGTAATCTCTGATTTTCAAAATTAGAAAAGTTTTGAAAATCGAATCTGATCGAATCTGGTTACATTGTAATCGAGTTGGTCACGAGATACGCAACTAGGCGAGGGCACGCCGCAGTAGCGGCGGTAAGGCCCATCATGGAGGATTGGCTAGAGAGGCGACACGGAAGCCTCTCGTACCGACTGACGCAGGTGATCTCCGGGAAGGGGTGCTTCGGGAACCACCTGCATCGGATCAGGAAGGAGCCAACGCCTGAGTGTCATCATTGTGACGCGAGCGAGGACTCAGGGCTGCACACGCTGGCGGACTGCCCGGCGTGGGAGGCGCCGAGGCGTGACCTCGTGGCAGCAATCGGGGTGTGAGTCCTCTCGCTCGGCAGCATGATTGCGGCAATGGTGCGAAACGCGAGCGCGTGGGCCGCCGCCACCTCCTTCTGCGAGCATGTGATGCTCGCGAAGGAGATGGCGGAGCGCGCCCGGGAGAGGCTCAGAACTCTCCCGGCCCGCCGAGCCCGCAACATGCTCGCCGCGCGTCGCAGGCGACTCAGGCGCCCGAGGTCGCTCAACGACCTCCTTCCTCCATGAGCGCAGGCCTGGGGGTGGCAGGTGAGGCCGCCTGTCACCCCAGCAGAAGCAGGCCGAGACGGTGGGGCGACTAGCACCCCTCCCCCAAACCGGGGCAAGACGGGGACACCGTGGTTCCCAAACCCGAGGGGCCATCTCGAAAACGGAGATGGCCCAGGGTCAGTCGGGGTGCGAGGGATATGCTCTATGGGCAACCTTACACCCGGGCATCTGTAGACCCGAGACGGCGTGCGGTTTTAGTCGGTTCAAGCCCGACATAACCGCCCCCGCTGGCCGGCGGGGGGGTATCCGAAGGGATTTCCGCACGAAAAAAATAAATAAATAAAAAGATACGCAACTAGGCGGTCATGTAAAAAAAAGATATCAAAGCTAATGCTTTCATATCTTTTTTTTTACATGGCGTAACTTAATTATCATGGAATCCGTGGCAAAACCTAAAATCAAAAAAAAAATACTTTCCACCCTAGGGATGAAATAAGCTACTTTCCACCCGGCTATCTAGCCATGAAAATTAATCTTTTCGAAAAGGAGAGATGAAAAGGAATCTGAGGTGTGTATATACGGCTTAATCTTATTTAACTTTAAACAATGTTACGATATTACTTAAATCATAAAACTCGGAGTTTGTTGCATTGATGACCGGCACGTGGAGCGGTGAAGTGTTTTATTAATAACCAACAACCCAGTTACATAAAATTTTATAACATACATTGTAACTAATAATAAAAAGGTTATTATTAAGTTATACACTATTATACAATAGGTTGGGTGTCTTTCGCGGGGTGTCACCTCAAGCGTACTTTAGCCATGGTGATTGCTTACCATCGGGTATGCCGTATAAAAAACTTCTCATGGGCCTGAGAATGATTAAAAGTTAACACGATATGGTTTCAATAAAAATAAACAGGATTAGACACACTTTGAATGCGTCAACACGGTTAGTATTAGAACCCAGGCCTAACCGTCGTAATGCTACCCAAGTACCACCTTGGTACGTAGAATATATGAATAAGTGTTACTTACCTCCTGATTGCACTGCGAACAGAAATCATGGCGGCAAGTCGGACAGTGCGCAGGGCTAGCGGCTCGGAGGCTGACGACTGTGTCGCAGCCGACGCGTGGGCAGAACGCGCGGCCGGAGTCCATAGCCACTTCTGTTATAAAAAAATCCGTGTTAGAAGATGATTAGAAAGACTCTTTTCAGTCTCGAATTCAGACCAAAATGTTGATTTTTTGTGATAGTTGCAGCGGGTCTAAGCGCTACGTCGTACGTGTGCACGCATGCGGGCGCCTGTTTCGTGCAAATAATACAAATTTAATTTAGAATTTAATGCACATAATTTGCACAAAATCGTGCAAAAGAATCCATATGATTTGCACGACGACGAGCGATCTCTCGTGCCACGCACGACGCAGCGCAGGCGTTAAAAGTAGAGGATATCTCTGGTTCGTTTGGTAAGTCTGTCTAGTTCACCGTAAAAATAAAAATATATTAAAGTTTGGGTCTAGGTAAAGTTCTGTGCAATATGGTCCCATACATTATTATGAGAATTACCTTATTCCTCCATAAACACAAAATTCATTAATGCATTGTAAGGGACTGGTCGCGGGTTCAAGTCCCGTCCTAGATGTTCTCTTTTTCCGATCTAAATCTTTAGAAAAAAGTAAGCATACAAAATGCTTAAAAATTTAATTGAAAAAATATCGGGTATAATAAAAAAAAGTATATGTATAAAAACAAAAAATATAAAAATGAAAAAAAAAATACACCACCAGCGACCAGCGTCACGTGACGCGACGAGCACACGTGACGCTGGTCGCGATTTAGGTGTTTCCCACACATCCGCTTGGAGAATACAGCGAGGAGAAGGACTGCACGCCTGCCACGTGCGCCGCGGGCTCGTCGCGTCACGTGAGTCTGGTCGCTCGCTGGTGGTGTTTTTTTTTTCATTTTTATATTTTTTATTTTTAGATATATATATTTTATTTATTTTACCCGATATTTTTTCAATTAAATTTTTAAGCATTTTGTATGCTTACTTTTTTCTAAAGATTTAGATCGGAAAAAGAGAACATCTAGGACGGGACTCGAACCCGCGACCAGTCCCTTACAGGGGGAATGCTCTGACCAACTGAGCCACCTAGACACGTCCCAGATATTCGAAATTCTCCGATACATTATTACGTCTTAAGGCGACGTTGGAGCCATCTACCGTAATTCTTGCGAACTACGGAAACAATGAACAACTTTACAGTCATTTTTAAACATTGTTTTTTGATGACTCCGCCTAATTAATTCAATTAAATTTTTAAGCATTTTGTATGCTTACTTTTTTCTAAAGATTTAGATCGGAAAAAGAGAACATCTAGGACGGGACTCGAACCCGCGACCAGTCCCTTACAGGGGGAATGCTCTGACCAACTGAGCCACCTAGACACGTCCCAGATATTCGTCGCCTTAAGACGTAATAATGTATCGGAGAATTTCGAATATCTGGGACGTGTCTAGGTGGCTCAGTTGGTCAGAGCATTCCCCCTGTAAGGGACTGGTCGCGGGTTCGAGTCCCGTCCTAGATGTTCTCTTTTTCCGATCTAAATCTTTAGAAAAAAGTAAGCATACAAAATGCTTAAAAATTTAATTGAATTAATTAGGCGGAGTCATCAAAAAACAATGTTTAAAAATGACTGTAAAGTTGTTCATTGTTTCCGTAGTTCGCAAGAATTACGGTAGATGGCTCCAACGTCGCCTTAAGACGTAATAATGTATCGGAGAATTTCGAATATCTGGGACGTGTCTAGGTGGCTCAGTTGGTCAGAGCATTCCCCCTGTAAGGGACTGGTCGCGGGTTCGAGTCCCGTCCTAGATGTTCTCTTTTTCCGATCTAAATCTTTAGAAAAAAGTAAGCATACAAAATGCTTAAAAATTTAATTGCTTACTTTTTTCTAAAGATTTAGATCGGAAAAAGAGAACATCTAGGACGGGACTTGAACCCGCGACCAGTCCCTTACAGGGGGAATGCTCTGGCCAACTGAGCCACCTAGACACGTCCCAGATATTCGAAATTCTCCGATACCCGCGACCAGTCCCTTACAGGGGGAATGCTCTGACCAACTGAGCCACCTAGACACGTCCCAGATATTCGAATTTCTCCGATACATTAATACGTCTTAAGGCGACGTTGGAGCCATCTACCGTAATTCTTGCGAACTACGGAAACAATGAATAACTTTACAGTCATTTTTAAACATTGTTTTTTTTTGATGACTCCGCCTAATTAATTCAATTAAATTTTTAAACATTTTGTATGCTTACTTTTTTCTAAAGATTCAGAGCATTCCCCTTGTAAGGGACTGGTCGCGGGTTCAAGTCCCGTCCTAGATGTTCTCTTTTTCCGATATTTTTTTTTTGTTTCATATACATATTTTGTGGATACCAAGTCATCTCACCAAATTATAATTTTTTGACACCTTATATACAAGTGCCAGTAATAAATCGCTGAAGATGTACATGGCCCTAAAAACATCCTTGAGGCCCAAACCAATCTTACTTACGAATCGATGCAGCTGCTAAGGAATCTACGAGGCTCTGGCGCTGACTTTCCTCTCAGGGTTGGGAGGTCAGACGGCAGACGCTCCCGGAACAGCCGATATACCAATCAGAAACAATAAGAGGAACTCGCGCTCCAAAGTGCAAACTGTAAACGCAACTGGGGAATCACTATGAGGATGATAACGAATGAATCTCTAAAAGGAAACCGGTAAGAGTCGTATTATTTGGGCCTTTCGCCACTGTTTAGGTAGTCTACAAAGATGCAATCTATTTTTATTTCCTTTTGACACTTATCCTGTCCTAGTCGGCATTAATATACATCCAATTAAACGGCGTAATTAATTACTGTTTTATTGAAATACGTGATTAAGTACAAACGTTCTGCTTGGGATCACAGTCAAGCGAGAGGGCCAGGCATAGACATTTGGGGATACCACACTCACAACCACAGCAGGAAACGGAAATGCCCTGTCCTTTCTTTTTCTTACTTCCTGAATTCATAATCTTTTAATTTATTCGTATGAACTTTTGGTACGACCTCAAAACAGCAGTGATTTCCGTGTTTAAAGAAAGTTCGCCTTTTTTATGTTTGACATAGCATGCAATGAAAATGAATTATCATTTTCATTGCATGCTATATCAATTTATATAATAAAGCGGCGAAACTTCATTTTTGGAGATCATTTATCAAAATGATCTCCAAAAATGAAGGTGATGCTGGTGGTACATTCCAACCATCTTCTCTATTTTGTAGGAATCGATTTTCTTTAGCGAGTATCTGAGGTTCATCAAATCTTAAGTAATCCCTGTTGCACGTGCTCACATACAGCAGACTTTTTTGAGCGTTTGTGTTTTATTTCAGCTATGTGTTCTTTGACGCGAGTGCTAATGCTTCGCTTGGTTTGACCAATATAAAAGAGCCCACAGTCAGTCTATTTTATAGACTCCTGCATCTTGAAGAATAAAAAAATAACACCAAATAAATCGCGATAGAATCCCTTAAAAATAGTTTTATTTCAATGTGTCATTCGCGTAAACTTCCGACAATATAATATAGATAAGGTAATAATATTTAGAATAATAATTAGATAAGGTAGGTTTGTAGGTATCTAGCAGTAAGCCTATTGTTGTCTACTGTTGGACAATAGGCATCTCCCAGAGTCATTCAGACGATCCTCCGCTTGGCGCATCATGTCTGTCCCAGCTATATTTTTCCATTATAATAATTAAATCTTTGTAAAGAGAAAAATCCATTTTTTAACAGAGACGACTACATAACTACTCTTGATTCAAATTAAAACGTCTTAATGCGCGTGTAGAGTTCGCACCTGACCTTGTACCGCACATGCTTCAAAAACTTTACACGGTGAAATAAAAAAAAATATAATTTCACAGAAGCGAGTCATCATCTGTACAGTAAATTGGACTGGCATTGGGCGGATACATGGAAATGGAATATATCTTTCATACCGGCGTAAATCCTAACGACATAAAATAGTTAAAAGAAAGCATATTGTATGGAAACTTTCTTCAATATCGAATGGTATAGAAGCCATATCGCGTGTCCGACGAGACACAAATGAGGTTTTCTTTCTATTTCTGAATAAATTGTTTAGAAATGTTTTTGATTTATGATTTAGGGTGCAATTTGAGCTACCGTTCTTCAAATACGTATGTATTTAAGATGAAGTATACATATAAACTTGCCGGAAAATAAGTATGTGAATGAGAGTGGAAATCGCATCAAAATCCATTGTGGGGTAGCATTTCCACTCAAAATGTGGAAATGCTATTAATTTTCGAATAGTGGTCCTTAATTTCAGAGCCCCGACAGATGCTTTCTCGCGCTCCGTTTAAGAACCCGAGATTTTAGGAAGAAGAAAACACGTGTAAGGGTTTCAGCCTTCAGGTTGGGTCAGAGGCCAGAATAACTAAATAGTCTGATAGCAAATGACAATAACTGTTTAATATGAGGATACAGAGCGGATACATTGTTGTCGACCGATTAGTGCGAAACAGAGCTTGCAGGACCAAACGTCTGCTACAGACACATGGCTGTTATATGATTGAGTGAACAGATTATCAGACCATACTGTGCATGCGTGTAACACTCACTTTGTAGCATATTTTATGTTACAATTGTGGAGTGGACATCAATAGGTACAGTCTCGTTCATAAGTTCCTAGTTTGCTTCAAAACATAACATACATAACATAAATTCACACCTTTATCCCCGAAGGGGTAGGCAGAGGTGCTAGCACCCACGTTTCGCCAGTTTATGTTTTAGGTCCCAATGTAATAGGTGGCGAGCCTATTGCCATTAACCGGGCACTTATGAACCTGCGATAAATACACACATAACTTCGAAAAGCATCGAAAAGTCATTGGTGTGTGCCATGGTAATACCTGGGATCGAACCCGAGACCTTGTCTCAGCAGTCCTTTACCCATACCACTAGGCTACCGGGGCTATACCTAGTCTTAATTTTAAAACTGATTCTGATTTGTTTGTTCTCAGCAATTAGATTGATTTCCGGTTGGCCTAGATTGTTTTTAACGAGATATTTAATTGGATCATAGTAATATCATTAACAAAATATTAATAATCATTAAAAAATCTATGGCACACATTCGGAGAGGCCCATGTGCAGCAGTGGTGAATATAATAGTTCAAATTCTGGTCTAAGGGCGACGTAGCAGATTTTCAATGCAAAATTTTTAAACATTGTCTAGATAAGATAAATGCGACCACATTATTATTATGAATGAATTTAAAGTAACTACTAGTAACTATAATCACTGGTAAACAACTTGACATACTCAAGGTGGCCGGCGCAGAAAGTGTTTCTTAGGCCACCTTGGGGGTGGTGCGGGGCGCAATGACCAAGGCGCGCCAATTAACCAATCATAGGTCATAAAAAACAAATCACGAGCTTAAAGGGCTCGTGTCATTGGTTTATCAGTCATTTTATTGTTTTTAGGGTTCCGTTGCCAAATGGCAAAAAACGGAACCCTTATAGATTCGTTAGGTCTGTCTGTCTGTACGTCCGTATGTCACATGACTATGCTGTTGAAACTTGGTAAGTTGATGTATTCTGTGAACCGCATTAAGATTTTCACACAAAATTTGAAAAAGAACAATATATTTGAATACAATATACTGAAACTCAACATTTTTTTTTTCATCATACCCATACGTGTGTGGTATCTATGGATAGGTCTTCAAAAATGATATTGAGGTTTCTAATATCATTTTTTTCTAAACTGAATAGTTTGCGCGAGAGACACTTCCAAAGTGGTAAAATGTGTCCCCCCCCCCCCTGTAACTTCTAAAATAAGAGAATGATAAAATTAAAAAAAATACATGATGTACATTACCATGTAAACTTCCAACGATAATTGGTTTGAACGAGATCTAGTAAGTAGTTTTTTTTAATACGCCCTAAATCGTAAACTGCAATTTACCTTTCATTAAATCAACTCAAATATAAAAATTAAAACAAAAACATTATTATGTTACTTGCTGCTACGGAACCCTTAATGGGCGAGTCCGACTCGCACTTGGCCGCTTTTTTTGGTTAGTGCGCGAACTTTCCGTTTCATGTTCAAGAGTTTACCCGATATCTGTGCCTATGTTAAAACAACATTTGTGAATGTCAAATAAAATGGTACCATTATTCTACTGATCACAAAGAGGACAAGGGCACTCCGTGACGAAATTGTAGACAAAATGACAACGGAACTATTGACTAAACCTTTATTAACTCACCGAGGCGCGAAGTGGCCTTCTCGGGTTACGTGTTGGTGTAGAGTAAATATACTTTATATGATGACGTAAATGAAAAGAAAATGGATTGAATTAGATAATAGAGATAGGGTTTACCCCTTACTTTAGATTGACTTAAGGTAATTACACAAAAAAAGGTCAGATTTAAGAGACACAGCAAAGCAAAATCGGGCGGTTCGACGCGATCGCAGAGCAAAATCGTATAGAACCGCCCACAATTTAGGATTCAGGCGGTTCTTTTCTTTCTACCCCACTGTGTCGAAGTCAAAAAAGGAGAGCGATTCGTTTAACCTGTACTGTAATTTAATGTTACTTTGTAATCTGTAAAATGGCTGAAACGTTTTTGATTAATAATATTATGTCGGTTGAGTTGGATCACTGGATAAATTTAAATGATAAAATATCGAAATGGTGGATTTCCAGCGATAAAGTTTTTTTTTGAAAAATTATCGTGGTCGAAATGTTAGTTTACTGGGGTTATCCTTTCGAGGGCTTACCCGGGGTGCCCGGCAACGGACACTTGGGGAGGACACCGTGCGGTTTTAGTCGAGACACGACATAACCACCCCCGCTGACCAGCGGCGGGTATCCGAAGGGATTTCCGCACGTAAAAAAAAAAGCATGTCATTTCAAAGTGTGTTAAATTCTCTTAATGCAATTAGCGTAAGAATCTCCTTGCTCGCTTATGCCATAGTAAATGCATAGATACAATAAATATTACGTAAAAATATATAACATTTCTTGAGTTTGTGCTTATGTTGGTGCATGATTATGGGGACCTGGGCTCGGTACCCGTTTTTAAGGTAATTCTCAGTCGCAGCACGGTGTCTGGAAACGCGTCCAGTTGACGGTAATTGGCTTTCCCCCATCGCGTGGGATCGATTGTTGCAGTTTGTGAAAATTTAGCGTATATTCATAATTCTTAAAGCTTTATAATGAACGAAAGCACAAATTGATTAGCTCAACCGTTGAAATTCGACTCATCACTATCCTGCGTTTCTTTTTATGGGAATACCCTATGTTTTTTAAAGACTATCTATCTATGTTATGTCTATGTTATATCTATGTTTTTTTAATACTAAATCCCAAATTGAGCTAAATTGCTTGCGTCACGTCGGTCATAAACTGTTGGGGGTTCGAAACAGCAACTTGAAGTTTAAGGCGCCGGATGAACAAAACGGACGCTTGTCCTAGACGTGTCTTTGTAACGCAGGGGTGTGCGGGTTGAGCGGAGAGGTTAAAGAGTACGCGGAGTGTTACAAAGACACGTCTAGGACGCGCGTCCGTTCTGTTTGTCCTGCGCCTAACGGGAATCGAACGCACGAGAAAAACAGCTAATGAAACATGGGTGTAAAGACCTGTCCCTTCACTGATATAAACACGTATGTATATTATCTATAATATTAATGGTCGTACCACAGAACTAATATACCTCCTATTTGTATCTCTGTGGTTCGTACCTATGTAAAAAATACTGACCATGATTGAGACGAAACTTGAGATGTTTCTCCATAACAGCAGGTTCCACCAAAGCCGATATTTCGTCGAGCGTGAGCGCGGCACCGACTCTGCACCTGGCGTCAGGACAGGACACTTCGTACGCACCATTGCACACTTCAAACTCTACGTACGCTTTCATGCACTGCAACAATGGAAATATTTTTCATGAAAAATATGTACTAACATATTGCTGTTTAGAGGAAAATTAGGTTAGGTTATGTCGCTCACGATTCGAACTGAATAAAATTCGCAAGGTATTAATAGGTTGAGTTACCAGGTCAGAAAACGAATTTTCCTGGCAATATTCTTGAGCTTTTGACGCGGCGATAGCCATAAAGGTGTACGTAACGGACTGCCGAGACGAGGTCTCGAGTTCGATCCCCAGTCGCCCCGGGCACACACCTCTGATTTTTCGTAGTTTTTGTGTATTAAAAATGTTGATTTACGCTCGCTTAGTAATGTGCCCGGTAGATGGCAATAGGCTCGCCCCCTATTACATTGGGACCTAAACATAACTGGCGAATCGTGGCTGTGTAATACACCTCTGCCTACCCCTTCGAGGATACAGGCGTGAAGTTATGTTATGTTATATACTTGAGCTTTTTATGTATTTTTTTTAAATTTAATATCTCCTGACCATTTCAAGTTTTCTCAGTTTCCCTCAAAGAGTACTTAATTAATGGCCTTGTCAAAATTTAATTTATGACTAATTTATATATATACACTCTTTGGACGAAACTGTTGAGCTTGAAATGTAAAAAAAATGCAAGAATCTAGGGTAGAAAGTAAACTAGGGTAAGCTCCGAGAATAATCAGTATAGAGAGCCCCCGGGTAATATCGGAACTGTGTCGATATCGGATTAAAATATTACCGGAGTTCGGCACAGTTATGATGAAACCTTGTTTTAATCTGCAGTGCGTGTGATTTTAGTGGTCCCCGGCGTATTAAGACCCGAGACGGCGTGTGGTTTTAGTCGGTTCAAGCCCGACATAACCGCCCCCGCTGACCGGCGGGGGGTATCCGAAGCGACTTCCGCACGAAAAAAAAAAAAGGTACAGGACGTTATGCAAAAAATGGAACCCTAGCTGCAACACCGTATATATCCAAATCAACTAGAAACCAATAGCTCCTGCAATAAGCTATAAGAATTTTAATCCTAACTAGTTATGCGTGGTTTTGCATGGACACACAGGTGACTAAAGCCGCACGATTTTTGCCGCGCGGCGAACTTCATCCTTCTAAATGGCAATTCGGCTAGGTTGCAAGTGAATAAACCTGCAAGCCACAAAGTTGGGCAGAATCCGACTCTGGCCGCGCGACAACTGCCCGCATGCGGCTGGTGACTAAAATTGACCGTGTAAAATAAACGATCAATTGCCGGCTGAGGCTGCTCAATATTTTCGAAGGAAATGACCGAGGCGCATGTGAAAATCACATGCGATGTGAAGTGTGTGAAGTAAAGTGATTTTCACAGGCGCCTCGGTCATTTCCTTCGAAAATATTGAGCAGCAACCTATGTAAATGGGCTAGCGATGTGGCTTGGTGAGGCTATTTCTGAAGCGACTAGCCGCACGGCGGATATCGACCAGTGTAAACAAGGCTTTGGTCATAATTCGGCCGCTCACGTGCGTCACACAGCCTGGTTGAAGTTTCACTACCAAATTACAGGAATAAACCATTTCATCATACATTATTCTGAGCTAAATCGAATAGTTCTAACAAGTCCTATAAATGTTTGAATTTAAATACCCTCAAATAATGTTGCGTTCAAATATAAAATATTTACTTACTGGAATATCTCAGAATAATAACGTTAACATGACGCCACTCACTTGAACTTTGAATAAAGCATTTAGGCTTAGACAAGGCTTTAGACAGCAAATAGGCAAAGTTTCATCGCGTTAAACTAATCCCATTACAAGTGGAAAGCTGATATCTCGTAAACAAGCTTAAGAGCACACTCTTTCAGTAAATGCGTCGAGAATCTTCAAGTGGGGGCCATGGAGGGGTGGTATTTCATAGCTAAGGAAAAATGTTATTGTCATGCAGCCAATTTTCTACCTCAACCAGCTGTACTGTGTTCCTAATTTAGATATTGTCAAATATATTATAATTCTAAAGCGCCATACTTCCGGTTGACCTAGAATTATAAATTTTGGTTAAAAGCAAGGTCTTACAGCGCAAGAAAAGGGAATATTCTAAAAAATAAAAAAAGTTGAAATTTATGGTAAATTTTGGTACTCACAAGTTCTTGCAAAAATATTAATTTGCTCATATCTTTTTATCGTGTTGACTCAGGAGCTTGATTTTTATACATCTAATAGGGACTATATTCCTCGTTCTCTGGTATAAATTTCAACTAGCTAGATATACCCATTCCTGAGAAAATCGCTCGTGACACACGGACAGACGGACAAATATAATATAAGCCATAGTCACGGGGAGAACCCGTTAAAATAGTTTTATTTCAATGTGTGTGACATTCGCGTAAACTTCCAACAATACCATTTACAAGAATTGCTCTTTTAAAGGTATTCGATTTTCTCGTTGTCTACACAGCAAATAAAACCTGGTAATTCTATTCCAAGTCTTTTAAAAGCTCTTGACAACTGTAATGTATATCTCTGAGTGGCTCTGAAGTCTTTTGTTCTATCCTCATGGAGCCTGATACGTATCAGGTTACCTTTCCACTTTCTAAAGTTCGCTCACAACTCACAAGCGTAACGTTGAACAAAGGACGGTTTTCTATCAAATGATGGTGCGGTTTCACTTTATGGTTGTGTCAGCTCACATAAGCGTATATTCATGATGATTATGTCTATGAATAAACTTCGGCATAAAGGCCATTCCATTTTTTTTAATAATTATTAAAAACAAACATTACATATTAATCAAATAACGATAGAAACAGACGACCACTAAGGTTTATACCTTTTGTTTTTTTTCGTGCGTATATCTCTGGATACCCCCCCGCCTGCCAGCGGGGGCGGTTATGTCGGGCTTGAACCGACTATAACCGCACGACGTCTCGGGTCGAAAGACGCCGGGGTGTAAGGTTGCCCATAGAGCATATCCCTCGTACCCCGACTGACCCTGGGCCATCGCCGTTTTGGAGATGGCCCCCTCGGGTTTGGGAACCACGGTGTCCCCGGCTTGCCCCGTTTTGGGGAGGGGCGCTAGCGCGCTAGTCGCCCCACCGTCCCGGCCTGCTTCTGCTGGGGTGATAGGCGGCCTCACCCGCCACCCCCAGGCCTGCGCTCATGGAGGACGAAGGTTTATACCTGTGCTTTTATGAGTTATCAAAACTTAACATAGGACAACGAATTATAACACGCTACGAGTAGATATAACAATTTAAAGTGTCAACAAAAAAAAAACTATCTATACTAATAATAAAGCTGAAGATTGTGTTTGGACACGCTAAGCTCTTTAAATAACTAAGCGATATGAAAATTTTTTTTTAGATTTTATCCCGTCCCGGGTTCAAATCCTGGCCCTTATGCTAATTTAGCTTAGCGCGAGGGGTTAGTGGGTAGTAGAATCTTTAAAAAACCCTTATCTTCTATATAGTATTAAAAAATCCTTATTCATAAAACTTTAAGCCGCAGATTTAAAATTTATGAATAAGCTGAATAGTCCAAGTATTCCCAACTTGTTCTACGGGTCAAAGGGCAGTGAACTCGCCGTACGTCCACGAATTACATTAAGATTGGGAATCGACTCCCACGTAGATAAAACAGTAAAAATAGTTGGATTACGACAAATTGGATTTCTTTAACCTATAAAACGGTTATAGACACCGGGATTCTACTAATCTATATCACAGATTTATTTAGTTAAGTCTATTTGAGCGTTTTCATGCTATAAGTACCGGCAAACATCTTGAACAAAGGTTGGCGCATGTGCACTATGCGAAATAACCAAAAAATCTTTGAGCCCGTGATTGATTAAATATAATCTACTAACTGGAGACGGGGCTCCCCCCGCGTGGTATTTCGATCCCGTTCTCGCTTCCAGAGCCTATGTCCTATTCCAGACTATAATCTATCCTTGTTCCAAATTTCAGCCAGATCCGTTCAGCCATTCAGGCGTAATGGAGTAACAAACATCCTTCCATCCATCCAAACTTTTACATTTATGATATTAGTGGGATGATTGGTGTTAATTGGACTCTCACCCGTCGCACCCCGCACAACTCCCCTAAGAGACATGTGACAGAAATTATCTTATTAAATGAAATACAATTTTTTTTATTTACACTATTATTAATTTATATTTATTGAAATTTTTAACACTATTCTTAATTATTTTTTTTTAGTTTTTTTTAACTATTATTTATTTTATTATGTTTTTAATATTTGCTGTTATAGCGGCAACAGAAATACATCATCTGTGAAAATTTCAACTAGCTATCACGGTTCATGAGATACAGTCTGGTGACAGATGGACGGGACGGAAAGTGAAGCCTTAGTAATAGAGTCCCGTTTTACCCTTTGGATACGGAACCCTGAAAATTTTATCAAATTAGTGTATTGTCATCGGTCCTCGATAAATCTACAAAGTTTGAACGAAATCTGGCCGTTAAAAGTGGGTCAAATAGCGCCCAAAGAAGTCGGTTACAAACAAACATACAGGTGAAGCTAATAAAAAGCGTATAAAAATAATATGCGGACTCCGGAGTGTAAACTTTAACAGATGAACCGAGTACCTATTGGTTTTAATGAAATTTTGAAGCTATTAGTATGCAAACTTTTCCTATAAATTTAAATCGGAAAAGGTCAACATTCAGGACGGGGTTTGAACCCGCAACCAGTCCCTTTCTAGAGGGAATAATCTGACCAACTGAGTTAGCTGGACACGTACTGGAAAGCCGAAATTCTCCTAACCATCTATTTTTTGGTTGGGAAATCCCTCGGATACCCCCCCCCCCCCGCCGGCCAGCGCGGGAGGTTATGTCAGGCTCGAACCGACTAAAACCGCACGCCGTCTCAGGTCTACAGACATAAATCCTGGAAGTTGCTTTTTCCGATTTAAATTTATACGAGTGTTTGCTCACCAACTTTGTTGTACCCACACAAATGTTCAAGTAAAAATTCATGTATACTACACAAGTGTTTACGTATATCCATTCGCAATTAACCTAGGTCGCACGGCATGCGCTCTTAGTGCCGGCTTACACGACACGTTCATTCGACGGGTAGTAATTAATTACGGCAAAAGCTCATATCCAGGAGTCGCGTGTTCAGTGCTCGTGTGCGAGAATGGTAGTGATTAAGAGGTGATATAGAACACCAATGTACGTTGTTTTTTTTTTCCTATTAGATTAGTCGAATGTGTATGTTTAGTTAATAAAAAAAAAGCCATACCGCTCTCATATATCTACGAGAGCGGTATGGTTTTTTTTTTTTTTTAACGTGCGGAAATCCCTTCGGAAGCGGGGGTGGTTATGTCGTGTCTAGACTAAAACCGCACGGTGTCCTCCCCAAGTGTCTGTTGCCGGGCACCCCGGGTAAGCCCTCGAAAGGATAACCCCAGGGTATGGCTTGATATAGCGTGTAGTGGTGACAGTTGGCCATGTAGAACGAATTAGTTTCATTATGCACGAAGTACACAAGGGCAGGCTGATTTTTATAATAGCCACGTCAATATCACTTCACTCCGCCTGATGGTAAGGTAAAGTCTCAGTAATGAAGGTCACTATTACAGATACCTATAACGCTATGGTAGCCCTCAACTGGACGGGCTTCATGCCTTATTAGATGCTTTTTCATGCCTCCCTTAAAGAACCCGAGACCGTATCAAGAAGGAAAAACATTAGCTGTAATCTCGACGAATATGCAAACTTAATGACTTGTACTGACTGACTGATTCATCAACGCAGAGCCCTAAACATCTGGAGCAAGAAACTCGAAATTTAGGGTCAGTCGGGGTGCGAGGGATATGCTCTATGGGCAACCTTACACCCCGGTGGCAGTTAATACCTTTTATGTTCTGGATTTAGATCAGAAAAAAAGGGCATTTAGGACGGGACTTGAACCTGCGACCCGTCCCTTACAAGGGAAATGATCTGACCAACTGAGCTACCTAGACACGTTCCAGGTATTCGAAATTCTCTAATGTATTGTCTCGGGGCGATGCTGAAGCCATCTACCGTAATTCTTGCGAACTACGGAAACAATTAATAATGTTACAATTATTTTTAAACATTGTTTTTTGATTACTTCGCCACATTTATTCAATGAAATTTTGATGCAATTAGTATAGTATGCTAATTTTCCTATAGATTTAGATCGGAAAAAGAGAACACCTGGGACGGGACTTGAACCCGCGACCAGCCGCTTACAGAATTCTCTGACCAACTGCGAGCTACCTTTCACGTTGTTTTGTAAGCATCTACATAGGGAGTAAAATATGGAATAAATGGTTGTATGGAAGTCCGTCATTTTCAGAGTACGAAACACAATATTTCGTATACTGCATCTGTTGAAACATAAATATAAGTACATATATTTTATTATATCATCGTCTTTCAACATTTTATCCTCTACGCCCGGGGCTACCGACCTTCATGATCGGGGCCTGAGGACGGCAGTTGGCCGACTCGCCGTCCTTACAGAAGCAGGCCGTGGCGGAGGCGTGTCGTGTGTGTCCTGTCCTACACACGCCTGCCAAGTCACCGACGCGGGATAGAACTTGACCCCACCAGGCGAGGCCGCGGTCGCGGCCAAAGTCCCCCGGCAACCCTGGGGTTATCCTTTAGAGGGCTTACCCGGGGTGCCCAGCAACGGACACTTGGGGAGGACACACCGCACGTAAAAAAAAAAAAAAAAGGGTAGGCCTAAGGTTGAAAGTTTATTTGTGTAAGAATTACCTTAACATAACTGGCGAATCGTGGGTGTGTAATACACCTCTGCCTACCCCTTCGGGGATACAGGCGTGAAGTTATGTTATGTTGTTATGTTTATAATATTTGTGTAAGACTTCGTGAAAGTGTTTGTGGAAATCCCTGGATGGTTTGGATTCACAATAGGGTAGGGCTACAATCCAGTTCTAGATATTGCTTTGCGTTCTAGAGATGTTTGAATTAAATTGAATAGGTCGCAATGGTTAACATTGACAATCGTAAGCGATAGGTGACGTAATAGAGTTGCAGAATTTTTTTACAATTTTTACCTGCACGTCGCCGTGACTTGTCGCTAGTAAACTAAACGAAGCAATAACTATAAATATTACTTAGCAACTTTATTACTAGGTCAATGTAGAAGATCAATAAATTGCCATCAAGCGGTGCGTACTTACAAGTAGATATGACTGTATTCAAAACAGTTGCATAAGCGTACACAATGGTGAAAGTTTTTTTTTTAGAGATGCATAACACTGGTTGCAACTTGCAACACTTTTGTGGGATTGGGTACAATTTAGCGGATTGGTTTAAAAGTTTGTAAATGTTATATTATTGTAAGGCCAAGATAAGTCCGTCAATAAAATCTAGACTAATAATAAAGCTGAATAATGTTTTTGCTTGAACACGCTTATCTCTAGAACGATATGAGCGATTTGACATTTTTTTTTACAATTAATAGCCTAGTTTTTCGGGAGGGCTATATAACATCACACTACGATCCTTAGAAGCCGAACTTCAAGACAAAAGGACGGGGTTAAATAGAACTGCTAGTAAATCGTCAATCTATAAACTTTTTAGGGTTCCGTACCTCAAAAGGTAGGGAAGGTTAAAAAGGAACCCTTATAAGATCACTCTCTTGTCCGTCCATCTGTGTGTAAGCACCGATTTTCGAAGGAATGGGTGGACCTAGCTAGTTTAAAATTTATACCAGATACTGAGAACTGTAGTCCCTATTAGATGTATAAAAAGGTCTTGCGTCAACACGACAAAAACGATATTGGCAAATTAAGATTTTTGCGAAAACTTGTAAGTATCAAAATTTACCTTAATATTCAACATTTTATTTTTCGAAATTTTCCCTTTACTTGTAAGACCTTGCTTTTAACCATAATTGATCATTCTTCTGAGTTGTATGAGCGCGCACACAATTTAGAGGTCTAACTTAATTGGCAGCAACCTCAAACCAACCAAATAAGGTAAATAAATAAGACTGCTATTGTGTGAAAGAAAATAAAAGAAAACATTTATTGCGATAGGTACCGATTTTATGCGCACGAGTTTCACTTGCACTGGAACGGTTTTTATTAATATTTGTCACCGATTTCCAAATTTTGTACAAATTTTTCGCAACTGTTTATTATTAAAATTCTTCATATAATTACCGTAAGTCTTTCTTCATCGTTGTTCCAGTTGTTTCCAAAGCATCCTTTTGTGATCCGCGGTTCGCTTTCCTACTTGTCGATTCCATAATTTAGTTTATTATGGGTTTTATTTGATCGAGATACACTACCGAATGTGAAAGGCTTTAATAATATTGTTTGTGAAGGTTTAATAAAATAAAGACTATCATACTGTTTATTTTGTGTGCTACCGGATCACCGATATTGCTGTATATCTGAGATCCTATTAGTTTTGATGAAACAATCGTACGTGCCCAGCCATGCAGCGTTTGTGCGTGAAAATAAAAGAAAAAGGAAGGAGATATTAAAGGTAATAAGAAATATAACCACTGATATCTAAATCTATTTGGATTTCAATCTGGTAAAATAAATGGATACAGCTTAAGACCACTAACACCTGCCCAATCGATTCTCATTCAATCGATTAAATCTTTTTTTAAGTACATTAGTAACCTAAATTACTAGTATTCTCTCAGCTTATTATTTCTAATTATTTCTGTTAGAAGTGGGTTCTCGTCGGTAGTCTAATGGCCAGGATTCGAACCTGGTACCTCTCGACCGTAAGGTCGACCACTAATCACTAAGCTTCCCATCAGGTGGGCCGTGGGCTTGTCTACCACATAAGTGGTATAAAAAAAACAAGTATACTTTTAATTTCTATGTATTTCAAATATGAATGAATTAAAAATATAACTTAAAACCATAACTAGCTCAAGATCACGTGAATCTTGAACATAATTTGGTATTGATCGCATCGTCGCATGTGCCTAGGTACTAACCAGCTTGTATTGGTAGACGCAAAGATATCTAGTAAATTTATTAGAACGCATTATTATGTAGAAGGAAATCAGAAATAAAATGTCCTTGAGTATTGGTTTAAGTGCCAGTACCTTTTTTTTTTTTTTTTTTTTTTTATCGTGCGGAAATCCCTTCGGATACCCCCCCGCCGGCCAGCGGGGGTGGTTATGTCGGGCTTGCACCGACTAAAACCGCACGCCGTCTCGGGTCTTTAGACGCCGGGGTGTAAGGTTACCCATAGAGCATATCCCTCGCACCCCGGCTGACCCTGGGCCATCTCACCACTAACAGCATCGCTCATCCTATCTCCTCTGAAAGCAGAGGAGTACGGAGAGCGATGTGTTCCCGCCACGTTGGGTATTGGCCGACGATCAATGCCAACCCTATGAAGGGGCGAAGGGGAAGCCATTGACCGCCGCCCAGGGTGTACCGGCCGCTCCGATTCCGTTCCCCCCGGACTGCAGCGGGATCGGAATCGGAGCGACACTCGAGGAGGTTACCCAACACACACCCCAAGTGCCAGTACCTAAGCTTCGTTTACACAGTAAAATGTTCTTGAGTATCGGTTTAAGTGCCAGTACCCAATCTACGTTTACACAGTAAAATGTCCTTGGGTATTGGTTTAAGTGCCAGTAGCCAAGATTCGTTTCCAAATAAAATGTCCTTGAGTATTGGTTTAAGTGCCAGTACCTAATCTTCGTTTACAAAATAAAATGTCCTTGGGTATTGGTGTAAGTGCCAGTACCCAAGCTTCGTATACAAAATTTATACGGAAGGAAGCTGCCAATTCCGTCTGTGTTGAACACTTATGAAAGTCAGTATCCCTATTTCGTATTATCGGGCAGGATTGAATGACTCGCTAGTATTACTGTGACACGATATTGAGGGCCATATCATCGCTGGCCTGCAAGGCGGGATCAGACTCTTGTAGGATGTTAAGACACAAATGAGCATCATACAACCTTCGCCATACACTGTGGGCCTCCCTGCCGAACAGTCGCCACAGCTGAGTCCCCAGTATGTCGAGCGCTGGAAGTGTTTAACGACCACCTGTCAGCTTACTCCGATTGTGAGGTGTTTACGGATGAATGGGAGAACGCTATGCGTGTATCTCTTTTGTATTGCGAAAGTGAGTGTGCAAGGATGTCTTGTATACAAATGTAAGATACCTGCCTAATATTAATATATCCTAAGTTATTTCATGTAATCGGTACCTTAATGGTAATTGTACCATTTTAACTATAAATCAACAAATCAATCAATTAATCAATTAGCCTATTGCAATCCACTGCTGGACATAGGTAGGCCTCTCCATTGTACGCCATAGCACCCGCTTCTCCGCCTTGCGCATTCAGTAATAAATAAATAATAATTATTTATTTATAGTTAATTATTTAACTATCAATAAATTAATAATAATACCAATAAAATAAGTCTATTCGACTTCACATGTGTGCAACTTGCGCGTGATTGAGTAAAAAACAAACTCACTTTTTTTTTGAGGAGTACCCATTTTTTTTTTTTTTTTCGTGCGGAAATCCCCTCGGGTCCCCCACTAGTTTTTAATTCTTTTTTAGTTTTTTATTTACTAAGTTAAGATATGAAAAAGTTACGTCATCCGTGCGATGCACTTCATGCAATAAATGATATCATGAATGTTATGTAGATAGTGGTGTCCTAGGTAGAGATGACTTCGGATGACCTTAGGTAGGTACTTATTGTCATTTGATCAGCTGTTGTCATTTATCATTTTATCGATACATTTTTATCCGTCAAGTACCTACATGTGCACTCGCTGCGCGCTGGCTGAATTTTACGCTAATGACTATATTTTATATGCATTTGGCCCTATAAAGGTGAATAATTGTGCAAAATATTCACCTATAAAGTGATATATTCAAATAATCTATATACATATAATAAAATCATAACGAGGTAAAAACTGTACATTGAATATTTTCCAAAGAAATAATTGCTATGTGTTCTAGGAACGATACGATAAAATGTGATTTTTTGAATCTTTGTCTGTTTGTCTGCTTATTTATCGATATCCGAGCATCACTTGAAAACCGCTGAACAGATTCAACTGAAATTTAGCATGAACATTCTTCTAGGGTACGGTCATAAACTGCGCTATATATCATCACGCTATTATAAGCGTGATAGGAGCAGCAGGGTAAAATCGGCCAAATCTATTATTGATCATTTCTTATCACGAAATTCTGCAGTTCGATAGAACTCGGACATGGTCAACGTTCGGACTATCAATTTACAAGCTATAGCTAAAAGGCGATGAGCAGTAAAAATTGAAATCTTGAATCTACAGTTACCTACGTGTAAAAGTTTTTTTTTTTTTAAAGAATATTAGTAACCGAAATTACTAATATTCCCCCTAACCCCTCCAGCTAAGCTTAATGGCTTGTGTTAGGAGTGGGTTCACGTCAGTAGTGTAATGGCCAGGATTCGTACCCGGGACCTCTCGATCGTAGGGTCGACTCCTTAACCACTAAGCTACCGACGCTTATACCGAAGATAATTGATTAGATGTTCAACCTTGGAGAATAAATATCATCACGCTATTTTAATTATGGAACTGGGTAGAATTCATTTCGATGTTACATATAAACCTCTATTTCTTCATGATAAATGATTGAAAATATAACGATTATATAGGTAACCTAATACATGTTGGGTTCGAAATTATTGAAATGAATCATTGATTTATCTAAAAATATTACTGTACTGTATTAATTCATTTTTAGCATATACACATATTGTAATTTACTAGGTCTGCAAGGCGAATCGCTGCTTGCAATGTTGTGCTGAGTGAGACATCGTGAATCAGATTTCGAAAATGTTGAACAGTGATCATTCCTCCGTGGCAAGTCCGATTTTGAAAATTCTTCTTGAAAGTCACAACTCTGGACATGCTTTCTGAGCGTGTAAAGTTTGGTCACAGTGTCTCGAGCGGTTATTATGTAATTCCATCTGGAATTTTTTTAAAGGTGATCATTCCTCTGTGGTAGCATTAATTTTTTCAAAATATATCCATAAACCTTCCTCTGATTGACCTCTTTAATCATACCAAATTTAGTTCTGATTGGATTAGTAGTTTAGGAGGAGACCTGTGACAAAGAAAATCCTGAAGTCTGGTATGAGGAGCTTTCGCTCGACTTCGTCTCACTCAGCTCAATTAAGGCGACATAATCGCCTAGTGTGATTAAGCCTTTAAATAAAGATTTAAAAAAAAACATAATTTGATCTATTTCGAATTTAATGCCGACGAAGTGGCGGGCAACAGCTAGTTATAATAATAAATTATTGTGAATTGTTGGGTAGTATTTAAAAGGTAGGAATAAAAATATTGATTATCGCTCGCTTAGTAATGTGCCCGGTAGATGGCAATATGCTCGCCCCCCTATTACATTGGGATCTAAACATGACTGGCGAATCGTGGGTGTGTAATACACCTCTGCCTACCCCTTCGGGGATACAGGCGTAAAGTTATGTATGTTATGAATTAATTGACAAACTATTTTGTGAGGTACCAAATCAATTAGATGGTGCTGATTATCTTAGGTGCCGGACAAACAGAACGGACGCGCGTCCTAGACGTGTCTTTGTAATTAGAGAAAGTTCTGTTCGCCCGGTGCCTTACGGCCGGTTTCAAAAATCCATCTATCCTTTACCAGCAGTTAAAATAGCTACCATTAGTATCTATCGGGGATTTTTTCTGTTTCAATAAACAAAGATAAGCAGAAAATGACTTTGATAATATTGAAACCGCAGTTACAGATAGATTAATGTAGACATGTTTATCTGGGATAGCTTCTACCTTTAACTGTAGGTAGATTATTGAGACTGGCCGTTAGAGACCGCTAGGTCCAATGATGTGTGTGTGCGTGCGGCCTATTAATAAATAAATAAATATTCTACACGGAGCTTTCTAAACCCAAAGTAAGCATAGTTTAACTAGCTTGTGTTATGGGTTCCAGAATGCGGATAAATATACTTATATACTGTTTTTTTTCGTAAATACATACATATTATACATAGAAACACCCAGACCAATGAAAATAGACATTTTCATGCATACAAATATTTGTACTGAGCGGAAATCGATCCCGCGCCTCCTGTCGTAGCAGTCGAATGTACTACCGCTACGCCATTGAGGCCGTCATGTATTATTGATTATTATCACGTATTATTCAGTGATATAGCTACATACAATATTTATCCATTTCTATGGATTCGTATCATATCAATTCTGGTGATTATTGCAAATCTTTACATAATCAATAATCGTACTTACCCAGTAATTTCTACACCCAAGATTTTTGCTTCGAGCAATTGTTAGGTCCGAGCTAGACTGCACGAATTGAGAGTTCATCAAACTCTCAATCCATCAATTAACCTAATGCAGTTCAATGCTGGAGAGTTCTCGCCATAGCATAGCATCCGTGATTCTGCAGTTCGCCTTCCTCGTCTATCCTAGGAGCTGGCAAACACCTTGAAGAAATGTAGGATATACTGCTTCCGGGCAGTTTGGCCGTGGTTCATCGGAAACTTGAATTCCAGACGTTCCGACTTCCGCCGAGGAAGGTTCTCCGCACTCGACGGTGTCCCGAGCTGTACCACTGAAGATGTCGACCGCAGTGATCGACGAAACGTCTGGAATTCAAGTTTCCGACGGACCACGGCCAAACAGCCCGGCAGCAGTATATTCTAAATGCAACGCCGGCCTGTGAAAGCCTTAAGATTTATACCTTGAAGAAACGTTGGAATGTT
This sequence comes from Cybosia mesomella, assembly GCA_946251805.1. Lineage (NCBI taxonomy): Eukaryota > Metazoa > Arthropoda > Insecta > Lepidoptera > Erebidae > Cybosia > Cybosia mesomella. Next base: position 27,304,452 of record OX276401.1, read on the forward strand.
CGCGGATGAGTACTATACCGACCAACCGAAAAACCAATAAAAGGACTGATCAGCCAATGATGCAAGCCTTTAAATTAGTTTAATATAATCTATGATTGATTGATAGGCGCACCTCAGCCGTCTCGCCCACCGCGCAAACCACAAAAAGACCTAAGAAACACAAATGTTAGTACTTTTATACTGATAATTAAAGCAATTCGTGCAAAATTATTCCCTTACCATTCCAAAATATCAAAAATGCACAACTTTAATATTCAAGTTTTCACTTCTGCCGGCACTACCGGAGTGCAACCCGTCGTTTTTTTTATCGTGCTAAAATCCCCTCGAATACCCCCTCGCCGGCTAGCGGGGGCATGAAAAAGAAGGTACTTAATTATAAATATTCTGCTATTAGAATGTTACTATAGTCGGAATTATAATTCGATTCCACATTTGACATCAGCTACTGTCATTTTGTAAAATAATGATACCACATATAATAGTGTAGTGATGAACACAAAAATCGATAAACAATCGCGATTTATGTTTATGTAATCATAATATTGGTGTGCCAATTAAAGACTAAATTATTGATTTTAATTTAAATAAATACATAATTATTCATAATAATTATTAATTAATTAGTAACCGCTGCTTTATTTTATAAAAAGTTAATATTTTTGTTTTTGATATTAAAACCAAAACTTATAATAAAAGAGCCTAGATAGTTTTCTGTATTGGCAACCCGTGCGCGCTCGTGCAGCTATCTCCATTTTGTTTATCTTGCTTGTCATTCGGCTTCATTCTCCCAGTCTGACTGCACGAATATCTTGTTTCATTGCGAATCGATATTTTGTTATTTTGTTGGGTTTTTGTTAAAGTTTTGTTACGTTGTGTTTGTTGTTACGTTGTGTTTGTTGTTACGTTTATAGTTTTTTGTGAACTTTGAGTGAATCTATTTGTTTTGGTTTTCCATCAAAATGGATCCTCAGCCAAGTACATCACAAAAAGACGTGGATGTTTTCTTGTCCCCAAGAAAAAAACATCCACGAAAAGCTTTCACTGTTACTGAAAAAGTAATGATCCGCAACGCCTACGGCTACCGAATGGTCTAAATGCGTATCCCATGTTGTCAAAGAAGAGGAAAAAATGAGTAGGCTAGATATGTTAATTGATAATATCACAGACACATTTATAATAAATGTTACAGATAGTGACAGCGATAGCGATGACGGCGACGATTTATAAAATAAAATATTACCATAATACATCTATTTGTTTTATTTCTCATGTTCCTTCATGATCACATTTTTTTATTTATTTCACACATAATTATTAAAGAAATCTCTCAGATCCTTAATAAAATTAATCGTCATAACTAAATTATCCGTTCAACAATATTTAATTTCCTGATATACTTAGTTTCTATTAAAGTAGTAATTGTTTAGATATACTACTATAAACGAGAGGAATCGATCCGGAAATTTTCCGTAACGAATAATTTCGCAACGTCACTATTTAGTACTTGTCATAACGTTGCGACACTAAAATTGCCAAATCTGGAATCGAATTATAATTCCGACTATAGACTTATTATTATACACAAATACATACACAACTAGAAAGCCTTGTAGGTAATACGTATGTCATAGAACTAAAAGGAAAGTATGGAAACTAAAAGGAAGTATGCTGTGCCGATCCCAAATGATTGGGACAAGGGTAAACAAATTATGATGAAAATGAAGGTGGTGATGAGCATGAAGGTCTTGATGTTGATGCTGAGGTTATGTCGGGCTTGAGACGATTAAAACCGCACGCTGTCTCGGGTCTTCAGACGCTGGGGTGTAAGGTGGCCCAGCATTTCCCTCACACCGCGACTGACCCTGGGCCATCTCCGGTTTCGAGATGGCGCCGGTCATTATACCTATGATGAACGATGCTATTGCGCCTATCGCAACATACGGGTGAATAAATGTACAGTATCTAATTGTTATTCAGTGGCATACAGTTTTTGCTTATGTTTATAAAAAAGTAGGTATTTATTAGAGTGGGGTGTGTGTTGGGTAAGGGGTGTGTGTTGGGTAACCTCCTCGAGTGTCGCTCCGATTCCGATCCCGCTGCAGTCCGGGGGGAACGGAATCGGAGCGGCCGGTACACCCTGGGCGGCGGTCAATGGCTTCCCCTTCACCCCTTCATAGGGTTGGCATTGATCGTCGGCCAATACCCAACGTGGCGGGAACACATCGCTCTCCGTACTCCTCTGCTTTCAGAGGAGACAGGATGAGCGATGCTGTTAGTGGTGAGATGGCCCAGGGTCAGCCGGGGTGCGAGGAATATGCTCTATGGGTAACCTTACACCCCGGCGTCTGAAGACCCGAGACGGCGTGCGGTTTTAGTCGGTGCAAGCCCGACAAAACCGCCCCCGCTGGCCGGCGGGGGGGTATCCGAAGGGATTTCCGCACGATAAAAAAAAAAAAAAAAGGTATTTATTAGTTTCATTATCAATATGAGATGCCAGTCACCCCAGCAGAAGCAGGCCGGGACGGTGGGGCGACTAGCGCCCCTCCTACAAACCGGGGCAAGACGGGGACACCGTGGTTCCCAAACCCGAGGGGGCCATCTCGAAACCGAAGATGGCCCAGGGTCAGTCAGGGTGCGAGGGATATGCTCTATGGGCAACCTTACACCCCGGCGTCTGCAGACCCGAGATGGCGTGCCGCCGCCCCGCTGGCCTGCAGGGGGGGGGGGGAAGGTGCACGTGTTTTCAAGGTCTCCACTTTATTTGTTGAATATAGACGATATGCTAATGATTTGAGAAAATGTGTACGAACTTGGCGCCGTAGAAGAACGTTTTATACAGTAATAGCTTTGCCCCGGGGTTTCAGCAACTTCCTGCTCGACTTCTAAGTGCCATAGCGTGATGTTAAATAGCCCATAACCGTCTCCGAAGACTGGGCTATCAAATGCTTAATTAATCTTTCAAATCGTAGCGATTTCCCAGTTGTGTCCAAAGTTTTGCAGTTCGGAGCCAATTTATGTTTGTTTGGTAAGCTTTTTTGGGAGTGACTTCCGTCTGACTTCCCAACCCCGAAAGGAAAGCCTGCGCCAGAGCCTCGTCACTTGTTTAGCAGGTGCACCGCCTAGCAGATGTGTTGGCTTGGGCGCCAAAGTTATTGGTAGGACACAGTATACACGCAACAGTATCTTCCTTAGGGTGATGTAGAAATAAATTGAAGTACGTGCTCGAAGGGTTTTGATGAAGTATTGTTATTAAACAACCAATAACTATACTTACTAATTACTATCAACCAGACCATGCGTAACTTTGCCACACTCGACATTTCATTAAAAACGTGCAATTATTTCGTTCCATGAGCACGGAAATAAAGCACATAAAATTAATTGTTAAACGGTCCGTGAAATCGCGTGTACATTCAACACATTATGCTGGTGCCATTCCGCCAAATTACCCGGTAATACTCTGTAATCACTGTACTTGGGACGTTAACAAACTTGAGAGCTTGAGGGGTTTGGAGATTGGATTGTGACTAGTGTTATAAATGTGAAAGATTGGATGAAGAAATGAATGGATCTGAACGGATCAGGATGAACTTTAATATTATTTTATCCTAGGAATAGGCCACCATTATTTCAGATGCTGTCGATCTAAAATAGTGGAACCTACCTTGACTGCCTCAACGGATACCTTTTCACGACCCGCCTGAAGAACCGCGGTTGTAAGAAAGAAACACGTACGCGGGTAGAGCATTCCAGTTCTTTATCGTGCGACAAAGAAAGGAAGTACCGAACCGTTTGGTTCGAGACGGTGTAGTTCATGATTACTAACAAAAAAAAAACTAAATATAATCGCGTACTTACATTTAATCATGTCAAAGGAGTATGTCCTTCAGCACAATGTCGATATTAACGTTGAAGCAAAGAGCATTGCATACATCATATATTAACAAATCAAGAATGCATTACACCCTTCATAATCTGATGAGCATCGGTGAAGCAACCCATGAAAAAAATATTGCAAAATGGACATAAAAGCAAACTGACCGAATCGAGGAATAAGAAAAGAAATAGTCATGGTCATAATGATCTCTATAACGCAAGAGATTAAAACTTCCAACTACTTACAACCGAAGTGCAAATTCCTTGTATTGAAGAAGACTTGACTTTGAGCAATAGTTTCGTAATATAATTTTTTTTTAAATAATGCTTACAACAAATGAAGGTATTCTATGTCTTTTAGTTTTTATAACACAAGCTCAAAATCCAAAAAAAGATGTGCATTAAGGATCCTTTTGAGTCCTTTCTAGCTTCTGAAGTACCAGGCTACCAGTAAACGTAGGAGTTGTGTCGTGACTTACTCGGTGTGCGTAAGTATAGATTGGTACCACAGCACTACATAAGGCTAAATAAAATGCATGACGTAATTTTCAATGCTGTGTGCGGCACGGCGACGTGACCGGTTGTGCAAGTGTGCAGCGCGAGTGCGAAAACCTCTATACGTTTATAGACTCCTGGTACCGACGAATACGTAAAGCAGGGGCGACGGAAAATTAAAATAAATAAAGAATTCATACATTTTATTAGTCGTAAATTTTATTAGTCATACTTTTTTAGACGTGTTTATAATAAGATACTTATTACGTAAGTAATGTCTACTTTTATAATATTTTTTAAAGAACGCAACTATTGGTTTCATATTAACCACGCAATAAAGATTACTTCCCTGCGATTGCTGAAGGTAAGTCAGTAATACTTAACACACTAACAGTATTACCAATCTCAGAAACAGAAATGCTTGACACGATCTCCTTTTACACATTTTACTCCTTTAAAATACAGACAAACCTTAGTAATACGATAATGTCAAGAAGGCGCACATAAGTTGTTTTATTATTGTCGTTAAACATTTTGTAATAAAATAAAGATAGCATTCTAAACTTAGAATCACATAATTTATTCTACAAAACAAGTTACACAAGTAAACCTGTTAATCATAACAATAAATAATAGACGAGTTCGCCATACAGTAGAAAACAAAAAAAAAAAAACTAGATTTAAAAAAAAACCTCGACATAGCTACGAACACTACCGATTAATTCACCGTTCAAACAAAAAAAGCAAAACAAAATCCGTTCATCCGTTCAGTAGCTACGATGCCACAGATAGACACACACAGACACGTCAAACTTATAACACCACGACGTTTTTGAGTCGGGGGTTAAATAGAAATAATTTCTCCATGTTGCAAACGCTTATAATAAATCACTAGTTATTAGCCACTGCTCCGCCCGCATGAAATTCTGATCCGTGTCCCATTCCAGATCCTAATCTATATCTGTGCAAAATGTATTGAGATCCGTTCAGCCGTTATTACTAAAGTGTAATAAACATACATACATTCACACCGCCATACAAACTTTCGTGTTTATAATATTAGTGTAATTGTGATTAGCGTTAGTAACAATACAATATTGAAAGAATAAATTGATGAATGTTTAATTAATGCTATTCCTGAATATTTTCGAACCATGTATCACAAAACGAATCTCTTCATTTCCCGCGATTGTATTCTAGTTTCGAAAACCATACCACATTCTTAATCAAGCTTGCCAATGATTTTGAATCACTGATATAAAAAAATAAGGCTTTTAATAACAAAGGACACCACCTTTCTCTGTCCTTGAATAAGTCAATGACAAGTTAATAACATAATTACTAATAATGACAAAGTAAAAACATGAAGAACTTACTAAAAGAATAATGAGCTAGTTGTCATAGAAAACAAATACTTAGATCAAAGATGATAATTTAAAAACTGTAACAAAGACAAATTGTGTAAGTAATTTAATCAATTTATCAGGTTGTTCAATATCGGCAATGATCTGTGATTATCCAAGCATCGACATTATGATTGATGACAATATTATAAATAAATATTTAAGACGCAATAAACTTGTTTCGAAAACATTGATTATTTAAACGAATAGTATAATTCCTTAACCTTATTCTAAGAAAAAACTGAATAACTGAGATGCGTGGTCGGTCCCCCTTCTTTGAAAATCAAACTTTTTCCTACTAATATTATAAATGTGATAGTTTGTGAAGATGTTTGGATGTTTGCTACGCAATCACGCTCAACCGGCTGAACGGATCTGGCTGAAATTTGGTACAGAGATAGATTATAGTCTGGAATACATAGGCTACTTTTATCCCTGGAATAGGTTTCCATGTGTTGCGGAAACGGAATTACACTGGGCGCTAACAGCTAGTATTGTATTAAGTAAATACACACAAATCTATCTGGACTTTAACAGCTTCTGTTTATAATATATCTCAAAACTACAAGATGTCAGAAATGAAAAATTCCTGTCGGTGTGCGAGGGATATCCTCTATGGGCAACATTACACCCGTCTGAAGACCCGAGACGGCGCCAGCGCGCGGTTTTAGTCGTTTCAAACCCGACATAACCGCCCCGCTGGCCGGCGGGGAGGTAACCGAAGGGATTTCCGCACGAAAAAAAAAAAGGTACTATGAACGCTATTATTACCGCCTATTTATTTATCTGTATTTGAACAGACTGGGGCGTAATCAAGTATTGTCGTCAGTTATAAAATTTATAAACAGCCTAGTTATCCTAGATTTACAAGACTTGTTTGACGTCAATCGCACGTCAGCCGTACTGAGGTAATTGTTGTATTGGCTTAAGCGAAATAAACTTTATAAAATACAAACTGTACCATGTTGTTATACCTGCAGCTTATTCTTCCGTATATAAATATGTAAACATAACATAACATAATTTATGTTTAGGTCCCAATGTAATAGGTGGGGCGAACCTATTGCCATTAACCGGGCACTTATAAACCTGCGATAAATACACACATAACTTCGAAAAGCATCGAAAAGTCATTGGTGTGCGCCATGGTAAAACCTGGGATCGAACCCGAGACCTCGTCTCAGCAGTCCATTACCCATACCACTAGGCTACCGCGGCTTATATTCTATATAAAAATATGTACCACCATACAAGACCTTTTCGCTAAAAACATGACAATAGAGGAAGCTCGTGAGATATATAAGGAGAGAATTAAATTGAAGACTGTCGTCATCCTCTTTTGTACATTAAGAGGGACAGAGACGAAATATTTAATTACGGGTAAAAGATATAATAAAACGTTTCACAGAATTGTCTGTTTTTGTCAACTCGTCGAATGAATTTCAAACTTTCCTGTTCCGAAACTTGGCCGGAGCACAATTACACGGCCAACGGAGCAAACAGGTTTTAAATAATTACCAAAAAAGGATTTCGGCGACTTTATCTACAAACCATGCTTTCGAAAATATATGTGTTGTATTAATAGGACTATTTCATTGGATCTTTTTCAATATCAAAATTCATTTTGATTCAAATTCAAGTCTAGGACAGATTTATTATTTGAATTAATTTAGATATAGTAAAATTATATTCCTAATATTATTCAATTCCAGTTTCATAACATAACATAACTTCACGCCTGTATCCCCAAACCCCCCTCTAGTTTCAATATGAGATTTATGGCGAGCACAACCATAATTCAGGTAAATATTTAGATATATAATGATACAAAAATAACTTCATATTTTATTATGAAAATTTCAGAAAGTGTTTCATATTTCGACGACGCGCTACGTTTAACTCGTGACACCGGAACACAAGGGGTGTTTTATGATACGAACGACATGCTTATGAATTCATATCAGTTTGACTTAACGGGAGAGCTAGTTAAATATGGATGGTACGTAGCTGTATTTAACAAATAAAAGTAATGTAAAGTTCTTTTTAGGGTTCCGTAGCCAAACGGCAAAAGCGGAACCCGGCAAGAACCCTTATAGATTCGTCATGTCTGTCTGTATGTCCGTCCGTATGGCACTGTCACTTTTTTCCGAAACTATAAAAACTATGCTTTTTTCTTTTTTTTTAACGTGCGGAAATCCCTTCGGATACCCCCCCCCCGCCGGCCAGCGGGGGTGGTTATGTCGTGTCGCGACTAAAACCGCACGGTGTCCTCCCCAAGTGTCCGTTGCCGGGCACCCCGGGTAAGCCCTCGAAAGGATAACCCCAGGGTTGCCGGCGGACTTTGGCCGCCGCCGCGGCCTCGCCTGGTGGGGTCGGGTTTTATCCCGCTTCGGTGAGTTGGCAGGCGTGTGTAGGGCACACACGACACGCCTCCGCCACGGCCTGCTTCTGTAAGGACGGCGAGTCGGCCAACTGCCGTCCTCAGGCCCCGATCATGGAGGTCGGTAGTCCCGGGCGTAGATGAGTCTGCGGCGTCCTCGCCGCAGACTGCGAAACTCGGGGGGCAGGGTTCTCTCCCGCTCCCTCTCCGCCGTCTCTTTCGCGCGCATTACCTGCTCGCAGAAAGAGGCGGCGGCGTGCCACTTGCTCCCGTCGGAGACCACGGCCCTCACCATGGTCTCCAACGAGAGAACGTCCACGCCCAGGACCGCAACGAGATCCCGGCGTTGACTCGCCCACGCAGGGCACTCCACCAACGTGTGGAGCGCCGTGTCTTCGCCAGGATCCTCGCAGTGCTGGCACTGCGGCGTTGTCTCCCGGTGGATGCGCCACAGATACTTACCGAAGCACCCGTGTCCGGTAACCATCTGGCACATCCGGTAGGAGAGGTCCCCATGTTCCCTCTCCAACCACTCCTTCATGATCGGTCTCACCGCCGCAATGGTGGATTCCCCCCACCTTGGGTGCTCAAGTCGCACCCTCCATGTCTCCATGAGTTCCTGGCGGAGCAGGGACCGCTGAGCCCTGATTTCTCGGGGCTCCGGCCTATGGCCCCGCTCCAGCGCCTCCTTGCGCCACTGGTACAGCAGCGCAAGGGCTCTCGCTTCCAGGTCCCATGGAGGGGTCCCGGCTAGGAGACATGCCGCCTCGACGGAGATCGTGCGATACCCCCTGATGACTCTGACGGGGCGTTGCGGGCCGCCAGAGTCTCCGCCCATACTGGGGCCCCGTACAGGGCCATGCTTCGCACGATCCCCAGGTACAGTCTCCTAGTGGGGGCGTTGGGTCCCTTAACGTTGGGCATCAGCCGCGATAGCGCGGCCGCAGCCCCCCTCAGTTTCGGAACCAGACTTCGGAGATGAGGTCCGAAGTCCCATCGGCTATCGAGTACGAGCCCAAGGTACTTCATCGTGGGCTCGATGCCAATGCTTACGCCCCCTACGGTTATGCTGGTTCCCGCAGGTGGCCCCCTCCGAGGCCCGTGGAAACACATAGCCTCGGATTTGTGGAGAGCCACCTCGAGTCCCAGCCGCCGTATTCGACCCACGACTTGAGCAACCCCTGCCGTGGCCTTTAGTGCCGCGCTGCGGTGCGTTGCTCCCCGCGCCATAACGAGGGTGTCGTCAGCATAACACGTTATGCTGACACCCTCGAGCAACGAACCGCGCAACACCCAGTCGTATCCGATGTTCCACAGGAGTGGCCCTAGGACCGACCCCTGTGGAACACCGCACGACACTTCTCGCCGCCCTGGCCCTAGCCAGCTCGGGTAAACTATGGCCCTCTCGGATAGGTATGCCTCGACAATGCGGCGGAGGTAAGGAGGCACTCCGTGATACGCGAGCGCCTCCCTAACGCAGCTCCAGGGTAGGGTGTTGAAGGCGTTGGCGATGTCGAGAGACACCGCCACCACCACTCCACCCCGCGAGACTACTTCCTCCACCAGGCGCCTAACGCGCATGATCGCTTCCACGGTGGAGCGCCCCCGGCGGAAACCGAACTGGTTGTCCGCCAGATCTGGCCCCACGTTCGTGAGATGCTCGACGAGGCGCTCTGCAATAATCCGCTCAAAGAGCTTGCACACCTCGTCGAGCAATACGATCGGCCGGTAACCGGATGGCTGGTCCGCCGGCCGCCCCGCCTTCCGGATAAGGACCAGTTTCCCCGTCTTCCAAGCCTTTGGAAACTGGCCCCTTTCGAGGCATGCGCGATAAGGATATATATCTTGTTAATAAACGAAATAATATACTTTCACTATCTCTTATTTTGCTTTCACTATTGTAACACGAAAATCTAGTGTGGCGGAAATCACACAGTGATTGTCAAACTTCGGGCCAAACTTAGATATTTTTGTTGCAGTATTTTTATTCAAAATTACAGACCTTAGGCTTTATGCATATTATTCGACGCGTCTTTATATATTGAGCAATAAATATGAAGAAAATGAAATCAAATCAAACGTCTTCGACGTCAAAAACACAAAAAAATGATTTTTTAGGGACAATTTGTATGGTACCTTACACCCCGGCGTCTGTAGACCCAAGACGGCGTGCGGTTTTAGTCGATTCAAGCCCGACATAACCGCCCCCGCTGGCACGCGGGGGGGGGGGGTATCCGAAGGGATTTCCGCACGAGAAAAAAAAAAAAAAACAAAAGGTACCCGAAACGAAACGTTGAACGTACAAACCCCAAAATTTAATCAGTTCTTCCCATTAACCAAACAAGATGATTGAATTGATTGATTGAAAGAATTTTTTATTTCGGATAAGTGGTTCAAGTGTTATTGCGTAAACAGACATCCAGACATCCAGACCAACAGACAGACCGACACAAAAATTTTTTTTGCTTAATTAGACTTAGAATCATGTGAAACGTCGAGAGAAAAGTGCTAAAAAGTGGGTGTAAAATTTTGACTTTTTTTGCGTGATTTTAAGACTTCGGTGTCCACCTGGTTGGTGGCCCGAAGTAACAATATACCAAAACACGTATGAGACAGCGACTTACTGTGTATAGTGCATAGTGTAATAGGATGACCAAACAGCGAAGGGACAAGGTAAAGTAACTAAGTTGCGGTAATTATTCTCCAATCACCAGTAAGTGGGCACCATTGGTACATGGTGGCTGTCGTAATGTGTTATTTAGTCGTCTCGCTACTGACAGTAGCTATGATTATTTATTCAAGTTTTATATCACGTGGTAGGACCATGTTCTGTCTCAGCGCGATTGTGTCAGCTATTAGTTAATGGTGGCAATTCTTGTGTTATAGAATTTAACCTATTTGGCAGGACTAGCATGTATGTCCATTTCTTTTTACACAATCAATCAATCAATCAATTAGCCTATTGCAGTCCACTGCTGGACATAGGCCTCTCCCATTTTACGCCATAGCACCCGATCCTTTTTACACGACAAAGGAGTATTATGTTTTCAGGGATCAAGTAGGTATGTGAGTTTTAATATTTCAACTTTTATATGCTTGAACAGATTTGGATGTATGGGTGATGCTTATACACTGGTTGAAAATGTGTTTTTTTTTACATTTTGAGGGTCCAACTCCTACTTTTTGACTGGGCCGCCGGCCTGGATCTGGACGCAGCTGGTCCCTCGCCATCTATGGCCCTCGCCGGATTTGGTATGGCCCCCTCACACCAAGACCTTCAGGGCTGAGCCAACCTCACCTGCAAGCTGGTGTTGAAACTGCTGATTGATGGACGAGCCTCTGGCGCAGGCTTTCCACTCAGGGTTGTGAGGTCAGACGGTAGTCGCTCCCAAAAAAGCCGTACAAGCCAAACCAATAGGAGAAGAAGCAGTAAGCGGACCTCGGGCTCCGAAGTGAGCATTGGATGCAACGGAGAACAACGCTAAGATGATGATGATGAGGGTATCTTGTTGACGGCCTCTGTGGCGTTTTTTGTGGTGTGTTTTAAATTTAATGTAAAATTAGAACAATTTGAAAATAGATTATTAACAAAAGCTTTTGCCTGTTCTTAAATCTCATCGGGAGTTAAAATAATATCCATGTCACTGGAATCACTTTCCGAAAATTTTGAACCACAATTAACACAAGGTATTTATGATATTGTCGGCAGTTTACGCGAATGTTACACATTGAAATAAAACTATTTTTAACGGATTCTATCGCGGTTTATTTGATGTTATTTTATATTTTACATTGATCCCGACGTTTCGGTTGCTTTTCAGCAGCCATGATCACGGGGAGACTAAAGATGGTTGTTGTCTTGTAGTTTGAAGTGAAAGTTATCTCAAAGTACCCGAACTATGTTGAATTGTTGGTGTTACTATTTACGCCGAATGACCTCACAGTGTCATGAAGTCTTGTTGTATTTTGATTTTTCTTGGAGTTAATTAAGTGAATGACTGGGTCCCAAGCTGGAGGTACATTCCAACCATCTTCTCAATTAAAATTAGGATGTTTTTTAATTTCAATAGCTTCGCGGAGCATCCTGGGTAGGAATCGATTTTCTTTGCCGAGTATCTGTGGTTTATCAAATCTTTCTACTTCAGACCTACTTTCAGAGTATGAGTAATGAAAAATATAAAATAACATCAAATAAACCGCGATATTGGCGATTGACGGCCTCTGTGGCGTAGCGGTAGTGCATTCGACTGCTACGACAGGGGGGCGCGGGTTCGATTCCCGCTCAGGGCAATTTGTATGCATGAATATGTCTGTGGTTGCTATGTATAAATGTATGTTTTTATTAAAATAAGTATATAAGTAAGTTTATCCGCATTCTGGAAGCCATAACACAAGCTAGTTAAACTATGCTTACTTTGGGTCTAGATAGCGCTGTGTAGAATGTCGTAGAATATTTATAACTGTCATCTCATTGTTCCCATAACCTGTTTAACAATAAAATGTTCACAAAACAATGATAGCACGTATCGATAAAAAGCAGTCAATCAAGAGTCTAAACCGGTTCTATTCAAACCGAAAGTTATGGCGGAATATTACAAAACGTCGCAACGTCGTTCAAGGTCGCGCGAACGGTGGCTTCTCCATGAATTAATGGCTACCAAGCATTTCTTTGGAAATTAAAAAAAAACCGACTTCTACGTACCTGAATGATGACTACAGCGTACCTTTTTTTGTGTGGGTGTCCCCCACCGGCCTACGGGGTTTGTTATATCGGACTTGAACCTACCAAAACCGCACACCATCTCGGGTATCTAATGCCGGAGTGTAAGGTGGCCTAATAAGTAAAGGCCCTCACACCCCGGCGACTACAAAATACCGTAATTATATATCATTACAAGTTTTTGAAGATTTTGCGGTTTCCCCCTACCGGAACTTATTTCCTATCTACATCATAACAGTGTTAGTCCTGGTTGCATCCAAAGCTTGCATTTTGGAGCCCGGCACCCGCTCTTCTATGGTTTCAGTTGATATGGCTTTTGCAGGAGCGACTGCTGGTTTGTGGGTGACGTTCAGGTGGACCCCGAATATCTTGGTAGAGTCCCAAAAACACACTATTTCTTACGAAACTATTTCCTAATCTATACATGGATAAAATAAAGAGGAGTTATAAAGTCGCGGCCATAATTGACAAAGTAAAAGAACGTCGCCTACGATGGTATGGATATGTATTTTTTTTTTGTTTATATTTAGGACACGTCAATTTGACTTCAACTCGCCTGATGGTAAGCTGAAAGTAAAGTCTCAGGAAAGAGGGTCACCATTACATACACGTACCATGTTAACATGTGGCAATCAGCTTGACGGCCTCATCAGAAGAGGATTGTCGTCGCAGCACCGCGTGACACCCACCGGTCCCACTAGTGCTGCGACCACAATCCCCTTGCCCGGCTATGCACTTGCTGACCCCTGATCGCAATCAAACCGAAGTTGGATTACTATGGAGGGTTTTTCGCAATCGTGCACGTTGGTACCCACCCGGCCGAATTTTGTGACAAATTTGTGTCATCAAATTTCTACCACCAGTAAAAACTCTGCTGCCCTGAAGATCATATGGTACAAGTTGCCCTGAGCATACCCACAAGACCGCGGGGCATGGGAAGACGGCCCGCCACTTATTTGACGACGGTCCAGAAGGACCTGAAAGAGATAGGGGTAGACAACACCGTAGCCCAAAACCGGGAACAGTGGAAACGGCAGACAAAGAGAGCCGACCCCAGATAATGGGATAAGGCTTAGGACAAGAAGATACATGGATAAAATAAAACCTATACGCTATTCCTGACTATAATAATCTATCCCTATAATAATTTCATCCAAATCAGTTCTAACGGGATTGAGTTACAAACATCCATACATCCATCCATACAAACTTCAGCATTTTTGAGCTGAGCGAAGCGAAGCTCTTATACGTGGCTAAGCCGTTTGGTCGAGACTGTTCTCCTCCGGAACCACAATACCGATCTTGACCAAAGCCATGGTGATAGTGTAGACACCGCTGAGTGTTTAGAGAGGTCAACTGTTCAAATACAATGTACCATTGAGGAATAATCATCGAAAACCGTAGTAAGATGCCTTATTATTCAAGTGAGAGTCCTGCTCGCTCAGCTCAATTTATTTCAGTCGCACCCTGCACCGAATTCCTAGTTTAAAGAAATATATATATTTACCCCAACAATTCACTTCGCCAATCTGTACTAATATTACAAGGTTGAAGAGTTTGTTTGGTTAAATGGTTGAAACTCGAATTATAAAAATATTGTTGTGTTGGATAACAAATTCATCAAGGAAGGTATAGTCTACATACCATCACGCTACCAACTAGAAGAGAGTAGCAGTAATCATAAATGTCAACAAATCGGGCAAATTTCCATACATTATTGTAGAAATAATAAATTACGGGCATGTATGGGGACAAATGGGTGCCACGGGGGCGAAGTATGCCACGGGAGAAGCAGTGGGACACAGCTAGTTTACTATAGTATTTAATAGCGTCGGTAGCTTAGTGGTTAAGGAGTCGACCCTATGATCGAGAGGTCCCGGGTTCGAATCCTGGCCATTACACTACCGACTGGAACCCACTCCTAACACAAGCAATTAAGCTTAACTGGAGGGGTTAGAGGGAATATTTGTAATTTCGGTTAATAATATTCTTTATAAAAAAAAAAAACTATACTCCATACTGGCAAAGCAGTACTAACAATTTTATTATATTCATAAATTGTCACCATTCCTCTGCTTAAGTTAGACGCAGTGAAATAAAATGTTATACAAAACCGACGAAGCCGTCATAAACTTTATGAGTTTGTTCACTTTGTAGTTTAGAGATAGTTGCTCATTCCAAGTTTGGTTAGGCATCCATAACTAGGCGTGTAAGTATAAGATTCGTACCTACCCCATCATCCTCTCTATGGGATAATAGCCCCGGTCTTTGACCATAAAACCTCAAATTACTTCAGACTTGTTTATCTACCGGCTGTTTTTAAAAGTGACCATTAATCTCTATTTTCATCGTAACGTATTGTTTAGGTATCGTACAAGACACAGTCGGGGTACGAGGGATATGCTCTATGGGCAACCTTACACCCCGGCGTTTTAAGACCCGAGACGACGTGCGGTTTTATTCGGTTCAAGCCCGACATAACTGCCCCCGCTGACCGGCGGGGGGGTATGCGGAGGGATTTCCGCACGAAAAAAAAAAAGGTATCGTACAAGACAATTAAGGGAGACGGAGAACACTTCATTCGACGGTGAACTTATAGCCCTTGAAAATGTGCCTGAAATACATACAATAAATCTGGAATAACACATACTTTTATCACTGGTATGGGTTCCTATGGTAAGCGGGAATAGGATCTGAATTCCACGCGGGTGCAACCCAGTTAACCCTAACCAACAGCTAGTTGAGAAATGTTACAAATATAACTACTTGAAATGCAACACAACAAAAATAACTTCACGTCTATATCTCCGAAGAGGTAGGCAGAGGTGTATTACACACCCACGATTGGCCAGTTATGTTTAGGTCCCAATGTAATAGGGGGCGAGCCTATTGCCATCTACCGGGCACATTACTAAGCGAGCGATAATTAACATTTTAAATACACACATAACTACGAAAAGTCAGAGGTGTGTGCCCGGGGCGACTGGGGATCGAACTCGAGACCTCGTCTCAGCAGTGCGTTACGTACGCCACTGGGCTATCGCCGCTTTTTTAGAAAATCCAACACAACTAAAGATGCAAAAACCTTACAACTGTTATTGCAATGTCTGTGCATCAAGCGGGAATAACAACATTATTTACCGTAACAACGTGAAGTTTCATATTACAGGTATTCAACACGACAACCAGTTTTAACCACATTATAAAGTTGTACACGAAAAAAAAGAAGTATGTGTCTAGGTAGCTCAGTTGGTTAGAGTAATCGCCCGTCCTGGATGTTCACTTTTTCCGAACCAAATAGAAGTCATTGGGTATACCGAAGTGTATTAACAACCTCTCAAAGCCGTAGATAGCCCAGGGTCAGCCGAAGTGCGAGAGAATTGCGTTATTGGGTCACTACCACCCGGCATCTGAAGACTCGAGAAGGCGTGCGGTTTTAGTCGGTTCGAGTTCGATATCACCAAACCCGTACTGGCCGACAGGAGAGAGCGAGAGGGGGGGCGCTGTACTCCGTTAGGGATTTCCGCACGAAAAAAATGTATATTAACAACTACATCCCACCGAGTATTTTTCATGGGCGGTTTGTTAACTGTTGAATACATTACTGTCATATACCTTAATGGTCTTGTATGATGTCTATAGTTATATATATGATGGCCCTTGTAAAAAATTCTGGCCTTTTTTTGCCGTGCGGAAATCGCTTCTGATACCCTCCCCCCCGCGCCAGCCAGAGGGGGAGGTTATGTCAGACTTGAACCGAGAAAAACCGTACGCCGTTTCGGTTCGGCCCACTCGGGCTTGGGAACCACAGTGTCCCCTCTCTTGCCCCCGGAAAAATGGGGGGGGCATCACGCCGCTGCCCCGGCTTGCTTCTGCTAGGGTAACAGGCGGCTCCACCTATCACCCCGCGCTCAGAACCACACGGCAAAAAAGTTTCTGCGTTAAAGATAATTTTAAATGTCAACAAGGCCAGGAAACTTCCATTCAGAAGCAAATTATTTTGTAGAATGTTCATAACTCGCTTCTGGCGTAGTGAATTGAAAATGAGTGCGATCCACTGGGTGTAATGACGTCTTATTATCTATCTCGTTTTACATACGACTAGCACCACCACGCGGTTTCACCCGCGTTAGTCCTGATCCTGGGGCAAAAACATCGGGATAAAAAGTAGGCTATGTTACTCAGAGATCATGTAGCAATCTTCATTTTTAAATCGGTCCAGTAGTTTCGGAAAGTATTCTATACAAACAAAGAATCAAATCTTGCCTGTTTATGATATTAGTTTAGACATTTTTTTTAACGTGTGAAACCCCCCACGGGCTTCACCCCATCGGTGCCAACGATGGGATGGGCGTGTCGGAATCGGACCGACTAAAACCACACGGTGTCCTCCCCAAGTATCCGGGCTCTCAAGTAGCCCTCGAGAGGATAACACCAAGGTTAGTAGCATACCAAGGTTAGAAATAGCATAAATCCAACAACGTTGGAATTAATTTAACGAAAATTTTTTGTCTGATTGTGTGTATGACTGTTTCATACCATCCTAATTTTGGTTAATGGCAAATTGGTGTGGGTATCAAATAAATACTAATAAAATAATACTTATTCAAATAAAATAAAACTATTTTCAAGGAATAAATATTTGCGCCTTTTCATTTTCTCCGACCTCATTTTCATCATAATAATATGTTTTTAACAGAAAACTATAATTTAAACCCAGTAGCATATCGTTTCCGCTCACAAAAGAAACATTATGTAGAATATGTACCAAGGTTCTAGAACCACCATCACAAGTAGCATAAATTGAATACAAACTTGTCACGAGGTCAATCATCAAAGAAATACTCAACTCAACCCTTGCCCTTCCCAACTATTTTAAAGATATTTCTCGCAGCTTTCGCTGGCCATTTATCAAAATGAATTTCGTTTAGAGATTATATATAGGAAGGTCAATGGTGTCAAGATTTCTTTTGTTTTTTTTATATTGGCCAGGTCAATATTACTTTACCTCGCCTGATGGTAAGCTAAAGGTAAATTCTCAAGAATGAGGGTCACCATTACAAACACCAAGGATGTGAAATTTTTTTTTTTACGTGCGGAAATCCCTTCGGGTACCCCCCGCCGGCCAGCGGGGGCGGTTATGTCGTGCATGTACCGACTAAAACCGCACGCTAGACAGCCTAACCAAGTATGAACTAAACGCATAGAAGTACGTAATGTTTCAACATTAAATCATAATTTCATGTCTATTGTATATCAATCAATAAATCAATTCATATATTTGTATCGAATATAGTTGCAGAGGTCGTATCTTAAAAACGATTAAGTACAGCATATTCTACTGCATAGAACGTGTAAATTGTAATAAGTATGTCGGCAGGTATGTACTGACACCATACTTTACTATAATAATACTTACTAGCAATAAAAAACCGGCCAAGTGCGAGTCGGACTCGCACATCGAGGGTTGCGTACATTTGATAGACCTGAGTATTTGATATGAATTTCAATTTAATACTTCTACACGTTCATGAGAAAAGAAGTAGTAACTTTTAAATTTTCAAAAATATTTTTTTATATAAATGATGTTACTAAAAATTTACGGTTTTCGCAATTTTTCCTTTATCTGTACTATAAGACGTTACTTCGTAAGATTCTAAGTTCACGGGAAGTACCCTGTAGATTTTGATTCCTCTGCGTGTTTCGAAAATTTGCGGAAATTTGCGGCATAAACGGCTGTATCTTTTGATTGCTTTGGCTTAGAAGTTTGATTTTTTCACAGCTCCAAGGGACAGTAAACCTGAGTATTCGATGTAAATTTCAGTTTTATACCTCCACGCGTTCCTGAGAAAAACGGTCTTGACAGACGGACGGACGGGCGGACAACGAAGTGATCCTATAATGGTTCCGTTTTTTCCTTTTGAGGTAAAAAAAAAAGGTACGGAACCCTAAAAAGTCTATTTCGTATTATTATAATATTTTTTTCCCGGGACAAAACTCATATAAAGTTAAGCTCGCCTTTGTACATCTTTTTTTATATTATTTATGTTATTATTTGTTTGTTATTATTTTGTTCCTAAAAAATATATATTTTCATTAATTTTTTACGCACGATTAAATACAAAATTGTACAAAATTGTTTACTTGGTTTTGTTATTAAAATACATAATTACATATAATAGGTCTTTACCTATGAAATCGCCGAAATTTTCTTACAAATTCATGAGTTCGTTATTCCTGTAATTTAATAGCTATTTCCATTATTTATATTTTGTTTGAAAGTTGATTAAGATTTTACAACTCTGTATTAAATTTTGTTTTTATTGGCCGCTTGATAAATTAATTCGATCTTCAAAAACAGTACTTCCTAAATGCTATCCATTTTGATGATAAATTTCGTATTACTTAACAGCTGTCACTTTTCAAAAATGTAATAAAAGTTGCTGTTTGTTAGCTTAATGTTGTCTCATTCATACACAAAAAAAAACATAAAATTTGGATTTGTCTTTCTAAAAAAAAAATGCAAAAATGTTAGTACTGAAAATTGGGTTTCCTCCAATATCTTCAAGAAAAACGGCAATTTCATATGTAACGACCTAATATTTACGTCTGTGTATTATTCCCGGCAAAGTTATGATGAAACCCAAACACGGCCACTTTTTTTAGACCGCGTAATGAAGGGGCTTCTTATATCCATCAAACACATTGTTACATATCTCTATATCTATGCCAGAACCATTATTATACTGATGCCGCTGGCAACCCAAGCCCTCCCTGTCCTTTGGTCCGCGACGCTTGCGCTCGATAACATGTCTTATTGCTGTAAGTTTAATGTTAATAAATATATTTATCTACACTCAAATCGAAAAATTCGAATTACGAATTCAAAGACGATTCTATACATACGCACTTTATAAACGCATATACATAAAATTAAAAATAAAACTTATTATAGTACCGCCAACTGTATCATAATAGTTATTTATGCAACTGTGGTATAATGAGGGGTATTAAAACATGAATGTGGGTTTATCACACGAAGCGAAGCTGAGTGTGATAATAGTATCACATGAGTGTTTTAATACCTAATTATACAGTTGCATACAAGACTTTATCTACACCCATGATAAACTAATAATAGATCTTCAGAGAATGATGTACTGCCCTTTGATATTTTCCAACCATCTTGGTACGCCTTTTCATACTGTTTTCTAGATTTTTCCGGTAGTAATTTGTTAGAAATGTCCTTTGCTGCATTCGAAATGTCTAGAGGTGTGTTATCAAAACTTGAATCGCTCATTTTCGTAAGTAAACAAAACAATTTGCAAAAATAATAGCGAAGAAAAATAGCGGGAATTCGAATTCGAACGAATAAGCTTTATTTTTTTTTTACGGCGCGCCGCGGCTGTGGTAGTGCAATGCAACGCGCCTGAATGAAGGTTCTTTTTTTGAAACTCAAACAGATTCCACGCATCGAGCGGTAAGAATTTGGCTGTCTGATGAGTAACCCTTTGCGGGGAAGAGATTGAAAAAGCGAAAGGAGTGTTATTATGAAATTTCATACAACATTATAACACCCGTTCGGATGATATTATGGTTATTAGGACATTGGATGTATTAATGTTGGCAATAAGCTAACTGTTTCAGAATCTTTTATAGAGGATTTAAAGCATGGGTGTAGATAAAACTCATTATAGTATCGCTATCTTTTTTTATTCATTAAACTAGTCTAAGGTTTTAGGCTGAATATGAAAAAAAACGCGCACGCATGTTCGAACTGTGAAAAAAATGGCGCCCTTGTAACCTACCTACTTTGTTTAATTTCAATTTTTCCTATGAGTGAAGATAAAGTAGTGTATGAAACTGCAGATAACTTAGGTATTAAAACACTCGAGTCAACCTATTATCAATAAACAGACTCTCGTGTTTTAATACCCCTTCTTATATGAAAGTTGCATAAACTACTATTACCATAGCCAGGTTGCCTTATCTTTGTAACCTTCTAACAATCATAACACACATCTTCATGGCCTAAAAACTACTACCTGTGTGACCTTTTGGATTTTTGGAGGATTTCAAATATAAAATATTGTAAAAAATCTTGATATTAAAAATTATACATTATATGAATATACTACATAAGTACATTCTTTTTTGTGGTCAAAGTACCAAGAAGACATAAGCTCCAATTACTCGATTATAATGATTAAAGTACCTAGTTTTAAACGGTCACCTTAAACTCAATACGAAAGGGTGAAAAACCGCATTAACCTTAACGCTAAAATATTAATAAACAATTATAGCATGGATAAGACAATAGGCATTGTTTATTTAGAGACCACCTCGTGGCGCAGCGGAAACCAGACCGTTCTTCAAAGGTGATGATGATTCCGGGTTTGATACCCGAGTCGGGGAAGGGCTACGTATTATCGGGCTTTTCTGTTAAGAAATTCTCAGTAACAGCACAGTGTCTATAAAAAGCACCCGCTTGACGGTAATAGACTCGCCCCTTGCGATGTGGGACTGATAATCCTATCTATTCTATTATAAAATTGTAAATTAGCTGTGTCTGTAAATCGGAGATATTTAAAAAAAAACTCAGGTTATGTTAAATGACCGATTCTGAACACTAAAATATATTTTTTTAAATCCTTCTCTGTTTAACTGTTGGTTTGTTTGTGCGTTTGTTCGCGATAGACGCAAAAACTACTGAACGGATTTAAAGCGGTTTTTTTATTAGAAAGGTCTTGGTCACACTTACAATGTGACTTTATGGTGGTAGAGTCAAGCAACAGTCATTTTGGCCGTTGCATGAATGGGCCGACTCGACCGGGGAAGCGCTACCCTCTCACAGAATATCGAAGCCAAGTAACAGTATTTGAACTGTTGCGTTCTGTTTGGCGAGTGAGAGTGCCGGAGCCCAAACTCCTTTCAGATCCCCTCCCAAACTCCTTTCCCATTCCTTTTCCTTTCCAGGGTCGGCAGCGCGAGTGTGACGCCACTGGTGTTGCACACGTCTATAGGCCGCGGTAACCGCATCCCATCAGGTGGGCCGTGTGCTTGTCTGCCACCTTAGTGGTATAAAAAAAAAATAAAAAATAAAAAACAATCTGCCGTATGTTTGATTGCAATTGATTTAGTAGAACCGGAGATATGACCACAAAACGAACACCGACCTCCGCGCGAGCAGCAGCTTTATTATAAATGTGAAAGTTTGTGAACTATTTGGGTGTTTGTTGCTTAATCTGAACCGCTGAAACGGCTGAACGGATCTGGCTGACTACAGTTTTTCTCTATTGCAACGCTTTTATTTATTTGTCTTTGACGAACATGACGCACATACCAGCCATCATTCACCCTCACCCATATTAAAGACAAATCATTCGGTACAAAGTTTGGTCACAGAAACTTCTCTAATGTGGGAATTTGACTGCTGTTCACGTTATGCCGTTTTCTTGATACTGTGTCACCTCAAGTATTCCAAACATACATAGGACGTACGCTTACGTACGCGGTAATAAAATAGTCGTCGTTTTTGAATATCAGATAGTCCTAATTTCATTTCAATTGAATTAAGTTGTTTAAAACCTCGAACAAGCGGACACTCCTACTGTACAAGACAATACGAACAAATAAAAAGTGTTCAGATTCCAAGCTGGAAAATTTCTTATTTTATTTTTCATCATCATGCGATCATGGCCTCCCCTTCTAATTCCTTGAGTAGACCAATGATATGATACTTCTATAATTTTTTTTGTTTCGTTGAAGTATCTGTTAGGTACATACCTTACATTGAGATTATCTTAATTATAACATAATACTATGCTACACGCTCTGTTTAGCGCATATTCCTATGTTCACATTAAATCACACATCATTTCTCAAATTCTACAGCGTTTATAATGTTAATTTTTTGAATTACTTTTTAGTCAGTAATCCGTGTCCCAAGGACCACAGTGCATAAGATTGCACTTCATGTGTGCTTGTAGGTTTCAGTTCAATTCCCAGGTCGTGTAAGTGTGACTGACGTTTTTTATGTTACGATAAAGATCAATCACCACTGAAAGCTCGGCGAAAGGCTTTTCGAGGCGAATTATTACAATCCATTTTAAATCTTATCTACGTGAGTGCAAAATTCATAGTTATCCGAAGCGAAGCAAAAATTTGTGAATACAATATTCAAGTGAAGGAAATAAGGCAATAAAATACATTTATCAACTCGAAATCAGTTGAAATGAACCGAGGGATTTTGGCAGTATATAGTTAGTCTAGACTGCGGTAGTGACTAGCGAGACGGAAAGTTAAACCAAGGTTATTTCTAAAAGAAAATATTGATTGGAGGACATTTAGACTGCTTTTTGTATGTTTTAGAAAGGATTTCACCTATGTTAGGAATCGATATCAATTAAAACTAAACTGAACTATCACGTTTTACTGAATGATTAAACGATTTCATCGACAATAACGTGGGAAACCATATAAATATAGCCCTATGTCCTAAACAACCTAGGTACTTAAGAATCAGAAGATTTTGGATCCCATCATTAGATCTTATCATTAAAGGTAGGATTCCATCATCAAATCTTATCATTAAAGATAGAAAACATATAAATGAATACACATAATTTATGGGAAGCTAAAATTCTAACCCCAAAACCGCGTCAATGAGAAATTAACACATAAGCATTACCGGTTTCTAAATTGAGATAGGTATTCAATTCTTCATATGTTTTTTTATTAAAATTTGATTCAATTTTGCAATTAAGAAATCTGGCTCGTAACACATTGAAAGTAAATTAAAGCTTTAAAACAAAATGGGATTAAAACACATCTAGGTGCGTCACCATTATTCTATACTAGCTGCCCTTAATTTATCAGCTGAATTTATTTCGTGAATATCCAAATTGTAAGTACAGGCACAGTATCCCGCGGGGGCTATCTCAAAGCCGTAGATGGCCCAGGGTCAGCCAGGGTGCGAGGGAATTGCCTTGTTTGCGGCACTCCGGTATTAGAGACCCGTAAACGGCGTGCGGTTTTGTGTCGGTCCGAGTCCGACATAACTCACCCCACTATGGCCGGCAGTGGGGTAACCGTGGGGATAATAGTAAAAAAAAAAATACAAAAATGCACAGAATAGGCGGAGACAAATCTAAAAAATAAAATATGAAAATCGGTCCACCCGTTCTTGAGTTCACCGCGGTCATAATCACTAACACGACTTTGTTTTATATATACGAGTATATAGATTTACCAAGGACCGTGACGCCTAGGGATACGTCCATCACGAAAGTAGAGCACTCTAGGTTATTTCAGGTCACGCAGGAATCTGGGACGTGTGCCTGATAAACGAGCCACATATCTCTCTTTATACGTGTTTATGGAGCTTTTGGTTTAACACTAGTGTGTGTTAATGCTATCCCAAGGGACTGGCAGAACTAGTAAGTAGCTAATAAAAGTAAATTATACTTTTAAATGTATAAAATGGCAACTTTTCAGAAACTATTTTTATATTTACAAGCTAATCCGCCCCTTTTTTTCGTGCGGAAATCCCACCATACCCGACACCTACCAACGAGGGTGGTGATGTCGGATTTGACCCCACTAAAATCGCACGCCGTCACGGGTCTTCAGACGCCGGGGCGTAAGGTGGCCCGGCCCATAAGGCATTTCCCTCGCACCCCGACTGACTCAAGGCCATCTCCAGTTTTGAGATGGCTCCCTAGGGTTTGGGAACTACGGTGTCCCCATCTTGTCTCCGGTAAGAGGGGGGGCGCGTAGCGCGCCGCCGCCCCGGCTTGCTTCTGTTAGGGTCACAGGTGACTTCATCTGTCGCCCCTAGCCCTGCGCTATTTTCATGATCTCATGATTTTTTTAGATTTGTCTTCGCCTATGCCTTTGGGTGCAATTGAGGACCCTAATCGTGAACCGAAAAAATAATGTTACCTAGATTTTGTAGTAGTTGTTTTAGTGAACTACGAAAACAATGAATGATGTTACAATCATTTTTAAACATTGTTTTTTCGATTAGTCCGCCACATTAATTCAATGAAATTTTGAAGCAATTAAGTATGCTAACTTTTTCTATTGAATTACGGTAGATGGCTCCAGCGTCGCCCCGAGACGTACCTATATAACATTAATTAAATAAATAATATTAAAATAATATTAAATAAATTAATAAAAAGGAGAATTTCGAATATCTGGGACGTGTCCAGGTAGCTCGGTTGGTCGGAGCATTCCCCCTGTAAGGGACTGATCGTGGGTTCAAGTCCCGTCCTGGATGTTCTCCTTTTGCGACATAAATCTATATTAAAATTTAATCTTTACTAGACATAGCTACGATCTTGGGTTTATAAAGCCAAATAATACAACAACGAAACGGGATGTTATAAATATCTTCAACAAATAATAGACTTCACATCGAGTGAAGTCAAGAACCAAATCATAGACAATAGTTAAAGCATCAGGAAACAGTTTCAGTACAGACAGCAGCAGAAGTGTCTATAATAAAAGTTTGTATAAGAAAGCTTTCTTTGACTACCGCCATCCGCCCGGTACAGTGAGCGGTATGGCGAGCACTTCTGCCTCCAAATCCCACGGGGGATTTCTGGCCAATGCGAATGTCACCTCTATAGATAGGGTGCGGTAACCGCGTTGAGGGCGCCACAGGGCCCTATGCTCGGCGTTCAAGGCGGAGGTGTCCTGTCACAATCTCTGATTGCTTTTATAATCCACTCACCATATCATCATCATCATCCAAGGGCTATCCCAGTTTTAAAGTTTGCACTTCACACAATACTTACAGAGCCCGGGGTCCACTTATTGCTTTTGATTGGTATGTTGAATTTTTCGGGAGTGACTGTCGTCTGACTACCAACCCTAAGAGGAAAGGTTGCGCCAGATCCTGGTCCATTGTTTAGCCGGTCTACCAACTGGCAGGTTGGCAGGTAAGGTTGGCTTGGACATCAATGGTGACCAAGAGTCACCCGCACAACATCGTCTCAACATGTATTCTGTGTAATTTTAAATAAATAAATAAATATTCTACGACATTCTACACAGCGCTTTCTAGACCCAAGGTAAGCATAGTTTAACTAGCTTGTGTTATGGGTTCCAGAATGCGAATAAACATACTTATATACTTTTTTTTTGTAAATACATACATATTATACATAGAAACACCCAGACCAATGCAAATAGACATATTCATGACTACAAATATTTGCACTGAGCGGGAATCGAACCCGCGCCCCTGTCGTAGCAGTCGAATGCACTACCGCTACGCCACAGAGGCCGTCAATCCTAGAATTATCATGAAAATTGAATGAAATTTTGGAGCAACTAAAATGTTAACTTTCTTCTAAATTTAAATCAGAAACCGTGAATCCAAAGACTAAGAAGTATTTACCCCGAACAGGTCTAGGTAGCTCAGTTGGTCGGAGTATCCACCGAGAAAGGGACTGTTCACGGTTTCGAGTTCCGTCGGGATGTTGACCTTTTCGGATTTAAATTTAAATAAAAAATATTGTACAAATAGTGAAAATGTTGATGTAGGTAACAAAACTGTCTCTAAATACAAACTTCTTCGATCCAGTTTTGACTCACTGTCTGTGAGTAACTTAGTTTATTGAACTTCCAGAATCCAATTACTTATCTAGTCCAAATTATGAAAAGCGGAGTTTCAGTTATATTTACTTACATTTCAGAGGGATTATTTGGCATCTATTTTAGTACTATGCGAAAGTTTGGATGTATGGATGGCTGTTTGTTAACGGATCCAGAATCTTGCACAGAGAGATTTATACGTGGCGATAGCCTAGTGGTGTACGTAACGGACTGCCAAGACGAGGTCTCGAGTTCGATCCCCAGTCGCCCCGGGCACACACCTCTGACTTTTCGTAGTTATGTGTGTATTAAAAATGTTGATTATCGCTCGCTTAGTAATGTGCCCGGTAGATGGCAATAGGCTCGCCCCCTATTACATTGGGACCTAAACATAACTGGCGAATCGTGGGTGTGTAATACACCTCTGCCTACCCCTTCGGGGATACAGGCGTGAAGTTATGTTATGTTAGATTTATAGTCTGGAACAGAACAAAGGCTACTTTTATCGCCGGAATAGGTTCCTGGGGTATTACTTCAATTAAACACTTTTCTTTATATGCTACTACAAAGCATCCAACAATTCTATACCTACTTGATATTGTCGGAAGTTTACGCGAATGCACTCATTGAAATAAAACCATTTTTGAGAAGGGGAGACTATGAGGAGGGAGATAATGTCTCCCCATGACCATGGCTGCTGAAACGCAACCGAAACGTCGGGATCAATGTGAATAATAAAATAACATCAAATAAATCGCGATAGAATCCGTAAAAAATAGTTTTATTTCAATCTTATACTTTCCTACGCTCTTGGTCCACTCACTAGAATACGTTCTATTAACATACAGCGTTACTTCCACTAGTAAAGTAATAAGTCATAGTATCAAAGCAGAAACCAACCGTGGATGGAGAGCCTCGACTGGAATGAGACAGGCGAAAATCTTCATCAAGGGCATGGACAAGAAAAAAACAAGTTACATCATGAAATTCCCAAGAAGAAACATGAAGCTCATAATGAAGGTAATAACGGACACTGTCGACGAAATAGACAGCTAACAGTGATAGGAGTAAAACTGAGCTAGGAGTGCATGGACAGTGAAGACATAAGTTTTCACTTGCTGGCAGAATGTCCCTTGTACTCATTGACCTAAGTAATATGAAGGTAGAACAGATGATCGGATTTATCAAGGATCCAAGACAGTTTGACACGATGCCGTGAGAAAGTTGGATCAACTACACTCTCTACAAGTGGAGAATTGGGGAAACGGATGATATGGCCCGCAATCATCGCGTGTGAATCTTCCGTCCGGTTGCCGTTGGAAATAATACCTCTTCTAGTCAAGTATGTGATCAACTTGCATTAGATTTGCCTATTTCACCCTATCAACTGTACTATGTATATACTCGAGCGATTGCGCAAAACCGGTTGTGCACGGAACGCGCCAACAATGTGTATGGCGAAAGAACGGCTACCTACATTGTTTCTCGGCTGATTAACAAATTACCTAGAGATTTAATTGATGCCCTAACAGGAAATAATATTAAATACAAGCTAAAAGCCTTTTTGCTTACAAATAACTGTAAGTTGCAACAAATCTATAGGGTATAGCTTGTTTGTTATAAGACTCATGCATGCAATTATTATTGAGCAAATTATTTTATGTACCCACCTACCTACTTATTAGTAAATTATAAATTAGACGGCCTCTGTGGCGTAGCGGTAGTGCATTCGACTGCTACGACAGGGGGCGCGGGTTCGATTCCCGCTCAGTGCAAATATTTGTATGCATGAATATGTCTATTTGCATTGGTCTGGGTGTTTCTATGTATAATATGTATGTATTTACAAAAAAAAAGTATATAAGTATGTTTATCCGCATTCTGGAACCCATAACACAAGCTAGTTAAACTATGCTTACTTTGGGTCTAGAAAGCGCTGTGTAGAATGTCGTAGAATATTTATTTATAAATTGTACTGACTGAATGTGTAGCCCTATGGAAACCTTAGTGGTTTATGTGTTAAGTAGAACTAATTTGTGTATTGTTTGTTTTTAAGTGATAATAGAAGAAAAAAAGTATAAATTCTAGCTGTTGCCCGCGGCTCCTGAGATTATAGTCTATGCCAAATTTCATCCAGCTCCTGGCGTAATTGAGTAACAAACTTCGTTTAATCTATCCAAACTTTCCCATTTATAATAATAATTCGCGGATGCAGTTATATCTCCGGTTCTACTCAACCAATTGCAATCAAACATACGGCAGATTTTAAGTCTGACCAAGATCTTTCAAATAGAAAAAACCGCATCAAAATCCCTTCAGTAGTTTCTACGTTCATCTCGAACAAACAGATAAACAGACATGAATTCCAAAGTAAATATTTTGTGTTCAGAATTGTTCATTAAACATAACTATTTATTTCAATTTTTACATACTGATATTAAATAATATTGAAATAAAACTATTTTTAACGGATTGTATCGGGATTTATTTGATGTTATTTTATATTTTACATTTATCCCGACGTTTCGGTTGCTTTCCAGCAGCCACGGTCACGGGGAGACAGGGACATGGACACGAAGACGGGGATGGCTGCTGAAAAGCAACCGACACGTCGGGATAAATGTAAAATATAAAATAACATTAAATATACCGCGATAGAATCCGTTAAAAATAGTTTGATTTCAATGTGTGACATTCGCGTAAACTTCCAACAATATCATATAAAATAATATTTTCTAAATATCTCCAATGTACAAACACACTTAATTTATAATTTTATAATAGTATAGATGACGGCCTCTGTGGCGTAGCGGTAGTGCATTCGACTGATACGACAGGGGGCGCGGGTTCGATTCCCGCTCAGGGCAAATATTTGTATGCATGAATATGTCTATTTGCATTGGTCTGGGTGTTTCTATATGTATGTATTTACCAAAAAAAAAGTATATAAGTATGTTTATCCGCATTCTGGAACCCATAACACAAGATAGTTAAACTATGCTTACTTTGGGTCTAGAAAGCGCTGTGTAGAATGTCGTAGAATATTTATTTATTATTAGATAGATAGGATTTGTGATGAAAGCCTTGGATGCAAGTAGGGCTTCATACTGAAATGATGATGAATATTAATACTGTAAGTATTGTGTGAAATGTATCAACTTCATGAGTGCACATATGTAATACCATCTATGTACACAAATAAAATAGAAGTCAGTTCGCAATATTTAATAACAGATTTTAAATAAATGCATATGAGTGTATGTACAATACATATAACAAAAAAAGCTGGTAATCCCTGAAATGGCTGAGTCGATTTTGATGGTTCTTCCATTGGCAGTTAGCTAATATTATAAGGCGTCACATATGCTAGTTTTACTTTGAAAAAGAATTAGCGTTCCGAGCTAAAGAATTAAAACCTTAAATCTAAATCCACGCGGACGAAATCGCGCGCACAGCCAGTCCATAAATAAAATTGACATTAATTTGTTTTTGCTGTCGTTACAATCGGAGTTGAGACCGTATCTCAGTTGTAACTGATGAAATATTCATTCGACGAGTGCTATTGAATTATTCACTGCTCTGGAGTATATTGGAACAAGATGCCGTTATGTTCCTTCAGAAAATGTTCCTACTTTGAAAGTCGTACTGACTGCACTTGTTGAATAAACCAAGTAGAATGAGAAAATTGCATTGAGAGCTTGATAGATACATTTAGTTTGACATTACTCTTTATATAAATATACATTTAATATAAATATTCGACGACATTCTGCGCAGAGCTTTCTAGACTCAAAGTAAGCATAGTTTAAGTATTATATTATTATATAATATTAATATCTTTATATATATATTTCTTGTGTACGTGTGTATGTCACTGAACTCCTCCTAGACGGCTGGACCGATTTTGATGAAATTTTTTGTGTGAGTTCAAGGGGATTCGAGGATGGTTTAGATGTGAATCTATATCATTTGGTCGCGGACGAAGTCGCGGGTAACAGCTAGTATAATATTATTATATATATATTTTAATATTATTATATATTATATATATTATTATACGCGACCGGGTTGATTGCGGGGGCCGCGTAACCTACGTAGGTATCCTTTGTTTTGATTCTGTTTTTATTGTATTTGTTTTTATTTGATTTTTTTGTTGATATTTCAGCGTGTAGTGTGTGTAGAATAAACGGTTTCTTTCTTTCTTTCTTTCTTTCTTTCTTTCTTAACTAGCTTGTGTTATGGGTTCCAGAATGCGGATAAACACTGGTAAGGGTGTATGGAGCCCCTATAGAATGGGGCGAGGCAAACTTCACCTGCGAGCTGGTACACCTTCTGATTGATGGACGAGGTCAAGGACCGCATACTCCTGCACCTTCTTTAGATATATATTTTGGAGCGACTGCCATTTTACCTTCCAAGCCCGAGAGGAAAAGTCGAGCTAGGACCTTGTCCGTTAATCGCCAGGTTTACCGGCTAGCAGGAGAGAT
This sequence comes from Cybosia mesomella, assembly GCA_946251805.1. Lineage (NCBI taxonomy): Eukaryota > Metazoa > Arthropoda > Insecta > Lepidoptera > Erebidae > Cybosia > Cybosia mesomella. The sequence goes on from OX276401.1 coordinate 27,335,418, forward strand.
TTACTTGGGCGCCGAAGGTCTTGGCGGGGCCCCATACACTCTGATCGTACTATCCTATCCTACTAATATTTACATAAACCAAATCGTTAGAGCGGTTTTCAAGATAGTGATGTATAGACATACTAGCTGTCCTTCGCGTCTTGCGTGACATACTTCAATCTTCTGTGGCAGCTATTTAACCCATACCTACGTGCATTCGTTTTACAATAATGTGTGAGAATTTGCCCGATTTGTTGACATATATGATTACTGCTCCGCTCCCCTGAGCAGTAGCGTGATGGTATATACATATACTATAGCCTTCTTCGATAAATAGGCTATCCAACACAAAAATATTTTCTCAATTCGAATCAGTAGTTCTTCATATTAGCGCGTTCAATCACACAAATAAACTGTTCAGCTTCATAATAATACTAACTGCACCCCACGGGTTCGCCCGTGACAAACTTCGATCCCCTGTGGCTCCCATTTCACCCATACACACCCGTAATTTATTGTTTCTACAATAATATACGGAAATTTGTTCGATTTGTTGATATTTATGATTACTGCTCCGCTCTATTGGGTAGTAGCGTGATGATATATAATTGATAATTGTTGATGATGATGTCGCGTGCCGCGTTGCTGCCACGACGATACTCATATTCCATAATTACTCGGATTTTTAACTTATCAATGATGACGAAAAAGATTGAAATGCGATGAAAACGTAACACTCATAAATACACATGTACACACAAGACTACTTTTGGGAAATGAATTCCATGTTTTTAAAATAAAATTAATTTGAAATTAGAATTCTTAGCCAAACAAAAATAATATTGATTTGAAATGGCCAGTACTGCAGAACGGCAATTACATAGGTAAAGACCTATTATATACATATTGAATAAATCACTTGTACTTTTTCACAATTATTTATTTATTTGAACCTTACCGGTTTCACCCTACGGCATTATCAAAGGTCTACAATGTTTTAAAAAAAAAAAAAAAAAAAAAACATTGTAGACCTTTGATAATGCCGTAAGGTGAAACCGGTAAGGTTCAAATAAATAAATAATTGTGGAAAAGTACAAGTGATTTATTCAATATGTGTAGCAAGTTCCACCAAGTGCCATCAATCACCAGTATAAACCTATTATATAGTATAGATACAAGACTTGCACGTTGAAAATAATAATATACTCGTAATAGCTCAACTATGTAACGAATTGTTTAGCCCCAATCCTTGACATGTCTTCAAATGATTAGACCTTTTAGCGTTTGACGTGTTAATTAATTGTTCGGCAACATTGAGGTAATCTGAACAATACTAGTATGGCTTCATAAACAAAGGTGATATTACGCCTCAATCTAATGTTTTTAGGGTTCCGTAACCGAAGATAATGCAATAACTCATTTGAGTGAAATGCATTATCACTGGTGAAATGAAGCCTGAGACTCGGCTGTATGTCCGTTTGTCAGTAGGCTGGCTGTATCTCATTAACAGCGATAGCAAGACAGCAAAAACTTTTGCCGCTTAACATTAAAATATTAAAAAAAATACATAGTGTCATAGCGTCTCTTGTTTTTAACTTGTCGGTTAACGTTTTTGGTGATACCTCCGGTAGTAATAAACCAATTGTAATCAAACATACGGCAGATTTTAAGTCGGACCAAGAACTTTCTAATAGAAAAAAACCACATCAAAATCCGTTAAGTAATTTTTGCGTGCATCGCGAACAAACAGACAAGAATTTGTTCAGAATCGGTAATTTAACACAACCCAAATATTTTTTTAACCGACATAAAAACGGAGGAGTTTCATAAGTCAACGCGTATATTTTTTTATGTATGACCACGCATAACTTTTTACAGAGTAGTCCGATTTTAATAATTCTTTTTTTATTGGAAAGAGTGTACATCGAAGTTTGTCCCATATAAATTTGAAAATTAAAATCTAACCCTAAGGGTAGGAAAACAGGGGACGATTGATTGATCACTCACTGATTGTAAGGTATGACCACGCATAAGTTTTTACAGAGTAGTCCGATTTTGATAATTCTTTTTTTATTGGAAAGGGTATATCCCGAAGTTGGTCCCATATAAATCTGAAAATAAAAATCTAACCCTAAGGACTCAAAATTACTTAGCTATACTTACATTAGCTTAAGAACTTAGTTATTAAGGTTAATTAAAAACTCAACTATTTACAAAAATATATACTTAGATATAGTTTCATTACTTTAAGAAGTTAGTTATTTAGGTTAAATAAAAAAGGTTTATTATTTTTTAGTTTTCAGTTTTTTCGGCGGTTTAATTATTCGTCTTTGGTTTCAAAGTTGCATTTCAAACAAATGATACTGCTCCGAGACCGTTTGACCGATCTCGACCAAATTTGCCACGGTGATCAAGTAGACATTACTGAGTGTAAGGGGTCGAATGTCCAGATCGGTCTTACCATCGAGGAATAATCACCGAAAAACCAAATCAATGGAAAAAGTCGACCGGTCACGTTGACCTATTATTGGATAGGCAAATCTCGCTACGCTTAAGTTTGGGTTGATTGCGAAGCTGGCAACCGTCCTAGTTTGTTAAAAGTTTTTATTAAATATCTCCAATGTACTGACACAACTAATTTATAATTTTATATATATTTATAGATTGATAATATTTGAAAAGTACATGGTGTTTGGTGTTACATCTTGCACGATCGCGATCGTACGGAACCGTTCGTGCGTAGGTCCGACTCATACTTGACCTGTCCATTTTTATTTGCTTATAAATGAGGAGTGTCAGTGTAATGTTGTAATTTACGTTATTGTGACGAAAAGTAAAAATTAAGTGTAAATAATTCCAGATTACCAACGAAGTTTGACCTTTACTTTGTATAAAGCTGTGTACAATGGAAAGGTCAAGTTGCGCACTGTATTCACTTAACCCATGGAAATAAAAGACAGTAGTTTGAGTATTCCTTTTCTTTTAAGTAAGTGATTACCGTGGACTATGAACGTAAGTCCAGAAGTAACTTCGTAGTAGATTCAATATAGCTTACTATTCAATACATTTGCAGACGGGAAGGAAAAGAGAAAGATTAATTAATAATTTCCTCCAGCGAATGCGATTAAACATTGTTAAACAAAAAAATAATTATAATATGTCTTTTATCATATTTATTTTCGATTAAATATTAATATTTTAGGCCGTAAAGCCCATCATGGAGGATTGGCTAGAGAGGCGACACGGAAGACTCTCGTACCGACTGACGCAGGTGGTCTCCGGGAAGGGGTGCTTCGGGGACCACCTGCATCGGATCAGGAAGGAGCCAAAGCCTGAGTGACATCACTGCGACGCGAGCGAGGACTCAGGGCTGCACACGCTGGCGGACTGCCCGGCGTGGGAGGCGCCGAGGCGTGATCTCGTGGCAGCCATCGGGGTGGGAATCCTCTCGCTCGGCAGCATGATTGCGGCAATGGTGCTCGAGCGCGTAGGCCGCCGCCACCTCCTTCAGCGAGCATGTAATGCTCGCGAAGGAGATGGCGGAGCGCGCCCGGGAGAGGTTTTAAACTCTCCCGGCCCGCCGAGCCCACAACATGCTCGTCACAGGCGACTCAGGCGCCGGAGGTCGCAATCCTGGGGGTGGCAGGTGAGGCCGCCTGTCACCCCAGCAGTAGCAGGCCGGGACGGTGGGGCGACTAGCGCCCCTCCCCCAAACCGGGGCAAGACGGGGACACCGTGGTTCCCAAACCCGAGGGGGCCATCGCGAAACCGGAGATGGCCCAGGGTCAGTTGGGGTGGCAGCATGATTGCGGCAATGGTGCGGAGCGCGAGCGCGTGGGCCGCCGCCGCCTCCTTCTGCGAGCATGTAATGCTCGCGAAAGAGGTGGCGGAGCGCGCCCGGGAGAGACTTAGAACTCTCCCGGTCCGCCGAGCCCGCAACTTGCTCGCCGCGCGTCGCAGGCAACTCAGGCGCCGGAGGTCGCTTAACGACCTCCGTCCTCCATGAGCGCAGGCCTGGGGGTGGCGGGTGAGGCCACCTGTCACCCCAGCAGAAGCAGGCCGGGACGGTGGGGCGACTAGCGCCCCTCCCCCAAACCGGGGCAAGACGGGGACACCGTGGTTCCCAAACCCGAGGGGGCCATCTCGAAACCGGAGATGGCCCAGGGTCAGTCGGGGTGCGAGGGATATGCTCTATGGGCAACCTTACACTCCGGCGTCTGTAGACCCGAGACGGCGTGCGGTTTTAGTCGGTTCAAGCCCGACATAACCGCCCCCGCTAGATTAGAATCGTCTTGTTTGTCCCCGCCTTTATTTTTTCAAATCACGTGTTTCTGCATCTGATATAGAAGGGCACTCACTGACTGATGTTTTATCATAATAAATCTATTTTAGTAAAAAAGTCATTATTTAAGCTATTTTTGTTCACATATTAGATATAAATCGGGTTTTAATGGCGATAATGTTATAAGATACGATATCTTTTGTTTCGGATTGTACCTACGACTGCGGCCACAACACAAGAGTCCACACGTAACTGCAATTCATACATCACACAATCGCGAAGTGTGTACTTGTAACAAAATATATCTTTATGAGCTGATGGCCGCGGCTCCACCCGCGTGGATTTCTGCTCCCGTTCCCGTTACCCATGGGAACTGATTCCCGGACTGAAAAGTAGGGAAATTGTTCCCGGGCTAAAAAGTAGGGAACTTATTCCCGGGCTAAAAATTAGGGAATTTATTCCCGGGCTAAAAGGTGGGGAACTTATTCCCGGGCTAAAAAGTAGTCTAGGGTCTTCTTCCAAACTATAATCTATCCTTGTACCAAATTTTCAGCCAGAATCGTTCGGCCGTTAGAGCGGTAGAGATTGTGTAAATAACATTCAACCATCTTCAAAACTGTTCACATTTACAATATTAGTATGTAGGATTAGTAGTTGAGTGTTGAATCTAAAGCTGTCAAAAATCAAAATCAATACGGGTATTCGGACGTCGCTGATGATTCCAGAGTGGTACTACAATTTTGCACTAAAGTGACTAACTTAGAAAAAAAATGTATCAGTAAAAACAAAATTATATTCAACGGCTTTTCATAAAAAGTGACTTTTTAAAACGAAAAAATATTTATCTAAAAAAAAATACAGGAAAAATCTATTGTTTTTTTTTATCGAATGTTACTTTCGTCAAATGTTTTAGAAACCCGTACCACTGTGTGCCGCTGCTGGCTTTAATAAGTGAATTTCATTCGAGTATAATGTTTGATAAGAACCCAGTTTTGTCGAAACTCTATCTAAGACTGTATTTTCTTAATGATAAGATCAATTTCTCATCAACAGCAAAATTATTATCACTGGTGAAATCCGATCTAAGACTGGTATACATTCCAATCTCTGTTCATATGTACTATGTTTATTAAGTTCTAGGTTAGACATGTCTTCCTGACCGGGTTGTTGACCTCGGCGCTGCCAACATTACAGATGGAACGTGAATGATAAATACATTTGTAAACACGCGCGCTTTATATGCGCTGGAGAATTTGATATCAAATAAAAGCATATCAATATACTGCTGTTAGTCGAAAGAAAACATTTGTACTCGATCCTTTTGAAAACTCGATAGGAAATCATCGAATATTCTATATTATTATGATACCTTTACAAATAGAGGGCCAGCAGCCATTTTAGATTGCCGACAATCCTGTTTAGAATTTCGAATTCTAAATTGACGGGTAGCGAAGAGAACGAGTAAAAGTCGGAAAGCGAATCTACAGAGTGACTTATTGTGTTACATTTGAAGATGTATCAAATAGTAAAGCGTATTACGCGGCAGGAAACACCTATGTAGGGCGGCCGGTTTTACCCTGCTATGACTATTAAAAAAATATATAGAGAGTTAGTATATTAGAGCGGTTGCCACCGCAACTAATTCGTGTAACTACAACCGCAACAGATCCAACACGTGTAGTTGCTATAAATAGATCGCTATAAAAGGCTTAAAACTGATTCATAAGGTTGCCAATTAACCTTCAGAGTTTCATTTCTACTCGGTATAGGGTTGTCGCAAATCTATACATAAATATCGTGTTAATGATATCGTTTATAACTAGAGAACGTGAACGGTGGACTGAGTTTTTTTTATACTGTGCCATTTTGTGTATTTTTTTGGGGCAACATCCACGGTTACCCCTCGTGGAGGTAGTTATGTCGGACTCGAACGGTCTCGAACCGACCCAAACCGCTCGCCTTCTCGGGTCACATATGATGGGTGTAAGATGACCTAATAAGGCAATATCCTCGCACCCTGGCTGACCGTGGGCCATCTATGGCTATATATCAGGATACTGTGCCTAGACTAACAATCAGGATAATGAAAAATAATGATAAGGTAACCAGCATAACTTGACTCCAAGGCCGAACAAAGTTTGCCGAGGCAGCTAGTATGGAAATAAGAGTATCTATCTACTCGCGATTTGTTTCGTCATTTTATTTTGTAAATACATTATATATTTCGGGCAAATTTTGAGCGGCAATCGATTGCGACCTCCACCCTACCGCCACATCACAGAAGTCATAAAATAAACCCACAACTTCTTTACTACTCATATATTCGACTTGTAGACTGCCGCTGCCGCCGCTCTCTTTCTTAATTTCTCATTTATTTATATTTTTATTTTTATTATTTGTTCTAAATACATAGCCATGCCAACCCTGATTGTTGATTACTGATTGTGGTGCAGAGTACAACTACAAACGATTCTGCAATTAATGCTTTAGTCTGTTTCCAAATGAACGCTTCAGCGTGCATTCATAGCGCTGTGGATTAAAGCTTGCCTCTGAAGCGGTGTGTAAATTCATTTTAAAACAGGTTGAGTATGAGGGATAGGTGGCACTACGCTACAAGAAATCGTTACAATCGCATTGTAGCGTTCAAACTGCACCGATAAACCTATACACGTGATTGATAAAACTGTACAGTTAATAGATTTTTTAAGCACACACATATCTTTCATCTGTGCAGTTTAAACGGTACAGTACAATCGTAACGATCTCTCGTAGCGTATGTGCCATTCATACATAATATATCTAGTCACACATATTTTACAGATTTTTCTTAAAAGAATTGAAACCAGCAATGTCGTGAGATGTGTACAGAGGCAAATAAAAGGCTGTTCTATCTGCCTACTCCTTAACTCTCTGTCTAATTTAATTAAATAATTAGCTCCGATTGTTAAAAATATTGTATTTTTCCTTGTCTGTAAACGCTCCGATGGGTTGTAGAGTCGTAGAGCTATATATATTTTTATCTACACTCAAATCGAAAAAATCGAATTACGACTTCAAAGACGATTCTATACATACGCACTTTATAAACGCATATACATAAAATTAAAAATAAAACTTATTTATAGTACCGCCAACTGTATCATAAAACTCATTATAGTATCGCTATCTTTTTTATTCATTAAACTAGTCTAAGATTTTAGGCTGAATATGAAAAACAGGCGCACGCATGCGCAGTTCGAACTGTGAAAAAAATGGCGCCCTTGTAACCTACCTACTTTGTTTAATTTAAATTTTTCCTATGAGTGAAGATAAAGTAGTGTATGAAACACTCGAGTCAACCTATTATCGATAAACAGACTCTCGTGTTTTAATACCCCTTCTTATATGACAGTTGCATAAACTACTATTACAGCAATGAAGATCTTTATTTCAATACCTTAGACCTTATGAACCTGAAGGATATAAAAAAAGAAATAACAGATTTTTTCTACCTTGAAGTATGTTTTCCTCAAATAATGTAAGGCGACGTTAGGGCCGCTTATCTTTAGGTTCACTTGTCCGTATTGACACTTTAATTATTTTTTTTCTGTCAATTCGGACACCGTCGAAATATTGAAGCTATGTTGTACATACTACAAAATAGCTGTAATAATTTCGATGATGTCCGAAATGTCAGTAAAAAAATATAAAAATTAAAAAGTGACAAGATGCGGACAAGTGGACCTAGAGTTTAGCCCAAAAATGTCGGCTAGCCGATGACTATGATCGAATTTCAACCGATAGATATATTATTAACCGATATATTATTTATTATTATTATTATTATTAAATGTATAATATTTAGACGGAAGTAACTAGACTAGTAATTGACTTCAATTCTCCAATTTAGAATCCAATTAAATCTAAATCGAGGCAAATCTATTCTTCCGAGTAAAGTAGCTTCTAATTTTAAAGAGATTTTTCCTCAATCCCGTTTTGCGTCTCGGGCCTTTTAATTGCATATTAATGAGAGTTTGATGACATGTCAAGCTGTGACTGCCGATCAGAAAACTGTTCGTATTTCTTGTACTAGGTACCCCGCTGGCCGACGGGGGTATTGCGAGGACTTCCGCACGAAAAAAGTTATTGTAATCGTAAAAAGTGTTGGACTTACGCGACACTATATGTAGATACTCGTATTATTCCTTTTAAAAGTAGTTTAGTTCACTACTAAGCCATCCTAACTAATCCTATTAATATTATTAGAAATAATTATGAGGACGCAAAACGTTTAGTTGTCGACCGGAGATCGCTCAACGACATTCGTCCTCCATGAGCGCAGCCCTGGGGGTGGCAGGTGAGGCCACCTGTCACCCCACCACACCATGGTTCCTAAACCCGAGGGGGCCATCTCGAAACCGGAGAAGGCCCTGGGTCAGTCGGGTTGCGAGGGAAATACTTTATGGGCCACCTTACACCCCGGCGTCTGAAGACCCGAGACAGTGTGCGGTTTTAGTCGGTTCAAGCCCGACATAAGTTCCCCCGCTAGCCGGCGGGGGGGTATCCGAGAGGATTTTCACACGGAAAAAAGGGTACGGAGAAGGTAATAAGGTACCGTTCATCTAGAAAAAACTACCAATTAAAGTATTAAAGTTGGTAACTCAGTCCTTTTATATAACTAGAAACTAGAAACGTAGCGATAAATCATCAACATTAGATTTTTCACAAGATCACGAACGTTGTAATAAAATATCAGATTTTCACAGGACGCAAAAAAAGTAATAAATCATTTAATTTTCACAGAATCGCAAATTGCTAACCATAATAGATATGTTTATTACGAATTAGATATATATATCCGTCCATGGACATTTAAATAATTTCGTAATAAATCTATGAATATATTTTTCACAAAATAAAGCTCTATTTGCCAATTCTACAGCTATCTTACAGGGTAAACCCAAACCGGCTAAACCTTACAGGGTGAATCCACAGTAAAGTGGGCAGTATTAGTATAATCCAATTGATATCATTCGCTCAACGCCTCAAACAACAAAGGATACAAGTCAGAATGATTCTCAAATCGCTTACTGGAAATTACAAAATCGAAAAAAAACATCTCACTTTCAACTTCATCGGTGGCGAAAAGAAAACTCATCACTGTATTAAAAGTAATATTCAATTGAAAAGTAACTGACCTTGGTACAGAAAGTACAGCCGCAGCCAGATATGATGGTGATCTTCTCTGGCGTCGCATCCTCCAAGCAAAGTTTGCAGTTGATTGGAGCAGCCGGGACGAAGCCACCGCCAGCACCGTCCAAGGAATACCTAGAACCACATAGCAAGTTAAGGATTCCAGAAAATAAGTATTTTGTATGTTGTCCGATTGCCGTTTACCGGGTACTTTTTCATGAGTTTATATGTTTATTGCCGGAAGTAGAACAACATTCCTATAACTCATTCGCCTTTCAGGAGACGAAGAAAAATGTATACAAGTAATTATTGTCTCGAGGCACAGAATAAATAATAGTACAAGCTCGAGGACAGGTTCGAGTGGCTCATTTGGTCGAGTATTTCCTCCTGGAAAGAGACTTGCGGGTTAAGCCTACAGAACGTGGACGTTCTTCACTATCACAAACGTATTCACTAAAAGACTGAAATATACCAGTTATTAAACTTAACTTTAAACAAAAAACAAAGGTTACTCAAACTTTGTCCAGTGTTAGTGTGTGATAAATGGAACAAACCAAAAAAAAAGACAATTACAGTGTTACTAATTAAATGCATTCCCACTAAGATGCATTTTAATTACAGTGAATTCAAAAACGTTTCACATTATTTTGCTAAGTCATTCTTATATCCTGTTGTATATGCGGGTGACGTATATGATGCCGAACATCGTATTGTTCGAAAATTTCTTGTGACCTTCGCAGTACAACGGTACAGAAATGTCAAGACGAAAATTAAATGAAAGTTATTCAGGTTTTTCTGTACAGACTTCCTGCATATTTATTATTCTTATTTGGCCTTCTGTACGCCGTCGGCCATTCACACCCAACGTAGTTTCCTTTTTGCTTTTGAACTTTTAAATACCAAATTGGATATTGTTTAAACATGATTCATCATGCTCATGTAATAGCTCTTTCGCTGTATTTTAATATTTGGTTAATAAAACAAAAACTTTGTATGCGGAATGCAAAATAAACTGTATTTCGTTCTTCCGCTTCTCTTAAGCGGAATTAATTAAACAGCATTCTTTCACATAAAAAATAATTACTTCTGAATACAAAAACTATTTATTTATTGAAAAAAATCAAATAAAAATTTACAATATGGTTATTTCCCAATTTCTTTAACCGTTTTAGGTGGTAAAAACATTAAGTTTTCAATTAACTTTTTATAGCTTATAAATTTGAATCGGAAAAAGGCTACATCCAATCTTATTGCCTGATATCTTATAAATATATCTAATGTGCAAGTTTTTTATGCTTATATACACTTGACTTGGAGAAAATCGTGACTTTCAACACATAAAAAATATTAATTGCACTGCGTTTAAAATTTGTGGGCAATTGGTATCTAACGCGGTGAGACGGCCTCAATGACCAACTTCTGCCGTTCAGAGTTGAGACAAACACGACCGTCACTCTTCGGGGTGAACGCACATCGTGCAAATCGTATAGATTCTTTTGCAAGATTTTGTACAAATTATCTGCATGAAATTGGCTCAGTGTTCCGTCAGTTATCACTAAAACAGCTAAGGGATTCGCACTCATTCTGTCCCTCTGTGAGAACATTATTTGGCAAACAACATATTTGGCAACACCAACAAGATCTTCGGAGCTCAAGTCAACTCCACTTGCAAGTCTGTATACGTGCCGATTAACAGAGGAGTAGGCTTTCCTCTCGAGGCTGGGGGTCAGACGGTAGTAGCTTCCATGTAAACCAAGAAGCCACAACAGGAGGAAAAACCGTAAAAGAGCAGATGCAACCGGAATCAACGCTGGGATGATGATGATACTGATGATGACAGAAACCATTATTTATTATTACTTCCAACGAGGACGCCGGTGACCGGGCATATGATCGACCCGTCAGCCATTTCATCGATTTCCGCTATGACAAAGACAAAGAGACTTTAGGAATCATGGTAGAAGTCTCATAAAGGAGATTCAACATACCTTGAGCCACCGGCGCCGGCGAGGGACAGCAGCGAGGAGCATCGGGAGCAGACGGAGGGCGCGCGCAGTCTGTTGTGAGCCCTGATCGGCTCTGAACTCTTTTCGCGGTCGGTAAGCGCAAGCACGGTCGAGCATTTTCTTAGACCTGATGGACAAAATATGAACGAAAGCTTTTAATGATCAGACTGTAATAGCGGCGAAACTATAAGAAGTTGTGCTTCTTATTATAACCATTACTAGCTGAGCCGACACACATTGTTCCGCCTTGGAATCAGGTTATGTTGGTTAGCTTATCAGCTTAATTTATTTCGTAAATTTCTCATAATGCCAGTATAGGTACATTATCCCGACGGGGCCATCTCAAAGCCGTAGATGGCCGAGGGTCAGCCTTTGCGAGGGAATTATCTTATTAGGTCACCGTACACCCTGGCATTAGAGACCCGAGATGGCGGTGGGGTAACCGTTGGAATTACCGCAAAAAAAAAAAACGAAAAATCGGAAACAAATCTGAAAAATCTAAAATCTCGAAAATCGGTCCATCCGTTCTAGAGTTATAAAGGGTCATCACTAACACGACTTTGCTTTATATACATACAGGGCGCACCACAGCTGGCCGTATCCATGATGATATTATAAAAGTACAGGATGTTATTTTTTCGGATTTTAGCCGGTTCGATTACCGAGTGCGGCAAGCGAGTATTCGAAAATCTTTAAATGCAGTTTAAATTGTTTTAAAATCAAAATGAATCCTTCTTTCAGTAAAATTGTCTATCTACATTATTTAAGATACTTTCCCTCCATGTGGCATGGCCGTGGGACGCTCTGTATAGAGATGTGGTACAGTCAACGGCAAAAGTAGCTTAACAAAAACCTTACATAAAATAATAAAAAAAACATGAAATATATTAACTTCGTCCTCTAGGGATTATAAAATTACTTATACAGCTTAATTGGTTCATATATTTATATATATAATATGTATGTATTTACAAAAAAAAGTATATAAGTATGTTTATCCGCATCTAGACACAAGCTAGTTTAACTTTGCTTACTTTGGGATTAAAAAACGCTATGAAAAGATCGTAGAATATTTATTTATTATTTATTAATATTGTGGAGGAACGGGATGTGGTGTTCTTTCAACACAAAGGGAGGATCCTCCGACCAGCCAAGGTGATCACGCCTGGCGGGCCGCGGCCCAACGGTTGTCGTTGGGATGTTGTATATATATTATACCAGCGCACGGTTTCTCTTGCGTCAGCCATGTGGTACGGGGAATCTGGTGTGGCCTAGAAAGTGTTTGTTTACAAGGTTGCCATAAAACTTCCCGCATCGACCTAAATTTTATTGGATTTTTTGTGGATAATTTTTTTTACTTATTTTCCAAACATGATTACGTAAACCGACGGACAAAAACCAACAAACCTTTACGGATCGGACACTGGTTTTGTTACATATTGTCTAATTTTTATTATAAATAATGTTTATATCCGAACGCATTCATAAAGTGCCCTTAGTGTGTATTTTCTGACTTGTGCCTTGTTATATATATCTGTTATGTATATCTGTACGTTCATTATAATAAATTGGTCATTGTGCCTCTTATGCAAATTAATGTTATGCGTACTTCATTATTTTACATTTGAATATACGTGATAATGTTTTTTGCAGATGTAATTAATTAACAAAAATTATTGTAGTGAGTTTACACACCTCTGCCGACCGGAAGAAGTTGAAGAATGGGATCCCTTTCGGTCAAATCAAATCAGTTTATTTGCATATTATGTGTTTTAAAAAGACAGTAAGATAGCTGAATCTTACAGCATATAAATTTATAAAAATAACATAAAAAAATCCGTTCCCGCAGGGTGAACGCACAGGTAGATTTCGTGAAGCAATTAATATTATTTTATTAACATGTTAATTTTTTTTTCTCGAAAACGGTAACTCTTAGCGAAAAACTTTTCAGACATTTATTTTAAACTTAAAAATGGCCTATCGATTAAAAATGTTTCCGACGACAAGAATTTTCACCGGTTAGAAGTTATGATTTTTTTCCCGAAAAATTTTGGTTTTTCCCCCCTCCACTTTTAGTTAAAGTTTTAATTTTATAGGTTTATAATTAAAAGTTGTTGGTATTCATGTATACTATGGGATAAAATTAGAACGGTTCGAATATCTTTCATGGAACGTGAAATTTTGAGGAAAAACTGATTTCACAAAAAGTGAGGCCCTACCGTCCCCTTAGGCCGGATTCCACCCGTTCACGCACTTAAACTAAGTTAACCCAAGCAATTTTTGACCGCAGTTTGAAAGCGATCGGGGCAAAAATGTGACCGTGAGAGTGCCGCAAATTTTGGGAAGTGGAACCATACATACATATATATATATATATATATAAACTTTTTGACCAGTGGTCATTTCGGACTCAGGGGGTCATAACTAGACCTCCTATGAAGAAATTTTTTTTAAATTCGAAAGTAGTCAAGAAACCAATAGGTAGATCGATTTCATCGAAATCTACCTAAATAGACAATATTGAAAAATCCTGCCTACTAGTCCAACTGCGTAGTCTATCTGGGTAGGCCGCGTAGAAAAGATAAATTGAAGCTATATTTGTAAACTACAAAAATATATTAAAAATAATATATTAAAGGTAAAGTTCCCGCCCTGCCCCAGTCGGATGGTTACATCACAAGTTATAAATATCAATACAGGGATAAGGTTTTTCTCTGCAAACATCCAATATTGGTACGCGAAAAGCCTCAGGCTTCTTTCACCCATAGTTAATAACCCTTTCAACCCTGTATGCATATCTCGCATCATATGAAATTCTGGTTGAATAACCGTCAAATCACAATAAACGTCTGCTAAAATGTATTTTTATCAACATTTTAGAACGCATATTACAAGCTACGCTTAGCTTCGGTCTAGATACCGCTAAGTAGAATGTCCTTGAATATTATTATCTCTGGATCCAGTATTATCTAAGTCTGAAAACTTTGAAGATAAGTTGGGATGGCCTTCTGTGAAGGATCCCATTTTCGGATTTTTTCAGAACATTTTTATATTCTCAAGCCTTCCCTTCGGATACCCCCCGCCGGTCAGCGGGGGCGGTTATGTCGGGCTTGAACCGACTAAAACCGCACGCCGTCTCGGGTCTTCAGACGCCGGGGAGTAAGGTTGCCCATAGAGCATATCCCTGGCACCCCAACTGACCCTGGGCCATCTCCGGTTTCGAGATGGCCCCCCTCGGGTTTGGAAACCACGGTGTCCCCGTCTTGCCCCGGTTTGGGGGAGGCGCGCTAGTCGCCCTACCGTCCCAGCCTGCTTCTGCTGGGGTGGCAGACGGCCTCACCTGCCACCCCCAGGCCTGCGCTCATGGAGGACGGAGGTCGTTAAACGGCCTCCGGCGCCTGAGTCGCCTGCGACGCGCGGCGAGCATGTTGCGGGCTCGGCGGGCCGGGAGAGTTCTAAACCTCTCCCGGGCGCGCTCCGCCATCTCCTTCGCGAGCATTACATGCTCGCAGAAGGAGGTGGCGGCGGCTAATTACCTTAATTAGAAATACACCAGGACATCTGAAAGGATTATAAACAAGCGCTTATAAAACCTTCTTTCCAATTTGTGAAAGATTTCCGAATCGAGGACTGTGTGTAAAAGCAATTATTTTGAATACTGATAAACAACCGTTATGATTGGTCTCGAAAGATTTTTGAAAGCATTTTACTACACTAACTTTTTCTTGTTTTCAATGTCTTTTCGACGGCCTCTGTGGTTGTAGCGATAGTGCATTCGACTGCTACGACATTCGACGGGTTCCCGCTTAGTGCAAATATGTATATGCATGAATATGTCTACTTGCATTCGACTGGGTGTTTCTATGTATAATATGTATGTATTTACAAAAAAGTATATAAGTATGTTTATCCGCATTCTGGAACCCATAACACAAACTAGTTAAACTATGCTTACTTTGGGACTAGAAATCGCTATATAGAATGTCGCTATGTAGAATATTTATTTATTTTCAATCAATCATTTCCATTTTAAAAAGTTAACATCCAGAACTGGGTTTGAACTAGAGGTAGCTTTTACCAAGTGACGTAAGACGTTACGTCCACTTACGTATTAGTCTCAAAATTAGGTCTCTGAATTTAGTGAGATGACTTGGTATCGACAAAATATGTATTTGATACAAAAAAAAATATCGGGTGAAAAAAAATATATATATATATATATAAAAATGAAAAAAAAAACAACACCAGCGACCAGCGTCACGTGACGCGACGAGCACATGTGACGCTGGTCGCGATTTAGGTTTTTCCCATACATCCGCTTGGAGAATACTGCGAGGAGAAGGACTGCACACCTACCACGTGCGGGCTCGTCGCGTCACGTGACGCTGGTCGCTGGTGGTGTTTTTTTTTTCATTTTTATATATATATATATTTTTTTTTTTTTCACCCGATATTTTTTTTTGTATCAAATACATATTTTGTCGATACCAAGTCATCTCACCAAATTCAGAGACCTAATTTTGAGACTAATACGTAAGTGGACGTAACGTCTTACGTCACTTGGTAAAAGCTACCTCTAGTTCAATTATATTCAATTCAATTATATTCTTTTTTTTATATTTTTTTTATTAATTTTTTTTTGTTTCAAATACATATTTTGTCGATACCAAGTCATCTCACCAAATTCAGAAACCTAATTTTGTGACACCTTATATATATTATGTATACCCACGCCTTCACACGGGAAAATAAATGCAAAAAAAAATCCCTTCAAGCTGATTGAAGCGCCACTCTGAGACCAATTGTGAATGTCAAAAGTAATTGGTGACAAAATTAAATTATTCCTAGAACGCGATTACGCGATTACAGCGCTACCTAGCGCGTCGAATTGTGAATCTAAACTATCCAGGCACCTACTAAAACCCACATACGAAATTTCATCAGCTTTAATATTGAATTACATGCTTCATGATGAACTTTCCTTATAAACTTTCAACCCATAATTCACCCTCCTAGAGGTGTATTAAAAAACCGCCTAATCAGAATAAGATATGTGAAATTTCCCACTTCGCACTTTGAAAATGATGGAGTTCCTTAAAATACTTTATTCCTTATTTTACCTTTTTACGAGATGAAATTCCAAAAATCTGATCTTAGTGGATGCTTCTTACTATTATGAAATTGTAAATTAGTTGTGTCTGTACATTGGAGGTATTTAAAAAAAAGTCTTAAATGAACGATTCTGAATCGACCCGAGACGGCGTACGGTTTTAGTCGGTTCAAGCCCGACATAACTGCCCCCCCTGGCCGGCGCGGCGGGGGGGTATCCGAAGGGATTTCCGCATGAAAAAAAAAAAAGGGTATCCGAAGGGATTTCCGCACGAAAAAAAAAAAGGGTATAACGCCAAGATGATGATGTGGCAATGCCTATACACAACTGCAGAAAAAAGCATCCTTGTCGTCCGATAAAGGAAGGAAGAAAGTACCGAACTGTTTGGTTCGGGTCAAAAATATTTTTTTGGAATTCTTGTCTGTTGGTCTATTTATTATTTATTTATTTATTTTATACATTATTGTACGCCAATTGAATTGAATTACAACAGAAATTAAAAAGAAAAGAAAAGTACAATGGGCGACCTTATCGCTTGACGCAATTTCTGCCAGGCAACCTTTGGGTGGAAATATTGGTTGGAGTGCTCGGTATTTTGTTGGCGTGCTATTAAATGATTATAATATAAACATACTTATATAAATACATTACATACTTGCATAAATAAATTTATCTGTTTGTTCGCGATGAACGCAAAAACTATTGAACGGATTTTGATGCGGTATTAGAAAGGTCTTGATCAGACTTTAAATCTGCCGTATGTTTGATTGCAATTGGCTAAGTAGAACCGGAGATATGAACAAATAACGATAACCGATCTTCGCGCGGGCGGAGCCGCGGGCATCAGCTAGTAAATAATATAATCAGTAAAATAATGATGCATCATATCATATAGTGGAAAACATGATTTAGATACCTACTATTTATTCCTCCAGTCATGCACAAATATTGGCAGCTGACACTGTTTTCCAATTAGAATACACGGCAAGAAACCTTCGAGAAAAATAAATAGACTTGTCAAGTTTTGTATCCATATCATGATTGCGATTGGCACGGTGCAGTCACGAAGTCGTGGGTGTTGTTAACTCGTGAAACACCCACCAAAAGGCATTACTGGAGAGGTTTGAGTACATTTTCCTGTGAGGGTACAAGGCCACTAAGAGATAGCCCTGTTCTATATATCGTCAGCCCATGAAACAGTTCCCGGTTTACGACATTAGATATTTTAGATGTTATTACACAGCGCCATCCAGAACCAAACTAAGCATAGCTTGTAATGTTCTAGACTGCGGATAAAAATACTTGTAATACGGCCATATTATACATAGAAACCAAAGTACGATGGAACACAAAAACATATTCGATGTAATTAAATGTGAGTATTTAAAACACCTTTGCATTCGCCTTCAGAGGTATAGTGGGATGTGTAATATGTTTCTATTAGTGTGACAAAAATTAGTGTCTACACCTGTCACTTTATTACAACGACCGCATGGTCATCCCCCCTACCCCTCCCTACCACCCCTGCCTTACTCCTTTCATCCCGCGCGAACCATGGGAGTGTCACGCATGATTTTGCCAAGCACTAGCAAGGGTTAAAAAATTTCGAAATAAACATATTGAGCGATCCAATTTTGAACGTGATAATCTATTTATGAGAATTCAAGTTATTTCCCGTGAGAACTGGGGAAGGGATAAGGGCTTAACGTGAGAGTAACGATGTTTGTATACATCACATATAAACGTGCCTGTGAACTGACAAGTATTGAAATATTGTGACAGTACAGGGGAAATTGAAGTGTTCTATCTTTCGGAGTAAAGTAATCGAAAAGCGAGTCCCTGGGGAGCAACACTTTGAAATGAGAAAAGTGTCTACTTGATCAATGAAGCAACTAAATCCGAACCGTGACTTAGACTCGATATTAATTGAATGAATTTAATTGAAAGAATTTTTGACTGGAGACAGCCCATTCATCCTCCATTCAGGAGTCTATTTTTTTCCTGTAGTAAGCAGGAGGCAACATCCTGCCATTTTCTTCTTGTGCACGACACAAATAGACTATAGACACATGTGCCAGTGACATGTAGATTAGTAAGCGTGAATATAACAAATGAATTGTGAAAATGTTAGGTTTACGTAAATTAAAAACGTAATTATGTAATTACTTTGATATTAAGCTAAGATAAATAGCTTACTACTGTTAGGAGTTAGTTTTCTGAGTAATTAAGTATGTTAGAGCCAAATTTAATAAAGAAAGTACATTCCCCGAAAAGCATAATTACAAATATAATTACGAAAATGCATTACTCAGAATCTAACATAACTTCGTATAAATAGGAAATACGACTTTGTATACTAGTATGTAAGTTTAATTACACCCCGCGACTGCCTCCCACGCCGTAAGAAGCGAATATGCGCTCCCCCGGCTGGTGCCATTTTATTGTATAGTAGCTCGCGGGAGGCAGGGCCCATATATAAGTCTGAGGGGTCAATCCGCCCGTCATTCAGTAGCCCGACGTCGCACGGTACAGGTGTAAGTACCTATCGTCGTGCAACTCTTATTGCTACTAATGTACATATATGCTATGAGATTAATATGTATAACATGAGTTCTGTAAATAAATGGAAATGCGGAGGTGAGGTAATTTGGATCGCGGGCCAGCACTACAAAAGACTATAAAAGCAGGGACCATTTGTTAGGAAAATATTGGGCAACAAGTAGACAACAAGAGTCTCTCAAGCAACAAGGAAGCTCAACAGGAAGTAGTAGATCAAGGGTAGTGCTGGGCCAAGTACATCCAATGCCTCACTGACGTCAATCAAGTCCACCCATCCAAGTGTTTCATTCTTCAACTCAACATCCTCAAATACAGTCCACTGAAGGCGACCGCGAAGTAGTGGCAGCTATTTGGAACCTTTTCAGGTCATAGTCTGTCATGAACAACGGTCCTTAACATTTCTGTTCTAACATAACATAATTCTTAAAAATTCCATGAGCTTCCTCTAGTGTCATTAAACCTTTCACGCAAGCTCGCCGGTTTTAAGTACTTTTGACCTGCCCTTTCCTATAAGATAGCACTAATTTTACCGGTGTATGTTCTCTGAGGTCAAACTCGACTAGCCTAACCACTTACGTTCGCCTTATATACTTGCTCTGCCATTCACTCCATACTCATTTCTCTTACGTGCCCAAACCACCTCAGCATATCTTTTTATTTTAATTTTATCATTACGTTTACCTTCAAGCCGTCTGATACCAGAGAGATGTCGCTCTGGTATATCTGTCCTTTTAATTTTATTCAACCCATAAATACTGGGTGAAGCATAAAGCCACCAATTAAGTATCGCTGATATAAAAGCAGCAATAAAATGTCAGGTGGATCGCCGCCTCTACAGAATATCGAAAAACATAACGTAACTTCACGCCTGTATCCCCGAAGGGGTAGGCAGAGGTGTATTGCACACCCACGATTCGCCAGTTATGTTTAGGTCCCAATGTAATAGGGGGCGAGCCTATTGCCATCTACCGGGCACATTACTAAGCGAGCGATAATCAACATTTTTAATACACACATAACTACGAAAAGTCAGAGGTGTGAGCCCGGGGCGACTGGGGATCGAACTCGAGCCCTCGTCTCGGGAGTCCGTTACGTACACCACTAGGCTATCGCCGCTGGTGATAGCCGCAAGCAATGACAAATGCTGGTGATAGCCAGCATTTGTCACATGAACCAATCAATGGGTGCTTCGTAGATATAAATAACTTCGGTTTTATATGTCATGCAAAAATAGTATCATAAGTATGCTTAACAAAAGACGCTATAATCCGTAGTTTGAATACAAAAAAAACAAAAACTCGTTCTGTGTATTCTGTACATGGCTATATAAATGTTTTTGTAATGAGACATGCACGAAATGTTTACGACTCATTATCATTTCAAGAGTTGCTATTGTAACTACAGAGAACTAAAACAATAGACAGAGAGTACCAACTCGAAAGAATACATTTTGTTGCAAGTATTATGGTAACAAAACAGCATCTGTGGCGTAGCGGTAATGCATTCGACTGTTACGACAGGGGGCGCGGGTTCGATTCCCGCTCAGTGCAAATATTTGTATGCATGAATATATCTATTTGTATTGGTCTGGGTACTTCTATGTATAATATGTATATATGTACAAAAAAAGGCATATATGTATGTTTATTCGCATTCTAGAACCCACAATACAAGCTAGTTAAACTATGCTTACTATGGGTCTAGATAGCGCTGTGTAAAAATATCGTAGAAGATATATTAAACAAAAAAAAAGAGACAACGGGAGCGTCGCCGTCGGGGGCTTTTTTTTTACGTGCGGAAATCCCTTGGGGTAACCCCCGCCGGCCAGCGGGGGCGGTTATGTCGTGCATCGACTAAAACGGCACGGTGTCCTGCCCAAGTGTCCATTGCCGGGCACTCCGGGTTAGCCCTCGAAAGGATAACCCCAGGGTTACCGGCGGACCTTGGCCGCCAGCGCAGCCTCGCCCGGTGGGGTCGGATTTTATCCCGCGTCGGTGAGTAGGCAGGCGTGTGTAGAACTCACACGTCGGGGGCGTAGCGGAAACAATGCTAAGATGGTGACGCAATACCTCTACGCAACCGCAGAAAAAGCATTCTTGTTATCCTACGTATCCTAAGCAAGCATCCTTGTAAATCGCCGGCTGGAAAGCACCCGCAGTGAAAAAGTTGTGAATGGGACCCTAACGGCCGGACCCGAACCAAACAGTTCGGTACTTTCTTCCTTCCTTTATCGGACGACAAGGATGCTTTTTTCTGCAGTTGTGTATAGGCATTGCCACATCATCATCTTGGCGTTATACCCTTATTTTTTCGTGCGGAAATCCCTTCGGATACCCCCCCGCCGGCCAGCGGGGGCGGTTATTTCGGGCGTGAACCGACTAAAACCACACGCCGTCTCGGGTCTTAAGACGGGTTGTAAAGGGTGTAAGGTTACCCATAGAGCATATCCCTCGCACCCCGACTGACCCTGGGCCATCTCCGGTTTCGAGATGGCCCCCTTACCTGCTCTCCACTGTGCCATCTGCTAGTCAGAGGGACACGTGGAAAGCTTCCGAACAGCCTTCAACAGGGCCGTCCTCGCCTCGGTCGGGGTTGGCCGTAGGCGGCAGCGTCTCTCCCGCCCTAGGAGAGAGGCGCTGCTGTCTGTTGCCGAGGGTGCACCGCGTGGAGGTCCCCAACCAAGCACCCCCTGGGTGTTATACCCGGTTGCATCCGAGACTATCACCTCGAAGGCCAGGTCCGCTTACTCCTTTTTTTGGTTACGGCTTTTATGGAAGCGACTGCCATCCCAGAGAGGAAAGCCTGCGCTAGAGCTTCGCCCGTCAATCAGCAGGTGTACCAGCTTGCAGGTAAGGTAATCTTGGGCCTCGAAGATCTTGGTAGGATAGTAGAAGTACGTTCTCGTGGTCTTAAGGCGTGACGATCAGCAATAAGTATTGAATACAAACCAGTCAATTATTTTGAGTATTACCATCACGTTTATTCATTTCATTTTGTTTTAGAAGCGTCGGTATCTTAGTAGTTACGGAGTAGATTTTACGATAAATTACGGTTCGAATCCTGGCCATTGCAATACCGCCGTGGACCTACTCCTAACACAAGCAATCCAGCTTAGTTAAGAGCAATACTAGTAATAAAACTTAACGTCACACGTTATCGTAAAACGTTTGTAGTAATAAGCGTTTGCTGAAAAAGAACAACGTTTTCTACTGACTAGGTCGTAACTCGTTTTCTTTCGTGTCAGCCCTTTAAAAACGGTCCTATTCCCTCACATAAATCAGTTTTTCAAATAATTGAATACGCAAAATATCCTTCTAGCCTACATTTTATGTGCCATAACCTCTTCTTTGTTAAGTTAGGGGGTATGTTTAAATATTTAAGTAGAAAACGTAAAAAGTGTTATTGAAATTCCTCGTTTCTTCCACTGAATACCAGAACTACTTCAGGTTAATTCAATTCAGCGTCTTTGAGTTATTTATAGAAGCTTTCTTACCCGATTATAAATTAAAGTCTAACTCAGATGCATATTAAATATTCTAGTTTCAAATTTGCTATTTAGTTATAAATGAGCTTTCTACTGTGAATTGCTATTACAATAAATCTAAATCAACGTGAGTTCTTTAAACGTGAGTTTAAAAAAACTAATGAGCCCGTGGGATGGTCGAAATTCGACCTTTTTTTGAGGTTGTCAGAAATTTATAATTCCCCAGTCGCCCCGGGCACACACCTCTGACTTTTCAAAGTTATGTGTGCATTAATAAATGTTAATTATCGCTCGCTTAATAATGTGCCCGGTAGATGGCAATAGGCTCGCCCCTATTACATTGGGACTCTAACATAACTGGCGCAGTGGATGTGTAATACACGTCGGCCTACCCCTTCGGGGATACAGGCGTGAAGTTATGTTATGCGTTATAATTCATTGCATTTATGTTTATTTTTTGTTATAAACGTCAGCTGAGAACATCATGCAAATATGTCATAATACATTTGACATTGGCGGTATAAACTTACGCAAGTAACATGGGTGTGTGTGTTCCAAATGCGTGGTAGTTTGTGTAATGTTTTATTTATTGATTTAATGTATTTTATATGCATAATTTAAAAAATATATAAGCACAACTCGTCCGCGAATTTTTCGTAAAAAGGGATGTAAAGTTCACGTATTAATCTATACTATTATATAAAGCTGAAGAGTTTGTTTGGTTGAACGCGCTAATCTCAAGGACTACTGGTCCGAATTGAAAAAATATTTTTGTATTAGATAGCCCATTCATCGAGGAAGGTTATAGGCTATATATCATCACGCTACTACCCAGGAGAGCGGAGCAGTAATCATATATATCAACAAATCGGACAAATTTCCATTCAGTATAGTAGAACTATTAATTTTTGTTTAGTATAAATAGGTGCCACGGGGGCGAAGTATGCCACGGGCGAAGCTGGGGGGTACAGCTAGTATATAGATATATCTTTGAAGGATCTGGAAAAATACTGGGTTCACCCAGTATTTTTCCAGATCCTTCAAAGATCCTCCATGACAAATATTGAAATCTGCAATATGCACTTTTTTTATTGTTTATTTTTACTTCTAACCAATTTACTTAGCAATTAGCTTTACACACAGCTTACAATGTCAATATCTTAAGCACATAGCACAGCAATTTTGCTAGCTTGTCCGCAGACATCTTTATTGGTTT
Organism: Cybosia mesomella; assembly: GCA_946251805.1. Classification (NCBI taxonomy): domain Eukaryota; kingdom Metazoa; phylum Arthropoda; class Insecta; order Lepidoptera; family Erebidae; genus Cybosia; species Cybosia mesomella. The sequence continues at coordinate 27,359,226 of OX276401.1, forward strand.
TAGGTATCAAAACTGGTTTTAGGTTTTCAATATTTTCAACAATAATTTTGTTACGGGAGCAACTTTTTTGACATTTGGCAGATCGAGACTAGATTGAGAATAAATTTTGAACATCTTTTTATTACGAGAATTGGGGCTTTTTTTTTTCGTGCGGAAATCCCCTCGGTTACCCCCCTGCCGCCCAGCGGGGGCGGTTATGTCGAGCTTGAACCGACTAAAACCGTACGCCGTCTGATTATGGCCGGACAGTCGACTTCAGAGAAAAAGAAAAGAAAATGGCGATCGTCGTGTTAGGTATAGGGGGCCATCTCGAAACCGGAGATGGCCCAGGGTCAGTCGGGGTGCGAGGGATATGCTCTATGGGCAACCTTACACCCCGGCGGCTGTAGACCCGAGACGGCGTGTGGTTTTAGTCGGTTCAAGCCCGACATAACCACCCCCGCTGGCCGGCGGGGGGGTATCCGAAGGGATTTTCGCACGAAAAAAATAAAATAAAATAAAGGTATACGTTTATTAAAGACACTGAAATATCTGATATCATAGAATATCATGGTCTTACCTTCAAGCAGAGGCTGTGGTTGCGACAGCACCGAGTCCCTGGAGGCAGCTCGGCGCACTGGTTTCGAAGGCCTCGCTAAAGACTTGAGTCCGCCACTTAATATGAGTTCTAGGGCGCGTCTGCCACCTGGCCCGTTCGCGCCTGCTCCCATCTGGTGACAAAGATTAATATTAAATTAAATATCAAGGATAAGTATCAAAGTATCAAAGATAAGATGTACGGACTGTAAGGGGTTCAAGTCCCGTCCTAGATGTTCTCTTTTTCCGATCTAAATCTATATCTAAGATGAAGGTTAAATTTCGTGTTAGATTCATAATAATACTAAAGATAATACAATTGTATTTATACGCTAGCTTGTTTAGGGTGCCAACAAGACCTTCGGAGTAAAGCCTGCTCCACCTGCTGATTGACGGACGAGGCTTTGGCGCAGGGTTTAATGCCGGGGTTGGGAGGTCAGACGGTAGGCGCTCCCATAAAAGCCGTATAAGTCAAAGAGGTGGAGAAGGAGTAATCGGATTCCGGGCTGTGTGCAGGTGAAAGCCTCAGATGTAACCGGAAACACCCCTAAGAAGATGATGAGTTGTAAATACGTAAGCATTTTTGTATACTATTGCCTGAATCAGACGCCTCACCTCACTACATTTTAAAGGCATTACCGAAATAGGCAGGCAAACCTACGTTCATTACGACATACCTTTTGTTTTCATGTTATCCTTAAGGAAATATCTTTAAGCAATACAGATCGTATTCTGAATTAGCTTTTGCATCATTCTGCGTATTGTATTTTCCAGCCGGATAATAAGGTTACAAAAATGGGGTGCGACTGGTTGGATCACCTCCAAGTTTGGTGCACCCTGGGCAACGTGGGCGATGACGCATCATTGATTGCTCCTCTGGAGTAGCTGGCGTCAACGTCAACGGCCAAGAGTCTGATCAACCGGCCCTTTTCAGGGCCAGCTGACCCCATTGCACGAGGGGGTCGGGGTATGGCGGGCCTTCAAGGCCCGCGGGGGTGGTCGCTCCAGGTACCCCTCTGCTGTTATCAGAGGGGACACTGCGAATGGCACAGGGTCAGTCGGGATGCGAGGGATATGCTCTATGGGTAACCTTACACCCCGGCGTCTGTAGACCCGAGACGGCGTGCGGTTTAAAAAGGTACCTTTTATTTTCGGGGTTCGAGGGATATGCTCTATGGGCAACCTACACCCCCGCCTCTGTAGACCCGAGACGGCGTGCGGTTTTAGTCGGTTCAAGCCCGACATAACCGCCCCCGCTGGCCGGCAGGGGGGTAACCGAAGGAATTTCCGCACGAACAAAAAAAAAAAGTACTAAAAAGTGCAAACTATCTGTAGGATCTGTCAAGACCATGAAACTGAAGACCACCATTTTATCATTGGCCACAAAAAATTTCATTTTGACCTGTAGACATCATTCACAATTGAACAGGACGGAATTCTGAAGTCAATTTTATGAGTTTTTTTTTTGACGTGCTAAATTACCGAATTTACCGTATCTGTATTTTCTGAGCGATTATTTATTGGGAACAACGGTATCGGTACCTACCGGCTGCAGGCGGCTGTGACCGGTTTACACGTGAAAGTAGAGGACTTTGTAAGGAGAGATTTAGCCTACTTTTTACATCTAAAATCGTTGGATATCGCTCGGTTCTTTAATATAATCGTTTTCCGAACTCCTGCTGTATCATCTACCTATATAATATATAAAGAATTTGCGGCAGAACAATCTTTGCCTGCGAGAGATGTCTGTCGTCGCGGGTTAATTACTGCTCAGTGTAAATATTTATATGTACGCATTCTAGAACACATATTTTAAGTTATGCCTTGTTTGGGTCTAGAATTGTTGCGTATGTAATAATAATGTCCCAGGAAGTTATAATTTTTAACACAATAATTACATATTACATACATACAATTAAATTATTAACCACAAAATATATCTAGGATGTATATTATAAAATTGTAAATAACTTGTGCTTTGGAGATACTTTTTAAAATACTAGGGTAATGATATTGTCGGAAGTTTACGCGAATGTTACACATTTAAATAACACTATTTTTAACGGTTTCTATAGCGGTTTATTTGATGTTATTTTATATTGATCCCGACGTTTCGGTTGCTTTTCAGCAGCCATGGTCATGGCCATGGTCTCCCCGTGACCATGGCTGCTGAAAATCAACCGAAACGTCGGGATCAATGTAAAATATAAAATAACATCAAATAAACCGCGATAGAATCCGTTAAAAATATTTTATTTCAATAATAGGGTTATGTTGAAAACTATTCTGAACGCAATTAGGTAGATTTCGATGAAATCGATCTACCTATTGGTTTCTTGACTACTGTCGAATTTAAAAAAAAATTCTTCATAGGAGGTCTAGTTATGACCCCCTGAGTCCGAAATGACCACTGGTCAAAAAGTTTATATATATATATGTGTATGTATGGTTCCACTTCCCAAAATTTGCGGCACTCTCACGGTCGCATTTTTGCCCCGAACGCTTTCAAACTGCGGTCAAAAATTGCTTGGGTGTAAACTTAGTTTAAGTTCGTGAACGGGTGGAATCCGGCCTAAGGGGACGGTAGGGCCTCACTTTTTGTGAAATCAGTTTTTCCTCAAAATTTCACGTTCCATGAAAGATATTCGAACCGTTGTAATTTTATCCCATAGTATACATGAATACCAAAAACTTTTAAATATAAACCTATAAGATTAAAACTTTAACTAAAAGTGGAGGGGGAAAAACCAAAATTTTTCGGGAAAAAATCATAACTTCTAACCGGTGAACATATTGCTGTCGGAAACATTTTTAATCGATAGGCCATTTTTAAGTTTAAAATAAATGTCTGAAAAGTTTTTCGCTAAAAGTTACAGTTTTCGAGAAAAAAAAATTAAACATGTTAATAAAATAATATTAATTGCTTCACGAAATCTACCTGTGCGTTCCCCCTGCGGGAACGGATTTTTTTTTTTGAGTTCATGTCTTGTTGTTTGCGATGGACTTAAAAACTACTGAACGGATTTTGATTCGGTTGTCATCTGAATGACATCGGAATGATCTCCCTGCTGTGGTTTCCCCAAGCGACTACAGTATGGGGTTCTTCAAGAAGGGCATTAGAAGGTTGATACAGGGTCGGCAGCGCGAGTGTGACACCTCTGGTGTTGCACACATCCATGGGCTGCGGTAACCGCATCCCATCAGGTGGGCCGCGTGCTTGAATGCCACACACGAGCATCAGCTAGTTAATTCCTCTTATTAATAATAATTCTGTACTAATTACCTATTAGTTCTCCATTGTAGCTTGTTATTGCAGTTTCCTTTCTAAATCTAGACTTATGTAAATCGAGTATTCAGATTAGGTATAAAATAAATACCTACATGATTTTATCATTTGGTCATGTTTGTTTTTAAGCATTGCGTCGTAAGAATACTACGTCTGTGACAATCAGCTTAAAATTCAGTACACGAACCTTTGGTAAACAAAAGAATACAAGTACCTATTTACAAGGTACATAACATCATACCTTAGAATCACCACTCATCAATAAATTTAAAAGTATAATTAAAATGAAACTTTACCTAAAAGGCTTTTTAATAGAAAATATTTAGATGAAAAACAACCTTGGAAATGAATTGTTTGCTCTACTAAGCGACATAACCGAACCGCGTTGTTAATAAAGTGAACATAGGATTCTATTGATTTGACGTTTTGTAAGTGCTGTTAATATTATCTATATAGAATTAAGGATTTTTGACTTTAACAAAGCGTGATTTATCAGTATTAATATATACTCAATCAATATTTACTTTGTTTGAATATAATTAGAATTCGTCACCATTATTACCACAGAACTTTAACTTACATTTTATTATTTGCTCTGTGATTATTACTAAATACCATAGCTTCTGTCGATCTCAAGGTTGTCTATGAGACATCACGGCGTTCGGCAACATAATGTACATTGTCTACTAAGTTTTTCTTACAGTATATAATACATAATCATGTTGTGTAAATGGGTAGTCAATTAATAAACAAATTGGCTAAGATTTCAAAAATGAGAAAAATGACGGGCACCCTTACTAACGTACGAATTAGGAGTAGCAGGGGGCGGGAACGGTATCTATTATAAAAGAAATTAGGGGGGAAGTATAAACACCTCGCAACACGTCGTGACACGGTGATGACGGTTTTTGCCTGCGACAAAACTTATTATGCATTTTCCGATAATTGTTTCATGGAACATGTTATTAAGATACTTAGTTATATCAAGTAATATAGATTAAGGATTTTATTATAAACTAGCTGTCCCTTGCGGCTTCGCCCGTGACTTACTTCGATCCGCCGTGGCACCTACTTAACCTATGGGTTAAGTAAGTGTGTAGGTATGTCTACATGCCTGTAATTTATTAATATTACAACAATGTATGGAAATTTGTCCGATTTGTTGACATATATGATTACTGCTCCGCTCCCCTGTATAGTAGCGTGATGATATATAGCCTATAGCCTTCCTTGATAAATAGGCTATCCAACACAAAAATATTTTTTCAATTCGAACCAGTAGTTCCTCAGTTTAGCGCGTTGAACCAAACAAACTCGTCAGCTTTTTAACTAGGTCTGCAATACATTCTGCTGTTGCAAAAATTGAGCAAAGCTCCCCGACTGATTCGATGGTATCTTCAATTTTCAATATTCTTTAGGTATTTGTACGATACCATTTCCGTAGCTCATGTTTTGGCGCCAAAACCGTTGGTCTAGGCTTGACCATTATTGCGGAATCAGATTTTGAAAATTTTGTTCGGCGACTATTCCTCCGTGGTACGTTGGATTTCAAAATTTCTTTTTTGATCGACTCCACTTTAAAAGTTACGCATTTTGGCGCCAAAACTGTGTGTTTTAACCTGACCATCATTGCCGAATCAGATTTTGAAAACTTTATTCGGTGAGTAATCCTCCGTGGTACACATGAATTTTAAATTACATAGCCTATGTCCTTCCCATCAGTAACATCTTTGCTTAAGTTAAATTTCATTAGAATCGGTTCAGCCGTTTGAGAGAAGGAAGATGGTCTAACGAAATACATGGGTCGTCTAAAAGAGAGCAAAGCTCTGAAGAGCTTCACTCAATAATATAGTATGGATTGACACCAAAAAATACGTATTATTTTTAATCTTAGACTTAACTGTCAATTGCAGGTCTTAGGACATACATGGTAATGACGTTTCAGCACTTTTGACTCCAAATAGTCAAAAATTAAAATGAAATTAAGTTAAAAACATAGATATAAGAAACTGCAATGTACAGAAAATCACATACCAAAATAAAAACGAATTAAAATACTATTATGTAATAGTTAATGGCCGACCCATCGCATTTGCATATTTTATAATAATTTCCAAAATGTACAGAAGCGAGAACGTGTGAAAATGCAGTATGTTTTCACACGTCCTCGGAATTCTTCAATGCGAGTTTGTCATAACAGTCTTAAGCGAAACACGGAACAATAGAATTTATTTATATTTGTAACTAGCTGTTGCCCGTGGCTCCGCTCGCTTATTGCGTCCACTTCCACTCCCTCTTCCACTCCCACTCCCACTCCCACTCCCACTCCCACTCCCCCTCCCACTCCCACTCGCACTCGCAGTGCTGTTGCCCGCGTTGTGATGTGATCAAAAAAATATGAATTAATAAATTTTGAGAACTTGTGTTTTTTACAGGTTTTGTAACCTGTTGTAGTGGAACCAATATTATGGTTGCATATATCGCCTCGCGGACTTTTTTGTAGACACTAAAAAGACCTATAAACCTGTAGTACATCATATTGTTCTATCATCAATAGTTTACGCAGCGCACGCCTAAAAAAAATCATTTCTCTATATTTTTTTACAATATTGCGATTTTCTTACGGATCTCTAATTTTTTTGAAAATAAATTGTAGCGTATGTTACTCCTAGATATTGTAGCTTTCTATATGTGAAAAAATTATTGAAATCGGTCCAGTAGTTTCGGAGACTATTCCTTACAAACAAACAAACAAAAAAAAACAAATCTTTCCTCTTTATAATATTAGTATAGATATACAATATTTGTATCTGTTAAAATAGTATTTTGGGTTTCAGATATGTAACTGAAAATGTACGCTCATTTTACATTTTTTGATTCCATTTTACAGTTACAACAATTCGCTTGTGGAATGCGATGTCCGTTGAGTTTTAAAAGTCTACATACATATACTCACGCCTGTTTTGCTTTCGGGGTAGATAGGAGACAACAGCCCGCCATTTGCTTCTGTCCTTAGATACTTCACGTTACTCTCGTTGCACCTTTCAAGCAAGCCCGCTGATTTCGAGTGCCTTTGACCTGCCCTTTTTAAATGTATCTAGTAAAAAAATGAGTAGGCAATCTGTTACAAGAAACTTTTAAAAACTTAAATGGGCCCCGGGCTCCGAAGTGAAAGATAGGATTTAAATTAAATCATTTTAAGCTAGAATAATGATGATAACTTCACAACTCTTTCACCCAATGTAAGTGTTTTGAGGCCAGAAATATTATGAATGCCGTTTTTAGGGTTCCGTTCCTTTTCTTTCTTTTTTTTCGTGCGGAAATCCCTTCGGACACCCCCCGCCGGACAGCGGGGGCGGTTATGTCGGGCTTGAACCGACTAAAACCGCACGCCGTCTCGGGTCTACAGACGCCGGGGTGTAAGGTTGCCCATAGAGCATATCCCTCGGACCCCAACTAACCCTGGGCCATCTCCGGTTTCGAGATGGCCCCCTCGGGTTTGGGAACCACGGTGTCCTCGTCTTGCCCCGGTTTGGGGGAGGGGCGCTAGTCGCCCCACCGTCCCGGTTTGCTTCTGCTGGGGTGACAGGCGGTCTCACCTGCCATTCTACCTCAAAAGGTAAAAAAGCAACCCTTACAAGATCACTATCTTGTACGTCTGTCCGTGTCATCATCGATTTTCTCAGGAACGGGTGGACGTAGAAAGTTGAAATTTTGACCAGATACTGAGGTATATAGTCCCTATTAGGTGTATGAAAATCGAGGTAATGTACTTGTAAGTACTAAAATTTATCTTGATTTTCAACTTTTTTATTTTTCGGAGATTTTACTTTTTTAGCTGTAAGACCTTGCTTTTAACTAAAATTGACTATTCCAGGTCAACCGGAAGTACCCTATAGGTTATGGGTTGACTGGTTCACAAACGAATAAAAATTATACCCTCGGCGCACGAGTTTGACTCGCACTTAACCGGTTTTTTATTTTTATACTGTATATAAAAATAATTAGTTACATAGTATACTGGTGACACAAAGGTGAGAAATTTGATGACACAAATTTGTCACAAAATTCGGCCGGGTAGGTACCACCGTGCACGATTGCGAAAAACCCTCATAGTAATCCAATTTCGGTTTGATTGCGTTCAGGGTTAGCAAGTGCATAGCCGGGCAGGGGGATTGTGGTCGCAGCACTAGTGGGACCGTTGGGTGTCACGCGGTGCTGCGACGGCAATCCTCTTTTGATGCACGACATAACCACCCCCGCTGGCCGGCGGGGGGGTATCCGAAGGGATCTCCACACGTAAAAATAAAAAAAAATAAAAATAGTGCCACCATTGTTAACATGGTACGTGTATGTAATGGTGACCCTCTTTCCTGAGACTTTACTTTCAGCTTACCATCAGGCGAGGTGAAGTCAAATTGACGTGTCCTAAGTATAAAAAAAATAATTAAGCGATGCACACTTCAAATCAGTTTAAAATGATGCAATATCTGTAAAAATTACGAAATAATCGTCTGGACTTAACGTTTCCACGCGATATATAGATTACTAGCTTTTGCAAGCGGCTCTACTCGCACGAAATAGTGATCCAGTACCTGCGACCCACAGGAACCGAAGTATAAAGAATGGCCGAGTTACAAAGTAAACTATGTGCTGATTATTTCTAGACTGTAATCTATCTCTGTGTCATCCCGATCCGTATCCCAAAATAATATACTTGTGAATACAATAAATACTTGCGTTTCGCCATCAGCTGCCACATATTATCCAAGTGTTATCTGGACAATATTACTTTTTTTTTTATATTTAGGACACGTCAATTTGACTTCACCTCGCCTGATGGTAAGCTGAAGGTAAAGTCTCAGGAAAGAGGGTCACCATTACATACACGTACCATGTTAACAATGGTGGCACTCAGCTTGATGGCCTCATCAGAAGAGGATTGTCGTCGCAGCACCGCGTGACACCCACCGGTCCCACTAGTGCTGCGACCACAGTCCCCCTGCCCGGCTATGCACTTGCTGACCCCTGAACGCAATCAAACCGAAATTGGATTACAATGGAGGGTTTTTCGCAATCGTGCACGGTGGTAGCTACCCGGCCGAATTTTGTGACAAATTTGTGTCAAGAAATTTCTACCACCAGTAAAATTTTTAGCACTTTTAGCAATAAGAACGCTGTGTAAGAACATTGTACTTTCCACCTAATTAAGTACTCTTCTGAAATTGTATGTACATAGTGATGTACAATAAAGATTATAATCAGATGTGTCCATATATCATTGCAATCGTAAATTAGAATCTTAAGTATCAGAAAATTGGTTTTATTTTCTTTTGTATTCAGGGGTTCCTATACTGTGATATCTGGCTCGGTGCCATAACCATAAATCAAAGCTATTTGCGACGATCGTCCGTACTTGCTTTTGTAAACCAATGGTGTTTGTGTATATAATATATAATTTTTAAATGGTTTTGTTGGTTACGCACGTCATAGTTTGATTACTTATCTTAACCCTTAATTAATGGTGTTCACATTAAAGTACCTTTGTGAGACCACAATGTTTTCTTAAATTATTGTTATTGTAATTAGTCGGTCAGTTAGCGTCAAGTACGTGGTTATAGCATATTGATCGAACAATAATCATTATCGAAATTTTAAGAAAAATATGAGTCAAGGTGGAAAAAAAAGACAATTTTCTAATTTTACTTCGGGCCACCAACCAAGTGGACACCGAAGTCTTAAAATCACGCAAAAAAAACATCAAAATCTTACACCCACTTTTTATTACTTTTCTCGACGTTTCACATGATTCTAAGTCTAATTAAGCAAAAAAATTTTTTGTGTCGGTCTGTCTGTTGGTCTGGATGTCTGGATGTCTATTTACGCAATAACTCAAGAACCACTTATCCGATTTAAAAAATTCTTTCGCCAATCATCTTGTTTGGTTAATGGGAAGAACTGATTAGATTTTGGGGTTTGTACGTTCAAGGTTTCGGGTACCTACCATACAAATTGTCCCTAAAAAATCATTCTTTGTGTTTTTGACGTCGAAGACGTTTGATTTGATTTCATATTTATTGCTCAATATATAAAGACGCGTCGAATAATATGCATAAAGCCTAAGGTTTGTAATTTTGAATAAAAATACTGCAACAAAAATATCTAAGTTTGGCCCGAAGTTTGACAATCACTGTGTGATTTCCGCCCCACTAGATTTTTAGTTTGAAAGCCCCTCTGGCACCACTTCATCGGAGCACCGACAGTGACCGTGGTGTATCATCACGGGCGCCTGATACCAGGCAGGAAGGCTCCTGGAGAACCCCGGCAGGCTTTGAACACCAGTCTTACAACAAGTGGTCACCCCGTGGAGTGCGGGGAGATAATAGGCTCACACTTTGGAGAATGTCCGCAGGGGTGTTCGATGAACGGAGCCTTAAGAAAACTTAATATTGTGATCGGCCATTCGCTGTTTGATTACAATGGTTCATAGCCGTTACCAAGATTCAACAAAGTCTATGCCCAGTGATTGTTTGGCATCGCTTTCATAAACTAAGATTCGTTCTAGATACGATGACGATAATACGCCTTTAATATCCAGTTGAACCTACTATGACGTTGCAAAACGTAAATAATGGCATTTGTTTACAAACATATTCTGTTATTGCCTTATTGGGCCACCTTACACCCCGGCATTAGAGACCCGAGACGGCGTGTGGTTTTAGTCGGTTCGAGTACGAAATAACCACCCCCACTGTCGGCGGTTGAGAATCGTTGGGGATTTTCACACGAAAAATGTAACCGATTTAATTGGTACAGTATTTAAAGTGATTTAATGGGACTAGGATACATAAATCTATAGACTTCTCATTTTCGAACGAATTTTTCATTTTTTATCAGAATATGTTCATTTTCTCGCTACTTGTACTATTATTTATTCTGTGCTGATGGCCAGTATGAAGCCATTGCTGTGTAGTGCATGGAGGAACAGGGTGAGATGTTCCTCCGATACAAAGGGAGAATTCTCCGACCAAACAAGGTGATCACGCCTGGCAGACCGCAGCCCAAAGGCTGTTGTTGAGACTTATCATAATTTCGCGATGCATTATCGGTAGTTTTTTAATAGTATCGAAATAGTTCAGTTTGCTTTCGCTAGATGGGGCTGGGTACATGTGGTTTCGCCACAAGTGCCACTAGATACTAATCGAATCACTTTTAATCTTGGTATTGGTTATACCAAACCACAATTAACATACAGCTTATAAAAATACCGGAATAATTCGTTAATTTAAAGATTTAATAGGCTAGCCTTCTATTATGCACGACATAAATAATGACAGCGCAATGTGGATATTGGGACACCTCGGTATACCCCTTCAGATATATACAGTCGTGATACTACATATTTATGAGTAGTCAATAGTTAGATAATATTATAACGGCGCGGCGGGAAGCGAATGTACTACTTGTCATTGATTAAAACATACATAGTCACATTATACATAACTGTAAATCATGGAGAAGATAACCTTCTGCAGTTGACACTAACATAAAATATTATAAACTTGACCATCGCGATTCACTCGCTAATTTGCAAGTCTAACATCGTGACTTTTTCATTTCTACAACGTATATACACATAATAATCACGAAGATATATTATATTTATTTAAGGGGCTAATTGCCGCTAAATAGCGTATTAGAGTCGTACCCATTTTACTATTTACAATTTACAGATAGGGGGAGAGGCCCTGGGGTGCTTGGTTGCGGGGGGTGCTTGGTTGGGGACCTCCACGCGGTGCACCCTGGGCAACGGAGACGGCAGCGCCTCTCTCCTAGGGTGGGAGAGACGCTGCTGCCTACGGCCAACTCCGACCGAGGCGGGGACGGCCCTGTTGAGGGCTGTTCGGAAGCTTAGCAGCTCTGATTAGCAGATGGCACAGTGGAGAGCAAGTAAGTGGGCCATCTCGAAACCGGAGATGGCCCAGGGTCAGTCGGGGTGCGAGGGATATGCTCTATGGGTAACCTTACACCCCAGCTTCTGTAGAACCGAGACGGCGTGCGGTTTTAGTCGGTGCAAGCCCGACATAACCGCCCCCGCTGGCCGGCGGGGGGGTATCCGAAGGGATTTCCGCACGAAAAAAAAAAAAAAGGGGGAGAGGCTCTCGGCTACGCAGGCAGAGTGGCCAAACACAGTACCGTTTTAGTTGGTTCGAGTCCGACATACCCACCTCACCGTCAGCTCCGGTGGGGTGAAGTCCGAAGCCTTATTCCTAGAGGTAAATAAGATCAGTAACGTAGATGAGAAGCGTAGTGACTGCACACAACCTATCTAGTGGTAAAAGGGTCCCGTATTCTATAAACGCTGGCAACACCAGAAAAGGCATAGACAGAGTTTAGGAAGACAGGCAAAGTTTCTGGTACTTTCAGAAATCACAGCAAGTGTCATTAACAGCAAGTAATAGTCTGGTAGTGTCGGGATCAAGATAGCCACATTCGTGCTGAGGAAACCATGACTGTAACTGGCGCGTTATTAGAGCAAAAATGTGTACAGAAACTTTTGTGCTAGATTGTTAAAAATGAGTAGCTAACGTCAGAATGTACATGCATTTACGGGTAGATGCGCGTTAATATTGATAACATAACATAACTTCACGCCTGTATCCCCGAAGGGGTAGGCAGAGGTGTATTACACACCCACGATTCGCCAGTTATGTTTAGGTCCCAATGTAATAGTATGTATGTATGTATTTTAAGTAGAGGTACCGTTTCTTTTTTTTTTCGTGCGGAAATCCCTTCGGATACCCCCCCCCGCCGGCCAGCGGTGGCGGTTATGTCGGGCTTGAACCGACTAAAACCTCACGCCGTCTCGGGTCTACAGACGCCGGGGTGTAAGGTTGCCCATAGAGCATATGGTACCCCTAGATAAAGTTAAAAATGTTTTACAATTTTACTTAAATATTTTCTTTTTAATAAGTCGCTTCTCTATCGCGGTAATGTAAACTGAGTCTAAAGGGCCGAGATACTGTTTGTACGTAAAAAGGAAGGTACGACAATAGTATTGTACAAAGGTGCTCGCGTCAATTGACGTTACGTCGCCGACGCCATCTTTTCACGTTTTTAGATATTTTCTCGTAGGGTAGGGTAGTATTGCGAGCAACCATATACCCCGGCGTCTGTAGACCCGAGACGGCGTGCGGTTTTAGTCGGTTCAAGCCCGACATAACCGCCCCGCTGGCCGGCGGGGGGGTATCCGAAGGGATTTCCGCACGACAAAAAAAAAATGGTAGTATTGCGATATCCATTTATGTATTTTCATTTTTGTCAAGTCTTTGGGCACACTTTTAGGTAGAGGTTTTAGTCGGTGCAAGCCCGACATAACCGCCCCCGCTGGCCGGCGGGGGGGTATCCGAAGGGATTTCCGCACGATAAAAAAAAAAAAAAAAAAAAAAGGTAGATTTCGATGAAATCGATCTACATATTGGTTTCTTGACTACTGTCGCATTTAAAAAAAAAATCTTCGTAGGAGGTCTCCGAAATGACCACTGGTCAAAAAGTTTATATATATGTATGTATGGTTCCACTTCCCAAAATTTGCGGCACTCTCACGGTCGCATTTTTGCCCCGATCGCTTTCAAACTGTGGTCAAAAATTGCTTGGGTGTAAACTTAGTTTAAGTACGTGAACGGGTGGAATCCGGCCTAAGGGGACGGTAGGGCCTCACTTTTTGTGAAATCAGTTTTTCCTCAAAATTTATTCGAACCGTTCTAATTTTATCCCATAGTATACATGAATACCAACAATTTTTAATTATAAACCTATAAGATTAAAACTTTAACTAAAAGTGGAGGGGGGAAAAACCAAAATTTTTCGGGAAAAAAATCATAACTTCTAACCGGTGAACATTCTTGACGTCGGAAACATCTTTAATCGATAGGCCATTTTTAAGTCTAAAATAAATGTCTGAAAAGTTTTTCGCTAAAAGTTACCGTTTTCGAGAAAAAAAAATTAAACTGTTTAAAGTCCGTAGTTCTCTATATAAAATAATATTAATTGCTTCACGAAATCTACCTGTGCGTTCCCCCTGCGGGAACGGATTTTTATATGTGACAATATGGTTGGCATTACAAAATTTGTGAATAATTTAGTATATTCAATAGCAATGTGTAGCAAATATTATGTTATACTAGCTGTTGTCTGCAGCTTCACCCGCGCGGAAAACTGAAAAAGTCGATAAGTTTTCAACTTTCCCGATTTCATTCGTCTCGGTCACCCAAGGGAAACATTAATTCTCCTTCCGGTGTACGCAAGGACAAAGTATTCAAGTAGTCAGATGCTTAACGAGCTGCTATGTTAATATTTAGTTTAAACACTTTACCGCACAGATAAATACTCGACAAGCAACTAAGTATCGAATAAAGGTTATCGTATCAGTTCCTGTTCCGTAGCGATAGCAGACACCACAGTGAAGTTGATCTTTTTGTAGACACGAAGGTTGTGGATAACGAACAATGGAACTTTATTATCAAAGAACTTCAGTCACTCCTTATGATGTATAGGTACTTACCGCCACGGGGCAAGACGGGGCCACCGTGGTTCCCAAACCCGAGGGGGCCATCTCGAAACCGGAGATGGCCCAGAGTCAGTCGGGGTGCGAGGGATCGTTCAGGGTCAAAATGTCCAATTTTCAAAATGTCCAACGGTGTCAAAATGTCCAAATCCCAAAATGTCCAATTCTCAAAATGTCCAATTCCCAGAATGTCCAATTCTCAAAATGTCCAATTCTCAGAATGTCCAATTCCCAGAATGTCCAATTCTCAAAATGTCCAATTCCCAAAATGTCCAATCTTTGAGAATGTGGTAAATTTGTTCAATAACACATCACAGCGCTTTATTAATACTTATGAAAAACAATAAATACAAAATACTGATAGAATCAAAATAACTACTATAATAATTATATTGTTATTATACAAATCAATTCTGGGTTTGTTGGGGTCACAGTTCTAACCTAACCTAACCCACAAGTAATATTGGACATTCTGGGAATTGGACATTTTGAGAATTGGACATTCTGGGAATTGGACATTTTGAGATTTGGACATTTTGACACCGTTGGACATTTTGAGAATTGTGTATTGTTATTTTGAAATTTTGTATTTATTGTTTTTCATAACCCTGAAGGGTTAAAATGTACAATTCTCAAAATGTCCAACGGTGTCTCGGCTTCAGCCGAGGGATATGCTTTATGGGCAACCTTACACCCCGGCGTCTGAAGACCCGAGACGGCGTGCGGTTTTAGTCGGTTCAAGCCCGACATAACCGCCCCCGCTGGCTGGCGGGGGGGTATCCGAGGAGATTTCCACACGATAAAAAAAGGTACCTACTGTCACTCGCTCAACGACCTCCGTCCTCCATGATCGCAGGCCTGGGGGTGGCAGGTGAGGCCGCCTGTCACCCCAGCAGAAGCAGACCGGGACGGCGGGGCGACAAGCGCCCCCCTCCCCGGCAAGATGTAGACACCGTAGTTCCCAAACCCGAGGGGGCCATCTCGAAACCGGAGAAGGCCCTGGATCAGCCGGGTTGCGAGGGAAATGCCGTATGGGGCCACCTTATACCCTGGCGTCTCAAGACCCGAGACGGCGTGCGGTTTTAGTCGGTTCGAATTCTATATAGGCGCCTCCGCTGGGAAAAAAAAGAGAAACAAAAAAGGTACCTACTGCCACTATCCGGAGTCCACTTTCCCGTTTTTTCTCCCTATGAGTTGTTTAATTTCCCAATTAAATTATTAATTACAGTAATAGTAAGTTTAATATTTACAACAGGTTATATATACTACACACACACTTTTAAGGACAAAATTGTGTCACGTTTCTTGGATGAGAGATATGACAAGGATTAATGTATTGGATAATGT
Source organism: Cybosia mesomella (assembly GCA_946251805.1). NCBI lineage: Eukaryota > Metazoa > Arthropoda > Insecta > Lepidoptera > Erebidae > Cybosia > Cybosia mesomella. Next base: position 27,375,002 of record OX276401.1, read on the forward strand.
AGAGACGGTGTGTACACCTTGAGTGTAAGCATATTTGCTAGCTTGTCTCGGCGGCCATTTATCAGTAAAGTTGCTCATTTTAGGTTGTCTATTTGTGGTCTTTCGCGATACCAATTTCTATGTACCGTACATTCAGTCTACGGTACACATAGACGTTATTGTTTACAACCTACAACCACAACCGGATAGTGAACTAGTGACCCCGTATCATAAGATTCATAACGGGACGGTGAATAAGTTGCCTCGGTCCGTAATGAGCGGGTCCGACAATGCCGTTGATTTCTGAATGTTTTTGTGCTCGGCGGCCTTGAATGTTTTTTTCGTGATGGAAACATTAAACCAAATACAAAGCTCTAATAAATGTACACACATGTACAATGTGTGCACTTTGTAACTTGTTTGGATAAATCAAGGCTTAATCGTAGATATTAATCATTGTAAGAAAGGAAATTATTTTTCTGTTGTTTAGATGAAACTGATTAATAGTTTGATTTGAATTATTCCAACATTGTCGGTCCTATGTAAAAAAGGTGGGGAATTAATTATCTTTAATGGCGCTCTTTTGTCATAGGACTCTCTTCATCCGAGGTCTAATCCCGCTTCCATCAAAAGCTTGCACTTTGGAGCTAGAGGTACGCTCCTTTCCCTAATTTGGTTTTATGGCTTTTACGGGAGCGACCAACGCCAAGCGCCAACCCCGAGAGACAAGCAGAGCCTCATCTGTCAACAAATGTAAAGGTTTTTTTTTAATATTTATGACACGTCAATTTCACTTCACCTCGCCTGATGGTAAGCTGAAGGTAAAGGAAATAAGCGTCGGTAGCTTAGTGGTTAAGGAGTCCCTACGATCGAGAGGTCCCGGGTTCGACTCCTGGCCATTACACTACCGACGTGAACCCATTCCTAACACAAGCAATTAAGCTTAGCTGGAGGGGTTAGGGGGAATATTAGTAATTTCGGTTACTAATAATGTTTTAAAAAAAAAAAAAAGTCTCAGGAAAGAGGGTCACCATTACATACACGTACCATGTTAACAATGGTGACATTCAGCTTGACGGCCTCATCAGAAGAGGATTATTGTCGCAGCACCGCGTGACACCCACCGGTCCCACTAGTGCTGCGACCACAACTCCCCTGCCCGGCTATGCACTTGCTGACCCCTGAACGCATTCAAACCGAAATTGGATTACTATAGAGGGTTTTTCGCAATCATTTATGAGTACTTTAAAAAAAAATAGCATTGATTTAAATTATGACCGTAATATGGACCGTAGCGGTGCCTTGTGCAAGCTGCTCAGCCCTCGAGAATCGGTATGATGAAATAAATTACTTTTCAGTCTCCTTCCATCATGCCTATAGTTTAACAAAAGATGATAAAACTTTAAGAGTTGCGTCATGAAGGGTCCGGTACTGACTTATTTGTTACGTTGTCTGCAGTAATACGAATCAGTATTCTGTATGCAGAAATGGTTGATCTAGTTAACGTAATAGAACGCGGGGTCCATATAAAAATGCGTAAAGGACTTCTCACTCTTGTGTAATATTTTGTGACGAAAACTTTTGATATCAATCCATATAAATATAGTATATACCCAGGAGAGTTGGGCCAGGGAGGCAAAAATCCTTATAAAGGAAATTGGACAAAGGCTCCAAGAGACGACTGGGGACTATCGTTTCGGATCGTCCCTGGTGCAAAGGCTGGCCATCTCAATCCAGCGTGGAAACGCGGCGAGTGTGATGGGCACTTTTGCACCGGGAACGTTCAGGGGCGGGTTATTGTTAGACTAATAACGTCGGTGACTTACTTTTGTATTTATAAAAGCTTATTCAAAATAAATAAATTTAATAACTTGATAAGTACCTATATTATAGCCTATATACGTGTATTCCAATATTTAATATACATTGCCGCTATAAATATATTTATCTAAATAAAAATGAATCGCCGAAATGTATCTATGCGCAACAACTTCCAAACCACTAAACCAAGTCAGGATAGTCAGATTTTTCTAAAATATTTTTTTTGGAAAATCTACTGGTAAGGTGCTTTAATTGTACCGGAAAGAAGCCAGGGCGCGCAGCTAGTTTGTAATAATAATTGGTAAAATAACACACTTTGAAACATGAACGTTCCAAAAATATCTTATGATGGTAAAGTTGTTTTCATCGATCTTTTACATACATATAGAGGAAATCACGCTTTTGTTCTTCCGGAGTAGGCAGAGACAACAGCTCGCCATCTGGTTTTTCCATAGTGTGCGTAGAGACCGTCAATAAATGGCGATCCAATATCGTGATTGGATTTAACGACCATCATTATCAACAATATTCTTTGACCGGATCGCGATATAAATCCTTACTAATATATAAGTGTGAAAGTAACTCTGTCTGTCTGTCTGTCTGTTACGCTTTCAAGCCTAAAACACTGAACCAATTTTGCTGGAATTTGGTACAGGGGTAGATTAGACCTTGGGAAAGGACATAGGCTATGTTTTGTCGCGATAACCGAAATCTACGCGGGCGGAGCCGTGGGCAAAAGCTAGTTAAATATAGTAAATAAATAATAAATATTCTAGGACAAATTACACAACGCCATCTAGATCAAAACTAAGCAGCGCTTGTCATATGGGTTCTAGAATGCGGATAAACATACTGAAAAATACTTTTTTTTTTGTAAATAAATACATAAATATAAAGACGACCTCTGTGGCGGGGTCGCGGGTTCGATTCCCGCTCAGTGCAAAAATGTATATTTGCCCTGGTCTGGGTGTTTCTATGTATAATATGTATTCATTTACAAAAAAAAGTATATAAGTATGTTTATCCGCATTCTAGAACCCATAAGACAAGCTCTGCTTAGTTTGGGTCTAGATGGCGTTGTGTACTTTGCCCTACAATATTTATTATTTATTTATTTATTATATTATACATAGAAAAATTAAACAAAACAAACTTAAACACTTCACGTGCAATAAGCACGTTCTAATCATCATCACCATCATCATCATCAACCTATTCTTGTCCACTGCTGGACATAGGTGTCCCCTAATGAGCGCCATAGCGCCCTGTCTTCGTTCTAATAGTTACACATTAAAAAAAATCACTTCACTATCGAAAGAAATTCTTGACGAAAAACTTGATGACAGCTGAGTGATACGTCTTTTATTCGTATTTCGTACGGATCCGCCGTTTCGGATATACATGTCATGGCAGCCTCCCAGATTTTGGCACGACATGATCGCTGTGAATGTTCCCCTGTAACGCCGTTCAGTACCATCGTCGCTTTGGTGTCTATTTATTTCTTACTTTGATCTGTTTCATCCGTGAGTCTCGCTCCGACAGTGAGTTATTAGCGAAATAAGTTAAAATGATAAACTAGGAATACAGTGCAGGGTGCGACTGAAATAAATTGAGCTGAGCGAGCAGGACTCTTACTTGAAAAATAAGGCATCTTACTACGGTCGCGCGCATAGCTAAGGCCGCGCGCTCGTGAAACTGTTTTTCGATTATTATGCCTCAATGGTACATTGTATTTGAACAGTTGACCCCTCTAAGCACTCAGCGGTGTGTACACTATCACCATGGCAAATTTGGTCAAGATCGGTATTGCGGTTCCGGAGGAGTACAGACTCGACCAAACGACTTGGCCACGTATAAGAGCTTCGCTTCGCTCAGCTCAACAAATGTTACTAACGCGAAAGGTATTTTTAACTAGCCTTTTTTTTACGTGTGGAAACCCCCACAGGTTTCACCCCATCGGTGCCAACGATGGGGTGAGCATGTCGGAATCGGACCGACTAAAACCACACGGTGTCCTCCCCAAGTGTCCATAACTAATTATGGAAAGGAGCGGACCTCGAACTCCAAAGTGCAAGTTTTTTATGGGAGCGGCATTATCGCTCGGATGAAGACAGTCCCATGAAAAAGAACGCCATTAAAGACAATTCAAACAAAAATATAAGCGTCGGTCGGTAGCTTAGTGGTTACGGAGTCGGTCTTACGATTGTGAGGTCCAGCCTTCGAATCCCGGCTATTACACTACTGACGTGAACCCACTCCTAACACAAGCGCTTAGCGGGAGGGATTAGGAGGAATACTAGTAATTTCGGTTACTAGCATTCTTAAAAAAAAGTTTCTCCCCCTGTTACATAGGACTGAAAATATTGGCCTGGGTCAACCAGGTGCGAGGAAAATGCCTTATGGGCCATCATACATCCGAGAAGACGTGCGGTTTTAGTAGGTTCGAATCCGACATAACCATCCCCGCTGGGCCGGCGGGGGGGACCGGATATCCGCACGAAAAAAAGGACCGAAACTGTTGGCCTAATTTCATTAAAACTCAACCTGCAGGTGAACCGGTTTGCAGATGGGGCTAGCATGGGCCCGTAGATCTTGGTGGACTCCTAAAAGATGAAGCTGACAAAAGCGTGTTAAAAATAAAGTATAGTACGTCACCGCACTTGTAATCAAATGCTAAATACGTACGACTACTTATTGTAATTCTTGACGAGCACAAATCGGCAATGTTTATATGGGACAAGCAATGCGCATTGAATTCCAATAGGCCACTGACGCAGGCATATTATGCTTGGTACACACCAGAAAGACGTGAACGAGTAGGATTCGAATACAATAGGATTCGGATAGGAGCTGACTGTAATAAGCTCGCTCTCTATTACGTAGAACCGTAATAAATAGGTACTTGACGATACGTCGGTGTTAATACACATCTGCCTACCCTTTTAAGGATATACAGGCGTGATAATATATCTATGTGATAGAGTATAGGGTCCCATAAAGACTTTTGGGGCCAAGCCAACCACACCTGCAAGCCGGTATACCTCCTTCCCTATGAATAATACCTGCTGATTGGCGGAAGACGCTCTGGTGCTGGCCTTTCCCCTCGGGGTTGGGAAGTCAGACGGCAGTCGCTTCCGCAAAAGCCAAGATAAATCAAGAAAGGACGTAGAAGAACAGAGCCCGGCTCCAAGTAGAAGCTTAGAATGCAACTGGGCCTAACGCTGATATGAGGACGATGCGGCGTGATGATTTGTGTGTATAACGTATAAATAAACAGGACAATAGCGAGTAAATGATGTGGCAAATGTCAAGTGTAACTCGAAGGTCTGCTACTCGAGTTAACACTTAAAAACTCGAGAGCACTGTTTGTTTTTATGTGCACACACGAGTAAGTATAAAAACACTATAATTGAATAAGCAGACAGGTCGAAAGTTACGTAACGCAATATTTATTGTACCGCAGAGCGGACTGGCACGGTTCGATTGTAGGGATTCGGTTACACAACCTTTTTTAGCCTATTTCTAGAGCCTCCTCGGTAATACTAGTAAGTGTTAGGTTACGCAAAACCTTATTTAAAAGATTTTTTATCTACTATCAAACTGTTTGAATTTGTACATTTCATAGAGCCCCCTTATTTTCTTTTTTTACGTGCGGAAATCCCTTCGGATACCCCCCCGCCGGCCAGCGGGGGCGGTTATGTCGTGCATGAACCGACTAAAACCGCACGGTGTCCTGCCCAAGTGTCCATTGCCGGGTACCCCGGGTAAGCCCTCGAAAGGATAACCCCAGGGTTACCGGCGGACCTTGGCCGCCAGCGCGGCCTCGCCTGGTGGGGTCAGGTTTTATCCCGCGTCGGTGAGTAGGCAGGCGTGTGTAGGACACAGACGACACGCCTCCGCCACGGCCTGCTTCTGTAAGGACGCCCCCTACACTAATCCATTGCACACATGTCAACTATATAAAAGTTTATCTTTAAGAAATTGCGCCTTTAGCGTTTTCGATTATGCGTAGATTATTGATGATATTCACACTAGATATTATTGATACTAGAAGCGTTTACTTGGAATATAAAATCAAGTAAAAGTAGCACAACGATGTACAGCTGTTCAACTGAATTAGCATAATTGAGCGAAGCTCGTCAGAGCTTTGCTCTCTTTTAGACGACTCACGTGTTTCGTTAGACCATCTTCTCCTCCCGAACGGCTGAACTGAATGTAATGAAATTTCACACAAGCAAAGATGTGATGTGAGACTGATGGGAAGAACATAGGCTAGAAAAATCAAAACTACCACGGAGGAATAACCACCGGGAAAAAAAAATTAAAATCTGATTTCTCAATGAGAAAAAAAAGCCTCATTCACGTGATTGGTACTTAATTAAGTAATTTGTCCATATACATACACAATACAAAAAAAGAAAAACGAAAATCGGACTAGCCATTTTTTCTTTTTTCTTTTTTTCATTGAGGAATTATCACCGTTAGAAAAAGTCCTGGTGAAATTGCTTCCTCAATTTTTGCAACAGCAGCATGAATTGCAGACCTAGTTAACTTTCAGGATTGTTCTCCGTTGAAAATGATAACCAATCAGTCATAACATGTGAGTTTGATTAGACGAAACTAGTTTCCATCTGAACGGGGTTTAAAGGCACTACTACCTATAGATTTTCTATTCAGTTTTCCCGTATTGGTATAGATGGCCCTATCAAAACCGTTGGGGCCCAAGCCAACCACACCTGCTAGTCCGTATAAACACCTGTTAAATAACCGGCAAGGCTCTGATCTAGGGTTTACTCTCGGGGTTGGAAGGTCAGATGACAATCGCTCCAGGAAAATCATAAGCCGCTGACTTACGCGATTTTGAAAAGTTCTTCAGAAATTGAAACTCCTCGTCGTACTCGTCAACTCCTATTCATTAGCGAATTCACAAATGATATCCATCACGTTGTGGTCACCACTTTTACGCCACTCCGCTACTGAATGTCGAAGTTTAAAATGTCGACGTATGTTAGTTCTAAAGTACAGAATCTCGATGTACGCCAGTTCGAAAGTTCACTGCAGCGAAGTATGCAAGGCCGACGTATCGACTCGGATAGGTTAGGTTAGAAGGCTAAGGCGGGAGCGAAGCGGAGCGGAGCTCCCGCCTTAGCCTTCGTGGTTATTTTTTTTTTAACCACCTAGAAAATTAATTGTTGTGTGTCTCGTGATATTGTTTTATTTAATTTTCATACGTCGGCCTTGCATACTTCGCTGCAGTGAACTTTCGAACTGGCGTACATCGAGATCCTGTACTTTAGAACTAACATACGTCGACATTTTAAACTTCGACATTCAGTAGCGGAGTCCTTTTACGCCTTAAGTAAACACATTAAAAATATTAAATCAAATCGTAGTTTATTTTTACTTAAGAGAAAATATTGACAATGACACCATACGTTTCCATAGTACCGTGACAACAATGCACGGATCGACGCGCAGAAGTTACATAAGCAAAAAATGTCGTTACAATCTTAATTTTTTCCGTCTAGCCCCCTTTCGTAACGCGCGATAAGGAACTTCGTTCCAACAATAAGGGGCCAAAGTACAAACTTTGGATGCAACTCGGGGAAATCGCTATGAGTATGATTGATGGTTCTGCTTTCCGAAATTTTTGTTTCTAATAATGTTAAAATACTAAAACTTCTACACAATTCCCTCGGAAATATTAAAACAAGACTGCTCTCTCTATAAATTACATTGCTATTATTTATTCTGTCTTATTCCGTTAGCATCATAAATGACGTCACGCCTCCCTTTTTGGTAATGACGCACAGAACATTAAGAGGACGCCAACACCACCTTAATTCTTAATTCTTTATTGTACACAAAAAAAAGATATAAATGTATTACAGTTAAAATAAATTATGTACAAAGGCGAGCTTAACTCTAAAAGATTACAATGCGATCAGTAAGGAAGTTAAAAACTAACAGGTACAATTTTTTTTTTAGATCTCATTTGAGATTAGTTCAACGGGTGGAGACACATCTCAAGACATCGCACTAGGGAGGAAAGGGGGTCAAATAATCGTCGAAAACGGCTCATGTAATTAATGGGCGCTGGAATTACTAGAAAAAGCTTCATTACCTAGCCTTAGATTCCATGTGCCGTGGTCACAGATTACGCAATGTGTTGTTAATATTATTTTTCGTAGCCACTAATATTAGTATGTGGCCATGAAAATTGCCAACAAAACATGTCAATGTGATATATCGTGTAATATGGTTGCCAGAATAGCTTATTTAGATTTCATTTATTACTTTCATTAACACGGCTTTTTATAAGACCACCAGTCACTTGGGCCCGTGATATTACTGTTCTAGTCAACGCCTTCAGCTAAGGAAAACAGATAGCTACGTACTGCTACAACTAATGAAACGATGGTGGGCAAAGTAGAATGGAAGGGGTGCACTGGGCGTCTAAGAACATCGTGGTTGTGACACATTAGGGTGTGGTTTGGCACTGCCTCGGTTGACTGCTAATAAATAGCAAAACTGGAAGTTATCAGCCGAACTGAAGAGGCACATAAAGAGAGAGCTACGCTAAATTGCTTATGTTAGGAGACTAAGGAGTGGGTCTACGTCAATAGTTGAAATTCTAGATGGGGTTTTATACATGTACAACACCTTGACCATAAACATCATCGTTGGATTTTATGTAATCCACGTGTAAGGCTGTAACAACTATTTACGAACAAGATTAATTTGGTGGAAAATGACAACACCAAATAATAGACTTAATTTCTTGATTCATTCTTTGATGTTGTCCAGTCATTTTCGTCTCAGAAGTTCTGAGCTCTTTTTCAAATTCTGCGTTCGAAGATGAATCGAGGGAATTCATAGGGCGCGTGGAGACAGTCAATATACATATCGCGATCCTGTCAATAATATTGATATATACGCGATATTATTGTGTGCAAACAAACGCGATTGGTCCCTACACCAGATCACGATATTGGATCGCAATATATATTGACTCTAACCACCCATAGAGGGATAATCTTTGCATTTTTTTATTATTATTGGTTCACGTTTGACCTCGTCTGACCTGGTGACGTGAAGTGTGAAGTGACAATTTGGTTTACGATGAACAAATTTACCTAGAAGGAACCTATTTCCCAGGAAGAATCCCAGTTTACAGATTTCCGGAAACACAGACTCAGGCAGGGAATTCCACTCCTTAGCTGTACGCATAATTAATGTGTCGCCGAAGAAAGCAACCTTGCGTCTTATGACGGCTCAGGGCCTTTTCTAGAACAAAGGACTAGTAAACAGAATCATGAGATCGAGTCTTCTAATCACTACTAATGAGAGTTAGACTAACTACATTCTGTACATGTATCCTCAAGGTCTATTTATTTATGTCTGTTTGCCGACTGGTAGTTAATTATGATAAATTTAATATGTATACAAAACATTAACAGCATGTCGATAATAGGAACCTACTGTTAAAAAAATATGTTTTTTATTATCATTCTGAAAGCAGTCATGAATCATTACGTTAAAAATATCCACCAGTAGATGAAGGATCAAAAACCTAAAAAGCAAAACATTATGTAAAGACTGGGCGCCGGTCAACGTCGTGCAAATCGTATGGATTTTGCACAATTTTGCGCAAATCATCTGCACTAAACTAGATCAGTATTATTTGCACGAAACAAGCGCTCGTATGCGCACGCAAGACGTAGCGCAGGCAAAAAATGTGATTCATCTCATTATAGCCATTGGCGATTTATACACGAAATATGTACAATATAGGTTTAACAAGAATTGCTAGTTTAAAGGTATTAAGACTGAATTTTAAACACAGCCACAAGATATTTGATTGTGTGACGAACTTTTTTGCCAAAATTGTCCACAGTAGGCAGTAGAAAGCCAATGTTAAGCTCGTGATGCCACTTGAGAGATACTTACGAATGATGGGATCGTCGAAGTTAGTGAACAGATATGATACGAGTATGTAATGTTTGATCGAAACCTAAGTGCTACTGCACTGCAACTATATTTAGTTTATAAAATCAGTCTACTAGATGTCACTTGAAACAGTTACATGTTAACTTGTATCTACATTTTGTTTTATAAACCCAGACCTGTATATTCCGGAAGAGTTACATATTATTCATTATTTAAATTTAGGAAATATGGCAATAATATCAATTGCCGTTTATTGGGACAAGTTTAAGGCGTGAATTATACAGAAAAGGTTTAAGATGTAAGGTATAATCAAAGCAAAATTGTACATATCGACGCGATCGCAGAGCCAAAACCGTGTCGATGCGTACGTTTTTTTTATTATCCTAACGCCTTATGCCTCATCAAATCATCCTCCAAGCCTTTTCCTAACTCAGTTGGAGTCGGCTTGTCACTTTAAAAGCGGCCGAACTTCCATATTTTCCGTGAAGCGTCTGCCATCTTACCTGCGCAACCTCCACAACTAGTTGATATCGAAGTTCTGTAGTTGGACCAGTTATCGAACTATCCAACTACCCCTAACGACTGCCATAGATAACGATGCTGGTAACCAGGACCGACGGCTCAACGTGCTCTCCGAGGCACGCCTTCTGCCTCTTCTGTATAATTCACCCCTAATGTATTCGTGCTGCTGCCGAGAATTTCTTTATACACATAAAACACTATATTCTATCACTAAAACCTCTAAACATCGAACAACAGTCTATTTTTATTTAGCAACGAATTTATTTTTGGAAGATAGCCAGAAATCGAATTACTATTTCGCGGTGTCTCAAGGAAATGCGCTTAAATATTTCGTGTAGTTAGCGGAAGAGACAGGGAGCATAGTGAGTTAATGAATATATACTCAACAACAAGGTCACGAAATCTTTTCTTTTCCTCGTTATTGAAAGAACCAAATATATTTAGGTATATACAAGTTGGGTAATTGGAATTTACCTTAACGTAATAAAAATATGTTTTTCTTATGCTGTTTACTTCATTTCCAGGAAAAATAATTTCATACGCAGTAAATTGATAAATTGATTTTGAAACGCCAGCGTGAAATATTGATCGTATTATCACGACCCAAAAGAACCTATTCCCGGGATAAAAGCCTATGTGCTATTTCAGGTTATCTTTATTTTTATTCCACTAGGTAGCAGTCAAGCACAGTGATGGGAAGCGGTTACCGTAGCCTACGGACCTGCAACACCGGTGGCGTCACACTCGCGTTGTCGACCCAAATTTCATCACACTTAAGGACTTTACCTCATCAATCAGTAATCAGTAGCTCAGTTGGTCAGAGCATTCCCCCTGTAAGGGGCTGGTCGCGGGTTCAAGTCCCGTCCTAGATTTCCGATCCAAATCTATTAAAAATGATTGTTGTGCTGCTGAAATGTAAACAACCGTTTAGTAGATATAAGAAAGATATTTTCACGAGGTTAAATCGAAAGCCAGTGATCACTTACATTTATGTTAAGATACCGTATGCTCATTAAATAGCTACCGTCTTCATTTGAAGAGCTGCAGAAGCGCGAGCGCAATGGATATTCATGTTTATAATAAGTATGTGTAGTATATGTTGTAAACAAAAAGCGGCGATAGCCCAGTGGTGTAAGTAACGGATAGCCAAAACGAGGTCTCAAATTCGATCCCCAGTCGCCCCGGACACACACCTCTCACTTTCCGTAGTTATGTGTGTATTAAAAATGTTTATTATAGCACGCTTAGTAATGTGCCCGGTAGATGGCAATAGGCTCGCCTCCTATTACATTGGAACCTAAACATAACTGGCGAATCATGGGTGTATAATACACATCTGCCTATCCCTTCGGGGATACAGGCGTGAAGTTAAGTTATGTTTTGTTATGTTAACACAGATATTCGCGAGTCGTGTAAATTGTCCTCGACATTGAAGTTATCTCGTATTCTGGTGTGGATACAAGCGAAGAACCCCTGTGTGCCTCAGCATGGCAAGAAATAGCTTTCGAGTGTTCTCGACTAACAATGATGACCAATCCGAACTACTGCAAACACGAGTTTGCTCAGCAAAGTCTTGAGGATACCTTGTGTAAACGCAGGTCACAATCTTGTAAATTATACGTTTAATGGCTTCTCTAGGGAATTCTTACGTTTGGAAACAAGTTTTAATCACAGTCGTAACGTGAGTAGTAGGTGAAATTCAATTGGTTCAGAGACAACTGGCGTTAAACTAAACGAACTTAAATATGAAGTTTTTACGAACCCGCATGTTCGTGTACGGTTGGTCAATCGGATTTTAACTTATAAATGAACCTTTACTAACTTAGGGATTTCTGTTAACATTCCAATATTTTCAATTAACTGTTAAACATATTGTTAAGCTTCTGCTGCTGACCATGGGTCCAACCTGGCTGTGGGGCCAGACGGTAAGTCAAGCCTAAAAGCCAAGACGGTTGGTACACTGCCCTGCATCACGCAGCGTAGCGCGAGACTTACTGTATAATAAATTGCAAGTTTTTTTTTATATTGGTCACGTCAATATGATTTGTCTGATGGTAAGCTAAAAGTAAAGAAGAAGAATGAGAGTCACCATTACAGACATCGATAATGTTACAATGGTGTAGCTCTCAGCTTGACGGCCTCATCAGATGCATTTTCACGCATCGCTTAAAGTACCCGGGACTGTAGGAAGAAGGAAACCCGTGTGCTGGTGGAGAAATCCAAATCTTGATGGTGCGGCAAAGAAAAGAGGTGTCGAACCGCTTGGTTGTTGATGGAATTATTTGCACCGTTTGAGGGTCATACCTCACCCTTACACACGTTGTCCTGTGGGAAAGGAGAGGGTGTAACTACTACTTACTAAACTACTAATTGGAAGAGCTCATCGGAACACTCCCATGTTAGAGGCGGTAAAATACTGCCAAGGAGGCAATATCTCTACGCAACTGTAAGGGCTCAAGGAGTCATCCCAGAGATAAGAGCAGTATTCCACGCCAGAACGGATTTGTGTCTTGTAAAGAAGACACCGCTGCTCCGGCGTGAAAAGCCGTCTCACCTTGTTCAGCACTCCAAGTTTACGCGAGGCTGTTATGATGATGCTCTCGATGTAGTTTTTGTTGTCCAGTTTGCAGCGACCATCCATATCGAGTATATTTAGATTGTCTTTAACGTGAATGCGTTTTCTGTGTGTTGTATACGCGTAAGACCACGCACTTTCTGCTGTGCTTCCGCGTTACACTGCAGGATGCGGGGCAATGTGCTTTGACCATTGGGCCTAACACTCGATGATAACAAAATCGACAAGGTTCCGCTGAAGATAATTCTTTAAATAATTTTCCATCTAACTGTTATAACGACACCCTTGACTCCGATTACACTTCAAAATTGTTATTTTTAACTACAGTATAACATTTTATTAGCAATCAATGTTTATGGTTTATAATAAAATGTTTATGATCAAGGTCAAACAACCCGTTTTAGAGCAATCAAAGCAACGAGCGGATATATCACATTTCAATAGTATTCTGTGCTATTTTTTAATAAGGAAAAGGTTAAGGTCAGGAAAAAGTGTTACTGTTTGCAATAGTTGAGCTGAGCGGGCAAAGCGAGCGAAGCTGTTATACGCGGCATAGCCGTTTGTTGGTGGCTGAACTCCTCGCGCGATCTTGACCAAATTTGCCACGGTGATAGTGTGGACACTGAGGAGTGTTTTGAAGCGAGATTGTTCATGTCCGATGTACTATTGAGGAATAATCACCGAAAAACAGTTTCACGAGCGCGCGGCCTTAGCTAGGCGCGCGACCGTAGTAAGATGTCTTATTTTCAAGTAAGAGTCCTGCCCGCTCGGCTCAATTTATTTCAGTCGCACGTTGCACTGAATTCCTAGCTTTACTTCTTTCTTCAAATGGTACACTTTTATCTATAGTCCATTCAATATATTGATCTCTGGGATAAATGGCTACGAAACCGACGAAGTAACTTTGAACAAGCGTCATGTTTACAGTTTTATTTTATATCACCTTTATTTTCATTCTTTACGTGCCAGTTGTACCGCAATTAAAGTGCAAAAAGTACATTATAAATTAAAATATATAAAAATGTACTTCGTAACTTCTAAAATAGCTAGTAATCGTTTTACAAAATAGGTCGCTTACGCACGTACAAGGTCATACTGGACTGAGAAATGATAGATGCGACAATCACTAAACGTAAATCGATAACCAATCCTTATTAAATTATTTCTAACAGAATAAAACGAATACACTACCCGTATAAAACTTTAAACATTTTTTTACTATATTCCAACATACAGTTAGCTTATGAAAATAATATATAGAATTTCTTTTTAACACTAAAGTTTATCTTTGATATTTAAAAAAATTGTATTAAAAAACCACTTATAATATTAGGTCGTTACATATGAAATTGCCGTTTTTTCTTGAAGAAATTGGAGGAAACTCAGTTTTCAGTACTAACATTTTTGCATTTTTTTTAGGAATGACAAATCCAAATGTTATGATTTTTTTGTGTATGAATGAGACAACGTTAAGCTACACTTATATTTTTGAAAAGTGACAAATGTTAAGTAATACGAAATTTATCATCAAAATGGATAGCATTTAGGAAGTACTGTTTTTGAAGATCGAATTAATTTATCAAGTGGCCAATAAAACTAAATTTAATACAGAGTTGTAAAATCTTGAAATCAACTTTCAAACAAAATATAAATAATGGAAATAGCTATTAAATTACAGGAATAACGAACTCATGAATTTGTAAGAAAATTTCGGCAATTTCATAGGTAAAGACCTATTATTTATCTTCTCAGAATTAATAATAGACTCATTATTAGTAATAAAATAAACATGTTTATGTGCGTTACGTACGCCACTGGCCTATCGCCTTTTTTTAAGTGGAATCTTCCTTAAGCGCTTTGAGCACTTTTCATATAAGCACTTTTTTGGGTGAAGAAAAATCAAGAAACTCGCGCTTTTTTGAAAAAATCTCACCAATCGTCACCGAGACGCCTAATCCATGAATGGATGGATTAATGGAGGAAGAGACGGACTAAGGAGGAAGGGATGGATGATGATGAGACAAGAAATACACGTAATTGTTCAAGTTTTCACTTCGGTCGGCACTCCGGGAGTGCCACTGCCTTTTTTTGACTACTTATAAAGTAACTAATACTAATGACTAATGAAATGGCAGGAAAATCTGTCACGTAATAAAAAAAAAATCATTTCATGAGTCGAAGAAGTAAGTAGAGCTGTAAGAAAATAGCCAGGCAATAAAAACTCACACCACAATAAATACTCTACTGTTACGAGGACAAATGTTAACAAAGTGTTTGTAAATAAGATGCTAACAACTATTGATAACGAGTTAATGACAAACTAACAAAACACGTAAATAAAGAGTTGTGATAGTGACTAAGTATGTGACCGACCGCAAATGTGTCCAACTGAGTAAATAAGTGATTCCGTCACGATTGGCATGTTCGGGACACGGAGCATTTGAACCTTCAATCATAATTAAGGTTAACCACACACACTCAATAATAATGACAATAAAATGTACATCTGTCAAAAATATTGTGTGCATATCACTCAATAATAGACCGCACACACACACAATTTTATCGATAGTGTGTATTTTATTGTCAAGTATCTAATACCTGCAGCTCGGCCAGCTTGGAGCTCGGTTCTCGTTTTTTGATCATATCTCCGGTTCTTAACCATTTGCTATCAAACACACGGCAGATTTTAAGACTGACCAAGACCTTCCTAATAGAAAAACAGCATCAAAACCCGTTCAGTAGTTTTTGCATCCATCGCGAACAGATAAACAGAAGCTAAGATTTAAAAAAAAAAGTTATGCGTTCCGAACCGTTCATTTAACATAACCCGTTCTTTTAAGTAACTAGGAGTAAAGAGATTAAAAAAATCTGTAACGCATGGAAAGAATATGAGCATTCCGGCGAAGTCGAATTGGGAGCCACTTTAGCAAGTTGCGAAACTCGGAAACGTGATCATATTAAATTTGTGGAGACCAAATTTAATATGAATCTAATACAAAAATTTGAAGGTACTCAAGCTTATCAAGTTGCTTTTCAGTAAGATCAAGATAGCTGACATAATCAAGTATACCAAGAAGAAGAGATACTGCAAGAGCAATTTTAGGCATTTAAACAATTAATAGTTATTCAAAGTTAGTAATTTACATTAAAGTTATGTAAGGATAAACTGCATCAAAAAACTAAATCGAACCGGATCTACACAAAACTGGGTCATATTTTCCTTCCGTAGATACGACCTAACTTACAACTTGACTGCATATTGCATTGATAAACCTATTGAATCATATTTAGATAATGGAACTTACCTATTTTCTGATAACTTCATACGCTACTTGTGTATGAAGTGATATTTTAATTCAATAATGAAAAAGATGATATTTTAATTCAAGATTCTATTTTTGTTCAAATATTAATAATAGGCCTTTTTACCTATGAAATTGCCGAAATTTTCTTACAAATTCATGAGTTCGTTATTCCTGTAATTTAATAGCTATTTCCATTATTTATATTTTGTTTAAAAGTTGATTTCAAGATTTTACAACTCTGTATTAAATTTTGTTTTTATTGGCCGCTTCATAAATTAATTCGATCTTCCAAAACAGTACTTCCTAAATGCTATCCATTTTGATGATAAATTTCGTATTACTTAACAGCTGTCACTTTTCAAAAATGTAATAAAAGTTGCTGTTTTATAGCTTAATGTTGTCTCATTCATACACAAAAAAAAAACATAAAATTTGGATTTGTCATTCCTAAAAAAAATGCAAAAATGTTAGTGCTGAAAATTGGGTTTCCTCCAATTTCTTCAAGAAAAACGGCAATTTCATATGTAACAACCTAATAATTTCAGCGGCAATAAGTGCTCCCGTTAAGTTTGACATTTTTTTTACATTAATTCCTACACAAAAATGTTTTATTTAAAAGGGACCAGTTTAACAAAATGCTATTTAATACAAAACCTAAAATAGTTTCACAGAAACAAGTATTTGCTACGAGTATATTGGTTATACTTGCTAGTCTAATCCGTAAACTAGTTCATTGCTGTGTACAAACCTCCTTTCAGATTTAGAGTAGGGATTAGGCCACGGTTCACCTCGTTGACCTCGACCAGGTAAATAGTTCTACTCATTTAGATAAAGCTTCTACGTTCTAAATAAATAAATACACTACTGGAATAAGAATTATTCATGGAGATCTTTAAATGCAAATATTGAAACAGCAGTAAGTAAATAAATGTGTTTACTCACGATACCAGTAGAAGGACAGATTTTGTTGAACCAGTGAATAACAATTAAGTAAAAAACCGGTCAGCGTCTTAGATTTCATGTAATATGTATAATTTAAGTGTCCAATATCATCAAAAGTTATTAGAATATTGACATGGTTTACTGGTAAGTAGCATCATCTTGCATGCAACGCAACGGGTTAATTTGCAAATATGCAGCCTGCATCGAAACTACCTTAAAATTAAAATTGATAACAATAGTCTTACACCAAATATTACGTTGCAAAACGAAAATTATGTATTCTGATTCCAGGAACATAATTATCCCCTAATATTACTTCTAAGCAGATTGAAATAATATACAAAATGATATGGTGTTGTAATGGTAAGGCATTACCACAACATATTATTTTGTATATTATTTCAATCTATAACACATTCCCTTTTTTTTCGTGCGGAAATCCCCTCGCCAGCCAGCGGGGGTGGTTATGTCGGGTTTGAACCGACTAAAACCACACTCCGTCTCGGGTCTTCAGATGCCGAAGAGAAAGGTTGCCCATAAAGCATATCCCTCGCACCTCGACTGACCGTGGGCCATCTCCGGTTTCGAGATGGCCCCCTCGGGTTTGGGAACAACGGTGTCCCCGTCTTGCCCCGGTTTGGGGGAGGGGCACTAGTCGCCCCGCCGTCCCGGCCTGCTTCTGCTGGGGTGACAGGCGGCCTCACCTTCCACCCCTAGGCCAGCGCTCATGGAGGACGGAGGTCGCTATAACACATACCTTTCCACCGCTATCGACAACAGCACTACGCCCTAGTTAACCCATAAGATGTATTTGTCGATGTTGCCGCGTTGCTATCATGTCATCAGACCCAATACCCTAGGGAACTGCTACATTAGATATTATAGAAAATTTGTTACAACTAAAACTTGCTGAAATGAGAGAGCGTGCAATTTAGAATGTTGTTTTGTTTCTCTGTTTAGTGTAGTCGGTGAATCTATCTTTATAAGTTTTAACCCAAAAAGCAGAAAAATAAAATTTTATTTATGAATTGCTGACAATGCAATGTTTATTAAAAAAAAGTATCTGCCACACACTATTATGGGGAAACGACTAGTTCAGTATGAATAACCCAACCCAACAGTTCATAATTTTATTAATTGAAAATCCAACTGCCCCGGCAAATACGAACTAAACAGAAAAAAATTATAGCCAGTGTGCAATAAAGAAGCATATTTACTTACATCAAAAATTATATTCCTTTTATTGGCAGTCGTGTCAAACGCGCCTTATTTACAAATTATAATAAACTTTTAAAACCTTGAAGAAAGGGATACATCTACAATGCTGGATGCTAATATAAAAGAAGTATTTATTATTACACATGAATAAATAATTGAAGTAGTAGAGTCAAGCAACAGTCATTTTGGCCGTTGCATGAATGGGCCGCCGCGCGCCGACTCGACCGGGGAAGTACCACCCTCTCACAGAATATCGACGCCAAGTAACAGTATTTGAACTGTTGCGTTCCGTTTGGTGAGTGAGAGTGCCGGAGCCCAAACTCCTTTCCCATCCCCTCCCAAACTCCTTTCCCATCCCCTTTCCTATACAGGGTCGGCAGCGTGAGTGTGACGCCACTGGTGTTTTGCACACGTCCATAGGCCGCGGTAACCGCTTTCCATCAGTTGGGCCGTGTGCTTACTGCTACTTAACTTAGTGGTATAAAAAAAAACAGAAGTCTATGCAATATATTCACCCATTCAATAGACTTAAAACGTATGCTTTCAAACCTCCAGAAAATAGTATAGTTTAGTTTTGAAAAGGCTCTGTTTTCAATAGCTTTCAATAGTATCAAGAAGAAACTAGATTTTCGGTTCGGTTTACGATTTATGACGTATTAAATTAACTACTTACTATATAGATCTCGTTCAAACCAATTTTCGGTGGAAGTTTACATCATATATTTTTTTTAGTTTTATCATTCTCTTATTTTAAAACTTACAGGGGGGGGGGACACATATTACCACTTTAGTTATTGTTTTTTTTTCTATTTTTGTGTGAAATTCTTAATGCGGTTCACAGAAGTGAACCAAGTTTCAACAGCATAGTTCTTATAGTTTCGGACAAAAGTGGCTGTGACATACGAACGGACAAACAGATAGACATGACGAATCTATAAGGGTTCCGTTTTTTCCCCTTTGGCAACGAAACCCTAAAAAGAATATGTTTTCCATTTCAGGAAAAGTATTTACATTACCGGAGAAAAAAAGGAACTATAAAAACTTTTCCACACAAGGCTGCTTCTGTTGGTTATGCGATACCTATGTTCCTATTCAAAACGCACTAAAAATATTATAAAATCGTTTCGTGTACAGTGCCTTAAATTTGTAATGAATTGCTACGGCAGTTGTGTCTCACTTCTATTATCTGAATAATTAGTCCAATATATTTATACCATAGAACTTTCTTAAAAAAATAAATTGCTCCAACATTCATTTCTCAAAAGTTTGTGGCTTGATTTCACGTCAGAACATGACCTGAAATCTTATAGTTTTAGCTGATATTTGTTATTACTAGAATGTTGACTCTAGGGTTGATTCACGAAGAAACGGAAGCCGCGCAGATATAATCTAACTCACTAACATTATTTTCGAGACGTAAGAGAAATAATATGTGGGGCAAATTAACTTTGGTGTGCGAGGTGAATCTCTTAGGGCGAATGCGGAATAAACCCTATTTTTCTTTAATACAAAGATGAAACCTTTATATAACCTACTATAATGAGTTACAAAAAGTTATAGCACACTGCAGTTAGGTGTTATGTAAAAACTCATCGATTAATCAAACAGTCCAGGTAATGTGTTAGTGTACACAGGGGTGCCCGGCAACGGACACTTGGGGAGGACACCGTGCGGTATTAGTCGAGATACGACATAACCACCCCCGCTGGCCGGCGGGGGGGTATCCGAAGGGATAAAAAAAAAAAAAAAAACGCCAACGTAATTTACAAATAGCCACACTTACCTATATTGCAATGTAGTGATGGGTCTGTCCCACGGCAACGTCTTCACCAAAGCAAACCGCAGAATTTAGACCTTCTTGCCATAATATATGGATATTTAAATATCAAGTTACATAAACGCGTTTTATGTAACATTTTTTATATATAGGTGTAGACAGAGATGCACCTTTCTTTTTCTTTTTTTTCGTGCGGATATCCCCTCGGATACCCCCTCGCCGGCCAGCGGGGGCGGTTATATCGGGCTTGAATCGACTAAAATCGCATGCGGTCTCGGGTCTTCAGACGCCGGGGTGTAAGGTTGCCCATAGAGCATATCCCTCGCATCCCGACTGATCCTGGGCCATCTCCGGTTTCGAGATGGCCCCCTCGGGTTATGTACCTACTAGCACTACTAGCTACTATGCCTTTAGTCGAATCCCACCAATACGAGACAGGATTATTGCCGTCAATCGAGCACTTTACGACGAGCTTCTGCTGCTGAGAATTTTTTAACAAAAATCTCAACAGCACTTGGCACAGTGTATTTATGTCTTAAGCCGAGTGTGCTGATTGACGGACGAGGATCTGGCGCAAGCTTTCCTCTCGTGGTTGGCAGGTCAAACGGCAGTCACTCCCATAAAAGCCGTTTGAGCCAAACCAAGAGGAGGATAAGAGTAAGCGGACCCCGGGCTCCGAAGTATAGGCCTCGTATGGATCCGGAAACAACAGTAAGATGATGAAGACAACAGCACTTGTCCCGACCTAAGGGCCAAGCACAGCAGTACGCCAACATCAAATTACCTTCATGGTTTTAAAATTAAATATATAAAATAAATAAAAGATTGGTTTGTTCCACATTCAGCCTACGAAGTTACGCCGCGAAGATAAATATACTTATTCTTCCCATGTTTTATTCCTTTATTCCAAATGGTATGAAAGTAACTCATCTTTCTTTTAAATATCATTGGTTTATTCCTAATAGTATTTTTATGTATAGGCATACGTATTACAATATGCTGTGATGTGAGATTTTACAAGACTACTCACCGTAATGCGAGTTATTAATTAAAATAACAGCTTTAAAACTTTATATGCTGACGTCAAACACAAGTTTCAAAGATCATTTAATTACGTCATAGCAACAGCGCAACTGCGTGAATGATCTCGAAATAAATTTGGTACCTATTTATAATAATCATAAACAGGTAAGATTACTTTGTTTATTTGGGTTGCAGACAAGTATAGATTCTAACTGTAGCAACGAAGGTCAATGTACACACGTCATAAATAATCAAATTATTATCACTGTTGCGATTTTGATTAGTTCATTTTATAAATCTTCTATATTGAAAACTAGGTAGCTCACGGTTGGGGTGTGTGTTGGGTAACCTCCTCGAGTGTCGCTCCGATTCCGATCCCGCTGCAGTCCGGGGGGAACGGAATCGGAGCGGCCGGTACACCCTGGGCGGCGGTCAATGGCTTCCCCTTCACCCCTTCATAGGGTTGGCATTGATCGTCGGCCAATACCCAACGTGGTGGGAACACATCGCTCTCCGTACTCCTCTGCTTTCAGAGGAGACAGGATGAGCGATGCTGTTAGTGGTGAGATGGCCCAGGGTCAGTCGAGGTGCGAGGGATATGCTCTATGGGTAACCTTACACCCCGGCGTCTGAAGACCCGAGACGGCGTGCGGTTTTAGTCGGTGCAAGCCCGACATAACCGCCCCCGCTGGCCGGCGGGGGGGTATCCGAAGGGATTTCCGCACGATAAAAAAAAAAAAAAAGGTAGCCCACGGTTTCACCCGTGTAAGTCCTTATCCCGTGGGAATATCGGGATAATGTAGCATTGTAATGATAAAAGAATTTTTGAAATCGTTTCGGTACTTTTAGATTCAATCTATTACAAACAAATAAATCTTACCGTTTAATAAAATAATTATTCTATTAAAAATACTGTATCTTTGTTTGTTTATCATCTATGTAAATGTATATCATTTGAGACTTTAAATACCTTTTTTTTTTCTTGCGGAAATCCCTAGGCGTGGGTGACTGCACATAGATTCAGTGCCATCTAGAGCAAGAAGCCGAAAAGAAGCATCGCGCTATGAAAATTCTCACACTAATTAATGATGACCTCTCAAAAGACGAGGCGCGTTCAGTCGTTTTTGCGTGATGAACAAACATCCATCCTTGCATACTTTTTTTTTTTTCGTGCGGAAATCCCTTCGGAGACCGCCCCCGCTGGAGAGCGGGGGTTTCCAGCGGGGGCGGTTATGTCGGGCTTGAACCGACTAAAACCGCACGCTGTCTCGGGTCTTAAGACTTCTTCAGGTGCCATCTCCATCCCGGAGGTCGGCGACCATATGTCTGTATGTCTCCCTATCTTCAGTCATGCGAATTAACTCGGCTGTGCTGTCCACCTCCAGCCAGTCTCTTATGTTCCGTGTCCACGATGTTCGTCGTCTGCCTCGGCCTCGTTTACCTTCAATTTTGCCTTCAACAATTAATTTTATTAGGTTATATCTATCGTTTCTGTAAATATGGCCAAAATATGCTGCTTTCCTTCTTTTAATTGTTGTTACTACTTCCATCTTATTACCCAGGATTTCTAAAACCCTTACATTGGTTACTTTATCTGTCCATTAAATTTTGAGCATTCGCCTGTGAATCCACATTTAGAAGCATCGAGTTTTTTGATAAGTTTTGTTTTAGGGTCCAACTTTCAGAGCCGTACATTAATATAGGAAGAATGTAACATTTCGCCATCCTCCACCTCAGTTTTAGATTGATTTTCCTGTTAGATAACAGTTTCTTCATTTTCTGGAAGGTGTTCCTGGCTATCTCGATTCTTATACGGATCTCTTTCTCAGATTCCCAATCTTCATTTAAGCAACAACCCAAATACTTATAACTGTTTACTCTTTCTATGACTTTGTCATTCAAAATTATTGGTGATGTTACAGTTGTATTTTTAATATTAATAGCTGATGATTTAATAGCATGATGATACTAATTATCAAAGTTTGAATCTCTAATCAACTATCTTTTACACTTAGGTAACTCTGTAGTTTAGAGAATTCATATTTCACTGCTCATGACCTTTTAGCGACGATTTATAACCTCGGTAGCCTAGTGGTATGGGTAATGGACTGCTGAGACGAGGTCTCGGGTTCGATCCCAGGTTTTACCATGGCACACACCAATGACTTTTCGATGCTTTTCGAAGTTATGTGTGTATTTATCGCAGGTTTATAAATGCCCGGTTAATGGCAATAGGCTCGCCACCTATTACATTGGGACCTAAACATAAACTGGCGAAATGTGGGTGCTAGCACCTCTGCCTACCCCTTCGGGGATATAGGCGTGAGTTTATGTTATGTTATATTCCGAACGTTGAACAAGCCTGAGTTCTATCGAACTGCAGAGTTCTATCGACCTGCAGAATTTCGTGATGATCTGCTTTGTAGTAATAAAGAAATGATCAATATTAGATAATGTCGATTTTATCCTGCTGCTCCTATCACACTCATAGCGTGATGATATATAGCGCAGTTTATACCCTAGAAGAATGTTCATGCAAAATTTCAGCTGAATCTGTTCAGCGGTTTTCAAGTGATGCTCGGACATCGATAATAAAAAGCAGATAGATAAACCGACAAAAATTCTAAAGATCACATTTTTGGCATCGGTATCGTTCCTAGAACACATACCAATTTTATTTTACTTTGGGCCACCAACCAGGTGGACACCGAGGTCTTAAAATCACACAAAAAATATCAAAATCTTACACCCACTTTTTATCACTTTTCTCGACGTTTCACATGATTCTAAGTCTAAATAAGCAAAAAAATTTTTGTATCGGTCTGTCTGTTTGGATGTCCGTTTACGCAATAACTCAAGAACCACTTATCCGATTTAAAAAATTCTTTCGCCAATCATCTTGTTTGGTTAATGGGAAGAACTGATTAGATTTTGGGGTTTGTACGCTACCATACAAATTGTCCCTAAAAATAAGTTTGGCCCGAAGTTTGACAATCACTGTGTGATTTACGCCCCACTAGATTTTAAAATATTCAATGTAATTTTCAACTCGTTACGATTTTATTATACGTATAGATTACTAGTAACTGGAATTACTTGTATTCCCGCTAACCCCTCGAGTTAAGCTAAATTGCTTGTGTTGGGAGTTGGTTCACGCCGGTAGTGTCAGTGCCAGGATTCGAGTCCGGAACCTTTCGATCGTAAGGTTCGGATCGACTCCTTAACCACTAAGCTACCGACGCTAAAAACCATTGGTTAGGACCAGGACATTGCTGTTAGTGAGACTGCCGGAAGCCTCATTCTCAAACTCTCCTTTTTCTATATCCCTTGTCGACTTCCTCTTCCTTCACCTCTATAGGTAAAAAACGGGGACTAACCCGGTAATTTCACAGGGTTAAAAAACTCTAAAATTTAGAATATTTACAAAATTAAATACCGTTTGAGCTAGATACAACAATGAACAATGCGTATTGTTGGATCTGTCACAGACACACAGTCATGTTACGGTTGATAGAGAAAGTTTGACAATTTCCTCACGTGAAATGGCTTCAATGACCTAAACTAATTGTTCTACGATTTTTATTACAAACCGGAATTCCCACAGTGAGAAATAAGTACTTCATTACTCTTAGGGAGCTTATAATATGTGGTTAGTGGATCTAATTTCTTTAAGATTCCATCGTCTAAATATAAGTGAATACTCTCCGATGATGGTGTAGTATCCTATCGAAGGAACTGTTTGGAATCTCCAACCCCGTCCAAAGTCACAGGCAGGCTAGGTCGATGTTTAGTTTTTGTGTAGTTCGTCAAAAACCGTCAAATTCAAGCCTTGTGTTTGGATTTTGCTCCTCGTTATTTTGATAACATTTCAACTTCGATTTAAAGATGGACCTTAAAAACCAGTACATAAATTTAAATCGAACACAAGATCTTATTTACATTTATTATAATCTTTATGTAATGTTAAGCAGCATAGTGTATTTTATTTAAATTATATATTACTAGTTGCGCGCCCTGGCTTCGCCCCGGTGCAATAATAGCACCTTACCCGTGGACTTTCCAAAATGTTTCGTTCATACAAACCTTGTCCGTACACAAAAAAAATTACCCGATTTGGTGCAGTCGTTCGGAAATTATGCGCATACTTACGTACATTCGGCGATTCATTTATATTTATATAGATAATTAGTTTAGTGTTATTTTCATGTTGCACACATCAAAAAAATACACTAAACTACTAGCAATTAATTAAAAAGCGCCTAAATGAGGAACTTAATGCGTAATTTATGTTAATGATCAAATAACGGAAGTCGCGAAAAGTGTTTTGATGAAATGTAGGTTCAACATTTATTTATTTACAACATGTGTTGTTCAAGTATAAATTATATAAAATGTTATACAATTTCAAACACTAATTATCTTGTAAAGACTTCACTCTCTAGACCTCAACTAATAAATAATCTAAATATCGCCATCATATTATGCACTTACTTTCCTAAGGATTATGACATTTTATCGTTTGTTTAATATTCTGATAACAAATTCGATTAATTTATTCCGGATTAAACCTAATAATACCTACATGTCATGTAATGATTTAGAATTATCAATCAAAATGTTAATTCTATGACGGATATAGGTACCTACTCAATGTTTAGATTATCTTAATTTGATCGATTATTATTCATTTCTGGCTTAAGTTACGGTAGCTATGGTACGATAGTAAGGTAAGATAATACTGATAAAATAACAACAATGAATAAATTACAAATTACACTTTCAAAGTTTGCTTTTGTAGGTTTCATACATTCATACAACGACACCGCATGCAAAACACAGATATATTTTTTTTGTTTCAAATACATATTTTGTCGATACCAAGTCATCTCACCAAATTCAGAGACCTAATTTTGTGACACCTTATAATACTTCGAACATTTTGAAAATCTAGTTACATTCTATGTCATTTTGTACTATAATTAGCTATTAAATTGTAATTAATTATGAATTTATACATACACACACACACACACACATATTACACACTACATACCAACCAATTTACTGGACAATCACCAAAGACTACTACATCTATGACAAATTAACAAAGAGACTTTCGGTAAAGTAGGACAACGAAAGCCAGCAATGTTGTGACTTTTGCTTACGGAAGACTGTTTTATATCGCAAACAATATTTATCTGATTATAAATAGGGATGTCTTTAAATAAACCAAAGCTTGAATTAACTTTAAGCAACGGTAATAAAAGTCATCTGCAAGTTACATAACATTGTTTGCGTGTTATAGCAAGGTAAAAGTTTTCCACATTCTTTTTGTTTATAGTTGCCAATGATACTAGAGTTTTTTTAGCTAACTACAGATAACAAAAAAAATTGATGTTATTTTATAAAACGTTGTCCAATTATTCCAATGAAAACCCGCGACCAGTCCCTTTTGTAGATGACCAATTTAAAAAAATCGTAAAAACCAAAATTAATAAATACCCGAACGACACTATGTTACCAAGACTCCGCTGTCAGTCTATATTTCAGGCTTTATCTCATAAACCGCAATAGTTAGACCGCTGAAGTTATGAGTGTGTGGGTATTAATTACTTTTGCTGCTATAATAACACATAATAAATTAAAAGGTGGTCCGATGACTCAGGTGTGACGAAATAATATGCGGTTTTAGTCGGTTCAAGTTCGACATACCCACCTCATCTTTAACTCCGGTGGGATTCACCCGAGAGGGAGAGGGCGGAAGCACTAGATTTTGTGCAGTTTACGAAATAAATATTTAAAAAGAACCTTGTACGATGATACGGAACCCTTCAATTGCGAGTCGCACGCTTCTTATGTATATAGGCAGTTTTCCTGGTCTTGCTGATACAAGTTGAATCCTAAAATAAAGTCGTTACGCGCGGCTGCGCCATGACTGTGCCAATAGCACTCATGGTTAATGAATATTGGAATAACTGTCAAAACAAACGTAAATAAACAAACAAATTAACGTTCACGTCGAGGTAGTGTGGCGTCTGCCATTTTGATCACAATATGCATTGATGCTTTATTGCACTAGGACAATGAAAACACAATGTTAGTCTTCTGTTTGTTATAGGTACGTGTACGTGTTACCGCCCCCAGTGATCGGGCACGAGAGAGTGTGCGAAATGTTAGCAAGTACGAGTACTTTTTGTTAACACGAATAATACTTTTATTTAAGACGCCACTGGTAGCGTATATACGTAGAACGCCTAGATTTATGCTGTAGGTGTGATTTAATGATGTCGAAAAGGGTGACAATGTTTTACTTGTCTCGTTATATCGTGTTGATAACAAAATATCCAAGTGTAATCGGACCAACGCATCACGTTGGGTGTCGTACAAGGCGATTAGGCGGGTTAAGATAGAAAGAAAAAAAGGCACAGATTATCTAATAGTTACTAGGTATGGTCAACGCCAAACATCTTGACCATTTGACCATGACGCGCAACCAGTTGCGCAACAAGTTCAAATTGTCAATTTGTTTGGCGACGATTACATACAAAAACGTATTTATCGCGCGATTGCGAGCGAGTGATGAGGCCCTGCTTTAGGTACACTTCAGTATCCCCCTAATCGTTAGCTCCGATGAGTTGAAGCTCGAGGAGACTTCCGTACGTCACCAAAAGGGTCTGTAGTTAATTAGAGATTGAATAAAATAGAAACCTTAAGGCTTTCACGGCCGGCATTGCATAAAGAATAGACTGCTTCCGGGCTGTTTGGCTGTGGTCTATAGGAAACGTGTGTCCCAAACGTTTCGTCGATCACTGTGGTCGACATCTTCAGCGGGGCGCCGACGAGTGCGGAGAACTCTCCTCGGCGGCGACTTCACTGCGACTGATGAGTCACACAAGTTTCACAGACACCAGTTTCCTATGGACCACGGTCAAACAGCCCGGAAGCAATATATTCTACATAAAATAGAAACGTTTATAAAAGAAAGAGTTTTTAATAACAATCACATCCCATACCCATCTTTATATAATACCTAATTCTCTGTGACTGGGGATCACTAGTCGGCACCATTATAACCTAATCATACTACTCACTATTCAAATGATTGACGATTATCATTCATATTTCCAAATAAGGTATGCAAAAAAAAAAAAATTTGCTAGTAAATATAAACTTTCTATTAGTCATTAAAAACTTAACTATCGACATCATAACCAAAAATATGCATAAAAGCTTTTAGTTTACATAATTTTTAAATGATTAAATAATTATAGGGTAATTAAATTAGTTTCACTAAATTTCACAACATGCCAGCCATGCAATAGTACCTACCTACGTTAGTCGCTAGAAGTTACAATTACAATTTTAATTACTTTTTTTTCGAGCAGAAATATCCCCGGATACCGCCGGCCAGCGAGGGTGGTTATGTCGGATTCGAACCGACTAAAACCGCACGCCGTCTGGGGTCTTCGGGGTGTACGGTGATAAGGCTTTCCCTCGCACCCCGACTGAACAATTGAAGTAACTATCTAATCTAAGTCTTTTTTACGGTATCTTAGGTGCCTACTGTTGTATGACTCCCTAATCTAATCCATTATATTTGACTGATAACAAAAATTGTTGTTCTATTAACTTATTTCGGGAAAAAATTATTTTGCACTAGCTTTGTCCCACTGTTTCACCCGAGCTACTTGGTACTATTCCACCGCGGCGCATCTCCTAAGGATCATGGCATAATGTTATATTATAAAGCCTATTCATTATTGGGGAGTCCGTAGCTACTAGGTAGGCCGGTGCTGACAGGGAACCAGTCTAATTCCCTGTCATCAGATATGTTGAAGTCTAAGCAATCATATAACGGTAAAATATGATGTCAGAAAAATAAAATGATATGAATTATATTTTGCTGATAACAAAAATTGTTGATCTATTGAACTTATATCGGACTAGCTGACCCGGCAGACTTCGTACAGCCTCAATTGATAACAAACCTTTTAAACCTTCTCTGGCCTTCTCCACAAATAATTCAAGACCGAAATTAGCCAAATCGGTCCAGCCGTTCTCGAGTTTTAGCGAGACTAACGAACAGCAATTCATTTTTATATATAAGAAGAAGAAGAAAGAAGAAGAAGATAAACCCCACAAATTTTGCACTTTATTTAGTACTAGCTTTGCCCCGCTGTGTCACCCGAGTTACTTGGTACTATTCCGCCGCGGTGCATCTACTAAGGGTCATGGCATGATGTTATATTATAAAGCCTCCTTACCTTACCTTTCCTTTAGTAGTGGGCTATCAAATGCTAAATTACGTTTTGAAACCGCTCATGTACAGTCACCAACGGAAGTCGCTTAATATAAATATATATAAATTCTAATCTATTGATCACCTCAGCTCTTAACCCTTTCATAAAAAAATAAATATAACATGATTTATATTTATTTTGTCCTCTAGGGATTTTAAAACTACTTACATCTACTATTGGTTCATGTAAAAAAAAGTTTTCCTATGTTGCTATATAAAAAAGTTAATATTTTAGTATTAACCAACTTTTGTCGTTGACTGTACATACTTTCAGAGCCTAGCGCGTTCAAAAAACAAACTACAGCATTTTTAGGGTCCCGTAGCCAAATGGCAAATTACCCTTTAGAAAACCATTATAGATTCGTCATGGCTGTCTGCCTGTCCGTCCGTATGTCACAGCCTCTTTTTTCTGAAACTATAAGAACTATGCTGTTGAAACTTGGTAAGTGTATGTGTTCTGTGAACCGCATTAAGATTTTCATACAAAAATAGAAAGAAAAAACAATGGATTGATCTTCAAAAATAATATTGAGGTTTCTAATATCATTCTTTTCTAAACTGAATAGTCTGCGCGAGAGACACTTCCAAAGTGGTAAAATGTGTCCCCCTCCTCCCCCCCCCCTGTATGATAAAACTAAAAAAAAACATATGATGTACATTACCATGTAAACTTTTAGCGAAAATTGGTTTGAACGAGATCTAGTAAGTAGTTTTTTTTTAAATACGTCATAAAGCGTAAACCGCAATTTACCTTTCATTCAATCAACTCAAACTTAAAAAAAATTACTTGCTACTATGGAACCCTTCATGGGCGAGTCCGACTCGCACTTGGCCGGTTTTTATTCATTAGTACTTCCTATATGGATTTTGAATGATTGCGTCTCGGATGCAACCGGAAGCGCAGCCTCTCACTGACTTCACATTGTACGTTGTCTCATGTTAAGTGTTTTTATGTGTATCGGTGTGACCTAAGCGAAGAAATTATGTGTATTATTTGTATTTAGCCATTCCCGCAGTCGGTAAAACAATGAACAATAAAATAAAAAATTTTATTCATGTCGTTAACAAACTGACAGTTATATGACAGTTATAATTTTTTTTAGCTATTTTTTTTCCACGAAGCGAACATGTCACCCTTATAGGGGCCATCCTTAAATAAATCAACTATTAGAATATTAAAACAATTATTTCCGAATAACGAAAAAAATATATATAAGAACGATTACCACCAACTATTTTATTTTTGCAAAATTATCTCTGTACGCCAGAAAACACAACTTACATTATTAACTGTGTAGTATTTTAACGATAACCTAAAAAATGTCAAATCCTATGATAATCACGATATAATAACCCGTAGTGTCATTAATGCCAAATTATTACTTCCTAGATACAAAAATTTGCTCCTCCTTTAATTTAATTAATAAAATCTTTAATCCTTTAATTTACAACCTCCTTCTGCGAGCATGTAATGCTCGTGAAGGAGATGGCGGAGCGCGCCCGGGAGAGATTTAGAACTCTTCCGGCCCGCCGAGCCCGCAACTTGCTCGCCGCGCGTCGCAGGCGACTCAGGCGTCGGAGGTCGCTTAACGACCTCCGTCCTCCATGAGCGCAGGCCTGGGGGTTTTTTTTTTTTTTTTTTTTTTTTTTTTTACGTGCGGAAATCCCTTCGGATACCCCCCCCGCTGGCCAGCGGGGGTGGTTATGTCGTGTCTCGACTAAAACCGCACGGTGTCCTCCCCAAGTGTCCGTTGCCGGGCACCCCGGGTAAGCCCTCGAAAGGATAACCCCAGGGTTGCCGGCGGACTTTGGCCGCCACCGCAGCCTCGCCTGGTGGGGTCGGGTTTTATCCCGCTTCGGTGAGTTGGCAGGCGTGTGTAGGGCACACACGACACGCCTCCGCCACGGCCTGCTTCTGTAAGGACGGCGAGTCGGCCAACTGCCGTCCTCAGGCCCCGATCATGGAGGTCGGTAGTCCCGGGCGTAGATGAGTCTGCGGCGTCCTCGCCGCGGACTGCGAAACTCGGGGGGCAGGGTTCTCTCCCGCTCCCTCTCCGCCGTCTCTTTCGCGTGCATTACCTGCTCGCAGAAAGAGGCGGCGGCGTGCCACTTGCTCCCGTCGGAGACCACAGCCCTCACCATGGTCTCCAACGAGAGAACGTCCACGCCCAGGACCGCAACGAGATCCCGGCGTTGACTCGCCCACGCAGGGCACTCTACCAACGTGTGGAGCGCCGTGTCTTCGCCAGGATCCTCGCAGTGCTGGCACTGCGGCGTTGTCTCCCGGTGGATGCGCCACAGATACTTACCGAAACACCCGTGTCCGGTAACCATCTGGCACATCCGGTAGGAGAGGTCCCCATGGTCCCTCTCCAACCACTCCTTCATGATCGGTCTCACCGCCGCAATGGTGGATTCCCCCCACCTTGGGTGCTCAAGTCGCACCCTCCATGTCTCCATGAGTTCCTGGCGGAGCAGGGACCGCTGAGCCCCGATTTCTCGGGGCTCCGGCCTATGACCCCGCTCCAGCGCCTCCTCACGCCACTGGTACAGCAGTGCAAGGGCTCTCGCTTCCAGGTCCCATGGAGGGGTCCCGGCTAGGAGACATGCCGCCTCGACGGAGATCGTGCGATACCCCCTGATGACTCTGACGGCCATCGCCTTTAACGGGCTGTTTAGAACAGCCACGTTGCGGGCCGCCAGAGTTTCCGCCCATACGGGGGCCCCGTATAGGGCCATGCTTCGCACGATCCCCAGGTACAGTCTCCTAGTGGGGGCGTTGGGTCCCTTAACGTTGGGCATCAGCCGCGATAGCGCGGCCGCAGCCCCCCTCAGTTTCGGGACCAGACTTCGGAGATGAGGTCCGAAGTCCCATCGGCTATCGAGTACGAGCCCAAGGTACTTCATCGTGGGCTCGATGCCGATGCTTACGCCCCCTACGGTTATGCTGGTTCCCGCAGGTGGCCCCCTCCGAGGCCCGTGAAAACACATAGCCTCGGATTTGTGGAGTGCCACCTCGAGTCCCAGCCGCCGTATTCGACCCACGACTTGAGCAACCCCTGCCGTGGCCTTCAGTGTAGCGCTTCGGTACGTTGCTCCCCGCGCCATAACGAGGGTGTCGTCAGCATAGCACACTATGCTGACACCCTCGAGCAACGTACCGCGCAGCACCCAGTCGTATCCGATGTTCCACAGGAGTGGCCCTAGGACCGACCCCTGCGGAACACCGCACGACACTGCAGGCCTGGGGGTGGCGGGTGAGGCCACCTGTCACCCCAGCAGAAGCAGGCCGGGACGGTGGGGCGACTAGCGCCCCTCCCCCAAACCGCGGCAAGACGGGGACACCGTGGTTCCCAAAACCCGAGGGGGCCATCTCGAAACCGGAGATGGCCCAGGGTCAGTCGGGGTGCGAGTGATATGCTCTATGGGCAACCTTACACCCCGGCGTCTGTAGACCCGAGACGGCGTGCGGTTTTAGTCGGTTCAAGCCCGACATAACCACCCCCGCTGGCACGCGGGGGGTATCCGCACGAAAAACAAAAAAAAAAAAAAGATACAATTTTTACGGAAATAGAACACTAAAATACATTGTACCAGCCCCACCCGCCGGCCAGCCACCAAACCACCATAAAACCACACGCCGTCTGAACTGCTGGACTCGCTAATTCTTATTTTGTTGTTTGTTTTTGTCAGGAGAAGGTTGTTATGAAAGTAAAAGTTAGGAAAGTTGCGCAAAAAATTTTAAAATTTGAAAAACTTAACGACCATATTATCTTTTGTAATGTCCCGCATGGATTTCCGCACGAAAAAAAAAGGTATCCGAGACAGCGTGTGGTTTTAGTCGGTTCAAGTCCGACATAACCGCCCTCGCTGGCCGGCGGGGGGTTCCAATGGGATTTCCGCACGAAAAAAGAAAAGAAAAAGGTATTTTATATCAAGTTACCTCAATACAAAACGCTATGTCAAACGTGCACCTCGTTGTAACACCTCAACTTTGCACGTGACGCTGGTCGCGATTTAGACGACGAGCGGTTTTAGTCGGTTCAAGCCCGACATAACCGCCCCAGCTGGCCGGCGGATTTCCGCACGAAAAAAAAAGGTATTGCCCACACATCCGCTTAGAGAATACTACGAGAAGGACTGCACACCTACCACGTGCGTCACGGGTTCGTCGCGTCACGTGACGCTGGTCGCTGGAGGTGTTTTTTTTTTTTCATTTTTATATTATTTTTTAATTTTTTTTTTATTTTACCCGATATATTTTTTTTGTTTCAAATACATATTTTGTCGATACTAAGTCATCTCACCAAATTCAGAGACCTAATTTTGTGACACGTTATATATATAGTGTAAATTTTCGCCTATTATATACAATAATTTTATTTTACAGTTGCAAAAAAAATCTAAATTTGATTATTTTCATATTAAAGAAATTTCATCAGAACGGAATGTCAATTATTACATATACAAATTAACAAAATGAAAAATGTACTTATAACAAAAATACAATTTAAAGCTAATTTATAAATAAATGTAAAGAGAACTAAACCTAAAAGATAGAAAAATATTTACATACATGCGTCATAGAATTCCTCCGCATCATCACCGACTGGTAATGTTCCCAGAAGACTGGCAGCATTGCCACGTTGAATGGCAATGCTAATTCTTTGTGCAAGATGAAGTCCAGCCTTCTGGTCACGTGTAGCGCCGATCAGCCGCTTTGCCAAATTTTTGTAGACAAAACGGGCACTTGACCCCATGACCCCAACGTCTCAACCCCAAACGGCTCAAAAACATAATCTCCTACTAGGTTGGAGTATTTACGCCGTTTGAGGCTTTCGGCAGATGCAGCAGCAGCGCCGGGACAAGCCGCTGTGCTTGGAAGGTGTGAAGGCGCAAGGGTGTTGACGCACGTCGCGTCCCATACCAAAGGCCTACCCATCTTCCAAGGCAATAACGACATACCATCCGGTCTCTTGCCATCGTCGCGTACCAGCCCATTAGGTTCACGAACGGCTGGCACGCCAGCGGTGACAAGAGCACGGCGAATTATGTCGTTGATGCTAGCGTGTCGCGAAAACGGCCTGCGCTTCTGCTGCATGAAAGGTCATGGTGCTCAAGGCTGTCGACAGCTTCACCACAATGACAATGATGCGGCGAAACACACGGCGCTCTCAGATGGACGCAAGTGGCAAGGCGGAAAGTAGTATCGTCCAACATGGTACCTATGTTGGGCGATGGAAGTGCCTGGATCCAGAGTCCTGACTCCTATTCCCGCACAGCCAACAAGATATTTTAAAAGTACCCCACAAAATAAAATATGCAACAGATTTTGTTATTATAAAACATTTCCCACAGTTGACATAATACGATTCGCATCCAGTGATAACTAACAGTAAAGATAACCTTTCGCTTATTGGCCGTTATCAGTTAATACTTCTGACACCAGAATTTAAAAACATACCTAAAATGTCTCGTTCCGTATCCGTGAGACACGTTCATTATGTAAATAAATATGTCTTATATTCACTACATTATGATTATTATGACAACGTAAATCGTAAACAACTTGAGTTGATATCACCGTCATCTTAAAATGCATCAAAATCTTACCTTTCCACGACCCTCATTCGGCATAGTCGGAAATTAATATCAAATAAATAAATTAATGCCGAATAAACATCCCAATATCACGTGTTATCACAACACTATTATCACTTAACACACACCATTGAAAATTACGTCATTTTCACTTCACTGGTAAACAGCAGGTACTATTAGTTCACGTCGACAAACCGCAAGAGAGTCGAGTTCGATTCGAGCGACCGGCCGCGTCAACAACCGAGCATTAAGTGTCATCGTTCTGTGCGCACGCGCTCCCGAACGCTTCCTTCACACGCAAAAACGCGGGAATAACAGTATAAAATAATGACTAATGAAAATGTAGATTGTTCCGTATCCGTGTTCCGCAGTTTCCTGATACTACTGAGATGAAATGAGAGAGTGATGAATAAGTCCAATGAAATGGCGCCAAATCATTATTGACGCGACTAGAAAGTTGATAGACAACTTGTGAAGTCATAGATTGGCGTGAAATTTTGGCGAATTCATACGTGTGTTGTAAGTGTCGTAACATTAAATAATGGTTTGTAGTATACTCAGTTTTGCTGAACGTCCTTGTGAAGTAGACTTTGATCATATTATAATTACCAGCTGTTTCTCGACAAAGCTTTTATCGTAACCAATTATACAATGTTAAAAAAAACTTCTTATAAACTGTTTATAATATTCATAAACATTCTTTTGCATCTAAATTTCTAATTTAAGACATTTTGCAATATGTTAATCCGATGTTAGGTTTACCTTGAACAGGCGTAACACTGGTTTATAAATTTTCATTACGAACTCGTCTTTTAAAATATGTCAGTGTCACGTCACTTAAACAAAATTCCTAAACTGCCTACAGTTTTAACAGACTACTGTGACCTAACATAACTGTAGGTTATGTCCGTAGTATGATTTTCTGTTTGCATGCCTATGCATGTATACGTATGTTCCACTGTAGCTCCTAAGATACTGAACTGATTGTAATGAATGAGGTGTCAATCGATTTAGCGTCATGCTCTGGGTGTAATAGGCCTTTTTATATGAATAACATCAACATAACGGATGTTAGATTTAAAAATGTGTTACATCAAATGAAAGGGAAGAAAATCCCGAGTTCAAAAATATAAAAATAATTAATTTACTAATTTAAAAAAATATTAATATCTTGGAATCAAATCTACAAAGAGATAAAAATAAAATTTTATAGTATATTTCAGCAATTTAAAATACTACTAGCGCCATCTATCGGTGGAGAGGCGGGACTATACCTATTTTACTATTCTTAAAAAATTACTCTTTCTAGTCTATATTTTTAACCTCTTCGTAGTCTGGTCACAGTTTTTTAAACATTATCTGGTGTCAACAGTTTTTCGCGCCCACATTAAACGGCGTGCGTTTAATGTGGGCGCTTTATCGCAACTGGGTACTATTCGCGAGCTGAACGTTTGCTGTCGGATCGAGAGACTATTGCCCCTTAAATGGAAGTTAATTTAAAAACGTATTTAGTTTAAAAAGATTTCACACTTACACTGAAAAATACTTTATTGTTGAATAATTTAATGTACAATACATTATTTGACACACAGGTTAAACAAAAGCGGTTTAAAAATAAACTGTTATTCATTGTTTCAACCGATTACACAAAGAATTCCAACCGTTTCAAATGAATGATAAGTTATTTTCTTGCACACATTACTTAACTCAAAACATTCTAAATTGTAATTACTGGCATGGACAGTATGTGGTGGTAATATCATTACACGGTCCTAAAAGGTCAGCGGTTATAGCCAATTTACAATTTGAGGACAATTTTTAGGGTTCCGTTGCCAAATGGCAACTGGTTACTAGTGGTAGAAATTTGATGACACAAATTTGTCACAAAATTCGGCCGGGTAGGTACCACCGTGCACGATTGCGAAAAACCCTCCATAGTAAT
This sequence comes from Cybosia mesomella, assembly GCA_946251805.1. Lineage (NCBI taxonomy): Eukaryota > Metazoa > Arthropoda > Insecta > Lepidoptera > Erebidae > Cybosia > Cybosia mesomella. The sequence goes on from OX276401.1 coordinate 27,411,959, forward strand.
CCAATTTCGGTTTGATTTCGTTCAGGGGTCAGCAGGTGCATAGCCGGACAGGGAGATTGTTGTCGCAGCACTAGTGGGACCGGTGGGTGTCACGCGGTGCTGCGACGACAATCCTCTTCTGATGAGGCCGTCAAGCTGAGTGCCACCATTGTTAACATGGTACGTGTATGTAATGGTGACCCTCTTTCCTGAGACTTTACCTTCAGCTTACCATCAGGCGAGGTGAAGTCAAATTGACGTGTCCTAAATATAAAAAAAAAAACCCTTATAGATTCGTCATGTCTGTCTGTCTGTCCGTCCGTATGTCACAACCACTTTTTTCCGAAACTATAAGAACTATGCCGTTAAAACTTGATAAGTAGATGTATTCTGTGAACCGCCTTAAGATTTTGACACAAAAATAGAAAAAAAAACAAAATAATTTGGGGGCTCCCCATACTTAGAACTGAAACTCAAAAATTTTTTTTTCATCAAACCCTTACGTGTCTATGGATAGGTCTTCAAAAATGATATTGAGGTTTCTAATATCATTTTTCTCTAAACTGAATAGTTTGCGCGAGAGACACTTCCGAAGTGGTAAAATGTGTCCCCCCCCCCCTGTAACTTCTAAACTAAGAGAATGATCAAACTAAAAAATATATATGATGTACATTACATTTCTAAACTTCCACTGAAAATTGGTTTGAATGAGATCTAGTAAGTAGTTTTTCTTAATACGTCATAAATCGTAAACCGCAATTTACCTTTCATTCAATGAACTCAAATATAAAATTTAAAAAAAAGCATTAAGTATAAGGTTACTTGCTGCTACGGAACCCTTCATAGGCGAGTACGACTCGCACTTGGCCGTTTTTTTTTGGTTAATGTTCAGTTGTTAAATTGAGATTCCAATCTCAGGTTTTCATATTATTTACTTAATAGGTTAATTGCTATATTACAGCTGCACTGACAGGAGGGTAAAGTAAGTTGCATGTAGGCTACCCTGAGGTGTGAATTATACAGAAATGGTAAGAGACATACGGTGGGAAACACAATTAAAACAAAATAGTACGTATTGACGCGATTTTTCTCCGAGATTTTCACTGCCAAAATTGTATTATCTTACGGTCAATCTAACTACTCAAATATATAATTAGTTCAGACGTGGATGAAAGCATAGAATTTAGATCGATTAGACGATGATTTAAATTGTAATCAATATTAGTAGTAGCTTAGAATACGATTATATGAATCGTAATAAGGTATTATAATAATGTGATTATATGCTATCGCACTATGATATGAGGAGATAATCATCATCTACATGTTAGAAATAATTCCAGGTTAACTTGAGGTAATAATATTCTAAGATACACTACGAGTGACAAGCAAATTTTAATTTCCATCTATCAATTAGATAATAATGTTCACATATCACAATCCACAACAATTGATAAACGGTTAGGTTTTCAGCTTTAACATGATTTTTTATCAATATGTAGGTATAAAAAATAAATACATAATGCTAATATACAATGGCATCTCTTTAAAACAACTGGCAACACGTTTCAAACCGCTGGCCACTGATTTGTAAAATTCCTGAAAATGAAGTTCATTTTCATTCGTAAAATTCATGAAAACAACCAGTTCATTTTCATTAATTTAATTAATGAAAATGAACTTCACTTTCATCATAAATAAATCATAAACTCAGATTCCAACTTAATCAGTTGTTTAGGTGCATAGGGCCCCACCAAGATCGTGACAGACGCGATTCCGGTCCAGGCTTTCCTCTCGGTGTTCGAAAGTAAAATGGCAGTCCCTCTCGTAAGAGCCAAAAACCAAATTATGGGAAGAAGAAGAGAGAGGATCCCAGGCTACAGAAGTTTATTCGTTGGACACTTAAAGCGACCTTTAAAATCATCAGAAAATTAGCAACTTAATATGTCTGCTTATTTCACGATGCTTTTTGATAACGCAGCAATTGGCATGTGAAATCACTAACCGTGAAATTCAGGTGATTTCAAGCTAGTGAAAAAACATTACCTATCTAATGTGTTTAATGGGCGTAGACAACTTAATTTATTAGTTCGTATTTTTTTTAAATATTTTTTTCGTAATAAGATAAGGTAAATATATATATCTCTAAAATACCTTTTGTTTTCGCTCAGACATACCCTCGGATACCACCGCGCCGACCAGCGGGGGAGGGAATGTCGGGCTATTGTCAAACTCTAACATCATAACATGTTTAGAAAACAAAAACATATTGAACGGAAAATAGAATAAATCTGACGGCTAAGCGAGTCGTTTAAATTTCCTTTACAAATACGGTACAATTGAATAAAAACGTTATTGGTATTAGTTTAAAATTCCAATAATATGGAAAATACATTCAACATATGAGGAACAAACATATAAAGATCAGCACCTGGAACTGATATCAAATAATATCGAATTTCCTCATCTAAGAACGAAAAACGAAAGAAGATTCACTCAAATTAATTGTTTTCTAATTTCTATTAATTCAGTAGGACGACTAATATTACATTTCTATTGGCAATCATAATTATTATGGTATTATGAGCTTCTTACCTTCTCGCTGTCTGTTGGCAATGTTCCATAGCCGTACCAACTCCTGGCGGCTTTTAGCCGAGGCTCTTCGCGTGGAGACAAAAGGCCACTGCCCCATCGGGCAAGACCTTCCGCCACCGCTGCAACGCTCGGTGTGTTCGGACTGCCATTCGGGGAGCTTGGGGACACCACACTTTTCTCCGCAACAGGAGGTAACGTAGGACGCGCACATCCCGTCCGTCTCTCGTAAATTCTCTTCAAAGGTTCATCGATGTCAGTCTCCAGCAATCCCTTTTTATCACTCCCTCGTTTTATCTCGTTAATTCTTTTCACTTCATCTTTCTGCGTCCTCTTCGCCTCAACATCTTTTCTCTTTACGCTGTCATTTGAATCTTGACGACAAAGAAGTGCTTTCTTCAAACTCTCACTAGAATCGTGCTTTGAGATCTGACCTTTCTTCTCTGTCTCCTTGTTAGCTGTTTTCTTATCATCTTTAGATAGCAACGCACGTTTTAGACTATCAGTGGAGTCTTGTTTGTTGATAAGCTTGCGGGGGCATTCAGTGTTCAAGGAGTCTGTCGTTTTGGATATTAGGAGTTTGGAGTAGTCATAGGGACCGTGGTCACTTGACGGGGGATTGAGTTCTAGAGATCTTCTGTTTTTCCGTTTGTCGGCTGGCGCGATCTGTGCCTTCGCAGGCAGCAGTCGTCTCGGCAGCAAGCTGCGATGGTCAGCAAGTGGCGATTCCGGTCGCAACATTTTGAGCGGCGATACTAAACTGCCGCGTGTCTGCACTCGCCTGTAACAATAGAAAAACTGTTTTACAAATGGATTCCTTTATTAAACCTGTTCAAATGTTGTTATGGGTCCGGCTGTCAATATCTATAATGCAAGAATATCTATCACAATTTGAATGAAAGATCATTAGAGTATCAATCATCATTCAAACGCAATTGTTTTATGCTGGTACCGAGGCATTCCCATGTCATTTTTCGCTTGGAGGTTCCACTACGATCAACGGGGTCCAAGCCAACCTAACCTGCATGCCGGTACACCTATTGATTAATGGACGAGACTAGGCGTAGGCTTTCCTCTTGAGGACAAGGAAGATTAAGAGGACAAAGGAGAAAGCGAACCCCAGGCTCCGAGGTAAAACCCTTGGACGAAACCAGGAATAACGCTAACACAATGATCAAGATTTTTCCCTTGCAACAGTCCTGTATCAAATTATGACAGTTGGGAGATCGAACACCACGTTACACACTAGTGATAATGAGAGCCAAGTGAAATATTGTAAACACTCCAAGAAGATAACATTATCTTTTACTCATATCTGGTAAATCGTACACAAAACGTTATAAAACAATTTAGGTATACCTTGAATTCTTTGAAGGCCTGGGTTAGGAGTTACAACTACACTAAATAGTATATTAAAATAGTTACTTTTACAATATACCTATTAAAAACTTAAATAGTACTAATTCTAAACGGAGATACAGAAATGTTAAGTTGCCAGAATTTTTGTACTGGCTCAACCATTCCAGTACTGATAAATAAATAAACCATTCTAAATTAAAACTAAACAAATTATTTTACGAAACTGATAAAATTCATTGTTTTTTTGTTATTTCTAAACTTGGCAAATTGTTTCTATAGCTACTTAATAATCATATAACTCTGTAATCTACTTTAGATTCAACAATAACACGTCAAATTAATGGTTAATGTATTAAGAGATCGTATATCGTATATGCTATGGCGCTCATTAGGGGAGACCTATGTCCAGCAGTGGACTAGCATAGGTTGATGTTGATGATGATGATGATATTACGAGAAACTACGCAAGTCTACTTATACCTAAGTCAAATTATAAAATAAATATTATTTGTAATGTAAGCAAATTCAGAACTTGCAAGGAATCCTGCAAGATTTGTGTTAATAGCGTCAGGCCACTGTAAAGGGTTTCACACTGCTAGTTTCTCTGGTTTATTAGGGATACGCCATATAACGGAAATGGCCACTGAGTCCGGAAAGGACTCATTCCTGAAAGGCCTTATTCTTAAAAGGACACTTTCCGAAAATGACTTATTCCGAATTGGACACATGTCGAAAATTACCTATTATTCCGAATTGGACACATTCCAGAAATGGCTTAAATTTCGAAAACTGGGTAAGGGAGGAAAATAAAACAATTTTATACACAAAAGTGAGTAAATCATCTCAAAATATATTTATTGACACCTTAATAATATGAATAGGTCATTTTCGGAATGTGTCCAATTCGGAATAAGTCATTTTCGGTGTCCTTTTAAGAAAAGTCCGTTCAGGAATGAGTCCTTTCGGAATGTGGCATTGCCGTACTAAACCGTTTATCTCTTATCGTCACAATGACACCGTATTTTTTTATTTATGTAATTGAAATATCATTCTGAGACAATCAAAACGAGAAGTGTGCATCTCAATGAGGTCACGTGTTACTTACTGCTATTTCGATAAATGCAGAATGCAAGCGTAAATTTACTGAGATAGCCTGACATTTTTTTATTGTTGGGTACATTTTAAATAATTTGACTCAGATATTGGCAAGTTGCAGTACATATAAATAAAAGAACAAATCAGTGTAATACCATTCGGTTGTTGTATACGATCTTTTGAAACAATGAATTTGAGCTGGTCTATTTAGTGCATCTGGATATATTCATGTCTCCTTGTTTAAAAGCTGAAAACAATACTATCTTTAGAGGTCATTCACAACAATGATGATCACTCACATAAATACTGATTCATTATATTAATAACTTTTTATACAAAAAAAAACTCAACAAGTTACAATGATTTTTTTTTCGTATATTCAACACAAAAAGGGCACTTATGCTGTGTTTTTTGAGGTTTTTTTTTACTTTTACGAGAGCGACGGCCGTCTGACCTCCTAACCTCGAGAGGGAAGCCTACGCCTGAGTCTCATCCGTTGTTCAAAGGAAGCCTCTCGTACCGACAGACGCAGGTGATCTCCGTGAAGGGGTGCTTCGGGGACCACCTGCATCGGATCAGGAAGGAGCCAACGCCTGAGTGTCATCACTGTGACGCTAGCGAGGACTCAGGGCTGCACATGCTGGCGAACTGCCCGACGTGGGAGGCGCCGAGGCGTGACCTCGTGGCAGCCATCGGAGTGGGAGTCCTCTCGCTCGGCAGCATGATTGCGGCAATGGTGCGGAGCGCGAGCGCGTGGGCCGCCGCCACCTCCTTCTGCGAGCATGTGATGCTCGCGAAGGAGATGGCGGAGCGCGCCCGGGAGAGGTTCAGAATTCTCCCGGCCCGCCGAGCCCGCAACATGCTCGCCGCGCGTCGCAGGCGACTCAGGCGCCGGAGGTCGCTCAACGACCTCCGTCCTCCATGAGCGCAGGCCTGGGGGTGGCAGGTGAGGCCGCCTGTCACCCCAGCAGAAGCAGGCCGGGACGGTGGGGCGACTAGCGCCTCTCCCCCAAACCGGGGCAAGACGGGGACACCGTGGTTCCCAAACCCAAGGGGGCCATCTCGAAACCGGAGATGGCCCAGGGTCAGTCGGGGTGCGAGGGATATACTCTATGGGCAACCTTACACCCCGGCGTCTGCAGACCCGAGACGGCATGCGGTTTTAGTCGGTTCAAGCCCGACATAACCGCCCCCGCTGGCCGGCGGGGGGGGGGGGGTATCCGAAGGGATTTCCGCACGAAAAAGAAAAAAAAAAGGTACAAGTACTAGAAGATGAGGTTTACTTGGGCCCAGAAGGTGTTGGTAAGGCACTGTTCAACCTGCCTTTAAATCACGTACAGTGCTCAAATAGTACGGCAAATAATAAGTTTGCTCACTTATTCATCAAATAAATATTCTACATTTGCGTACTAACCACATTCGAGTATTCAAGTTGTAAGAAAAAATCTGTGAATAACTATTTCCCATGCCCTAGATTTGGAGATAAAGCAAAAACACCAATTCCCAGTAACAGGTATAATAAAAAAGTACTGTTAAAAAAGCATAGTTAAGAATGATTATGCAAATTACTATTGTTAGAGACGAGAATGACGCTAGCTAGACGTAAAATTAACAAAAAATATGGCCATTATCACACATCTGTGTGATAATAATAAATTAATAAGTTAATATTATTCGTTGTAATAAATTAAGTTTTTTAATGCGGTAAAGATCTTTTTCTCATGTACATTTAGGTCGTGAACTAGTTCAGCGTGATGACGCTGATTACTACTGACCTCAATAACCCAAATAATTAAGGTAAATGACAACTGCAATGCACTAAAGTCAAAGTGATAATTGCAGTAAAACTACGTTTACTTTTACAAATATAAACTAATTCAATGAAATTTTATTTCTATTGGAAAAGTAAGCATACTAATTACTTCAAAATTTAATTGAATTAATGTGGCGGAGTAATCAACAAAACAATGTTTAAAAATGATTGTAAAGTCATTCATTGTTTCCGTAGTTCGCAAGAATTACGGTAGATGGTAGAGACGTATATAATATATAGGAGAATTTCTAATATCTGGGACGTGTCCAGGTAGCTCAGTTGGTCAGAGCATTCCCCCTGTAAGGAACTGGTCGCGGGTTCAAGTCCCGTCCTATATGTTCTCTTTTTCCGATCTAAATCTATAGGGAAAATATAAACTACTTTAAAAGGTTAGTTTAGATAGGAAAATAATTTCATATGCAATAGAATAATCCTTAACTATTAGTCTAAGATTGCGAGAGTCCTTACAAACAACATTATGATATGCAAAACTTCAGTATACACATAGAGATAGATCTATCAATTATTATCAGTAACGTGTACTATATTTAAAAATCTATAAAAACTATACGAAGTAAGTAGAATACCTACCGACTAAAACCGCACGCCGTCTCGGGTCTACAGACGCCGGGGTGTAGGGTTGCCCATAGAGCATATCCCTCGCACCCCGACTGACCCTGGGCCATCTCCGAATACCCCAAGCAACTAACTATACAACAATATACGCGTAAAACGTCTTAGAGACATAAATTTATTATAACTCTATATAATTATGTGATTGCAATAAAAAGCGATGACAAAGAACTCCATGGAGTGGTCGGTACTGTAATAACGGTAAGTATATACCAGAACAATAAAGTACGAGCGTGTACAAAGTAATGACTGTGTACACATAATTGAGGTGAATGATTACAAACCTACGTTATAGTGTATTTTGATAGCGAAATAAAACGTAATTGTAGCGTATGAAAAGGGTTGCTTTTTTACTCAAAATCTACACAAATAAATAAAATTTAATTTTCTGTTTGTAATATTAAAATAACAGCTTTTAATAAATGCATATAAAATTATGTTACTACACTTATATACAAAAAAAAACACTTTTTTTGTCTCCGTCTGTTTGAATTAGCTAATCTCTGAAACAGCTGGGCCGATTTTTTATTACTAAGGCGTAACTTAGGCTACTATTGGATCTGGTAGGTAGCGCTGACATGTGTGTCTAGGAGATTTTCCTAAATTTTCTGTGCGAAGCCGGGACGGGCCGCTAGTCTTTACTAAAGCTACTATACCTTATACAAAACAATTTATGCAAATAAATAAAATTAAAGTGTCTGTTGGTAACGTTACAATAACGCAAGATACTTACAGTAGAAAATAAACATATCTTAAACCTATGTCTATCTATGTCTTTCTGTCTGTGTGAACTGGAACGGCTGGGCCGACTTTGATAGAACTTTCACTGGGCAATATTAGCTCTCTGCTTGTATTACAAGGGGTAACAAAGGCTACTTTAATAATATTAGGGTACCGCGCCAGATCTAAGACCACGCGGGCGAAGTCGCTGGCACAGCTACACGCTTTCGTGCATTTGGTTCAATAACATTGCAATTGTTTTTAAAAATCACGAATAAGTTGTTATTCAAGGACCTTTCTAAAACAATGTAATACATTCATCCTCATGTAACATATCAAATTATTGGAATGATTAAGTTAACACATGTGCTCATTAAGACTAACACGCTTTCTTAATTTATTTGACCTATAAAGACAATGTCCTTCTAACGTCGTCGTCGCGTCGTCGGCAGTTTGAAGTTACGTTTGCTTCAGTATCATGAGACAAAATTGAACAAGGGACCCTTATACTAGCAGCATGATGGCCGTTTCGACACGTTAAAATAATGATGTGAAATGTCAATTTAAAATACAAAAAAAATCAAATCAATTGCCAGTCACATCTATAGTTTTTGGATATTTAATTCATTTTTTAAATTTCGAATTGCGAAAAACATAAATGCCAAGTTGTGTCGTAAATTAGTACACTGCACCTCACTATTGACAATAAAGAACAGAAATTTACTCTTTCAAACTTAGTATTCATTTTTACGAAACTTCATGAGCGGGCAAGCGTCAAATCGACCATCATAGCGTGCCGCTAGTTTAATTTGTCACAACTACTGATTTCGTTTAAGACTTAAACTAAGAGCTAATTTCACCACTAATAGAACGACAGGATTTTTTTTCCTTCACCCACACGTCGCAATTAGATCCAGAGGGAGAGATGAAACGTGATACTCTTGTAGCTTTTTTGGTTAATATAATTATATTACTCGGAAACAGAATATTAAAAACATAACATAGCTTCATGCCTGTATTTCCGAAGGGGTAGGCAGAGGTGTATTACACACCCACGCTTCGCCAGTTATGTTAAGGTCCCAATGTAATAGGGGGCGAACCTATTGCCATCTACCGGGCACACACATTATTAAGCGAGCGATATTTAACATTTATTAATGCACACATAACTACGAAAAGTCAGAGGTGTGTGCCCGGGGCGACCGGGGATCGAACTCGAGACCTCGTCTCAGCAGTCCGTTACGTACCTACGCCACTGGGCTATCGCCGCTTCAGAATATTAAATTATTGAAATTAGTGTGTAGTCAGTATCTCCTTACAGAATTATATGTGAGATAAAACTAGCGTTTTATCCGCACTAATCAATGTGAACGATCCCAGGTTATGACTTTAAATTGGATGACGACTCACCAGTCACCAGCCACACGAGAATGATTCATAAGCACGGTACTATCTATACTATTATAATACTGTAAATTATTTGTGTCTGTACATTGATGATATTAAACAAGTTGAATTCCTGAGACGAGCTCAGCCGAATACAAGGGATTTTCGATTTTGCGATAAATTTAATTTTGCGATTTTTTGCGTTTTTTTTATCTTGCAATGGTTCACCCCAGCAAGAATCTCTTACCGAAAACAGCAACTCGATAGCTCATCTCCTTCATACCCAAAACCGTGACAGAAAATTGGCAACGACGACGTCGACGACAACTCGATAGCAATAGGGCTTTTCTAAAGAAAATCCCTAAAAAACTTGGGTTATGTTAAATAAACGAATCTTTTTTTTTTAATTCTGGTCTGGTTTATCTTTTTGTTCACGATGACCGCGATAACCATGACCGCTTAACAGCAATCCAATTGCAGACCTAAACTGAATAGTTTCGTACTCATACCATTTTTTTTTTTTTTTACGTGCGGAAATTCCTTCGGATACCCCCCCGCCGGCCAGCGGGGGTGGTTATGTCGTGTCTCGACTAAAACCGCACGGTGTCCTCCCCAAGTGTCCGTTGCCGTACTCATACCATGACGTGGTATTAAGTCTTTCCAAATGTCAACAAACAAACCAAACGCGAACACGTTTCAGTTTAAGCATATCATAGTACGGATCACAGAAATTCTGTTTACAAACTTGTATTGAATTGCTCCGAAACTGAACTGTTTATAAGTCATCCATCATGGACGAATTATGATGTTTTTCTATTAGAAAGGTCTTGGTCAGATTAAAAATGTGCTGTATGTTTGATTGCAATTGATTAAGTAGAACCGGAGATATTTTGTAGGTGGTAGAGTCAAGCAACAGTCATTTTGGCCGTTGCATGAATGGGCCGACTCGACCGGGGAAGCACCACCCTCTCACAGTATATCGACGCCAAGTAACAGTATTTGAACTGTTGCGTTCCGTTTGGTGATTTAGAGTGCCGGAGCCCAAACTCCTTTCCCATTCCCTCCCAAACTCCTTTCCCATCCCCTCCCAAATTCCTTTCCCATTACCTTTTCTTTACAGGGTCGGCAGCGCGAGTGAAACGCCACTGGTGTTGCACACGTCCATAGGCCGCGGTAACCGCTTCCCATCAGGTGGGCCGTGTGCTTGTCTGCCACCTTAGTGGTATAAAAAAAAAAAGACCAAAATACGATAACGATACTAGTAGTATAATACTTAATTGTAAATAACTGGTTTTTGACCACAGTTTCGCTCGCAGTAATTAACTAAATGCGTCAGATTTAATATTTAAAACAATTACGAACGCCACTATTATAAATAACTACGGTTCGGTACGGAAAACATAGTTGGCGAATGTGTATGTTAAATGTTAATACATCTCCTCTTAAGGAAAATACTTATAGTTACATGACGACCTCTGTGGCGTAGCGGTAGAGCATTCGTCTGCTAAGTCAGAGGTCGCGGGTTCGATTCCCGCTCATTGCAAATATGTATATTTGCATTGGTCTGGGTGTTTCTATGTATCATATTGTACGTGCGCGGGGTACAAATTAAATGCCGTTTACACAACAAAGAGGTTTATTCGCTCACCACAAACTAGACAACTAAATAACTAGCACACACAGTACTCTTCAATAGTTCAAGTCGCTCAGCAGTTCACAGTAGTCCACAATCGTTGCTTAAGTCGCAGGTATAACTCTCTTGGTTCACTTCGGTAAGATGTGTTCACTTTCGCTTTCGAAAATTAACTGACTCGTGTCGATAGCCGGGCGTCCTTTTATATCGGGGTAGAATATTCCGGAATCATCTAGAGATAAGGCACTAGAGCGTTCGAGAACAGTAGGTATTTACTGGGGCGTTCGAGAAAACAAGTACCTACACAGTCGTGCCGACGATAGAGGTGAATGCCCTTGTTATCGCGATTTGTAGGTAAAGTAGGTATAGGCATTAAAAAGGGCTTGTGATTTCTTATTGACTTTTCTGGATTTTTCGCACTGACACATGACTTGACTCAACTGGTACAACAGACCACCCGGATACCAGACATATCAAGTCATGAGCCCTCTCTGCTTGACCTTCTACTGACGACCCACCCAGCCCAGTACAGAGTGTCGGTACGAGCTCCACTGGGTTCCTCCGACCACTGTCTGGTCTGCGCCAACGTGCCAGTTACTGCACCTCCACAACCTATGGTGATAAAGCGACGGCTATGGCATCACTCGTCAGCGGATTGGGACGGCATGCGAGACTATTTCGCATCCGCCCCGTGGTCTAAGCGCTGCTTTGATGGAAAGGACCCATCGGATTGTGCTTCTGCCGTCGCTGGTGAAATCAGCTTGGGTATGGAATATTATATTCCACACACTGAGGTCACCAGCGCCCGCAGAACTCGGCCTTGGTTTGGGCGCGAGTGCGCTGATGCTGTTCAACGGAAACGGTCGGCGTACCGCGCGTGGACTAGGGCACGAGTCGAGTGCGATCCGAATGCAGGGCACCTCAAGGCGGCGTATAACAGGGCCACTAAGGACTGCAAGAGAGCATACGTCAGAGCGGATGCCCAGCGCATAGCACGGCTTGGTCAGCAACTCATGTCACATCCCGCGGGTAGCCGTGGGTACTGGCGACTGGCCAAAGCCGTGCAATCCAACTTCTGCCAGCCTTCGCTGCCCCCGTTGCGTTACCCTGACGGTTCACTGGCTCACGAGCCGCAAGAGCAAGCAGATATGCTGGTTAACCTCTTTGCGGCTAACTCCCGAATCGACGACTTTGGCTTGCAGCCGCCAACACCTGTCACTTGTGACCACTCAATGCCTGATATTCGTATCAGGCAATGCGACGTCCGCGCTGCACTACAGTCACTCGACGTCCGGAAAGCCAGTGGCCCTGATGGTATACCAGCGGTAGTTCTTAAAAAATGCGCAGCGGAGTTAGCTCCAACGCTGACGCGACTGTATCGCCTGTCTTATTCCTCGGGATTGGTCCCGGGGTCTTGGAAAGAGGCAAACGTACAACCGATCCCCAAAAAAGGAGATCGGTCCGATCCGGGCAACTATCGACCCATAGCTGTCACCTCAGTTCTCAGCAAGGTGTTTGAACACATTATTAACGCACAGCTCATGCGTTACCTAGAAGATCACTCCATAATTAACGACCGGCAATATGGTTTTAGGCCAAAACGGTCAACGGGTGATCTTCTGGCGTACGTCACACATCTCTGGGGTGAGGCTATGGACAAGCATGGCGAGTCACTGGCTATCAGCCTTGACATCGCCAAAGCTTTCGATAGGGTCTGGCACAGTTCGCTTCTTGCCAAGCTCCCGACCTACGGTCTGCCATCTCGACTGTGCAGCTGGGTTGCCAGTTTTCTGCATGAGCGCAGCATCCGAGTCCTTTGTGACGGCCGGGCTTCTGAGTTCATGCAGGTTAATGCTGGTGTGCCTCAGGGGTCCGTCTTATCGCCCACTCTCTTTCTTCTGCATATCAATGATATGCTGTCCGTGGGCAGCATACATTGCTATGCAGATGACAGTACTTTGCATGGGCGTTATCTCGGACATTCAGCGGCCAAGCAGACTGACATCGAGGAGAGAAGACGGCAACTTGTCATTGAGCTCGATCAGGACCTTGACCACATTTCCCAATGGGGATCTGAGAACCTGGTCGAGTTCAATGCCAAGAAAACACAGGCATGCGCGTTTACAGCAAAGGTATCTCCTTTCCTTCCCCTCCCAACTCTTCGGAACACACCACTACCACTGCAGGACAGTATCAACATGCTCGGTATGGATGTTCGCTGCAAACTTAATAATAAAAATTACATTGAGAGCGTTATTAAAACAGCTTCTCGTAAACTCGGAGTGCTGAACAGGGTGAGGCGGTTTTTCACGCCGGGGCAGCGGTGTCTTTTATATAAGACTCAAATCCGTCCCTGCGTGGAATACTGTTCTCACCTGTGGGATGGCTCCGCTCAGTACTTACTAGACGCTCTCGATAGATTGCAGCGACGGGCAGTCCGGATCATTGATAGTCCTGAGATCACCAGCTCTCTAGAATCTCTGCAGCTGCGTAGAGATATAGCCTCCTTGGCAGTATTCTATCGTATTTACCATGGTGAATGTTCCGATGAGTTATTCCAATTGATTCCTCCTTCTCCCTTCTTGTCCCGAACAACACGTGCAGGACTTAGGTGTCATCCTCATACAGTGCAATCGATACCATCGCGAACCAAGCGGTTTGGTGACTCCTTTTTTTGTCGGACCATAAAGCACTGGAACGCTTTACCCACTCACGTGTTCCCTTCTACCTACAATCCTGGGCTCTTTAAGCGGGGCGTGAAAAAACATCTGTTGAGGCCGTCTAGGTAGGGGCCACCATTCTAGGGGCAATCTCTAGAAATGGTGGCCACTACTTTTTGGACTTTACCTCAGCTTACCATCAGGCGGGGTACAGTCAATTGGACGGACTAAATATAAAAAAAAAAAAAAAAAAAAAAAAAAAAAAACTTCGACATTAACAATGCGTTTTAATTTCTAGAAGATTCGATCAGTAGTTTCCGAGATATCGACGATCGTTGTAACAATATGTATATATTTACAAAAAAAAACCGCCTTCTAGAACCCATATGACAAACTCTGCTTAGTTTGGATCTAGATGGCGCTGTGTAATACGTCCTAGAATATTATTTATTTATTATTAGTTGCAGAGTATACATCTTTAAAATCTTTAAGTGTCATTATAACCTCTGGAGTTAAATGGTACGTAGATCCATGTGTTTCCCAGCACGAACTAGATCAGCTCGACCGCAGAAGACCTACCTTCTTACTTATTTTTAGGGTTCCGTGCCTTTTTATTTCGTGCGGAAATTTTCTCGAGCCCGCCGCCGGCCAGCTGGGGTGTTTTTTTTTCTTTATTTAAGGAGTTTTAGTCCCTCGAGACTACGCCACTCCGTAAGGTCGACAACATTTTATTCAGACTTTTTTGAGGAATGCGTGGACGTATTAAGTTGAAATGAATATAAATAATAAGGTCTGCCACCTCTTGCAGCTGCGCAAACTCAAACTTCTAAGTCGAATCGAGTCATCAGTTCAATTCATCAGAATCAGTTGAGTGCGGAACCCTTGGTGCGCAAGTCCGACTCGTACTTGACCAGTTTTTTTATGCATGGTCAGTTAATTACATTAATATAATATCAACTTTAAGTAGCAGTATAGTCCACGACAAAAATCTAGACCATTTGACCTTGACGCGCAACCCATCAGGCGAGCCCTTGTGTTCGGTAAAGATTATACACTATATTTGTAGTTCGCATGATTAGTGAGACTGCAGAAGACCTTGTGAAGATTCTTTTCCTTATCCTCCACTCCACTTTTATCTTTTCTTTCTGCTCTACAGCTTACAACGCTCGAGAAAAGTATCTGGTGTTGCAAGCGCTCATATGCCAAGCGTTCAACATTCCTAGTACGTAGTTGTAAAAAAAATATCATATAATGGCAACACAGACCCAAACCCACACCGTGTGAACACACTACTAAAGAATTCTGTAGTCAGATATTTTTCTACCTTAACAATATTTTCTTCTAATTAAATGGTATTCAATAGAACCGCAATGAAATTTCGCAAACAGACAATAGACAATTACTACGGCGGCGTACAGATTGTGACAACAATACAATTAATAACTAAAATACCATGAGAAATATGTAAACAAAAAGTTGGTTCACAGTTCATCACATACATACCTGCCTATTTTGCTGCAGTGCTAGTGTATAGGTAAATATAATCAAGCTAAGGGAATGGTGTAGAGGGCCCAAGCCAACCTCACCGGCAAGTCGGTGCGCCTGATAAACAACGGACGAGGCTCTGGCGCAGGCGCACCTCTCAGGGTTGGGAGGTCAGGCGGCTGTCACTCCCGGAAAGCCGACATACCAATCAGAAACAATAAGCGAACCTCGGACTCCGAAGCGCAAACTTTGGACGCAACTGGACAATCGCTATGAGGCAAAAAACAAACGCAAACGAAACGAAATATCCTACTTCCTACTAATATTATAATCGTACTAATAGTATATATAATCATACTAATATTATAACCTTAGTATTAGTATATATAATTCTACTAATATTATAATCCTACTAATATTATAATCCTACTAATATAATAATCCTACTAATATTATAATCCTACTAATATTATAATCCTACTAATATTATAATCCTACTAATAGTATAATCCTACTAATATTATAATCCTACTAATAATATAATCCTACCAATATTATAAATGTGAAAGTTTGTGAGGATATTTGAATGTGTAGATGTTTGTTACTCAATCACGCTGTAACGGCTGAACGGATCTGGCTGAAATTTGATACAGGGATGGATTATAGTCTGGAATAACACATAGGCTTTTAATGCCGGGAATAGGTTCCAATGGGTAGTGGGAACGGGATCAGAATTCCACGCGGGCGAAGCTGCGCGCAACAGCTAGTTGTGATTCGAGGCGCATGTGATTCGCCACTTATTCAATTTCATCATCAACCTATTCTAGTCCACTGCTGAACATAGGTCTCCCCTAATGAGCGCCGTAGCAATGACTCGTTAGATTTCATGAATTCCGATGAAAATAATAATAATAATATTTAGCTCATGAAGTTGTCGACATGTGGAATGTGGATTGGGCCATCATTGTTCAGATAGTTGTATCAGTCCACGGACTGATTGCTAAGAGCCTCGACCAACACCTAAAGAGGCTCACGTTTGGCAGCTTGGTTAAGGGCCTGATGCAGAACGCAGTCCTCCTTGACACGGCACGCATTGTGAGGAGGTTTCTGTCTCTGGAGTCTTTGGAGCTTGGTCCCTGTACCCGATACCGGTGGACTGCTGTTTTTTTTTAATATTTTTCAATATCTTTGTTGTTTTTTACTTAAGTGTATTTAAAAATAACAATGGCGGCGATAGCCCAGTGGCGTACGTAACGGACTGCTGAGACGAGGTCTCGAGTTCGATCCCCAGTCGCCCCGGGCACACACCTCTGACTTTTCGTAGTTATGTGTGCATTAATAATAAATGTTAATTATCGCTCGCTTAACAATGTGCCCGGTAGATGGCAATAGGCTCGCCCCCTATTACATAGGGACCTTAACATAACTGGCGAATCGTGGGTGTGTAATACACCTCTGCCTACCCCTTCGGGGATACAGGCGTGAAGTTATGTTATGTATTTAAAAATATAATTTATAAGTTTTAAGATCAATAAAGTGAAATAATAATAAGAACAGTCATAAAATCCAGGTACAGTTGGCATGGGGTGTGTGTTGGGTAACCTCCTCGAGTGTCGCTCCGATTCCGATCCCGCTGCAGTCCGGGGGGAACGGAATCGGAGCGGCCGGTACACCCTGGGCGGCGGTCAATGATTTCCCCTTCACCCCTTCATAGGGTTGGCATTGATCGTCGGCCAATACCCAACGTGGCGGGAACACATCGCTCTCCGTACTCCTCTGCTTTCAGAGGAGACAGGATGAGCGATGCTGTTAGTGGTGAGATGGCCCAGGGTCAGCCGGGGTGCGAGGGATATGCTCTATGGGTAACCTTACACCCCGGCGTCTGAAGACCCGAGACGGCGTGCGGTTTTAGTCGGTGCAAGCCCGACATAACCGCCCCCGCTGGCCGGCGGGGGGGTATCCGGAGGGATTTCCGCACGATAAAAAAAAAAAAAAAAAAAAAAAAAGGTACAGTTGGCATGGCACTCATCAATCATTAGGGTATTCTCCGGCTAGCAGTGACGTCATAACATTACATTATCTGCAATACTATAAACGCAAGTCTGAATTTAGCTTCCAGTGATTCACTGGAATATTAATAGCATTGTTTCATTCAAATAATTGTTTTAATTCAAATGTACGGTATCAATTCCAGTGTGCGGTAGTTGTGTAATGTTTCGACTAACTTGCAGGATTTGATTACTGTACTGAAAATAGAGGTTACCTTCGATGATATACAGGTTATATTGTGTGTGGTATGTATTTTTATTGATACACCTAGATATTTTGAAAGAAATTTAAAAAACGCAATATTAAATATTCAGTATGTACAGTGTACGTATGTACAGTGCACGTATGTACAGTGTACGTATGTACAGTGTACGTATGTATAGTGTACGTATGAACACACTACACACGGCCAAAGATAGCTGTGCATGTTTACATTTTTATTTGTTTGTTAGTGGCCCTCCCTACCTTTGGTCGCGTATATCTACCATATTTTAAGTGTGGACAGTACAACAATAACAAAATTCTAAGACGCTCCGTGTTATTTATTTCTTTTGTAGTTTTTACACACTTCAGAAACGCGATTTTTTAAAATTTAAATATTATAATCTTTTCTTTTGTGAATGAAAAACCTATTGGTTTTACAAGTTTAAAATTTCAAGTGTTTAATCATTCGGTGAGTTAGTTTAAATTACCAAATTCCGCCCTGATAGACAATCTAAATAATAACACCATGTTAAAGAGTTGATAGCACCTAAATAATTTTAATAAGGTGACACACGATCACCCCACGTCTAAGTTTGTGTCTGAAAATTTCAAGCTCATTTAGAAGTTGTAACAAAATTCAATTAAAAAATTCCGCGCGGACAGCCAAGAAATCAAATTAATTAAAACGTTAATATGTATAAATTTATGGTAAAATTAATTGGCACACACAATTAAAACACTGTAGGTGTTGCCACCATGAGATTATTATTACCTATGTTCATCATCATTCTCTTAGCAGCCTCATTTCTCAGTTGCATCCAAAGTTTGCACTTTGGAGCCTGAGTTCCGCTTGTTATTTTTAATTGGTATGCCGGCTTTTCCGGGAGCGATTGCCGTCTGACCTTCCAAACTTGAGAGGAAAGCCCAAGCCAGAGCCTTTAGCAGGTGCATCGACTTGCAGGTGAGGTTGGCATGGTCCTCAAGTATGGTGGTAGGGCCCTGTGCCCCTTTTTTTTTTCGTGCAGAAATCCTTTCGGATACCTCGACTGACCCTGGGTCATCTCCGGTTTCGAGATGGCCTCCTCGGGTTTGGGAACCACGATGTCCCCGTCTTGCCCCGGTTTGGGGGAGGGGTGCTAATCGCCCCACCGTGTCCCGGCCTGCTTCTGCTGGGGTGACAGGCGGCCTCACCTGCCACCCCCAGGCCTGTGCACATGGAGGAAGGAGATCGTTAAGCGACCTCCAGCGCCTGAGTCGCCTGCGACGCGCGGCGAGCAGGTTGCAGGTTCGGCGGGCCGGGAGAGTTCTCCGCCATCTCCTTCGCGAGCATTACATATTACATAGTCGCAGAGTGCACCTATACCTTATTGTACCTATAATCAGTACCAGTATATAATTTATACCGGTATATTATCAAAGAAATGAATAATTTTATTAGCGGTTTTTTACCCCTGTAGTGCTATTCAGTAACATTTAAATTCAATATCGAGCTTCATTCGGTCGAGGGTGCTCACTTTGGGTATATTCCTGGACCTCGTTATTAGCGCTATCACCCAATACGGCCGGGTGAAGCTAATACCGTACTTGATTGGACAATAACGCACTGCAGCACCAAGGTGGGGCGGCCTAATGCGTGCTTCATGCAAATAATATGGTGCGAATTTCATGCAATAAATACCCACGATTAGTACGAAACAGTACATCGTGCGGGCGCGCCCGAATGCGTCTACGCGCATAAGATACCGGGCGGCCTAATAGCGAGACCCCCGAACAACCCCGAAAATGTGACGCCGAGTACACACCAAGCGAACAAACAGACGCGAATGAACCAGTACGGATGTCACGGTAAAAATAAGGGAGTGGAATTCGTCGTCTTTACACTGCACTCGACAGCTTGCAGTTAATGATGATCGAGGAAGTAAACTAATTTGCGTAAGTTCGCTTAGCTTTTCTCGGGTTTTATTGACCTCAAGGCCATCTGGTCAAGTTTTGAGGTACATATTATTGAGTTTCAAATAGCGAGAGAAGCACTGAAGCAAGATATGTATATGCGAGAATTTCGGGAAAAAAATAGCCGGTCTTACTCAGGGATAATATCGATTCAGTAGTTTCAGAGTTTATCGGTTACAAAGAAACATACCTTTGCTATTTATAATATTAGTATAGACTAGATTTATTAGACTTATAAGATTAGTATAGATTAGTATAGTTTAAGGTGCATGAGAGGAGCCTCCCCGAGCGACGTCAATAAAGTGAACCCGATTTCAAATGTCCGGCGCACCCTTGACACCTAGCACTCGATAACGCAGAGTCTAGGTGACTAATCCTCTCACCACGATGGCAATAAACAGTCCTACAAAGGAAAAAAAAATGCCATCGACACGATGAAGAAGAAGTATAGACAGCTGTTACCCGCGACTCCGCCCGCATGAAATTTTGATTCCGTTCGCGCAACCCATGAAAACTTATTTTGGGGACAAAAAAGAACTTATGTATTTTTCTAGACTATAATCCATCCCTGTATCAAATTTTAGCCAGAATAGTTTCAAATTACTTACCTATTTACATTCGTTACTTAATCACGCCCTGACGGCTGAACGGATTTGGCTAAAATTTGATACAGGGGTCCTTCTAGGCAAACGTGATCCATCGTAGACAACAACGTCACTTATGAACAGGTGAGATAGAGGTCAAACGTGAGCCTATCATTCATTAGAAAAAACATCTTCAAAAGCTTTCACATTTATAATATTAGTAGGATTAAAATTAAAAAGAAAGCTCATTCTTGAGGTTAGCTGGCACGATGGAAAACACGACCAAGTAATTTCGGGCGAAACCGGTGGTAAGAGCTAGTTTTAATATAATTAAGTATTACGCCTCATTCAACATGACAAATACTTATTCAAATTCACAAATGAACAATTGTAATCCCCTGGCTAGTAAACTACGTAATAGTAGATTATTAACCATCTTCTGTAGCAGGTGACGATTTAAATCGCGAGCGTAACGAAGGACTCGAGGTTTACTCACGAGCGTAGCGAGGGCGTTAAAAACTTAAATCACGAGCGAAGCGAGGGATTTAAGACAAGTCCTGAGTGTAGCGAGGGATTTAAGTTCACCCAATCACCGAGGAAAATACTCTACTTTTCGTACCATTTGCGAAAACAATATTTATTATCAAACTTTTTCTATTTTATCACATAAAATACTGACAGGTCACAAATAAAGAATTAAACTTCTAATTTAAATTTCGCGCTCGAAAACTAATCAATCAATGTTTTTTTTAAACTGTTGGTTTATTAATTAAAATATGAATCGCGCGCGTAATTTTATTAAAGGCAGCATTCCACTTGCAAACAGCCTTTGCCCGCGAACGCCGCATATGATTCGAAGCGTGCATTTGCACGCTTCGAATCATATGCAATGCATATGCAAATGCAATTATATTCGAATCAAATGTATGTATAATGCTTTATATACAAACTCAATGGTGTAAACACAGATGTAGTCGGTAAGTATTCCAAATTTAAATCACATTCTCCCCCTAAAGGATGAATGAAATTCAGTACAATTTTCTTTCCCTGTTTTAACAGATTAAAAATGAGTATTGTTATGTTCGCTTTTTGTGGCATAGAATGTCACTTTTTTGAGCAAATGGTACGAAAAAGATGTTTTCAGCTTATATTACCGAACGCACGAATTTTTTACAGATTCTTCTACTGCTATTGGGGAATGAATGCCAGATAACCGCGGGTGACTGTTGGTCACTAAACTGCACGCAAAATTCAACCCAAAGATGATTACACGTGAAATGGTTTTTGAACGAGATTCGACCAAGGAATCACGTTGTTCCATACAAAGTTTGCCTTAATTTTAACCCCCCTAGCTTGAAAATGCTTTCTTATCGGATGCCTACATCATACAAAGAACACACCCTCGAAGTTTCAGGCCTCTACGATTACTGGTTTAATCTATTCGTAGATCCGTCAGTCAGTCAGTCATACAGGATAAAGCATTTTATATGTATAGAAGATAGATGAACTGTGAACCAACTTGTGTTGATTTCTCTTCGCAAGTTATTTATAACGTGCGGTAATCGACTAATCCTATTCATTTACGTTTCTTTGCATTCATTAGGTTGGTATGTACTCAGCATAAGGCAGGAAAAAGTAACAGAACATCACTTTATTCATCATAATAATTTACAGTACCTAGTGACACTAATTCCTTTTGTAAATATCACGGATCTGCCACGATACTTCTAAGACAACCGTCTATTTACGTTGCAACTACGGTATGGTACTTATTATAAGTAAATAGAGGTTATTATTGGTGACCTCGTTCGCGTAAATTGGTTACTGACCGCAAACCAACATAACTGATTGATGAACTGCAGTTTGCGTTTAAATAAATTCTTAGTAACAAATATTTTATTATATTCGTTTGAATTGTGGTCACGCGCAACGATGAAGATGAGATTTTGTTGTGAGTTTTCTTTTTACCTATACAACCCGCAAGGTGCTTTCCTCTTGAGGTTGGGTCGGATGGCAGTCGTTCTCATAAAAGCCAAGACAGTAGTGATATTACATAATGCCATGAGTCTCTTGGTTAATCAGTTTTTCAATAATACATTTGTAACTACCTATTCTTGCCCGTCATCACCAGAGAGAGCGGCCTTACATATAAACTTTGTCTGGATGACCAATTTAATAAAACAGAAAGTATGCCAATCGGTCCAACCGTCCTAAAGTTTTGAGCTTGGCCACAAATTTTACGATTCATTTTTATTTATGTACCTGCCTTTTTTTCATGCGGAAATCCCCTCGTATATTTACTCCCCCGCCGGCCAGCGGGGGAGGTTACGTCGGGCTTGAACCGATCACTAAAATCGCACGCCGTCTCGGGTCTTCAGACACCGAGGTGTAAGGTTGCCCATAGGGCATTTCCCTCGCACTCCGACTGACCCTGGGCTACAGATAAATTGTATTTGTTTGATTGTTTTGGTTGTCAATAGTTCCTATGGCCACCTTCCTACTGCATCATCAGGCCCTAAATACCATGTCACATCAAAGATTTGTCAAGACAAAGCATTGAGCCCAGACTAGATAGGTTCATCTTGTTTAATTTAGGAGTTCCTATGGCCACCTTACTACTCCATCATCAGACAAGCTCCATGGTACTATATTAATGCACTATCATTCAAATTAAACAACAATGCCAAATTTCATCTCAATCGGTTGAGGATAACTGCCTCAAAATTCAGTTGCAAGATTTTGACCCGAACTATAATACAGAGCAAGTTAGATATACATACATACATATATTCACGCCTATTTCCCATAGGGGTAGGCAGAGACAACATCTTTCCACTTGCTACGATCTTGGCATACGCCTTTCGCTTCTTCCACTGTCATAATTGTTTTCAAACATGCACGCCGGTTACGGGTACTTCTGACCTGGCCCGGCTAAGTTAGATATAAGCTTGTAAAAATAAGGTTCACGATAATAATCAGACGTTGGGCTCCGAGGTTACACGGGATCACACGACATGCAATCGGGACACAACGCTAAGATGATGACGATGGTGAGATAGATAATAAATGTTGTTTAACAGTCACTAGTTTACGATAACTACCGCTAATAAGCTCTCCTTCAGGAACTAGACATTAAACTTCCAATAACTTATGTTGTTTACTATCTGATGCCAACACAACAGCCGAGGACGAAACTACAGACACATTTCTGCTTCTAGTAACTCAGGAAACGCCAGATATTGGACATCTTCCTTTTATGCCATAGATCAACCGGATCTTGTATTTCCAATACAAGAGCTGAGATTATCTAGTTTAATTGAAAAATAAAAAAACTAAATATCACCATTTTTTTTTCAGATCTACTAAAACGTAGATTATTAAAATTTGTGTTTCTGCTTTTCATTTCTTCATTCATTCTGTAGGAGGCAACGCACGAGAACTCTTTTTGTAAGCATCCATATTTGCAAGTCATGGTGACCGTTTTCCACCAGGCCGTGTGCTTATTTGCTTACTTTAATTTAGTTTATAACGAAAATCCCCGTGTACCTTACACAAAAAAGTGGGTTAGTTCCATAATCACGAACAGTAATATAAAAAACAAACCTCGAAGTAGAAATAGAAAGTTAATTTATTAATAAAGTTAATGTTATTGTCATAAACCTTATTTCTGAAGCCAGAGTTGTTTGTCTGCTGTTTTGATAACAATAAAACGGCGCATGCTATTTTTATTCGAAGCATTTTTATTAGAAGATGTCTGTTTGTTATATTAACTAAACACCGGAAATAGTTTGTGATTATTTTGCACTAAAGCGGGGACGACTGAAAATAGGATAAGCAGATGTGATCAAGAGGGACCCAACCCAAGTTACCCCTGCCTACCCTACCTTACCCCCAAATTGATCCTGCGGTTATCATTTCGAGGGCTTACCCGGGGTGCCCGGCAAGGCCACTTGGGGAGGACACCGTGTGGTTTCGTTCCGTTTCGTCGGCACCGATGCAATGGGCTGAAGCCCGAAGGGGTTTCCACACGTATAAAAAAAAATAAAAAAAAACATTTTTATCTATATATATAAAAATGAAACCCGTTTTCCGTTGTCACGACATAGCATGAAAACGGCTTGACCGATTTGGCTGATATTTTTTTTGTAGTTTTCTAATACTCTGTACAAGGTTCTTACGGAAAAAAATATTAAGAAAATCTCTCAGAAAGATTGAAAAATATACATTTAATTTTGCATATTTTAAAAAAAGCGCGTTACGAATGTCAACGTCATTCAGATCAACGTCATAGATTCCAGTTCAATGTTATACAAAATAAAGTAGTGCATCAAATTCACGCGGGTCAGCTAGTTAATGTTATATTAACTTAAAAAACCACTGGAAATAGTTTGTGATTATTTTGCACTAAAGCAGGGACGACTGAAAATAGGATAAGCAGATGTGGGACCTAAGTTACCTAATTAAAGGAAAAACGTTTCAAAACCCTCAACGAAACTAGGAATAAGGAAAGAATTATTTTTTTTGAGATGTTAGGTATACCTGTTAATTTAGTTTTATTGAAGTCTTATTGCATTTTCCATTAATGACGTTATAATACAATTCACATTTCGTGGTCTATATTACTTTGCTTTTCTTTCTTTTTCTATATAGGGCCCATCAATATGACTACCTAAACGGTACGGTAAGCTAAACGGGAAGTCTCAGGAATAAATACCACTGTTATAGATGCCAGCAATGCTCAAAAGGTGGCCTTCACCTTGACGACCTTTTCAATTTTTATTTTCCCATACTGCTTGAAGGACACGAGGTAGCAGAAAGACGAAGGTCGCTTAACGACCTCCGTCCTCCATGAGCGCAGGCCTGGGGGTGGCAGGTGAAGCCGCCTGTCACCCCAGCGGAAGCAGGCCGGGACGGTGGGGCGACTAGCGCCCCTCCCCCAAACCGGGGCAAGACGGGGACACCGTGGCTCCCAAACCCGAGGGGGCCATCTCGAAACCGGAGATGGCCCAGGGTCAGTCGGGGTGCGAGGGATATGCTCTATGGGCAACCTTACACCCGTCTGTAGACCCGAGACGGCGTGCGGTTTTAGTCGGTTCAAGTCCGACATAACCGCCCCCGCTGGCCGGCGGGGTGGTATCCGAAGGGATTTCCGCACGAAAAAAAAAAAGGTAGCAGGAAGACGAATACACGGGTATTGGTAAAGAATTTCAAGTATTTATAGTGCTGATTCATGATGAAATACCAAAAAAAAAGATAACTATTATGCAAGTAAGAGGGGCAATGGGGATAGTTCAATATTTTTAAATTGTTATAAATCAAAAACCGTTTCGAGGAATAGGGTTACTGATCATCACTCATGACTTAGAATTAGAAAATAATCAAGGGTTATTTAGATTTTAGGTGAAATGTAAATTACTTTTATTTAACCTTCAAATGACGTCACTCTTGGCATCATGGCATTGATGCCTTTGTCTAGTCCACGAACGTTAAAAAAATTAATTTGACATTTGAGTTGACATAATACGATAATAAACAACAATAGGGATGGCGGTTCTTTCTGAAAAAGATAGATTTAATTTTCAAAACGACCTGAATCGAACTCTGAAGAATCGATTCATATAGATTTTTTAAACTACGCATTTTTATTATAAATATGAATTAAAGATGGCGATTCTTTCCGATAAGGACTAATTTTAAAAACGATTCGAATCGATACCTGTAGATTCAACTTACAAAAAATCGATTTCTAAAAAATCTATGTTTTCAACATCGCATTTATTATATAAATATAGCATTTTATGAAAAAAGAAAGAACGATATGATACCATATGAAACTATTCCATAAGTAACGATAAAGATCCCGAAATTTGACAATAACAATCATTGTCAGAAAATGTTTATAAGAAGACATTTTTTTAAATGTTTTTGTTACGTTAAAAAAGAGAAGAACAGTTTCTAAAGTTGATATCTACCTATTTTTAAATATTTTTATATTTATTTTATTATTTTATATTTTATTATATATATGTATATCATCATGGGGTCGGCTTTTCAGTCTTAACGGATGCGGCTGAACTTTGATATTTTCCGTGAAGCTACTGCCACCTGACCTCCACAACCAATGGTTTTAATGACCAATGGCGATATCGAAGTTCCAAGTTAGACTGGTTGGACTTTCGAGGGCTCCAACTACCCGTAACGACTGCCATAGATGTTTGTATGACAACCGGGACCGACGGCTTAACGTGCTCTCCGAGGCACGACCAGACCAGTGCAAACAGCCATATTCATGCATACAACTTTTTGCACTGAGCGGGGATCGAACCCGCGCCACCTACGTAGCGGCCGCGTTCACTACCGCCACGCCAAGGAGGCTGTCTGGTTATTATATGTATATATATATATATCTATATATATATATACATATTTTATATATTAAAAAAAAATTATGTGTGAAATGTTATATTTCTGGAACCCAGCCACACGCTTCTTGAATCCGAATTTATTCCTGGATGACGAAAAAATAATAAGTCTACTGCGAATTGTTATGAGTTCCAATAACGTATGTAATAATAACAAGAGAATACTGTAATGGAATACGACATTTTATGGATTTAATACGTCATATTATTTATGTTGAGTTGACTTGTGCAAAAGGGATAGCATAGCACACATCTGTTAATATCGATTAATCGATCTCAGAACGCCATCCCTACAACATAACCTCAAACCTCAATACTTTTTCATAAGTTCGGATTTATCGTAATTAATAATATCGAAACAGCTTAGCAATGGAATACTATAGGAAATGCTTTGTTCCTACTTGCAATAACGACACGAAGAACAGTCCCAACAAAATTTTTGTTCGTGTTCGAGAAGACTTGCGAGAAAAGTGGTGTCGTCAAGTAAAGGCGGAATATTTCAAGGTGTACACAATGTATTGTTGCGAAGATCATTTGGAGGTAATGCTATCTGTATTGGTGTTTATTGTTCATCTGACTTTGATTAAGATTGTTGGATTTGCTTATTAGTACTTAGAAACTCTTATGGTCTGCCACTAATATACTTATATCATTTATTTATTGTTGTAGCCCACGGAGGATATCATTAATTATTACCAGTGCAAATTAATGAAACAAGAACCCAAACTGAAACGTTCGGCTTCACTACGAAATATTGCCCAGGATACAAATGAAAGTTTATCAGAAATAAATAAAATACTACTACAACATACAAGCCCTAGCAGGGCCATTAAAAAGAAAATATAAAGAGGTTATTGTGCCCAGTACATCTGATGCAATGATGCCCAGTACATCTCATGCAATGATGCCCAGTACATCTGTATGTTCAACTTTACCAATGAAGGTACTTTTTAATATGTATATCTACAATGTAATTAGTCATTGTGAATAATGCCAGGAATATTTTATTTGATTAGGTGTAAGTTTCTACTATCACTACCCTAGTAAAGTTATTGATTTATTTTTTAGATAAATGCTGCTACCCAGTGTGAATTAAAGATGGTAGACAAAAGCACAAAGTATAAGATAAGAAAAATAACTACTAATACTACTACAGTTGATGTGCAGTCTTCGCAAGAAACAAGTTCAGCAGCTACCCCTTCTTTATTTGGTTGCACATCGGAAACAGAGGAATCCACTGTATGCGCATCTGGCCAAAATGTATCAAAGAGCCGAAAAATCATATTAGATATAGTTTTAAACAAGCCAAAGATGTATTTAGGATTACCTAAACAATATTTGTGGCTTATAGATCATATTGTTGAGAAAAATACAACACCAATTGACTCACTTCACCTAATTATAACCTTACTCAAAATTAAGCAAAATGACTCGCTAGAGAGAATAAGTGATCAATTTAATATATCCAGATCAAAGCTGTCATCAATGATATTAACAGGGATTGAAGTTTTAGGCAACTTTTTTCAAAATTTTGTCTTTTGCCCACCATCTAAGCAAATAAAAGAAAATTTACCCTTAGTTTTTAAAATTAGATATTCAGATGTGCAAATGATCATTGATTGCTTTAAGATCCAAATTTCCAAGCCATCCAATCCTGTAAAACAAGTTCAGACATGGTCTCAGTATAAAAACTGTAATACAGTCAAGTATTTGATAGGGTGTACTCCTAATGGCTTTATAAGCTTCGTTTCTAAAGGTTACGGGGGAAGAATATCAGATAAAGCAATAGTTGAAAAAAGTGATTTGCTAAAAGTACTTAATCCGAATTCTGTTATTTTAGCGGACAGAGGATTTAAAGAAATAGAGTGTCTATTGAGTACATATGGTGTTAAACTTTTGAGGCCACCTACTGTATATTCAGGTACAAAGCGAACTACTTCTGAAGCGCTGCAGAGTAAAGTAATAGCAAGCTTACGAGTCCATGTAGAGAGAGTTATCAGACGAGTACAGGAATATGCTCTACTGAAACCTCACTCAGTTGTTAACTATAAATATGTACCCTATTTAGATGAAATAGTCTTAATAGTTAGTGGATTGATAAACTTACAAGGAGAAATAATAAAAAGTTATTAAAATATAATCAGTGTTTTATTATTTTTTTGCACTTGTTAATAATTTTGGGAATATATATTTACTCCAAAAATCTTCTGCTTGTTTTATTATATTCCTAATATAGGCATCATCATAATCCACCCAAATGACATGTATATTTTTTGTTGTTTCAAATAATGGGTCTGCCACACAGAATATACCCTTCTTTTTCTTGCAAGCCAACATTTGGCACATTATTTGTGTCTTGAACTTTTCAGCTATTTCATCGTTCTTTATGTATGTTTTAACAGCCCTTTCAGAAGCTGGACACTTCACTTCTACAACAAAATCATCACTTACACCATCAGGTGATGCTCCCAAAATTCCATTTATGACAATAAAGCCGGATTTTCCTATTTTAAGGTTCAGTTTACCTTCTAATGTTTGGAGTACTCTGCTTTCTAATCTCTTTCCACGCT
The DNA here is from genome assembly GCA_946251805.1 of Cybosia mesomella. Taxonomy (NCBI): domain Eukaryota; kingdom Metazoa; phylum Arthropoda; class Insecta; order Lepidoptera; family Erebidae; genus Cybosia; species Cybosia mesomella. Next base: position 27,441,093 of record OX276401.1, read on the forward strand.
GTATGGCTTTAGTTTCAGGAACCTTGTATCCACCTAAAATTTGTTCCACCAAAGCTCCATCTGTACTGCAATGTGCCGCTTCATGTAGTTTAGAAGCTGTTAATCTTCCCTGACGTATACTGTGCCAATATTTGCTTTCAGCTTGGTCAACAGTTTTTGAACCTATTTCCTTAATGGTGGTGTCGTTAATAATTTTACCTAAATATTTGGTAAAATTTGAAAAATTATGTACAGGTTCTTCATCAATAAACGCTAACATGATGTCAAAGATATTCATTGACTTTGATCTGTATCCATCAACAAATTTCAAGATAAGCGAATTACTTAAATGTCGCCTGCCACACTCTTCTTGAAATTCACCTAATATAGTGCTACATTTAGGCATCAGCTTTGGAATCTTAGCTTTAGGGAATATTTCTTTACTAAGAACTGGTTCTGTATTAGCACTTGAAAGGGTTGGTTTACTTCAATAACATTCAACTGCAGTTGATGAAGGTTCTGAGCTTTTCTTTGCCAGCCAGAAAAGAAGTAGGAGTGAATGCTTACAACCACCTGTAAAGACAGAAATTGAATCACTACAAGTTATTGTCAATGGTGATCATACGACAACAATATGGTGCAGAATATCCATTCAAGAACCAAGCGGTTTGGAGACTCTTTCCTGTCACACCATTAAGGCCTGGAATTCAATACCAGCTCACGTGTTTCCTTCCTGCTGCAGTTCCGGGTCCTTAAAAGGGGCATGAAAACCATATGATGAGGGTGTCAAGCTTAGTGCCACCATTGTAACATGGTGTGTGTACGTAATGGTGGCCCGCTTCTCTGAGACCTTTCCATCAGCTTATACCAGACGAGGAGAAGTCTAATTGACGTGTCCTATATAAAAAAATATATATATACCTGCTGATGCTGCACAGTCTTCACAGGCCGCATGAGTAATGGTATTAGTTTGTTCGTGAATTTTGCATGTCACTGTGTATAATTTTTTGCTTATTCTATGCTCGGGAACTATTTTGGCATTAACTATACAATCATTTCCGGTTCGATTCACTTTGACATACCCCACAGCGGTATTTTTATAAGAATCTCGAGATGACCTAAAATATGAAACATTTGTCATTAAAGTATATATCATATTTTCTTACAAAACAACTGAATATTTAAGTATGGATAGATTCAAAGTAAGGAATTAGGCTTATTAGACAACGTTGGTACTTAAGGCTTGTCCGCAAGAACTATACCGAACTATACCTTCACGGTGTCGGTTTTTCGTGACGGTGTGTGCGCCCATCGTTAAAATTTGCTCTCATCATGTTTCACTAACGCGCCAAAAGAAGTATAACTTCAAAAATAATTTAACACAGGTAAATTTAGCTCAATTTGCCACTTCAATCAATTAGTCTATTGAAGTCCACTGCTGGACATAGGCCTCTCCCAATGTGTGCCATGGCACCCGGTTCTCCGTATCCAGTCTATCTCAGCCACCCTTTTCGGGTTTTATTCCGCTTCGGTGAGTTGGCAGGCGTGTGTAGGACACACACGACACGCCTCCGCCACGGCCTGCTTCCGCCACGGTCGACCCCACCAGGCGAGGCCGCGGTGGCGGCCAAAGTCCGCCGGTAACCCTGGGGTTATCCTTTCGAGGGCTTACCCGGGGTGCCCGGCAACGGACACTTGGAGAGGACACCGTGCGGTTTTAGCCGATACACGACATAACCACCCCCGCTGGCCGGCGCAGGGTATCCGAAGGGATTTCCGCACGTAAAAAAAAATGCCACCCTTATAGGTCCATCTGGCTGTCCTATGTGTCGTATTACCCATTCGTGGTCTCCATTCCAGGACTAGTTTGCGATGCCACTATAGTAGTAGTAGTATAGAAGACTAGCTATTGCCCGCGGCTCCACACGCGTAGAATACTGATCCCGTTCCCGCAACCCATGGGAACCTATTCCTGGGATAAAAGTAGCCTATGTGTTATTCCGGTGTATAATCTATACCTGTGCCAAATTTCCGCCAGATCCGTTCAGTAGTTTTTACGTGAAAGAGTAAAAAACATCCATCCATCCATACTTACAAAGTTTCGCGTTTATAATATTAAAAGGATTACGTCAACTGTACTATACTATACTAAATTCAGTGCCTGCCACCCAGAACCCTTACAACGACAGATCGTTAAATCACGTGAAGTATAAACGTGTGTGGGCAGTACCAACATTAACAAACAAACTTATGAAGTATGGTCGCCAACGTGCCAATGTTTGTCAAATAACTCCACTCAAACTTTCAGAAGAGCAGTTTCGACCGTATTCGAAGATCGTCACGGTCAGCAATTAAGTACATATTTTGTTGAGGAAAACAACTATATAATTAAACAAGTATAGAATGCTGACTGCCTCTTAGGTTCTGTGATATATAAGTTAGCACTTTTTATGCAGCTTTGGGTTACTCGGTGCCTCACGCCTTTTTTCTGCTTATACTTTTTTTTTTAGCTGGATGGTGAAGTGAAATCTGAAGCTTTGGTGGCGTCTGCTATATCTACCTTGGTGTTGATTACTGGTTGGTTTCCTATTATTTTATGTAGTTTGACACAAACGTATTATACATTAACTTTGAATAGTTCTGTATTATGTATTACAACATAAAAATGCAGATTGCATCAATATTTTTTTGAGAACTGTTTTATTCACGATAAAAATCAATATTAAAGTTTGATTTAAAAAAGTACGCGCCATAACGGATTCCGTGACATGTGACGTCACACCAAAGTAAACAGTAAGCGACTTAAAGCACGTTTATATAATTATTGAAATTAGTTGCAAAAATAATGGTTTATTTTGAGATATATAAGATTAAAAGTGAAACATTATTAGTAATTAATAATTGAACCAGTCGATTAACAATAGGAAATGCAGACAGCCTGTATTGAAAAACAGTTTACTTATGTGTGACGTCACAGAGCGTTTATAAGCACGTGATCAAACCTCAAAAAAAGTGAGATTTTAATCTTGATTTTTTAACAAAAAAGAAACTTATTTTATATTGAAAATTAATAAAATATGTTTTTTACGGTAAGTACATTTTATTAGGATGACAACAATTCGTACAATATTTTAAATAATATAGTCAAAATTCCTATTGTATTGTGACGATTATTAAAACATAGATTGACGTCATAGTCTATGTGTCTGTGTATTTTTCTTTTGAGCACATTGTGGTTTAAATTTAAATATTTATCAAAGTTTTTTTGCGTAATAAAGACGATAAGATCACAGTAAAACAATGCAAACTATAATGGGAACCACTGGTGACGAAGCAATTGCTAGAAAAATGTGTAGGTACGTACGCACGGTTTAGAACCTTAATTATAACGAAAACCCTAAAAAAATACACTAAGCATAATTATATATTAATTAATTGTTTAATTAAAAAGTTGGTGCTGTTGATTTAGCTATAAAGTTTTATAATATGTATAATTAAGTACTATTAAGTGTTATAAAATTATTAACTAACCAAATAACGTGATTAAATAAATAAAAATTGTTGGTTTTGAAAGACAATTCATAAGCAACTATGTTTAGTTACTAATACTGTCAGGGCTGGTTGGCTAGCGAGAAATGATTTTCAGTAAACGAACAATTATAAAGTTTAAAACTATAGACGTGAAAGAGTCTTTATTAAGAATTGTAAAATATAGTCCTAGCCCGACATAACCACCCCCGCTGGCCGGTGGGGGGGTATCCGAAGGGATTTCCGCACGAGAATAAAAAAAAAGGTATTCACCGATAGATGCCGCTACTAGTATTTTAAATCTCTGAAAAATACTATGGAATTGTATTTTTATCTCTTGATATATTCCATAATATTACACTGTTAATTTTTTTTGGAAATCGGGATTTTCTCTCCTTTCATTTGATATCATATCACACTCGATACGATAGCCAAAAAATTTTGTTTTGTTGTTCCTCCACATTTTTGGATCTAACATTCGTTATGTTGATGTTATACGTATAAAATGTAGCCTATTGCACCCAGAGCATGATACAGAATCGATTTCATTCATTATAATTTTCACAACAATCAGTTCAGTATCTTAGGAGCTCCAGTGGAACATACGTAGGTAGTAGTTTACATAGGCTAACACATAACCTTACTACGGACGCGACGTAGTCTGGCAAAAATAAGATATTTCCATTAAGTAAACAACTATGTATAAAACCATTCATATTACCAAATAGTCTATTTAGAATTGTTTTACATACCGATAGATTTACGAAACGCTTCTATACTTTTTTAAACAACTTAATAATGTAATTTGGTTCCACAGCAGTGGTATACGGCTGTGGAAAAAAGCTTTGATGTTAACTGATCAATCATCCCTGGTGTCCCCGTCTATCCCCCAACTGTAATTTTGGAAGCGAAATCGGACATAAAAAAAGATTACATACGTAACTTAGACGGTTACAGTGACACATGACATCCAAAGGTCCTCCTTTGGATGTCATTTGGATTGACAGGACAAGAAGCGCCATCATCCAAAGTCATTTTCATCCCAGTGACCCTTTTCTTTTTTTTTTCGTGCGGAAATCCCTTCGGATACCCCCCCCCCCCGCCGGCCAGCGGGGGCGGTTATGTCGGGCTTGAACTGACTAAAACCGCACGCCGTCTCGGGTCATCATACGCCGGGGTGTAAGGTTGCCCATAGAGCATATCCCTCGCACCCCGACTGACACTGGGCCATCTCCGGTTTCGAGATGGCCCCCTCGGGTTTGGGAACCACGGTGTCCCCGTCTTGCCCCGGTTTGGGGTCGGTGAGGACGGTGGGGCGCAGGTCGCCCCACCGCCCCGGCCTGCTTCTGCTGGGGTGACAGGCGGCCTCACCTGCCACCCCCAGGCCTGCATTCCAACTTTACCCTTATCTCACCATCAGCTGAGGTGAAGTCAAATTGACGTGACCGTTATAAAAAAACAAAAATTAAACGTATCTTTTTTCGCCATTCAGACCTGAGCGAATCAAGTTACAGTTCTACCGACGATTTTGACGACATTATTAAAGAACCTGTTACGTACTGTAATAATCAACCCTATTCATTTAGCTGTGCCCTCCACTTTTTCAATGATTTAATCTATCATCGCCTCCTCTAGTCCTGTCAGATCCAATCACTATCCATGATTGTTATTCGCCCTTTTAAAAAATCTTTGCCAAGATTAAGTTTAGTCCCGACGCGGCGACGCATGAAAACATCGGGACACATCAATCTAGAAACCGGTCGAGTACTAGAACTGGCGACCTGGATTCTAAGAATCGGCACGCAAACGTTAAATCGCGCCCATTATAAATGCACGTAGGTGGCGTCGGTGAAAATAAACAAGAATGGTCGCCAAGTCGCCAATGTGCCAATATTTGACGAACAGATTCCGGTGAGTATCGATGGAAGAACTTGGGAATGGAAATAACATTAAACAAGTTAACATACCGCGATACTCTTGATAGGGAGGTTATTCGAGACAACATGATAAGTTCGTTCAGAGATATTTCTATACGCCCCAGTGTCTAAACTTTATTTCCAAAATAAATCGATTTACAAAATTACTAGGTCTGCAATCGCTGCTTGCAATCTTGAGCTGAGTGAGACATCGTGAATCAGATTTTGAAAATTCTTTTTGAAAGTCACAACTCTGGACATGCTTTCTGAGCGTGTAAAGTCTGGTCACTGTGTCTCGAGCGGTTATTATGTAATTCCATCTGGTTTTTTTTTAACGGTGATCATTCCTCTGTGGTAGCATTAATTTTTTCAAAATATATCCATAAACCTTCCTCTGATTGACCTCTATAATCATGCCAAATTTGGTTCTGATTGGATTAGTAGTTTAGGAGGAGACCTGTGACAAAGAAAATCCTGAAGTCTGGTATGAGGAGCTTTCGCTCGACTTCGTCTCACTCAGCTCAAGCAATGCGCGCTTGACATTACATCACAGACACCTACGCGCGCGCAATTAACAACATGCCCTTCGACCTATACCTTGATAATGAGCAAAGAAAGCTTTAAAAACATTTGGATGGAGTCCGTAATGTCAGTAGAAAAAAAAATTACGATACGGACGAGTGGATCTAGAGATTTGTCGCCCTAACGTGAGCTAGCCAGAATATTATATTTGTTAGAATATATAGGTACTTGTTCAATACTTTAGGTTAATTTCTTTACCGAACTTGAATGCGAACTTTTTAATCTTTATTCACGGAGTTTGCCGGCTACCACATTAAAGTGATTGATTAAATAAGTTTTACAGAATATAAGTGATTAAAAGTAAAACGAACTACGTAGGTTGTGAGCGATGCGACCCAATTTCCTTAAAAGTTAAATTGCTAAATTGCCGCTTGTAAGTAACATTTCTTAATCACTTTCGATTCCAATTAACGTTGTTTGTTAATTGTGACGAGCTAGATCGTTATCTAAATTCAATTAAAGGAAAAATCTGGGAGAGCTTCATTAGCCAATGACGACGGGTTTTATAGATATAAATAAGCTCCTTTTATGTATGAGAAAATTTTCTCCAGGTATCTTCTTGCTAGGCCGCCTGTCACCCCAGCAGAAGCAGGCCGTGGCGGCAGGGCGACTAGCACCCTCCCCCTTTCCAGGGCAAGCTGAGGACACCGTCGTTCCCAAACACAGGATTTACAGGGGTAGCAATACTATTAAGTTCTGCGTGAAATTTTGAAAAAGGAAAATAATTTTGCATAAGCTGAAATTTTTTTTTTATGGATGATAAGCTCACGTTTGACCACTATCTCACCTGATCGTAAGCGACGATGTGGTCTACGATGGATCACGTTTGCCTAGAAGGAACCTATTCACTCGAGACTTGAAGATCCCGAGGTTATAGCTTTCCGGAAACACACACTCAGGCAGTCAGGCAGGCAATAAATGTGCATTAACTTCTATAGAACAAAAAATAGGTCAATGTTATAAAACAAATAGTTACGATGATGATACTGCTGTAGTGATTTCAGATTAACATAAACAATAGGCATTTTGACTATATTTAAAATATTGTACGAATTGTTGTCATCCTAATAAAATGTACCGTAAAAAACATATTTTATTAATTTTCAATATAAAATAAGTTTCTTTTTTGTTAAAAAATCAAGATTAAAATACCACTTTTTTTTAGATTTGATCACGTGCTTATAAACGCTCTGTAACGTCACACATAAGTAAACAGTTTTTCAATACAGGCTGTCTGTATTTCCTAGTGTTAATCGACTGTATCAATTATTAATTACTAATAACGTTTCACTTTTATCTTATGTATCTCAAAATAAACCATAATTTTTGCAATATATTCAATAATTATATAAACGTGCTTTAAAAGTCGCTTACTGTTTATTTTGGTGTGACGTCACATGTCACGGGATCCGTTATGGCGCGTATTTTTTTTAAATCAAACTTTAATATCGATTTTTATCGTAAATAAAACAGTTCTCAAAAAATATTGATGCCATCTGCATTTTTATGTTTTAATACATAATACAGAACTATTTTTTAGCAGTAGTCAAATAGGTACCCTATTGAAGATTTAAACTATTTGTACAATTTATTACATAAAATGATTGAGCATCTCATTAAATACCTTTTTTTTTTCTTATTATTTTTTTTCGTGCGGAAATCCTTTCGGATACCCCCCCGCCGGCCAGCGGGGTGGTTATGTCGGGCTTGAACCGACTAAAACCGCACGCCATCTCGGGTCATCCTTTTTACGGTTCCGTTGCCAAATGGCAAAAAACGGAACCCTTATAGATTCGTCATGTCTGTTTGCCTGTCCGTTCGTATGTCACAGCCCCTTTTTTCCGAAACTATAAGAACTATGCTGTTGAAACTTGGAAAGTAGATGTGTTCTATGAACCGCATTAAGATTTTCACAGAAAAATAGAAAAAACAATAAATTTTGGGGGCTCCCCATACTTCTGAAACTCAACTTTTTTTTTTTCATCAAATTCATACGTTTAAGGTATCTTTGTATAGGTCTTCAAAAATGATATTGAAGTTTCTAATATTATTTTTCTCTAAACTGAATAGTTTGCGCGAGAGGCACTTCCAAAGTGGTAAAATGTGTGTACCCCTCCCCCCCTGTAACTAATAAAATAAGAGAATAATAAAACAAAAAAAATGATGTACATAACCATGTAAACTTCTACCGAAAATTGGTTTGAACGAGATCTAGTAAGTAGTTTTTTTTAATACGTCATAAATCGTAAACCGCAATTTACCTTTCATTCAATCAACTCAAATATAAAATTTTAAAAATAGCATTCTTATGTTACTTGCTGCTACGGAACCCTTCATGGGCGGGTCCGACTCGCACTTGGCCGCTTTTTTTGTAAGAATGGTTAAACGTCAATTAGAACTAGAAAATGATTCTAAAAACTCCACATGCATTTCTTGCTCTTCAACAGACGAAGATATTTGACTAAGACATTTGGCAATACCATATCAAAATCATCATATTTTTTTTTAGTCCCTGAGATAACGGTAGACCTATAACTCAGTAGGCACTAGCTTACTTAGTGTTTTTACTTCGAAAGTGATTTATGCACCGTCATCTAACATCTATCATGCTGTCATTATATTTTCAACTTATAAACTATTATAATAAAAAAGCGGCCAAGTGCGAGTCGGAGTCGCACATTAAGGGTTCCGTAGTAACAAGTTGTATGTTTTGTTTTTAATTTTTATATTTGAGTTGATCGAATGAAAGGTAAATTGCAGTTTACGATTTATGACGTATTAAAAAAAAACTACTTTCTAGATCTCGTTCAAACCAATTATCGTTGAAGTTTACATGGTAATGTACGTCATATATTTTTTTTGTTTTATCATTCTCTTATTTTAGAAGTTACGGGGGGGGGACACATTTTACCACTTTGAAAGTGTCTCTCGCGCAAACTATTCAGTTTAGAAAAAAATTATATTAGAAACCTCAATATCATTTTTGAAGACCTCATGTATAGGTTTGATGAAAAAAATTTTTTTGAGTTTCAGTTCTAAGTATGGACTATGGAGACCCCCAAAATTTATTGTTATTTTCTATTTTTGTATGAAAATCTTAATGCGGTTCACAGAATACATCTACTTACCTAGATTGAACAGCATAGATCTTATAGTTTAGGAAAAAAGTGGCTGTGACATACGGACGGACAGACAGACAGACATGACGAATCTATAAGGGTTCCGTTTTTTGCCATTTGGCAACGGAACCCTAAAAACCCAAGGGGTTCGAAATAATTGCGAAGGATAGGGCTCACTGTCACTTGTAAAAACAAGTTGAATTCCTGAGACGAGCTCAGCCGAATACAAGGGATTTTCGATTTTGCGATTATTTTTTTTGCGATTTTTTCTTTATCTTGCAATGGTTCACCCCAGCACGAATTTATTACCGAAAACAGCAACTCGATAGCTCATCTCCTTCATACCCAAAACCGTGATAGAAAATTGGCAACGACGACGTCGACGACGACAACTCGATAGCAATAGGGCTTTTCTAAAGAAAATCCCTAAAAACCGTGTTTAGCTTGTTTTGTATGAAGTCCAGTAATGTGAACGACAAAGTGCAGTGCATCACAGTTAAATTATTAAAATTAATAGCTTTTTATACGCTATTTAATTATAATTATAATAACCAGGGTACACAGGCAAAAGCACAGTTGGTTTTTACATAATTAAGATTTTTATCGCACTGCTATTTATAAACGTTTTACAGACTTTTGGTAATTTATTTCAACAATAATTTCATGCTAAATAATATTTAAAAAAATATATATTTATTTTTTTCTTCGTAAGGAAATTTATAAAATTAATTACCACAATATGTATAAACGTACACGGTATACGGTAATAGGCTTGCCTTCTATATTAAGACAAAAAAATACTGGTAAAGTTGGTAACATCACCTGGTCCCTATCTTATGTAATAAGCGCAGCTAATCGATTTATTGTAACTATAGGGAACTATTCCATTTCATCTTACTGTCCTACCCGCCGTTAATTAGCTAGCTTCTGCATTCCACGAGGTTCCATACGTTTTACCAGAACTTATTCTAACAATTAATAATCCCAACATAATTTTTCACTTTTATAGATTTGACCGAATGAATGATTGACCAAAGAACGGAGCTTTTGCTTTGGTCCTACAGACCCTACAGTTGACAATTGAATACTAGCCCATGTTACCTACCAGTGGCATTATGTACCATTGTCTACTCCACTTTTGATCGCAATAATTAGTAGTTTTTTTTTTATATTGGTATAATAATTTTTGATTCCATCAACAGACAGATGCGAATGAAGGTCACGTATACAATATAATAATCACAATGTTACTGATAACCTGATAACACTGTCTTGGTAATCGTGCAGTCAACGACACAAGTTGTTTAACTCTATCAAATTAAAAGCGATCTTCACATTGAAATACATCAATAAATAATGCGAAAGAATGCGTCCAATTTTAATTTTATTTCTTAGGGCAGCCATTGGTTAAATAAAACAATACTATGCAATCATTACATAAGCATTCATTCTTTTAGGTTGTTTAACCTTTTAAGGCCCTGTGTCTGGACGTAAGCTACCATAATTATGCTTATTTTTTGTTTCTAAGATTATTTCTCTCTCTCTCTCTCTCTCTCTCTAAGATTACTGATGCTAGACAGTTGTTTTTTTTATATATACAGCTAATTATCTACTGTTCACGCACATTCAAAAACATTTTGGATAAATAGAGCAGTTTCTTGTTAAAAAAGCGGCCAAGTGCGAGTCGGACTCGCCCATTAAGGGTTCCGTAGCAGCAAGTCACATGATAATGTTTTTTATTAATTTTTATATTTGAGTTGATTGAATATGTAACGATTACATTACTAAATATACAGAATTAATTGTTATTTAGAATTAATTGTGGTTAGCGCCATCTGTAGGACACGGTCGCACTACGGTGGTTGCAATGGATGTGGCGGTCTGTAGTACCTCCCCGTCAGAGGGCGTATGTTATGCGGTCGAATTTCATTGTTTTCTTTAGGTCATTTTGATAGAATATTCCAGTTAGAAGTTCATCACCTGTATTGTTCTCAAAAGATCTAGAAATATTTGTGTATATAAGAGTGATCGCAGTGACACGATTTTTATTTGTTATTTAAGAGGTCATTAGTCCTCTACTCTGAAAATTTATTGTCTGAAGTACTTGCTGCGAATCGAAAATCATCTTCAATTTGAAGGTTATAATTTGTGTGTGGTCCCAGATTTGATCTGGTAAGTTGTTCTTTTAATTGCTGTTAATCTATTCGCATAATGGAGATGTGTTATTGATAAATGCTGTGTATATTTATAACAGGGTCGTTAGTTCTGGGAGAAAACCCCGTATACAATTTAAAAAAGGACATATACTCTGAGGTGTCAATCGTGCTGTCGTGGAGGCCTAGACCTTGGGCAAGCGGATCAATAGAGAGGCTCCGGAATCTGCTTTGGCGGTTCCCAACCACTGACGGTCACAAGACTACCTGAACTCAACAAGGTCATGTATCAGTTCTTATAATTATTACCTGGTTACTTTATTACTGCTGACCGGTGTGAGGCTGGTATATATCTATCTGTGCCAATAACTAGGTGAGGCTGCCTTGATGAGAAGATTTGTTATATGCATTGAAAATTGTTATCAATATATGTCAATATCATTTTAGAGTTTATAAACTCACTCCTTCTATTTCTATCTGTATATATCTCTAATTCATGTGTAATACTTCTGTGTAACCATCTGTGACTCTGTGTTTTCTTTATATGTAAATATATGTATGTACAACTGTGTGTTGAGTTTCATTGGAGATCAGCTGACCTGTGCACCACCTAGAACCTCTGTGAAAGGCGCCCTGGGATTAAGACACTCTGTTGCTCACCTGGACTAGCCGGTGAATAACACTAGCAAGAAATAGTGTAAAGGTAAATTGCGGTTTACGATTTATGACGTATTAAAAAAAACTACTTACTAGATCTCGCTCAAACCAATTTTCGTTGGCAGTTTACATGGTAATGTACATCATATATTTTTTTCAGCTTTATCATTCTCTTATTTTAGAAGTTATAGGGGATAGAGGTTATATATACACACACACACACACATTTTACCACTTTGGAAGTGTCTCTCGCGCAAAGTATTCAGTTTAGATAAAAATGAAATCAGAAACCTCAATAGCATTTTTGAAGACCTATCCATAGATATCACACACGTATGGGTTAGATGAAAAAAAAAATTGAGTTTCAGTTCTAAGTATGGGGACCCCCAAAATTTATTGTTTTTTTTTCTATTTTTGTATAAAAACCTTAATGCGGTTCACAGAATACATCTACTTATCAAGTTTCAACATCATAGTTCTTATAGTTTCGGAAAAAAGTGGCTGTGGCTGTGACATACGGACGGAGAGACAGACAGACATGACGAATCTATAAGGGTTCCGTTTTTTGCCATTTGGCAACGGAACCCTAAAAATTGCAAAGAAACACTCTTTGAAATAAATTTTTCGTTTCAATTATCTCAATATTTTTAGCGATGACATATATATTTTTTGTTACAAATATAAAGAAAATTTAATCAGCTAGTGGAATATCTACAAATTAACATCCTCAAATTCGTCATATTTTTTAAATGATTTATTTATCTGTTTGATTTGTTTGGCGGCAATTATTTTAACAAGAAACTGCTCTATTTATTCAAAATGTTTTTGAATGTGCGTGAACAGTAGATAATTAGCTGTATATATAAAAAAAAACAACTGTCTAGCATCAGTAATCTTTGAGAGAGAGAGAAATAATCTTAGAAACAAAAAATAAGCATAATTATGGTAGCCTACGTCCAGACAGGGCCTCAAGGCAGCTATTGCATCCACAATTTTAAACAAGTTCAAGGTTTAAATCGGCTTGTTTTAATAGGTTAATGTGTTTAGTCGTTTCGATTTCGACATACCCTCTCATAACTGGTACCGGTGGGGGTAAAGTCTATGGGGGCTTTCCACACGTAAAAAAAACACACAGCCAAAAAAACAACATAAAATACACACAAGTCATAAAAAAAACATTTAAAAATAGTAGATAATTAGTCACAATGCATCAATTAGGTCATAATGTCAAATTTAAAATGTAAATGAATTTCAATTAATTAAGTATAATGCAATCATGTCAATGAATTAAATAATAATAAATATGCTTATTAAAAGAAGTATTTAAAATTAATGGTTTTTTAACAAAATTAAATCAAAACTAGTTATAATGACCAAACAGGAACCCCAATGCATTGAGAAATGTCTAAATTGTCTTAGGTCAACTTTAATTTGATCATTTTTTGAAGGTGAATCATGATGAATATATACTATTAAGTAACCGATATAGTCGGGGAACCACTGAATTTCTACCAAACTGTTTTCCTGAAAGGGGCTGTAAGATCGGGTGATCGATTTCCCGGGGTTTCTCTTAGGCACAGTCGGTTTAAATTTACCTAATAACTGTGGACAGTCTATCAGCCCTCTCAAAATTTTGAACAAAAAAGATATATAATCCAAATAGTCTCTACGCTTCGCAAGAGATTGTATACCAAAGTGTAGCTGCCTCTCATTGTACGACGTGAAGGAATGTTTCAGTCCTACACTGTGGCATAAATGCCATAAGAACCATTTTTGTACACTTTTCAGTCTAAGTGAGTGTACAGGATAGTGCGGCCTCTATATTTGACTACAATACTCCAAAATGCTACGGACTAAGCTGTTATATAATATTCGGAATATTTTTCCATTATGAATAACAAAACCCAACATTTTCAAGGCTTTCTTAATAGTTTGCTCTGTATGAGACACAATGGTTAACTTACTGTCAAGGACAACACATCACATTTACAGCTAACCTCCTCTATACTACTGCCCTATATGTAGAAGGACGATGCGGTAGGTTTTATTTGCCTAGTAAACCTTATAAAGCAGGATTTTTTGGGATTTAGTTGCATGCAGTTGGCGCACTGTGAAGTGCACCAATTTATCACCTGATTTAGGTCACTCTGCAGTTCAGTAACTTAATTCGATGTGGATATTTCTTTTGCAATTTTTAAATCATCAGCATACATATAAGGCACAGAGAAATTAAAGATGTTAAATACGTTCGGGCACAAGTGGGAACCCTGCGGTACACCAGATGTTATGTCATATGACTTGGATAACAACCATTCACTACTACATAAAACCGCCGATGGCTCAAATACGATTGAAACCACGATAAGAGATGGCCAGTGAAATCGCACCTTGATAACTTATGCAAAAGTGATCCATGGACCACTCTTTCGAAGGCTTTACTGAAATCAGTATAAATGACATCCATTTGCCCACTACATTCGAGAGTACAAGTTACGTCATCGATAAAGGTGGCCAGGTTAGTCTAGAGATAGATTAGTCTGGAATAGGATAAGGTACTTACTAATAAGTTCCGTGGGTCACGGGGACGAGTTCAGTATTTTATACGAGTAGATACTCGGGCAAGAGCTAGTTAATGTATAAACATCTGTGTAATCCTCAGAGGAGGCTATTATTTTATTTTATTTTTACAGCTAGTCATTAGTAAATTGGAATGTGTTAAGCTACTTTTTTCACTGACGGTCCACAATGATATGCATTGAGAAAATGTATATGAGCAGATTATCACGTAGGCAGGTGCAAAAACAGCCAAACCTTATAATAACTAGCTGTCACGTTGTGCTCACGTATCGTTACGATTTACGACTATAAAAATATTAGCACCGCCCACGTACGACACGCTATTCGGTCAGATAACGTCAAAGTATAATATTTATTACTAGTTGACCCGACACATGTTGTCCTGCCTTAAGAAGTAATTAATTATTTTATCAACATAATTCCGACCGATGCATCTATTAATGTACCAGTCAAGACGAAACTTAACGAAAATGTTATGCATTTCAAATTTTCCAACTTTCGGCGCAACTTTCTTAACTTTTTCTTTCATAAGAACCTTCTCCTGACAATAGCAAACACAAAAAGAAATTAGCAAAATCGGTTCAGCAGTTCACGCGTGATGCCTA
This sequence comes from Cybosia mesomella, assembly GCA_946251805.1. Taxonomy (NCBI): domain Eukaryota; kingdom Metazoa; phylum Arthropoda; class Insecta; order Lepidoptera; family Erebidae; genus Cybosia; species Cybosia mesomella. The sequence goes on from OX276401.1 coordinate 27,456,209, forward strand.
GACCAAGGTGATTAAATTTTACATAACATAACTTCACACCTATATCCCCGAAGGGGGGTAGGCAGAGATGGATTGCACACCCACGATTCACCAGTTATGTTTAGGTCCCAATGTAATAGGGGGCGAGCCTATTGCCATCTACCGGGCACATTACTAAGCGAGCGATAATCAACATTTTTAATACACACATAACTACGAAAAGTCAGAGGTGTGTGCCCGGGGCGACTGGGGATCGAACTCGAGACCTCGTCTCGGCAGTCCGTTACGTACACCACTGGGCTATCGCCGCTTTAAATTATTATAAATTAAATTTTATATATAAGTAATGATTATACTAGATGTAGTATCTGTGAATGCACTGTATAACTAGGTTCAAAAATCTTGACAATTGTGCAGTCCGCATTTTTAGGTGTCTTTGGTGGTAAGTGCGGGCGGAGGCACGCCTATCAACCAATCATAATTATGTAAACTTATCACGGGCACAAAAGTCTCGTGTCATTGGCTGATCACTACTGTTATTGGTTTTTTATTGGTCAGTTAGTGTAATGCGCAAACTTTTTTACGCTAGTTGAAGATTTTTGCCCTCAACTATAACAAGGCAGAGTTCGTTTTGCGCGCATTTGTTATAAAAAATAGGATGTTGGTTTCGCCACGCGTCGTTACGCGCCGGCGCTAACATGGCGAGTTTTTTCTCATGACTATCCACTCAGGTGATACTCCTTCTGTCTCAACGCGAAAAAATTAATTAATATTTTGAGATACTCTACACAGCGCTAAAAAAACTAAGCATAGCGACTAGCTTGTATTATGTGTTCTACAATAAACATACCTTTTTTTTTTTTTCGTGCGGAAATCCCTTCGGATACCCCCCCGCCGGCCAGCGGAGGCGGTTATGTCGGGCTTGCACCGACTAAAACCGCACGCCGTCTCGGGTCTTCCGACGCCGGGGTGTAAGGTTACCCATAGAGCATATCCCTCGCACCCCGACTGACCCTGGGCCATCTCACCACTAACAGCATCGCTCATCCTGTCTCCTCTGAAAGCAGAGGAGTACGGAGAGCGATGTGTTCCCGCCACGTTGGGTATTGGCCGACGATCAATGCCAACCCTATGAAGGGGAACATACCTAATCGTATAAATATGCTAGATTTAGTTCAGTTGTTGTCGAAAAGTCGTAAGAATTACGGTAGATGACCCCAGCGTCGCCCCGAGACGCATAATATATCGGAAAATGTCGAATATCTAGGACTTGCGCTTCCTAGACCCAAAGTAAGCATAGTTTAACTAGCTTGTGTTATTATATATTTTGTTTGTAAATATATACATATTATACATAGAAACACCCACCCCAAAGCAAATAGACATATTCATGCATACAAACATTTGCACTGAGCGGGAATCGAACCCGCGCCCCCTGTCGTAGTAGTCGAATGCACTTCCGCTAAGCCACAGAGACCGTCAAACTTCTTGCGTACTAAATCTATTGGAAATGTGAGCATACTAATTGCTTCAAAGTTTCATTGAATTAATATAATTCAATACTTTATTTTTGTAAATACATACATATATCTGTGTCTAAAGATTTAGATCGGAAAAAGAGAACATCTAGAACGGGACTTGAACCCGTGACCAGTCCCTTACAGGGAGAATGCTCTGACCAGCTGAGCTATCTAGACACGTCCCAGATATTCGAAATTCTCCGATATATTATATACGTCTTAAGGCGATACTGGAGCCATCTACCGTAATTCTTGCGAACTACGGAAACAATGAATAACATCTGTGTGTTTTAGAAACAGACAGGCCAATGTAAATAAATATATTTTACCGCTAATGTACGTAAATCAGTGCAGATTTACTTGTTAATCTGCAGATTACCTGGCTCAGTCCGTTAATGTGGAAAAAAAAAATGTTTCAGTTCTAACATCAACTAGTTAATCTGCAGACTTCCTAGATAATCTGCAGACTAACGACCAAGCATACGGTAAAGTTAATAAAACAGGTTCTTTGCTTGAATAAATACATTGTAATCGTAATACATTCTTCTTCGGATACATTGTAATCTAATAAGAAACTACGTGAGTATTATTACAAAACGGACATTTTGTTCAAGGACTTAGTGAAACACCTACTTATTATATATTATTTCTTTGCACTACACAACACCGTGTCGAGACCGCGTGTTATTTCACCATAGAGACGTCAAGCTGTATTCAATTTCCTATGACCTTACGGCCACAAAAGACTGATAATTACTTTGTTACAGCTGCAGCTGCATTGGAATTGAATTTTCAAAATCAAATATCTTCAAAACTATTTGTCATAAGAATATTTCACTTAAGCAAAACATTATCTGTATAAATAAATAAAATTGAAGTGTCCGTTTGTAACATTAAAATAACAGGTTTCAAATAAATGCTTATGAGTGTATTGCAATATATAAAACAAAAAGAAAATCAATTGTTTGTCAAACCAAAATCAATTTGTCGTTTTTGTATGTCTCTGTGTTTGAAATAGGTAATATCTGAAATGGCTGGGCCTATGTTCATGGGGCTCTCACTGGCAGATCTGTAATATTATAAGGCGTAACATAGCCTGCTTTTATTTTAGAAAAAGCATTAGGGTTCCGCGCAAAAAATAACCTTACAAATCTAAATCCATGCACATATGTATGTAAATATGTTTCTATCTTTTAGGTTTAGTTTTCTTTACATTTATTTATAATTAGTTGTACATTATCATTTTAAGTTATGGTTGTTAATGTACATTTTGCGGCAATGAAAAAAATTGTCAGCATCTCCATTGCCCGTCTCGGTAGCGCACCGAGTGCAACAGCTGTGTGTGTTTTTAAGCTGATTCTGGAATTCGTAGTTCGAGGAACAGTTGTCAACATCATTCGAGCGCCAAGCCCGATTGTATTCAAAGGGAAACTGGCTCCGCTCAAAGCTAGCCTTTCAGGCTTTCAGGCTTCGCAGCGTAGCTTTGAGCGGGCGTAGCGTTGAGGCTCGAGAGCGTCGTCGACTTTTCCACCATAAAGCAAAGTAAATAACTTCACCGGCGTAGCTGTCGAACGCCCTTCCGCCACGCCACGCCACAGTTACCTAATAAACATTAAGTAATAGTAGCTGTGGGGTGTGTGTTGGGTAACCTCCTCGAGTGTCGCTCCGATTCCGATCCCGCTGCAGTCCGGGGGGAACGGAATCGGAGCGGCCGGTACACCCTGGGCGGCGGTCAATGGCTTCCCCTTCACCCCTTCATAGGGTTGGCATTGATCGTCGGCCAATACCCAACGTGGCGGGAACACATCGCTCTCCGTACTCCTCTGCTTTCAGAGGAGACAGGATGAGCGATGCTGTTAGTGGTGAGATGGCCCAGGGTCAGCCGGGGTGCGAGGGATGTGCTCTATGGGTAACCTTGCACCCCGGCGTCTGAAGACCCGAGACGGCGTGCGGTTTTAGTCGGTGCAAGCCCGACATAACCGCCCCCGCTGGCCGGCGGGGGGGTATCCGAAGGGATTTCCGCACGATAAAAAAAAAAAAAAAAGTAATACTAGCTGTAGCTCGCGGCTCCGCCCGCGTGAAATTCTGATGCCGTTCCCGCAATTCATAGGAGCTGCCCGCGTGGAATTCAGAACGCGTTCCCGCAACCCATCAACCAAGTAGCCTAACCAGATCCATTCAGCTGTTTGAGGGTGATCCAGTAAGAAAGATCCAAACATCTTCACAAAATTTCACGTTTATAACATTAGTAGGAATTTGGATAGTATTTATTATCTCATCCCGAATTCTATATTCTTCCAGAAGTGACGCGAACCACGCCTTCTTCGTGGAATTATTTTCACAAAACAATTTTTTTACTGCAGGCTCCAAGCAAAATCTATTTGTACTGTTAGGCCTCAACGTTTGAACGCGTGACGAGAACAATTTTGTTACGCTTTCACGGCAATATCAACATCAGAAAAGTTTAGGTGTTGTGTCACGAAATACTTATGTTAAATACTAGCTTTAGTCGTGACTTCGTCGGCATAAGTCATGTGTTAAAAGTGTCCTATGATAAAAGTGAGCCTCTGAAATCTCTCGAATCATGATCCCAATCGTCCGAATCGTTAGTCCTGGTTGCACCTAAAACCTTGCACCTTGCAGCCCGGGGTCCATTCTCTTATGCATCTTTCATCTCTATGTCATTCTACTGGCAGCGCTCTTACGGGTCAGACGTGCGTACATGCGGCGTGTCGCAGGAAGCAAATACTTGTGAGATAAGTAAACAGTAACACTCAATCTTTCCGACTTCTTAATGTATCGATACTATCAATGGTAGAGCCTAAATAAAAGCTAAGATAAGCCACATCAGGAACTGAAAGCGTAGGAGAGCGAATCCCAGGCTCCAAGTGGAATCTTTGGATGTACCGAGTTAACCCTGAGCTGATGATGTTGAAGCAAGTAGTCACGTTTAGCTCGGTGTAAGAATCTACTACATATTTCTTTAGCTAAGTCTCAATCTTTTAAAGTTTTTCAGCTGAATAAATAATAATTGAAGGTTAATAATAATCAATAAGAGATAACGATTGGCCATGAATTTATCAGTATTTTTAGTACTTATCTATCGAGTTTGTATTCAAATTAACTTACTTAATTTCTACGTAGATAAAAGTTACCTACGCGACGTTACCAATAATGTCAATTTTTGTTCAGATACAAGGAAAGTATTTCATTGAATCAAGTAAATCAGATGCTGCTACTAAATGGTGTTTCTTTTTTCAGACAGGTTAGCATGCTAGGCTAGAAATACTCTAATACTGTAGACAAGTATACCAGAACTGTCAATTGCTTAGCACCTGAAATGATAAACGCATGGCAAGAAGTTCTGCTCATCATCATCATCATCATATCAGCCTTAGGAAGTCCACTGCTGAACATAGGCCTATTGACTTACATTTCGATCGGTCTGTAGCAGCCTGCATCCACCGAGTCCCTGCGCGCTTTACTAGGTCGTCTGTCTAGTTCTTGCTGTTCACTATTAATTAAGTACTGGATACCTTCGGTTTTCTATAGTCTAATAGTTTTCTAGAAGAAGACCCAAGAGCTGGCATGACGTCGCAAGGGATGACATGCGTACCAACGGTTTCACGGCTAGGGATGCCGAAGACCGTGCGGATTGGAGACGGAAATGCCGAGAAGGGGGAGCAGGGGGATTGTGGTCGCAGCACTAGTGGGACCGGTGGGTGTCACGCGGTGCTGCGACGACAATCCTCTTCTGATGAGGCCGTCAAGCTGAGTGCCACCATTGTTAACATGGTACGTGTATGTAATGGTGACCCTCTTTCCTGAGACTACCTTCAGCTTACCATCAGGCGAGGTGAAGTCAAATTGACGTGTCCTAAATATAAAAAAAAAGGTGGACATCGGGCACCAAGGTGAAGACCCCAATGAAACCAGGACACAACGCTGAGATGATGATGATGACCTGCGGTTTTCTAAACCGTGGCGGTATTTCCTTACTGTAATATCCGTATAGTACACCTCTCACCCACTTCGAAGAGAATGCAAGAATGGGAGGAAGTGTTCTAACAATTTCGTCATAAGAAACACGACCCGTATTACCAAAAATAATATGTAGTCGGTGAATCAGCATTTAAAATAATAATTGAGGGGAAAAACTCAGCATACACCCTCAGTCTTATCAACCATTGATGGCAATAGCTAAGGATAATCCTCAACGAATTGCAATAAGAGTACCCTCCAACGGCTCCAATGGCAATGCGGCCGTAAGTATTTACTGAATGAATACCAGGAAATGATAAACTGTTATGGAATCTAAGAAAAATATTATATTGGAAAGCAATATTCATTTTTAATATTTCATCGTCGATAATATTTGAGAGGTAATAATAGAACTACCCTGGGGCCCGATTCCGAAAATTTTGTTTTTATAACACGTGGTTGCAAGAGTTACGAAAACTCAAAAGTTAAACTTTCAAAATCTAATTGAAAATGCAATCCACTATAAGTGATTCTGAAGGTCTCACGAAAACGTAGGTAGGTTTTGTTTACAACCTTACACCATGGCGTCTTTAGACCCGAGACGGCGTGCGGTTTTAGTCGGTTCAAGCCCGACATATCCGCCCCCGCTGGCCGGTGGGGGGTATCCGAAGGGATTTCCGCACGAAAAAAAAAAATAGGTTTTGTTTTGACACATCGCATCGTACTGAATACCAAAGCTGCCAAAAAAAATGCCGTGTACAGGACTCGTGAAAATACATTAAAAAGCCATCGAAGAGTTCCACTATCTACATACTATGATCACATCAAATTGATGTATCCAGATGTTACATACCAACTTTCAAATGGATCTATACGACAATTAAACAAGCGGCCATGTACGAGACGGACTCGCGTACGAAGGTTTCCGTAGCGGGGTGCAGTCAATTGACGGAACAAATATAAAAAAAAAAAAAAAAAAAAACCGTATCTATACAATGGGAGACCCTTTAATTTATTTTATATTTATTTTTGAAGTGAATTCACAACTAAATATTCTACGAATATTTTAAGCGTCGTTTCGTTTAAGCTTTATTAATATCGAGCCAAAAACCGCAAAAAAACCACACGATTCTTGTATGGGAACCCCCTTTAAATATTTATTTTATTCTGCTTATGGTATTTTTTGTTATAGCAGCAACAGAAATACATAATGTGTGAGAATTTCAACTGTGTAGCTATCACGGTTCATGAGATGCAGCCTGGTGACAGATGGACAGCGGAGCCTTAGTAATAGAGTCCCGTTTTACCCCTCGGGTACGGAACCCCAAAAAGGTCAAACTCGACTTCCAAGATTTGTTTACCTTTATATATTTATTATACAAGGTTAGTTACAGCTGATGACTTGACTTCGATTGCTATCGTCAATCAAGGTTGTTGTTGTCAGTTTTATTCAGTGATTACAGCTTTTTTTTTTGAAATAAAAAATGGGTGTAAGATTTTGTTATTTTTTTGCGTGATTTTAAGACTTCGGTGTCCACCTGGTTGGTGGCCCGAAGTAACTTTCAAAATCTAATTGCAAATGCAATCCACTATGAGTGATTCTGAAGGTCTCACGAAAACGTAGGTAGGTTTTGTTTACAACCTTACACCCCGGCGTCTTTAGACCCGAGACGGCGTGCGGATTTATTCGGTCAAGCCCGACATAACCACCCCGCTGGCCAGCGGGCCAGGGGGTGGTTATATCGGATTCGAACCGACTAAAACCGCACGCCGTCTCGGGTCTTCAGACGCATTTCCCTCGCATCCCGGCTGACCGAGGGCCATCTCCGGTTTCGAGATGGTTTATTGCCCCGGAAAAAGGGTGGGACGCGCAGCGCGCAACCACCCCGTCCTGCTCCTGCTAGTGTGCCAGGCGGCTCCACCTCTCGACCTACGACGCCTGAGTTGCTTCCGCGCCTCGCGGGCTCTACGAATCGCGATAAACCTGAGTCTCTCCCAGACCCTCACCGTCACCTTCTTCTCGAGCATTAATTGCTCGCAGAAGGAGGTGGCGGCAACCCACGCGCTCGCACCCTACACCATCTATATGAACCACACGCTGAGTGAGAGGACCCTCACTCCAAAGGCCGTCACGTGCAGCCTAAGTGTAAAATAAATGTCGTGTGAGGAATCGTTAGTGCTTTAGTGAAACTGAGATTTACATCGTCCAGATGTTGAAAGGAGTTACTTCGAAAACGTCTTCCAATAAGTTCATTTAGTATTTTATAGCATTCATCATCGCGATGCGGTAGGGCTACGTCGCCAACAAATAGTGTGACAAACAACCCGCCTAACGCTGCTCTATCTATCCGCACAAGATAGCACCTCCGCGCCGCGCCCACTGGCGAGCGCGCTCAACGCAGCGGACGGCCTTAGGATGTTCTTTCTAGCGAAGGCGCTGAGCGGGTTTGTGGGGATCGCCTTTCCTCTCCAGGTGACCGCCATTGTCATGCGGATTCATCACGAACAGTGCTTATTTAGAAGTGTGTAAAATACATAATTATACCATACGTAACATGGTTCACTAAAAATATATTAACTTGATCATTTTCCTCAACGTTTGAACACACAAACATTACGTTCGCCTAATAACAGAAAAGTAATTAACCCGTTGAACAAGTGCGAAACCGCATGCATGACTTGTCGAGCTAACATCAAGAAATACACCTTGGACATGCAATTTGTGAAATAAAAAAACCGGCCAAGTGCGAGTCGGACTCGCCCATGACGGGTTCCGTAGCAGCAAGTAAATTTTTTATATTTGAGTTGATTGAATTAAAGGTAAATGCGGTTTACGATTTATGACGTATTAAAAAAAACTACTTACTAGATCTCGTTCAACCCAATTTCCGTTGGAAGTTTACATGGCACGTATATTTTTTTAGTTTTGTTTCTCTTATTTTAAAAGTTACGGGGGGGGGGGGGGGGTACACATTTTACCACTTTGGAAGTGTCTCTCGCGCAAACTATTCAGTTTAGAAAAAACTGATATTAGAAAGCTTGAAAGAGTTTCAGTTCTAAGTATGGGGAAACCCCCAAAATTTATTGTTCTTTTTCCATTTTTGTGGTAAAATCTTAATGCGGTTCACAGAATACATCTACTTATCAAGTTTCAACAGCATAGTTCTAATGGTTTCGGAAAAAAGTGGCTGTGACATACGGCCGGACACACAGACAGACATGACGAATCTATAAGGGTTCCGTTTTTTGCCATTTGGCTACGGAACCCTAAAAAACACTACTACATAATAAATATAGTTCGGCGACCTCCATGTTGTCTTACAATCAGGAAGCTGTGCTGAAGAAGCATTTGTAAACACGCCAGTACAGGACCTCTTTTATCAACCGCACCTAGATTTTGGAATTCCTTACCACTTACCAACACATCTAATCTTCCTATAATTCGTTTAGACTTGTGTGCGCCATACGAATAGTTCTTCGCCTGGAAGCACTTTGTGTCCGTATGTTTTTGAAATCCCCTGAATAGAGGGGTTATTCCCTAGTTTTTGCAAGCTTTTATTTAACTTGCTTTGTTAGTTTGTTAGTTAGTATGGGTCAAATCTTGGAAGCACAATAAGAACGACTTCCTGACGATAGATTGGATTCAAATTTGGTATGCTTGCGTATCTTAGGTGACAATGCGATAATATGGTAATATGAAACTGATCTGATGATGGAGTCGGAAGATGTCCATAGTAACTCCTGAACTAAACAAGATAAACCAACCTAGTTTGGCTCATTTGTTATGTCTTTGCAAATACTCTGATGCTACATGATATCCAGGGTCTGAATACGGAGACCCATAGTGACCCATAGTGGTCATAAGAAGTTCTGAACTAAACAAGATAAACCCGTCATGTTTGGGCTCATTTCATTTGTCATGTTATGCATTTACTAGAAAGCTTGTATTTGAATTCATAATTTATTTTAAAGTATCATTGAAGAATAAAGATCACTATTTACCTGTCTTGTTCCTAGTTATCGGAAATCTTCGTCAGATGCTCACAACGTACAGTCAACGACAGAAGTCGCTTAACAAATTCTAATCTATTGGTCACTTTAGCTCTTACCCTTTCATAAAACAATAAATAAAACACGAATAATATTAACTATGTCCTCTTCGGATTGTAATACTACCCAAACATCGACTATTGGTTCATGTATTCCTATGTAAAAACAGGTTTATAAATATTTTAGTATTGACCAACTTTTGTCGTTGACTGTAGCGGTAGCTTAGTGGTATGGGTAATGGACTGCTGAGACGAGGTCTCGGGTTCGATTCCAGGTTTTACCATGGCACACACCAATGACTTTTCGATGCTTTTCGAAGTTATGTGTGTATTTATCGCAGGCTTATAAGTGCCCGGTTAATGGCAATAGGCTCGCCACCTATTACATTGGGACCTAAACATAAACTGGCGAAATGTGGGTGCTAGCACCTCTGCCTACCCCTTCGGGGATATAGGCGTGAGTTTATGTACCAAAATTTCGTCGCAATCGGTTATATTAGTTTAATGTTCTGGGAACGCACATAAGTACGGCACAAGTAAACAAAGAAATATTAATCGCAGAAGGAAATACGTTTCTGCCGGGTTGTCTATCAAAATATAATCACAAGGCTATATCATCGCTTATAGCAAAAATAGCTTTAATTTAATAAATAACTATTTGGAACACTTTTGATGACGTGATGTATAAATCTCAGAGCAATACCTGTTTATGTTTATATTTGGCTGCAGATGTTGCGGCCACCAACTTTTTATCGTTTTATCTATCTATACATAGACTGACAGACTGACTGATTCATCAACGCAGAGTATAAACCGCTGGACCTACAAACTTGAAATTTCAGCATGCTTTTTATGTCGTAAGCATCAACTAAGAAAAGTATTTTGAAAATCGAACTTCTAAGGTGGCAAAATAAAGGAATGAACGTTCGTATGAAAGTCCGTCATTTTCAAAGTTAAAAGCTCGAAATTTCATACACCTGCTTCTAGTTACAAATGAATGAACACGTGTATTAACGTTTTTATAAATTTGACCCCAAAGGGAGTCAAATAGGGGTGGAAAGTTTATATGGGAAGTTGGTCACCTTTAAAGATAGGAGGATGAAATTTAATACAACATATAAGTACGTCTTTTCAGAAATAAATGAATACGTGTATCAGCGTTTTTCAAAATTTCTACTAAGGGGGTAAAATAGGCGATGAACTAATTTTTGAAGTAAGAAACACGAAATGTAATTTTAAAGCTTCTTATAGCTATGTTATATTTACCATAGGATCCGGAGGGCGCTGCTATCGGGTTTATAGGTAATTTTTACGAATTTATTCCCGGGCGCTAGTACTATTATTAAATTGTAAATTAGTTGTTTCTGTACATTGCAGATATGAAAAAAAATACTTGGGTTTATTCAGTTCAGAATAGTTTATTTAATAAACGATTCTGAACAAAAAATATTTTTTGTTGTAATTCTTGTCTGTTTATCTGTTCATTCGCGATGGACGCAAAAGCTACTGAACGGATTTTGACATGGTTTTTTCTATTAGAAAGGTCAAACATACGGCATTCTGTGTCAGTTTATGTCTGACCAAACCTAAACTGACACAGAATGCCGTATGTTTGATTGCAATTGGTTTAGTAGAACCGGAGATATGAGCTAAATAACCCAGTGGGGGGGTGGGGTACACATTTTACCACTTTGGAAGTGTCTCTCGCGCAAACTATTCAGTTTAGAAAAAACTGATATTAGAAAGCTTGAAAGCGTTTCAGTTCTAAGTATGGGGAAACCCCCAAAATTTATTGTTCTTTTTCTATTTTTGTGGTAAAATCTTAATGCGGTTCACAGAATACATCTACTTATCAAGTTTCAACAGCATAGTTGTAATGGTTTCGGAAAAAAGTGGCTGTGACATACGGCCGGACACACAGACAGACATGTGACGAATCTATGAGGGTTCCGTTTTTTGCCATTTGGCTACGGAACCCTAAAAAACACTACTACATAATAAATATAGTTCGGCAACCTCCATGTTGTCTTACAATCAGGAAGCTGTGCTGAAGAAGCATTTGTAAACACGCCAGTACAGGACCTCTTTTATCAACCGCACCTAGATTTTGGAATTCCTTACCACTTACCAACACATCTAATCTTCCTATAATTCGTTTAGACTTGTGTGCGCCATACGAATAGTTCTTCGCCTGGAAGCACTTTGTGTCCGTATGTTTTTGAAATCCCCTGAATAGAGGGGTTATTCCCTAGTTTTTGCAAGCTTTTATTTAACTTGCTTTGTTAGTTTGTTGGTTAGTATGGGTCAAATCTTGGAAGCACAATAAGAACGACTTCCTGACGATAGATTGGATTCAAATTTGGTATGCTTGCGTATCTTAGGTGACAATGCGATAATATGGTAATATGAAACTGATCTGATGATGGAGTCGGAAGATGTCCATAGTAACTCCTGAACTAAACAAGATAAACCAACCTAGTTTGGCTCATTTGTTATGTCTTTGCAAATACTCTGATGCTACATGATATCCAGGGTCTGAATACGGAGAACCATAGTGACCCATAGTGGTCATAAGAAGTTCTGAACTAAACAAGATTCGTCGCTGCGCGTGCAAAAGTCGCAATGTGTTTTTTACCTATTTTACAGGAGACGCAAAAAACTGATTTTCTCGAAAAATACCTAAAATATTCTAATATTTTATTATTTCTTTAATACATATAACAAATGTGCGTAGTTTTAGATTACTTTTAGATAGATTACATTATTAATAATGGCAAAATTGATCATACCAGGCAAATTTGACACATAGAGTTATTTATTTGAGTCGTAAATACAAGCTATGTGCATTTAGAGCACATAACTACTTTAAATTTCTATGCAATATTGAAGAAACTGGCAGCATAATGACACATAGCTATTTTTTAGAAAGCAATAATTAATAAGGAAGTAAATAAAACCCAATCAATTTTATATTTCAAGTTATATTGTTATTTTAATAATCACACAAATTCAATTTATAATGAGATCAAAATGTGGAACAATATTAATGGTTCAAATTATCGTAGAATAGGTGGTAATCGCGGTGCATGTATTGCTTTAGGCTTTGTAAGTGAGTAAATTTGGTAGAATCAATTTTTAGCGGGCCATCATAAAGACTTGTAGGTTCAGTTGTGCGTGCCGTGTTTGTCCTCCTCTGCGGCAAATTATTCCACTCATGTGTGTGGCGTAGTTTGTAATGGACATCACCATTGAAATAAATAAGTCTTCTAATGTCTGTTACCGTTGGATCACCGGGTTTTCTTCCAGGTCTTATACTTGAAAAACCTCCGGGTATATCTTCATAATTTTTAAAAAATGTGTAGTCTAGGTGATGGACAATGTAAGGTTGTGATGGTCTGGCATCTCTCATCCGCGATATATAGTCAGATGGAGAGTAGATGGGGCCTTTAAACTTTTTTTCTAAAGTTGAATGTACGCTGTCCACCTCCATCATCGTGTGTCCTTTTTCTAGGATAATTTGCTCTATCGTAATGCCTTTTGCAGTGCTAAGATTAGTTAATGAATTGCAAAGTGTTTTATTTTTATTTTGATAGGCACATCCGTCAGAGATCAAAATCACTTTTTTGTATTGACTACAATATTTTTCTATGAAATCAATTATACAACTAGTGACATTGTTTGCGGTTACTCCTCCGGCGCCTTCATGCCACACATATAAATATACGTTTTTATTGTTTTTAATATGAAAAGTATAATTATGTAGCCCTAGTTTCATTTTATAGTACTGCTCTGAAACAAGTAGCTTAGGACATAGTAAAACACTCTGCATATCCATTGACACTACAATCACATCGTCCGAGATTTGGTTAATAGCTTCTGTTTTAGCTGCTCGAGCTTCGTCTTTTTTTATAATATGAAGCTGATATACGTCATCAGGAATGTTCCCTTGTTTGTGGCCAACACAAATGTCACATTGATCTTTGCGCGGCTTAAAAATGGAAATTTTCTTCTCTTTTAAAATATCATGAAACTTTTTTCTCTTCACTGCATCTATATTATTAATCTGGCACCAAGAAGTATACACAGAATGCATGTGGCTAAAAGATTCGAATGAGTCTTCAACATATATTCTGGAACTGTTTGCTCGGCAGTAGTGGCTTGGAACTTTAGGAACATATTCAAGCCACTTATGAACAGATTCAGATTTGAGCGCCCTAGTTGTAGTTCCTAATGTCTTAGGGACCTTATCTATTCTTCGAACAGGAGTTCCTTCACTACTTTCTGAAATATTTATATTAGATCTAATCCAAAGCTGAAACATATCTTTTTTCAAATCAAACGTCGCCAGAAACAATTCTTTACAAACTCGAGTCTTGCCACCATTAGAGTTTGGTAAATAGCAATCAAACCCAAAAGATTTTCTTACATCTGTAGAAGATTTTCGTCGGCGTAATATCTTTCTTGCCTGAATCAATCCGTTTATGTAGGATTTTTTAGCGTCCCATGTTGGTAGTTGCCAAAAGTATCTAAAACAATCTATTCTGATTTCATCACTTATTGCAGCACATAAATAACTCCTGTCTGATTTCTTCTCTGCCCCGTGAGTACATGGGGTTTCTCTCAATTGCCTATCGCTTTTTGAAATTTCTTCTAGTTTTGTAACGCTATCAACTTTGTTAACCTTATGTCCTGTGTAATGTTTTCCCAAAAGCCTCATCTGCTGATTTTTCTTTCTCTTTCTTGTCTCACTTGTAAATACCTCTTCCTCAGGTACATTATCAGAAATATTCTCTTTTTCGAGTACTATAGGCTCTAAGCAACCAGTTTGATCATTTAACTGATAAGATACTTCATTCAAATCACCTGAACTTAGGATTCTATTGCTGGATGTTGTAGTTATTATAGATTGCGTAGTACCTGTATTAACTGTAGCAATTTCTACTCCAGCCGTTAAAATATTATTTGGATGTTCAGTATACACACTGGTAGTGTCCATTGTATCTTGGTCCTCACTGTTGGATGGTAACATTTCAGTTGATTGAAAGAGTGAAGCTGTTTCTTTTTCGAGCTCTCTGGCTAACTGATTAATTGATTCTTGACGATCATCTTCCCTACATAAAGATATTAATTTTTTGCTTCTATAAAATCTTGACATTACGATATATCTGAAAGAGGTAGCAAAATAAAAATCGTTAGAACTCACCACATAATACCCAGATAAATAAACGTACCTAAAGCAAAAGAGCCTTTAGAGATATGCGTGCTGTAACCGTACACAATAGTTTTATAAAGAGCCACTATCCACACCACCACCAATAATTAACTATTACGTTAGTGATTAGCAACATATTTCAGTAGTGTTAAAAATAAACAAAAATATAAAGCATCACAATTATATTAGTATTAACATTGTCAAGTATTAATTACAAACAATATAAACGGTAGATATAATTTTACAAAGCGAATACATCAGGAAACATGAAGCGCTCGGGTGGGACTCGAACCCGCGATCTTTCCCTTACAGGGTATTCCCCTTAATTAGCCTTAACCACTAGGCCACCGAGCCACGCTCTTTTTTTCCTGATTAAAACAAAACTTTAACTCTGTAAAATTTACTTACATTATTATCGGTTTAAAATTGCGGTAAATACACTAGCACGTTACACAGTTACAAACAACTTCTTTTATTTTTTACGAATATTTAGTATAGCATAAATATTTTTTACTACGTTCTCCTTCGTTGTTAGTATTATAATGAGCAATCACATCGACAAAACTATCTATGTGACGCTTGACCTGTGCGTTTCGTGATCGTACGAGTCTGTTCTTGACTAAAAAACTCGCTATGTGCATGTGAAGCACATGTCGGGCGCAATTTTTGCTTCCACTTTAAGTAAATTTATTTTAGCTATGTGAATTATAATACTTAGCGTGTTTATATGGAACTTTCGATGTATGAAAGTCACATAGCTACATTCGGTAACTCTTTAAATATTGGCTTTATCACATAACTCTTTTTACAGTATGTGTGTATTGTAATAACGATTGTAATGCATCAAAAACCGCAAAAAGGCTAAATAACACATAGCGACTTTTGCACGCGCAACGACAAACCCGTCATGTTTGGGCTCATTTCATTTGTCATGTTATGCATTTACTAGAAAGCTTGTATTTGAATTCATAATTTATTTTAAAGTATCATTGAAGAATAAAGATCACTATTTACCTGTCTTGTTCCTAGTTATCGGAAATCTTCGTCAGATGCTCACAACGTACAGTCAACGACAGAAGTCGCTTAACAAATTCTAATCTATTGGTCACTTTAGCTCTTACCCTTTCATAAAACAATAAATAAAACACGAATAATATTAACTATGTCCTCTTCGGATTGTAATACTACCCAAACATCGACTATTGGTTCATGTATTCCTATGTAAAAACAGGTTTATAAATATTTTAGTGTTGACCAACTTTTGTCGTTGACTGTACCAAAATTTCGTCACAATCGGTTATATTAGTTTAATGTTCTGGGAACGCACATAAGTACGGCACAAGTAAACAAAGAAATATTAATGGCAGAAGGAAATACGTTTCTGCCGGGTTGTCTATCAAAATATAATCACAAGGCTATATCATCGCTTATAGCAAAAATAGCTTTAATTTAATAAATAACTATTTGGAACACTTTTGATGACGTGATGTATAAATCTCAGAGCAATACCTGTTTATGTTTATATTTGGCTGCAGATGTTGCGGCCACCAACTTTTTATCGTTTTATCTATCTATACATAGACTGACAGACTGACTGATTCATCAACGCAGAGTATAAACCGCTGGACCTACAAACTTGAAATTTCAGCATGCTTTTTATGTCGTAAGCATCAACTAAGAAAAGTATTTTGAAAATCGAACTTCTAAGGTGGCAAAATAAAGGAATGAACGTTCGTATGAAAGTCCGTCATTTTCAAAGTTAAAAGCTCGAAATTTCATACACCTGCTTCTAGTTACAAATGAATGAACACGTGTATTAACGTTTTTATAAATTTGACCCCAAAGGGAGTCAAATAGGGGTGGAAAGTTTATATGGGAAGTTGGTCACCTTTAAAGATAGGAGGATGAAATTTAATACAACATATAAGTACGTCTTTTCAGAAATAAATGAATACGTGTATCAGCGTTTTTCAAAATTTCTACTAAGGGGGTAAAATAGGCGATGAACTAATTTTTGAAGTAAGAAACACGAAATGTAATTTTAAAGCTTCTTATAGCTATGTTATATTTACCATAGGATCCGGAGGGCGCTGCTATCGGGTTTATAGGTAATTTTTACGAATTTATTCCCGGGCGAAGCCGGGTCACGGGCCGCTAGTACTATTATTAAATTGTAAATTAGTTGTTTCTGTACATTGCAGATATGAAAAAAAAATACTTGGGTTTATTCAGTTCAGAATAGTTTATTTAATAAACGATTCTGAACAAAAAATATTTTTTGTTGTAATTCTTGTCTGTTTATCTGTTCATTCGCGATGGACGCAAAAGCTACTGAACGGATTTTGACATGGTTTTTTCTATTAGAAAGGTCAAACATACGGCATTCTGTGTCAGTTTATGTCTGACCAAACCTAAACTGACACAGAATGCCGTATGTTTGATTGCAATTGGTTTAGTAGAACCGGAGATATGAGCTAAATAACCCACCTCACCAACCCATTTTATTACGCTCATCTCGTTCTTCAATGCCGCTTATTTGATATTTTGTACTAGCTATTATAGCACCTTAACCGTGGCCTTTTCAAAAATTTTCTTTGATTCAAACCTTTTCCTGACACATAAAAAGAAAATCAGGACATACATTTCAGCGATTTATTCTTTATTCATATATAGAGATAGTGCATGTGGCTTCATTTTCTGCCGTAAGCGAATCCGTCGAGACCCCGAATCTGTCCAATCCCGAATCTATCAAGCACCGAGCAAGCGGAATTCATTTTCTATATTTATAATACAACATATACGACGAAATCCAATATACATTCTTTACTATGGGTTGTTTGGAGTACCCCTTTGTTGAAATTTCGCACAATATACCTGACTACAGTGTGGAATTTTCTTTCAATAAAAGCAGATATTTTCTGGTAATTTCTCGAATGAAAAAAAAAAACAAATATATAGGTATATTTCGTTTGATTAGAATTTATGTACTATTGTGTGATTCGTTTGTAACAGGACGTGTGTGAGTGAAATGAAGATGTATTATTTATTATTATATTTTTCTTGACACGTTTTTCTTTTATTTTTTTGAAGACATTCTTTGGGAGATTTACTTACCTATTCAATAATTCACACATTCTGTAAACCATTGTGGTGAGAACTGTTGTTAGACTGAAAATTACTTCATTATTCCTCTCTAAACTCTTGAGGATTGCTGTAAGAAAACTCAGATATGAATTAAACTCGCCTTTGTATACAGTTCTACATTAAATCTATATAATTCTCGATGAACTCGAGAACAGGTGGACCGCTTTCATAATAATCTTTAATTTTTAGACTTGTCTTCGTCTTTACTGTGCCTTTTTTTATTTTCTTATTGCTTTAATCCCCACGGATGACTGTACTACACAAAAGTATACCAAAAGGGAATAAAAGCGAGAATTTTCAATAAGTGTATCCACCGGGAAAGTGTATATATTCTTTGTATTGGATTATGATACTCTTTCGACCTTTTGAAATAAGTCGTATAGTACAGTGTTCTAATTTCTATTTTTTTGGCGGGCCGTCAAACTCCCAATTTCTCCTGTTTTAGCTCGTTTCATGGTAGGGTTTACTTGGAATGAACTGTGACATGCCGTCTTCGGGCCATGGTACATGGTACCGATTGCCCGTAATTTCGATCCGCAATTGCGAATGTACGTCCCATGGTAGGCCTACAGTAGACTTGCTGATTAAAGGCTGATGGTCTTGCGCGTGCTTGTCTCTCGAGGTTGGGAGGCAAATGAGATTCCAAATCAAGAGACGAGTAGGAGCCTGGTGTTGCACACGTCCATATGCCACGGTAACCGCTTCTCATCAGGTGGGCCTTGAGCTTGGCAGACAAGCTTCTGAGAGGTATAAAAAAAAATGAGTACGGTCCCCGGGCTTCACAGTGCAAGCTTAGATGCAAATGGAACAAAGGCTGTGTTAATGATGATATACCGTTAGCAGTACCATTTTTATTTCGTGTGGAAATCCCTTCGGATACCCCCTGCCGGCCAGCGGGGGTGGTTATGTCGGACTTGAACCGACTAAAACCGCACGCCGTCTCGGGTCTACAGACGCCGGGGTGTAAGGTTGCCCATAGAGCATATCCCTCGCACCCCGATAAATGGTTTAAATGTCTTAGAAAACTTAACGTGATTAATGTACGCAACCTCAGGAAGGCCAAAGATTAGTCAACCTGCCATTACTAATGGTTAAACTTTCACATACGAAGCTGCGTATACTATTTTAGACTGGTCTAAAGAGAAAACTATTGGAATATCCTTTCAATATTTTTTACACTACCCGCTCTACGCTTGCAACACCAGGTGACCTAGGGATTTACCGTCTACACAGAAGAAAGGGAAGGAAATAAGATAAAGGAAAAGACGGAAGACCCCCGGGACTGTCCTAAACCGTAATAGATTATAGTATAGCAACTCCTAATAAACTCGTTTTTTAACATGCTCGTCGACCGTGTTGAAGAGTTACTTTATCAGAAGGTAATCCCATTATGCATTATCATCGAAACTAACACACGTGAAAAAATTCAACTAGCTGTAGATAAGAGAAGGTGCTTCTAATCAGCTTGGAAGACCTTCACAAACTAGGTAACATCCAAACTCGTAAAAAATATATCTGAAAGATACATGTTCTGTAGATCCAGAACATTCGCCACTGCCTAAACTTAACACAGATATAAATCAGACAGACTGCCAGCATTTCCGTATACCTCTGGTCCAACCAGTAATGTTCGAGACGAGTTCGCGTGCACCGAACGAACTCGAATGATACCAACTCATCAAGTTGAACAACAATACATAACCCGTTCGCCACTTTACGACCTTGCGCCCGCGCTGTCTTATTCACACTTGCGGAACTGCGGACGCGAATGTGTGATTGTTAATGTCTAAACACTGACGACTGTCCCATCTGTCCATCCTTTGAAGGAGTTGGTAAAGGTGTATTACTATTAATATAATCCTGGCCATTACACTACCAATGACGTGAACTTACTGGTCTTACTGGTGGTAGAAATTTGATGACACAAATTTGTCACAAAATTCGGCCGGGTGGGTTGTACCACCGTGCAAGATTGCGAAAAACCCTCCATAGTGATCCAATTTCGGTTTGATTGCGTTCAGGGGTCAGCAAGTGCATAGCCGGGCAGGGGGATTGTGGTCGCAGCACTAGTGGGACCGGTTGGTGCTGCGACGACAATCCTCTTTTGATGAGGCCGTCAAGCTGAGTGCCACCATTGTTAACATGGTACGTGTATGTAATGGTGACCCTCTTTCCTGAGACTTTACCTTCAGCTTACAATCAGGCGAGGTGAAGTCAAATTGACGTGTCCTATATATATAAAAAAAAACCCACTCCTAA
The DNA here is from genome assembly GCA_946251805.1 of Cybosia mesomella. Taxonomy (NCBI): domain Eukaryota; kingdom Metazoa; phylum Arthropoda; class Insecta; order Lepidoptera; family Erebidae; genus Cybosia; species Cybosia mesomella. The sequence goes on from OX276401.1 coordinate 27,476,353, forward strand.
AAGAAGCCATTTAGCTTGGCTGGAGAGGCTAACGGGAATATAATATTAGTGGTTACTAGTATTATTAAAAAAAAAATCCTTTACTTTTTGGGGCTTCACTCAAGTTATGATGCGGGAGCTCGAGTTCCACTTTCTACTTCTCTTGGGTAGGCCCGGAAGATCTTTGTAGGTGCAGTAAAAGGAGACTAAGGTATGGAGCTGTTCTCTATCAAGCAGTATCTTTTGTCTTGCCAAGCAATGCCTGTAGGACTCGTTCCTTCTGGTCCTCCACGTTGCAGCGACGAAATCTAATATTTTTGTGTCTACTAGCAGGCCTGATAGACGTTATCCTGACCAAATAAAACATCCCATAGAATCCAATTGCAGAGCTACCTACCGGGTCAATGAATCAAAATCACATAAAATTTCATCAAACTCCATCCAACTCTTTTTGAGGAGTTCAGTGACACACGCGGAACAATTTTATAAATGCACAGATATGGCACCCACTACAGATAATAATTCAAATGAAACCATAAACCCCGCCTACGTCTACAGATCCTCTATACACTTCTAGCATACAACTGTACATACGTATAAATTAAAACAGGTTTTGAACGATGATGTTTACTAAGGTATGTAATTAGAATTTCTAACGAACGCGAACGTATCAGTAGGAAAGCGAGTTACCAGTATATACAAACTGAGAATGCTTTATCTGAACATGGTTTACGATCTGGTCTCATTAACATTACGCTATAGGAATATTAAAATTATCTATTGTTCAAAATGGTCGATTATGTCACGGTGGAGTTATGTGTCTGTCCGCTTTGCTTCGTAAGTAAATAATTTAACACGTACGGGTACGTAAGTATACATCGTTTGTTTAGTCTTATATCCATCGTGGGTGTGTAATACACCTCTGCCTACCCCTTCGGGGATACAGGCGTGAAGTTATGTTATGTTATGCTATATCCAGCAACGACTGAATACTGTAGGACGCTACTAACGTAAAATTTTTGAGGCCCAAATTATTTCTCCTAGCAACCTATCCAGATGGCCCAAACGTTGACTTTTTGAAACGTATTTGAGTTTTCCTAGACGCATTCATTTCTAAGTATTCTACTCTGTAGCAGGTTAAAAAAGTTAGAAATGTATCTAATATTCCGTTAATAAAATTCTTCTTTTGGCAGTCGAATAATCGTAATTGAAACGTAGGAGATTAAGTTTTACTAGTTGATTTTAAATTGAAGTTAAGAAAAGGTTAAAGTTAAATGTTTGTGTCTGTAACGACTAAGGTAGAGCTGATATAAATGAAATATTGGTATTCAATTGATAACCTTTATAATTATATTAATGAAATCTCAGGGCGTGGAGTACGTGACCTCCAGCCGATAGAAAAAGAATTTATCTTGTGTATTGGAACTTGATGGAACAGCATATTGAAAATAACAAGAAATTATAAAAAAGTACGGTATAACCGTACACAAAATGCATACAAGGTAGAATAACCCGACCATTTTATGAGGTATAGTACAAATTCTATTGGAATTGAAATAATTACGCTGGACATTACTCCGGCGAGTTATTGTATGGGAATGACATGTTTGTACATTTTTATAGGTAAACAGTGCTACCAGACGACTCAACGCGGCTCTCCGTTGAGAAAGAGGGAAGTTGATTACGCACCATAAAGTTTACCATTAGGTGAACATAATTGATATAAGTACCTGTACAGAACATGCTGGAACAAAAACAATTGACCACCTACATTCAACAACAACAAGATATCCACAACAGATCAATATAATAAAAACATTGGGAGGATATTCTATTATGGAAGTATTCCAAACAAGGTTTTTAACAACAAAATAAATTATTATTTTGAAGTTTATTATAATTATGGTATTTATTTGGACAATTTAATTTAGAATTTTGTTGTTTTGAGTTAGCATCACATAAAAAAACATAAACTCACGCCTATATCCCCGAAGGGGTAGGCAGAGGTGCTAAGAATCCACACTTCGCCAGTTTATGTTTAGGTCCCAATGTAATAGGTGGCGAGCCTATTGCCATTAACCGGGCACTTATAAACCTGCGATAAATACATTATAACATAACATAACATAAACATAAACTCACGCCTATATCCCCGAAGGGGTAGGCAGAGGTGCTAGCACCCACGTTTCGCCAGTTTATGTTTTAGGTCCCAATGTAATAGGTGGCGAGCCTATTGCCATTAACCGGGCACTTATAAACCTGCGATAAATACACACATAACTTCGAAAAGCATCGAAAAGTCATTGGTCATTTGTCATTATATTATAGGCAAATTCAGGGGCTAAGGTATTTGAAGTTTTTCTAGGAGGTTCATGGAATATTAGAATTTTTTTAACCTAGACAGAATATTTTCATAGTTCCTACAGGTATTCTGTAGACTAGCAATATCTGTAATGCCAGCAAAAGAAGCGAGAGTACTAGCATAACAGGGACGGATGTTGTGCAAAAGGATTTCCAATTTATCCTCCTCGGCTAAGGTTTTATCGAGCCAAGAGAACATGCCATGCATAATGGACAAATAGATGGTGATATTCTCGAACTCCCCCTGCGTACGAGATCTTATCTCCGACATCAAACGTTAGTCGTAATCCGAAATGCTAAAATCCTGCTTGAACAGTTCAGCTATGTCAGACCAAGTCTGAACTCTCGGCCTAATGCATCGGAACCAATGCAATGCATCGTCCGTGAAAACCTCGTAAGCGACCGATAATAATTTATCCTGAGGGATACCACGACTTAGGACAAACTCATCCACCTTTTGAATAAACGCACCAACACAAGTCTTTTCTGAGTATTTTAGCTTGGAAAGTTTGGAATAAACTTTCCTGTCGCAAGCGTCATTGACGGGAGTCTCTGGCACTTGCACTGACAATGAATCACTAGGTTTACCCTCTTTCACTTGTAACGCTAACAAATCACCGTATTGCAATCTAAAGTTATCTATATAAGCATTAATAAATTTGTCGATCTCTGACTGTGAGCGATCGATCCTGTTAAGCCTATGGTAGATGTGATGAAGTAAAGTCTCCGTACGAGCCCGTAAATTCCTGTCAAGGTTTGACTTTAAATTTACTAAATTCTGATAAGATTTAGACAAAGAATCGCTAACAGCCTTGAGGTCCTCGGCTGGTTGGAGGTGTGAAGTTAAAATGTCTTCAGAAGGAAAACGTTGTGCCAATTCAGCAATCTGTTTTCTGAGTTCAGAAACAGACTCTGACCCAGATCCGCCTCGAACGGCAACCTCATACCCAAGCTCTGGCTTTTGCAATGAGAGGAACTTAATAGCGTATGAAGGCATAATGGGACTGGGTGAGAATCACTAACACACAGTTCACACAAAAATTAATAAATTAATTGACTTACTAGAGGTAAATAAAGAAAAGTTAATAAACAGTAATTAACTGTAAAACGTTTAGGGTTAGAAGCCTAAAAGATCTGAATCCCAATAGTGTAACTACTGGTCTAGTGCTATAAGCACTAACAAAATAATTATAAGTGCAGAAATAAAACACTTAAATTTTTAAATGATACAAAACAAGTTGTAGGTACAATGATAGCCGCGAAGCGACCCGAAAGGCCACGACCGCGGTTGCCCAAGTCGTTAGGCGGATCCGGCGGCTGGGTCTCGAGGTGGCCCTGCATAAAACCGAGGCCCTGTTCTTCCATGGGCCTCGGAGCAAGCCACCCGAGGGATCCAGTCTCATCGTGGGAGGAAATCGCATCGGCATCAAGCCCCAAATGAAATATTTGGGGCTCGTGCTCGACGGCCGATGGGACTTCGGAGAGCACATCCGAAGTCTGGCCCCCAAATTGAAGGGCACAGCTCTTGCTCTGGCTCGGCCCAACATGAGGGGGCCCGATGACTCCTGCAGGAGACTCTACGCGGGGATCGTGCGGTCCATGGCCCTGTTTGGGTGCCCAATATGGGCGGAGGCCCTGACGACCAGAACTGTGCAGATGCTGCGCGCTCCACAGCGAGTTCTGGCCGTCAGGGTCATCCGAGGGTACCGCACGATTTCCTTCGAGGCGGCGAGTCTCCTTGCCGGAACTCCGCCATGGGACCTGGAAGCGAGAGCCCTTTCGCAACTGTACCAGTGGCGAAAGGAGGCGCGGGAGCAGGGATGGAACCCCGAGCCTCGAGAAATCGAGGCCGTGCAGTCCCAGCTCCGCCAGGCCATCGTGGTGGAGTGGAAGGAACGACTTGGGCGACCAAGCGCAGGGCACGCCGCAATAGCGGCGGTAAGGCCCATCATGGAGGATTGGCTGGAGAGGCGACACGGAAGCCTCTCGTACCGACTGACGCAGGTGATCTCCGGGAAGGGGTGCTTCGGGGACCACCTGCATCGGATCAGGAAGGAGCCAACGCCTGAGTGTCATCACTGCGACGCGAGCGAGGACTCAGGGCTGCACACGCTGGCGGACTGCCCGGCGTGGGAGGCGCCGAGGCGTGATCTCGTGGCAGCCATCGGGGTGGGAGTCCTCTCGCTCGGCAGCATGATTGCGGCAATGGTGCGGAGCGCGAGCGCGTGGGCCGCCGCCGCCTCCTTCTGCGAGCATGTAATGCTCGCGAAGGAGGTGGCGGAGCGCGCCCGGGAGAGACTTAGAACTCTCCCGGTCCGCCGAGCCCGCAACTTGCTCGCCGCGCGTCGCAGGCAACTCAGGCGCCGGAGGTCGCTTAATGACCTCCGTCCTCCATGAGCGCACGCCTGGGAGTGGCGGGTGAGGCCACCTGTCACCCCAGCAGAAGCAGGCCGGGACGGTGGGGCGACTAGCGCCCCTCCCCCAAACCGGGGCAAGACGGGGACACCGTGGTTCCCAAACCCAAGGGGGCCATCTCGAAACCGGAGATGGCCCAGGGTCAGTCGGGGTGCGAGGGATATGCTCTATGGGCAACCTTACACCCCGGCGTCTGTAGACCCGAGACGGCGTGCGGTTTTAGTCGGTTCAAGCCCGACATAACCGCCCCCGCTGGCACGCGGGGGGTTATCCGAAGGGATTTCCGCTCGATAAAAAAAAAAAAAAAGGTGCAATGATAGCGGGGTGCGACTGGTTGGATCACCTCCAAGTTTGGTGCACCCTGGGCAACGTGGGCGATGACGCATCATTGATTGCTCCTCTGGAGTAGCTGGCGTCAACGTCAACGGCCAAGAGTCTGAGCAACCGGCCGGAGGGATATGTTCTATGGGTAACCTTACACCCCGGCGTCTGTAGACCCGAGACGGCGTGCGGTTTTAGTCGGTTCAAGCCCGACATAACCGCCCCCGCTGGCCGGCGGGGGGGTATCCGTAGGGATTTCCGCACAAAAAAAAACAAAGTACAATGATAGCAAATGCTAGTATGTAAAATCTTTACACACTATAACAAAACACTTGTTGATAACACTTCACTAACACTTGAACTAAAATTTTACACCTGGTAAGTAAGTCAACGTAGATGGTAAAATAAAATCAAAATAAAATAAGAACTCACGGACTGTTCCATCCAATTATAATATTATAATGCTGAAAGAATCCGTTATTGGGCGCCATTGAAATGAGTAAGTTCTCCTAGACGAAGTTAAAAGTTCGAGACCTATCGAGTAAACACTGATGACGGGGTTAACAATAATTTTAGTACTTAATAAGTAGTAACCAACGTTCCCAGCATTCGCTTTAAAAATAAAATAAACAAATGCATGAGAGACCATATTCAACGTCTGTTTAATTTGTGGTACATTATTAAACAATTATGATCAGGTATTATTTTCTATTCATTCGCGATTTAGATCTGTGATCTAGAGAATAGGGATGTTGACATGGTCGTCAGGTTCCTAATAATACTGCTTAATGTCTTAGATTTATCTCAAAAAATAAGTATGGTAAAATAAAATAAAACTAAACCTAAAGTCCTTTTTTTACGAGTTTCACCCCATCGGTGCCAACGATGGGATGGGACCGACGTATGGGAATCGGACCGACTAACACCACACGGTGTCCTCCACAAGAGTACATTGCCGGGCACCCCGGGTAAGCCCTCGAAAGGATAACCGCAGGGTTACCGTGGCTAACCCGCGACGGTGAGTTGACCCTAACTAAACTGAAAATATGACTTTTTGTTATTATTAGTCCCCAAATATAAACAATCACATTAATTAAATATTTATAATATTTTAGATTCCTTATTATTTATTTATTATTAATATTTTCTTATGCATACATAAAATGAAAAAAAAAAATGTTTTTTAATATACACTTGTACTATTTAATTTCAATAAAGTTATTATTATTGTACACATAAAAACGCAACATAGACTGAGATAAATGTGATATTCTCTTGCACTCCATACCTTTTTTTTTTTCGTGCGGAAATTGCACTCCATACCTTTTTTTTTTTCGTGCGGAGGTCCCTTCGGATACCCCCCGCGTGCCAGCGGGGGCGGTTATGTCGGGCTTGAACCGACTAAAACCGCACGATATTTGCACTACGCACTTCTAAGCTGTGACGTCACCACTAGGCATGATTTTCTATGGAACTTTTTTGAGCGGGTCGAGAAATTGAATTATGAAAATAAAATATCTTTAAAGTATTCGAAAAAGAATATTATTCACTTTGGCAGTTCATTATAATATTATAAAGCGTACATTTCTCGACAATTTTTTTTTTGTCTCCATCTCTATTATAAACTCGTTTTGTCAGCCTCTTTGTTATCTGTCTTTCTATCTTGATCTGCGATCTGTCTGTCGTCTAGTTCTGAATGGTTGTTCATGTTCAAAGTGTCTAGGTAATCCAGTAGGTGCAATAATGCTACAACCTCAGTATAGCTATTGGCGCGGTAGTATATTTTAATTACTCTGTGGGCGCGATAAACCTCTTACCCTCGACGATAGGCCTGCTGATATGCAATCGATATCTGACGAGATACTTAGGGTTTTTCCCTACCCAGGCTTATAACCAGGGCATCGGTAATAGGTTCTCGTGATAGAACACCGTATGGTTTTAGCCAGTTCGATGTCGACATAGCTATTTTACCGCTAGCCCCATTAAAGTATTGGGGGTTTCCACACGTGAAGAAACATGCTAATCCATTTGAATCTTTGTTTAAAATCAATTAGTTTGTATCATGAACAGACAAAAAAAACTTGCTTAAGTAGATAAGTAAAGTAATCATTTTCAGATCAAGACATTCATCTAAATTACACAGTAAAGGCTCGTTGGTTCCCTATCCGGTGCTAGTAAATTGGTCAATCTCACCGATTACAATCAAGTTCATTGCACCACATGGCCATGGCCTATGGCTTCTAATATTCTATGACTTCTATGGGACCAATTCTGTGATGATATTGTCGGAAGTTTACGCGAATGTTACACATAATTAAGTGAATGACTGGGTCCCAAGCTGGTAGTTGGTTGGAATGTACCACCATGTAAGTGAATGACTGGGTCGCAAGCTGGTGGTTGGTTGGAATGTACCACCAGCTTGGGACCCAGTCATTCACTTAATTAATTCCAAGAAAAATCAAAATACAACAAGACTTCATGACACTGTGAGCTCATTCTGCGTAAATAGTATCACCAACAATTCAACATAGTTCGGGTACTTTGAGATAACTTTCACTTCAAACTACAAGACAACAACCATCTTTAGTCTCCCCGTGACCATGGCTGCTGAAAAGCAACCGAAACGTCGGGATCAATGTAAAATATAAAACAACATCAAATAAACTGCGATATAATCCGTTAAAAATAGTTTTATTTCAATTCTGTAATTTCTATTCGCAATGTCATTCAATTTTATTTCATGTATTCTGTACGACAATATAACTTCAGTCCACTTTATGCCTACCAAGCTAAAAAATTGGTTACCATTTTGACGGCATCGAGATTTTCCTTTTCATTAAGGCGAGGGTCCCTGACGAAGGGTGTGTTTAGATTCAGATTTTGGTTGGCCCCCCATGGTTTTAGGCGGCCATGTGGGTATATGAGGCTCCATCAAGATCTTGCAGCTTGGCGCTCGAGGTCCAATCTTCTATTGCTCTTTTTCATAGTTTGGTTCATATAAGCTTTTACGGGAGCGACTTTCTGATAGCTATATTACCATATTATGATTATAATAAGCTTTATTCCCTTTATCTAAAGTGCAACTAGAAGATCTTCTATGTAAATAACGGTGTTGATACTACAACACCACTTCACAACAAGCGTCTTGCTGCGGCGAAAGTGGAACTTTACTATGCCAAAAAAACCTAAAGTCGTCGAATACCCTCGCCTTAACCGCTAAAAGTACCCGGGATTGTAAGAGGACAGAATCACGTGTGTTGGTGAATAATTCCAAGTCGTATGTTGCAGGAAAGAAAAAAGGTGGAAAACGTATTTCGTTTCAGAAGACATCGTTTACATAAGATGGCCGTCTTTGTCATCTCAGCGTTGAGTTTCGGTAGCATCCGAGATCTTCACCTCGGAGCTCGGCGACCGCTTCACACATTCTTTGGCATCCCTGGTAGTGAGACGGTTGACACGCATATCAGCCCCTACGAAATAAAGCCAGTACTTCTTGAGTCTCTACCGGTCTTCCCTTTTACTGGGTCCCGCGTGTACCATGGCCAAGCATTTCTTACCCACGTACGTAGTCAGGCATTTCATCTGCGATGTCACGGACATTAACGCTGCCACATACACAAGTAAGGAAATAAATTTGATTTATAACTACATACATTATTACCACGACGTTAAACTATAAAATCCCTGTAGTTGTAAGTAAATATTTTGTATAAAAACAACAATTGAAACAATTATGCGCTAGCGTCGCCAAAAAAAGCTATAAAAACATAACCGTTGATAATAATAGAATAATAACTTTCGCTATTAATCTTCTGATTGATTAGGATATTCGATTTCATTTCAATCAATATTTTATGGTATAAAATAAGCAGAAAATATGAATGGAATGCGCGAAAGAGGATATGGCCAGGAGTGACAGAGGAGATGACATCTGACAGGAATGTAAGGGGAAGAATGATAACAAGTCATTCTCCAAGTAATTGGAACAAGGCCAGGTAAATGATGAAGTAGAATTTTTGCATCTAACAAAACTCAGAATGTATTATTTGAAGGTGAACAAGAAGCAATACTAAATTGACTTAGTAATTAGTTAATCAAAAGTTGTTACGAAATTTAATCCAATATCTTAGATTTAAGATATTACTTGTCTTAAGCGCAAAATTTGATTTTCATACTTATCACTCATCATCAAATGGAGGAGTGCATTTCATACAAAAATAGACAAGAAATTCCTACTGTAATATTTTTTTTTTCAAAATTAAACACAATTGAAAGTAAAAAACATTATAAAATATACTAGTAGTAACAAGCATCCTGTATAATTATTCGCCTAAGAATGCTAACAAGTATAACTGTAGGAATGTATATAATAATATCATTCCACTATGACAATATTAAGAACTAGCTGATGCCCGCAGCTCCGCCCGCACGGGGGTCGGTTTACGTTTTTTTGGTCACATCTCCAGTTCTTATAACCAATTGCAATCAAACACACTTCAGATTTTAAGTCCGACCAAGTCTTAAATTTCTAATAGTATTAACCGCATCAAAACCCATTCAGTAGTTTTTACGTCCATCGCGAATAAAACAGACAACAAGATAAATAGACAAGAATTTAAAAAAAAAATGAGGCAGTCTTGGGGACTGCCGATAGAAGTGAAAACTAAGTCAGGAAGTGTGCGGTGACGATCCGATCCGATCTTCCATTCGATCCGACCATTCGTCCATTCAAACATCCATCTTCGTCTCTCTCTCTCCAACTGTTTATTTAAAATGACCTAAGTAATTATTTTCAAATATGTATCTTCAATGTACAGACAACTAATTTACAATTTAGTTTATGTATAGTTAATGATATATGTATTTATATAATAGAAAAAAAGCCACGAATAAAAAAAAATTGAGTCTGTTATTACTGTTCTGTCTTGTAGCAGTGTATTATTTTTAAAACAGTTATGTAATAAATTGAATTCCATGAATAAGTTTTATTTTCAAATTCAAATTTAACGTTAGCTTTTCTAATAGTCATTATAAATTAAATAAAAATGGATATAGGATAGCGGACCCTGGGCTCTGAGGTGACGGTCACGGATGCCATCGGGATCCCCGTTAAGAATATGAAATAGAAGTACTATACGTTTCCACTAAGTTTAGGATCGTACTCGCTGAAACTTTTTTTTTTATATTTAGGACACGTCAATTTGACTTCACCTCGCCTGATGGTAAGGTGAAGGTAAAGTCTCAGGAAAGAGGGTCACCATTACATACACGTAACATGTTAACAATGGTGGCACTCAGCTTGACGGCCTAATCAGAAGAGGATTGTCGTCGCAGCACCGCGTGACACCCACCGGTCCCACAAGTGCTGCGACCACAATCCCCCAGCCCGGCTATGCACTTGCTGACCCCTGAACGCAATCAACCCGAAATTGGATTACTATGGAGGGTTTTTCGCAATCGTGCACGGTGGTACCTACCCGGCCGAATTTTGTGACAATTTTGTGTCGTCAAATTTCTACCGTTCAGTATCAGACTCAGAATTTAATATCTGTGGGTCACACGGCGCCTTCCATCATCATTATAGCAATATCCCAGTTGCGTCCAACACTGGAGCCCGAAATCCGCTTATTGTCTTTGATTGATGTGTCGGCTGCCGCATGACCCTGAGAGGAAAGCCTGCGCCAGGGCCCCGTCCATAATTTAGCACCGACTAGCAGGTGAAATTGGATGGGAATTCAAAGATGTTGGTAAGGCCCCCTACATACCACCTTCCATCTTCGCCGTTATGGTGAAAAATAGCCTTTGATCACGCGCAAGACACATACCATGTCTTTTCTCGCAAGGCTTCGCTAAGCAAATAAAACCTAACCCTCCTTCTGGCGCAGTTGGATAAAGATGCGTTACGCAATTCTTAATGACGTTTAATTTTCATGGTGCATTACATCACGCGATAGAAGTGTCATTAGCGTCACTTTCACTCAAGGAATAACCGTGTAGCTGGGCCTTTATGTGGAACTTCTTTCATTCAACAATGACAAGTAATTTGTATAGAATATACCGGTGGCCTTAATTTTTTTCTTACGTTTTTCATGTTTTCATATTTAAGTCCCTTTCGCATTTTCTCTGGTGATGCAGGTTTAAACACGTGATAAAAGCACACGTTCACTCACAAACTTTCGTATTTTGATTATAAGTATTAAATAAGTAATAGAATCGACTTAGATGAGAAAAAAATATAGAAAATGTTGCTAATAATGGTCTTTGACTGCGATTTCAACTGTTTATATTTCAATGATTCATCATCGTGGCGAAATAATGTACCAATACCAGAAAAAACATAAGTCTAAGCAAAAGCTTTTTAACACAGAAAGGTTCGTTGAAACTTTGGGTATGTGGGCATCCATTACTTACGTGAGATAATTTTGGCGATATTTTAACCCTACTACATCTACCCATGATGAGATGTCGTGAGATTTCGCTCGACGACCTCCCTTAAGAGCGCGCATAAAGCCAGCAAAATTTTAGAATTCACCCGCGCACCCCTGTCCGCTCCTCACATCGAACACGATCGCGTGTGTATACCTACGCGCTTGCTCGACGCGTATCTTTTGTAGTATACGTAAAATAATCAGATGAAACAACTGTATTTTCAAAGTATGACTGCGTTGTATAATATTACGAAATGTTATTATATGTACGCGAACAATACATAAAAAGTAAGTTAGTAGCAGGTGACTATACCACTGATACTGAACACGAATAAAAAAAAAAAACATTTTTATTACTTACCCGGCTATGCCAGAAGGAGGGTTATATTTTTCGAGTGTATGTATGTATCTATGTATGTATGTATCTATGTATGTATGTATCTATGTATGTATGTATATATGTATGTATGTATCTATGTATGTATGTATCTATGTATGTATGTATCTATGTAGGTATGTATGAATGTATGTATGTATGTATGTTTGTTTGTTTGTTTGTTTATTTCTTTAGCACGCTGATGGATTTCAGCTTGAGAGGTGTCGCCATGTCGTTAGATTCGTCTTGATTGTGAGAGTAACACTGGGTACATCAAAATAATAAAAAATAAAAAGGCCGATTTTTTAAAAATCAACGTAGAGCAAAGCAGTATTTATTTGAATTTCAATATTCAGTAAGTGATAATATATTTTCTACTACTTTATTGCTAGAGGGCCCTGCTGCAAATTTTTTTGAATGAATAAGATCTCGGTCTCCTTCAATTACAGAGCTTTCAGTAGCAGTACTGCGCGGATCGGGCTGGTCACGTGATAGTAGACGAGATCGTTTTAAGGGCTCACTACATATTTGCTCTTCAGCTACCCGTTTTTTCGTGATTTTGCCTATATGGATGTTTGGCTGTCTTAGTGGCATGTTCCTTGTATGACGTGGATCAATCAACTCGGGTAGTATATGATCCATATAAAAGTCGGTGAGCTTGACAATCATTTTTTTTTTCCAAAAATCTTCATCACGGTGTATTTTTTCGACGGCCAACGCTTGTCTTTCACCGAGCCATACAGCAAAGAGACAAATATTTCTTTTAGTGATATGAAGCTGGCCCTGTATTTGATAATACCAAGTATCGTTGGTGTTGACAACCATAGTCTCATCTTTGATGTTCCAAAACTTAATTTTTCTTTTTTCAACAGCTTCTTTAATGGGCATGTTAAAAGCTGACATTGGGCATTTGATCTCCACGATTGTATCATTACCCACGAGGCCATCTGGGGTAGCAGCTAAAAAAGGTATTTCACTATCTATGAATAGGCCACAAGATCTTATTTGCACTCCTTCCTGTGCCGCTAGCTGGTTGAGCGCAATAGTCTCATTATCCACACCGTGTTTTATTGAAATTACGTTTGAGATATCGCTTTTATACAGCATAGCTTTTACGATACTTGCGCTGGTGGTTGGACGGCGTTTTATTATTTTCCCAAAGTTTGACGCTGTAACTAAATTCCTACGAAGTTCCAACCACTCACTACTATCTCTTTGTAAAATAGTTGCACGTTCGATAAGCAACCTTTCCTGATCCGACTTTTCTAAATTTTTCAAGAAACTTTCTTTGGCTATCTTGTAAATATCTTCTCCCATGTCGGGTTTATGGCAGCTGTCTGTTCCATAATGTTTGTCTGTGCTTGTCAATTTTTCATTAAAATTAATCCTTCTGACTCGTGTTAAGTTTCTTCTTAGCTTGTTTTTTTGTATTTTTTTCTCTTCAAATGTTTTAATTTTCGATTTGGGGCTTTTGCCCAGCAAAGATTTTTGTATATTATACAATGGCCTTTTGGTATTGAATGCCACCACTGCAGCTGCACAACTAGACTGGTATGTTTGCCGTTGTACTAAATTTGTTCTTTTACCGCCTACGAATTTAGCAATTATGCTATTAAATTGTTCGACGGCATTGCTATCACAATCATTAATTAGGCTTCGAGAATGCGCTGCAACTATGCCTACAATGTGTTGTATTTTGACCCAAAATGCAGAGTTTTTAACTTTTAGAACGAGATCTTCATTTTTCTTTTCACTGCTACAGTAGTGATCAATACATTCGTTATGGTGTCCAAATGCATGATTGTATGAATTAGAAATATCAGTATAGAGCTTATTTATTCTTTCTCCTAATTCCAAAGTATCTGATTTATGTTTTTTTATAGCACAACAAATGACTTTCCTAATAGCGAGTATTCTTTGCGTAGTAAGCATTTTTCTCATAGGCAGAGGGTATTTTGTGTCTTTGCTAACGGAAACTAATTTGTTGCACAGATTCCGTAAAATGTGGTTCCTGCATTCGATTTTTTCCACTGTAACATCTTTGTATGGCCTTTCTTCGAGAATTTTTGAATAAGTACTTGAATCGCCATCTGCGATCAGTCTTCCGTAGATAATATTGTACATCTCTACTGATTTTCTGAATCCCTCTGCTATTATTTCGGCCTCCATGCCAGATGAGCAACCTGTATAATTTTTGAAACATTTATGTTCGCTTGGAGCTATTCCTTTATTCTGCGCACGGGCACAGATACAGCAGTACTTATTCCTAACTCCTAAGAAAAGAACTTCTCTAAATTTTCTACCGACTATGGCTGCTGCTCCAGAAAGCGCAGCATAGTTGCTCTTGTACGAGCGCTTAGACCAACAGCCATCAGCAATGACATCAATGACGGCTACTCCGTTTTTTACTTTTCCTTCTTCTATTGCAGCTAGTCTTTCACGTTCTGCTGCAGCCTCCATAACTTTATGTGCTGTTTTTTCCCATTGATCACAAATTTCTGTGTGTTTTTTCCGGTACATTTGTTGTGTCATTGTAGGAAGATTCATGGCTATACACAAGCCTTGGAATTGCTCCAAGCCAATACCTGCACTAGTAATACCAGAAACTGCTGCTGTATTAATGTCTAGGTTCTGAGTTGGCTTTGGATCTGATGTATTGATTATAAATTCACCTCTGCACATATTACAGGAAAGTTTTAATTTAGAATATAAACCTAATTTAGTTTCTCCTACAATGTTTAAGTTAGACAGTGTGCAGCCGAATTGAGGTGCATGATTTGAAATAATTTTTAACTTTTCAAAAAAGTACACCTTATCTATTATCACTCTCTCTGCTGCATCATACAATTTTTTATCTTGAACTGTACTCTGCGTTTGTGGTCCTCTCTTTCGAGTGGTTCGTGGCTTCAATGAACTGTAATGAAATAAAAATAAACTTAATTATAATTACCAAGTACCAGTAGGGCCGAGCTGTGACTACACAACGAACGTGAATGGAAGAACGAGCGGTGTCACGAAAGCGGCTTAAATAAAACTCGGGTTTATCATAATGTTATGTTGATTGTACTTTACGAACAGGTACCTTTCTGGAGCTTTATCTTCATTCTTGTCATAATCATTAAGGTGAGTATTTTGTTCTGCATGACTATAGTCCGTACGTATAGTTTGTCCATTAGGGTTCACATTTTCTAAATTCAATGTTGTTCTGTAAAAATGATACTTATTAAAATAAAAATAATAAAACAAACATCATCACCTTTCTTAATCTGACTAAATGAACTCTATTTCAAGATGGAAATGCATGTGCGGATAAATAAATAATTAAACATGCATACAGAAAGCATTCGGATCAGAGGACCTACCACCATCTCTTAAAACAACATTATTTTAATATTATTTAATCTTGTTCACTGTTCGATTTTCAACGCTCGGCGTAGCGGCTTGTTGAAAATCCAACAGTGAAAAGGACACAGTAATATTAAAATAATACTGTTTTTAGGCATGGTGGTAGGCCCCCTGGGTAAGGTAACATGCTGGATACCCACACACATAGATATACACAAACATACACACATGCATACACAAACTCACACGTACTCACAAACAAACAAACAAACGCTCACACACGCACACACCATCACATTCGCATGCACAAAACATACACCTACGCACATACAAATACGTGCACTCTTCAAACATGGAGAGTTTTATTATTTTATTTTTATTGACTAGCTTCATCATTTTCATTACTAAGATACCACTTAGGGAAGAGTGATACAGCTCCGACACAAGTATTGTAACTTACTGGGGCTGCTCAGTTTATGTAATAACACTATGTTTCAGATGAAATAAACATTTTTGTATTTTGTATTTGTATACATAAGTACTTACATAGCCGATGGGAGACATTCGGTTTTAACTTCGTTTAGATCACATTCACTAGCTTGTACAATATTTTGAGACGCAGCAATTCTGAAAATAATATATTATTTGAAACAAATTCCTTGATAAACATAACCACAATAAATTGAATTAAATCTACAAAAGATAGGTTTTATTTGCCTATAATGGATACTGAGTATCTGAAAATATTTAATTCTATACATAAATTAAAATTCATTCGTAATATTGTTATCCTTATTAACCACACTTTTGATGAGAGTAATACAGGATAGCTGACTAAAGTAATTATTTTTTCAAAAATATAAATAAGCAGGATCTATTTAGGTCCACATTTTTCTAATACTTAGATGCAAATTTGTCTTTAATCGATTGTTCACAATATTTAACCAAATTGGTAAGAAAAAAATAGACCTTAGAGATTTCAGAAAGAAAAAAGCCTAATGGATATACATAAATTGCTTCGAAAACGACATAAATATATTTCATCGAACAAACACAAAGACACCAACTAAAAGCTTGTGTTTATTTTGCATATACTATACTGCCCGCGTAAGTTATATTCTTACCTACCTACTGGAGCGATCGTAGAAATATGAAATAAGGAGAAGTCGTTTATGTACCTACCTAATTATAATAATTTTATAGAATACTCGTAAGATCATTATTGTTGTCCATCCGTTTATCTAGACTTTGAAAGATCTCATAACTACACTAAGTACAAAATTGTAAAGAATTACCCACATAACAAACTATCAAAAGTAAATAGCTACCTACCTATTATGAATTTAATTTATTATCTAGGTACTATCCCAATAATCTAATAAATACTCCCACTTTCGCGGGCTGAGTATTGACTATTGACTCAACCCGCGAAAGAGGGAGTAAACGAAATTAGATCTTATGATTCTCATAATAAAATCTAAAATCGCCTGCACAAAATTTCTCGAAGGAATGAAATTTTGTATTTTTTTCACATAAAACAAACAAACTTTTGTAACTCACGAACTTACCTTCGACAATTAGCCATCCTTTCAATTTGTAACTTTTTTAGGACTCGTTTCGGAAGTCTTTTCAATGTTTTCTTCTTGTTTCCCATTTCACTATTTATTTCGAACAACAACAATTACGATTGAAAAGATAGGTAAAATAACTCGGCGCAGCTAAACACTGGAGCGTAGTCTTCTCGTCTCAACCGAGCGATAGCGACTGATGTGTGAAATAGAAAAATGCTTGAAGCACCCGTAACGTGCGACGGAAGATGACTTCTTTCGCGGAATAAAAACGTAGTAAGCGCCAAAAGTGTTTAATCGTAATAAATCCAAAATTAAAAGTAATTACATAAAATGCCTAGGCTCAGCCTTTACTCTTGTATAAATATATTTATTGTCAAATTTTTGTCGCAATAGTCATTACCATATCGAGTATAAAACGGAAAAATATAAAAATTAGAGGTTACTTCGTGATTTTTTTCTATCGAGAAAATGTTGTTAATTTATGTTTTTGTTCAAAGTGAACCCTTGAAAATATCATGTAGTTTTTCATACATGTTTATTTCAAGATTTAGTCCAGAATTTTTCATGTAAAATCAAATAGAAGATTGGTAATTTTGCTTTATACGCACTCTTAATCTCACGAGAGATTTTTGAAAATGCCTTTTTTATGTAAGTAAGTAAATCTGTGCTTGATTGCGTTGGTTATAATTGTGGCGATACCACATATACCCAGCGCCATCTAGCAACAACAAGTTGAACTACTTCGATACTACTACGTCACTACCAATCCTGAATCGCGAAAGTGAAGTTCGCGCGCTGGTATAACATATTATACAACATCCCAACTACAATCGTTGCCGCGTTGGGTCGCAGCCCGCCAGGCGCTATTAGCTTGCCTGCTTGCCTGCCTTTGTGTTGGAGGAACATCACACCCTTTTCCTCCACATAATTATTTAAAAACCAATTCGCTCGTAATTTTGTTTACAAGCATTTTCTTTTTCCGAACATTATAAAATTATAAAAGGTTGACATTATTTTTCTATGAATGATCTTCACATCGCACCGTATACGGAAGTTAAATTCATGCAATTTTACAATATTTCTTGCGTAAAAAATATTACGTGAGATTTGTCGAAACCAGTCTGCCTCACGATATTGGGCGAGATTTGGGTAGATTGGGTTGACCCTCCCTCCCCTCCTAAACACGCAACGTAATTAATAGTGATGGTACTAAAATAAACACACCTAAATTTATTTATACTGTATGGATAATGCTATGCATTTATGCTATGTATATTTGTATTAAGTAGCAGTAATTGTATTAATTTACTATATGAATAATAAATATATATAATATTTATTATTCATATAGTAAATTAATACAATTACTGTCTATCAAATAATTTATTATATTCACAACAAGGTTGACTTGTAGAAAATGGTCAAGGTTAATGAAGCCAGACTTAATGATCCATCTTGATACATAGCGTTACATGCAAGAGGTAAAATGGTGGATGCGAAGCCAAAGAAATATGAGGATCCAAAAAGAATACATTTATGCTTACCCCTGCTTTATTGTTTTTTTATAGTCATTCTTTTTATTTACCCAACAAGCGGAGGATTATATGGATCAGTTTTCCTGAATTTCTTACTCAAATATCTTTCACCTCTCCAGCAGGTAAACGGCGTTTATGCTGCGTGAAAATCGCCATTTTGGTGTGAGCGTGAGTAAAAGCAATTCGAATTTCTAAAACCACATTTTCCAGTTATTCAGCGTTGAAAAAAAAATTGGCCGATGTAAAAAGGGCTTATTCCCATGCGCTCCAAATCTATTGTTCTCTAAAATTCATTTTCTATAAATCCATTAATTACCAGGCGCTCCAAGGATTTATAGATTAAAATAATTAATAAAGAAACATTTAAACATCACATTTCTTAGAGCCCAAAACATTCCCTATGTACTTTGGAATTTCGTTCCCAGCAGCTACAAGGAAAAAAACATTTGCAAAAGCTTTTGGAGCCCTTGGGAACGATTTTACAAAAAAAAAATTAACCTTGCCTCTTCCCCTTTCCACCTTCCCCCTTTTTCACATTTCCCGTTTTTTAACCCTGCCTCATTTCTCCTTTTTACCCTTGTCACATTTTCCTTTTTTACCTTTGCCACTTTTCCCCTTTTACCCTTTCTATATTTCCCGTTTTTACGCTTTCCACATTACCCCTTTTTACCCTTTTTCACATTTCCCGTTTTTACCGTTGCCACATTACCCCTTTTTACCCTTTACACAATTCCCCTTTTTACCCTTTTATAGTGTGTGTGTGTGTGTGTGCAAGTCACACACGGTGAACACGGTGAAGTGAAACTTCTGAAAAGTCTAAAATTTGAGTTTAGTTTTTGAGCCCTTGGAAGCAAAATCGTGGAGCAGGCGGGAATAAGCCGTAAAAAGTTAAGAAACCATTCACAATTATTTTTTATATTATAAGAACTACCTATTTTAAATATTCTCTTGTTTGTTTTTCTCGTTGGTCAAACAATGTTCTATATTTCACAATAGAGCATTTTATTTTTATGCTTTGTGCCTAAAGCTAGGTGCCTACTTCGCTAGTTCAAGATTTAAAGTCAGCACTCGAAGCAAAAACTGACTGCTCACTTGTTGAACAAATAACTATTATTGCATTGGTCACACACAATCACATTTACAGCCAGTTCCCAGAGATTTTACTCCTAGAACGCTCCTGGATCTCCGGAATGTGGCCGACGATATGAAGAGACACCATGCTGTTTAGTCGGCTCTAGCTCGACATAATGTGCCGTAATTTCCAATGGAATTCAGCGCATTCAATAAAGGCCATTACCATATCTGGCAATAACACCAAGTAGTAATAGATGTTACTTGTTGTCGTTGTTTTATTTACCTCTAAAAGCTGAAGAGCAAATTTTTGACAGTTGGCAAGTTGTGCCTGTGAATCTGAGCACCCGTAGCTAAGATATATTATCTTTAGTTGTTTCATGGAGTATCTCACGTACACATTCCAACCATACGCGGTCAAGTACAGTGACACTAATCACATTCATATAACAATGATTGATTGAGTTCTTAACAAGAGACCTTTAATAGTTTTTGTTATGTTGATTTTATATTAGTAGATAAAAAAAATTGGTACTATTTATACATACTTATCAGCTCTTTTTTATTATAACTCAAATCGTGCTTACCATTATGAAGTAAAACGACTGTGAATGTCCGCTCCTTTCGTCCGCTGTAACAATGAAAAAAAAAGTTAATAAGAAAAGTGTTGAGAATTATACAGACTAAACTAAAAGATTCTGTTATGCAATTTAAATCTGGAAATGTCAATTTTGGCAGTGGACTTCAAACGGTTGCGATATTTAAAATTTAAAATCATTAATTGAACTTTGCAAAGTGAATTAATTCCACAGAAGTGGTAGGTAGGAAGAGCATGCGATCGCGTGAGCCGCCGCAGCCTCCTTCTGCGAGGATGTAATGCTCGCGAAGGAGAAGGCGGAGCGCGCCCGGGAGAGATTTAGAACTCTCCCGGCCCACCGAGCCCGCAACTTGCTCGCCGCGTGTCGCAGGCGACTCAGGCGCCGGAGGTCGCTTAACGACCTCCGTCCTCCATGACCGCAGGCCTGGGGGTGGCAGGTAAGGCCGCCTGTCACCCCAGCAGAAGCAGCCCGGGACGATGGGGCGACTAGCGCCCCTCCCCCAAACCGGGGCAAGACGGGGACACCGTGGTTCCCAAACCCGAGGGGGCCATCTCGAAACCGGAGATGGCCCAGGGTCAGTCGGGGTGCGAGGGATATGCTCTATGGGCAACCTTACACCCCGGCGTCTGTAGACCCGAGACGGCGTGCGGTTTTAGTCGGTTCAAGCCCGACATAACCGCCCCCGCTGGCAGGCGGGGGGGTATCCGAAGGGATTTCCGCACGAAAAAAAAAAAAGGTAGGAAGAGCATGTCATAGTTATTCTGATTGAGCACTATGTAGTTGATAAACTAGTATGATATAAACGCCGAAAACCCATTTTATACTAGGTCTTCAATTCATTCTACTGTTATAGAAATTGAGTGAAGGTCCCCGACTGATATAACCTATTTATTAGAATTCCTCAATGGCCAGTCCGATTTCCGTTTTTCTTTTATTGCCATGAACAAATTACTTAATGTAATATCAATCGCGTGAATGAGGCTTTGTTCATTGAGAAATCAGATTTTATTTTTTGCGGTGATTATTCTTCCGTGGTACTTTTTATTTTTGGTTTTCCTAGCCTATAACCTCCACACTCATATATGTTGTGTATATATGCCAAATTTGATCTAAATCGGTTGAGTGGTTTTAGAGGAGTTAGCGAACAACCGAAATACATGAATCGTCTAAGAGAGAGCTTCATTCTTTCAGAGCTTTGCTCAACAATCTTCATTACAACATATTTTCGATTATGCCTGTCTAAGCATTCGCATTAATGCATTCTATAAGTGAAGTAATTTATCACCATAGGTGGAATGTTTCACTATCAATAAGTTTTTAAGCTTGGTCCTCAATGACATCAGGATAGTTGTTATTAAGGTAATGAAGGAGAGATAGTTGCTCACGTATGAGGGTCAATTATGAGTATCAAACAATTTCACCGAGCCAGTAACAGGGAACTGACTAGAGAGTAAAATTAATTTAAATTAGTTGAGTTAAGAGTTAAATTAGTTCTACAATAATGTATGGAAATTTGTTTTTTTGTTGACATTTATGGTCACTGCTCCGCTCTTCTGGGTAGTAGCGTGATGTCACACATGGACTATCAAACATAAAAATATTTTTTCAATTCGAACCAGTTGTTCCTGAGATTAGCGCGTTCAACAAACAAATCTATACTAATATCACAGATTACATAATATTTGTTCGCGACAGACACTTAGTGAAGTGCAAGTGATTTGTGAATCATAAAGATGAAATTAAAAATTAGTGACTAAATCGTAAACAAGTGATTTGTGACAAAACAAACAGTAAATGATCGTTAGACATTCAATTAATATAGCCACCGTACGCATGAGACGGTCGCAGCACCCTTTTGTTAGTAGCTTATAAGAATTTCTATTATGTAAATCATTGTATTGTAATTTTGTTAAATCAGCCATAAAAGAGCTGTTGTGTGTAAAATAAAGTTTGTTCTCCATATAGAGTCGATGAGTGGCTACCATATAGCAATTCATTTAACATTGTACAGTATATAGCTTTTATGTAATCAACCAATAATGTCACATAGTAGAGCCCAGCCACTCATAATTGCATTTATAAACCGTTGTAATTGTTAAATAGTAGTCAGTATACATTAAAAACCCTTACCATGGGATGGGTGATCGCCCTACCCATCTTGTTGCATTTAGACCATTGAATTCTAGTACATAGTTTGTAAAATATACGTAAAAAACTTTTAGATAGCGAAAATCAGTGTAAAAATTCCGTATAATTTGTTTGTGTTTTGACGGCTCTCGTCATGGTGAAGGCTGAGAGAAGCTAAGCTGGCACGACATTCCGTACAATTGCGACATCTTAGCCGTCGCCAGCAATAGTTTTCGAGACTTCTCTCAGACTTTGCACTGAATGGATGGGCCATTATTAAAGCCAGATTATTCAACCGAATTAACTGTGTCTTATTTACTGGTGTTCCTATTCAATCCAATTCGGAACCGTACCGTTCGCGGTCGGTTTATCCTTTCGCTTAGAGAGACGCACAGGGACGAGTAACTCTACTTTCCCTGACCTCGTTCGAAAGATACAGTCCACACCTCCACTGCATGGCAGGGAAAGAGTGTGCATACTGACGGCCAGCCCCTCTAAATGTACTAAGGCGGGCATCAGCTGATCGCTGGCGTTTAGATCTGCGTTCCATGACCAGATAGAGCGTCACGTGAGGCCTGTTCGCCACAATATTATTCCTAATATTATAAAGCTGAAGAGTTTATTTGTTTGGGGGAACGCGCTAATCTCTTGAACTACTAGTATAAACTGAATCTCGGAAACGACTCCAAAGATTTTTATGAAATTTAGTATACACGGGGTTTCGTGAGTGGTAAATCGATCTAGCTAGGTTTCTTTTTTAGAAAATTATAGATAGACTCCAGATATTGTATCATTAATGGTCCCACATATACCACCTTGTGTAGCGTAGAATACCGTGCCAAAAATTAAACAACATAATACATCATTTAACATGAGGTCAGTGTATAACTTATGAGGGGAAATCTGGCGGACCACAACGTGGCTTTTGCACAGCTCGTTAAAAACGTTAGCCGTCAGAGTCATAATACCGCACGATCTCCGTCGGGGCGGTATGTTACCTAGCCGAGACCCCTCCATAGGACTTCGGAGCGAGGTCCCTTGCATCGTTGTCATGAAATTATTCGATTAAAATCAGATGTCAAGAAACCATATTGAGTTATAAGTGGTACCAGTAATTATTCAAAGCTAGCTGCGCGTCCTGATTTCGCCCCGCTGCAATATATAGCACCTTACCCGTTTTCCAAAAAAAATCTTTCATACAAACTTTTTCCTGACAATAACGAATACCTACAAAAAGAAAGAATTATCCAAGTTGTGCAGTCGCTCGTACATAAATTTCGGATATTCATTTTTCTTTATAATCATCATTATCATCATCATCATATCAGCCGTAGGAAGTCCACTGCTGAACATAAGCTTCGACTTCCATGAGTGGCATTTCTTTTAAGTACTACCCCCTACGTCCTATTCCATATATAATTAAGTAAATAGATAATAACCGAAACCGATTGACCATAAGGGTATATCCACGAAAAGTTATTAAGCCGCGGTGTCGCTAACGAATCTCGGTAACTCGATCGGCCAAACAGAAAATTCGATAAAATTAATTACGACTATAAAAGCCCGTATCATTTTGATAAAGGGATACCTCAGTCGGCAACTATAAATCGGAGCGAAAAGTGCTCTCTCTCTTCACGAAGAAATAAATGCAAGAGTACTGGAAAAATCTTTTATTTGGAAAATTCAAGTACTCTTCGAGGCTATCCATAATAGATGTTCCACTGAAGATCACCGCTCGAAGATCGTCTACACATCACTAGGTCCTATGTACACATTCATTGCGGGAAATCTTGTTTCTGAACAGATAAAGTCTCATCGGTGGTATAGGGATTGGGTTGTGTACACAACCAAATTCTTCAGTTTTATTATATGTATAAATTTTTCTTGAATATTTCTAGAGTTATTGTCATTCAGCTGTACGGTATTGTACTATCTACTAATCTATTTCTATGGCGTTGGGTAAATGACCTAAGTCACTTATCCAACAAACATAATAGAAACCGGTTTTGAGAAAACGTTAAAAGCAATAAAAATTCGAAATCTTTATCGATATATCTTATAGGTTTTAATATAAGTGAGCATAACACCATTTTTACAACATCGGAATCGATTCGATAATTGAGAATCGATTAATTGATTATGATAGAAAATATACTAAGCTACGAATAACTGGAAGCTTACCGTTAACCTCTGCTAAGTCCATTGAATTTTCTTTCGGTCGAAAACCAGATTTATGCGATCGATGGGTTTAGACAGAACAAAATACTATGATTATGAAGTTGTTTAGATAATTTACAACTATGTGATAAGTGATTACAATAAATTTATTACCTACAAATAATAAGTCATCTAGACATAGCATATATTATTTACATTGGCATGACTTCATAAACGTTTACTCTGCCATTTTCAAAATAATTATAATCATTACGGATGTACTTGCTTTGATTGTTTATAATCTGCTGTTTCCTTTTACAAGCAAGATTCAGCCACTCGCAATTATCTCATAAGTCATAACTTCTTTTTAAGTTAAATAAAAATATACAATTTTATTATTATGCGTTTTTTGAGCAAAGCACAATAACTAACAAGTATAAAGTTTAAAAAACTGTAACCAGACTACGGTAAGGTTAAAATGTAGATGTGAAAAAGTTTTTTTTTAATTAGTAAAATATAGTAACAGCTCTCCACCGATAGTATTTTAAATCGTTGAAATCTATATACTAAAATAAAATTGTAGCCGTGTGTAAAGTAGCTGTACTTTGGAGATAAAAAAACTTGGGTTATTTAAAATGATCGATTCTGAACACAAATTTGGAATTCTATTCCGCTTGTTGCGATAGACGCAAAAAACTACTGAACGGATTTCGAAGCGGTTCTTTCTATTAGAAAGGTCTTGCTCAGACGCTAAATCTGCCGTATATTTGATTGCAATTGGTTAAGTAGAACCGGCGATATGGCCCAAAAACGATTACCGACCGCCGTGCGGGCGGAACCGTGGGCATCAGCTAGTATACTATAGGATTATAATTTTATGTCTGGGTATATTCCATAATATTACACTATATTTATATTTTTGAACTCGGGATTTTCTCCCCTTTCATTTGATATCACACTCGATACGATAGACATATTTTTTTCTTTTTGAGGCCCCACATTTTAAGATCTAACATCCGTTATGTTGATTTCATTCGTATAAAATACAGTCTATTATACCCAGAACATGATACTGAATCGATTGATACCTCATACATTATAATCAGTTCAGTATCTTAGGAGCTGCAGTGGAACATACGTGAATACTCTACATAGACAGGCAATCTTGAGTGGAAACCGCAACTCGGCAAACGTAGTGTAGGACGCCCTCCGGCCAGGTGGGATGACGATCTGCGAAAGACTGCGGGCAGATGCTGGATGCGGCAAGCTGAAGACAGGGCACTATGGCGCTCATTAGGGGAGACCTATGTCCAGCAGTGGACTAATAGAGGTTGATGATGATGAGACAGGCAAACACATAAGATTTCACATCTTATTTAGCTGAAATTCGGTGTTTTGATTAGTTGCGCTAGTCTAGGGCTAGATAGGATTTCTTAAAAGCGGTGAAGTGCGATTCATCCAATCAAATGCGCTATAAACAAACATACGAGTATAACCAAAAGAAGCATAAACTAAAAAGGACAAACGTGTACTGATTAGCCGAGTGGTAGAACTGAACCTAATCAACTGTTAAAAACAAGTTCATCACCATCAGCTGCCTGCCCTTGTACCAATTATTAGCGGTCGGTCGGTTCAACTTAATTATCATTCACACATAATTTCCACAGGCACTCAATTCTTTGCTACGTTCTCTTTGAAGTAATTCACCCACCTTTCTTTCGAAAGGAGAATATGTTACAAATAATACTTTTGGTATAATTAAACGACCAAATCAACGCGCTTAATATTTTTGGTGGAAGTATTTAAAACCACAAGGCATCTCCCATCAAAACTATTACCAAGGGAGGCGATATGCCCGTGGAGCGTGTCCATTAGCAACCGGCATTGGTCACCACATTCTTTGGGAAGTGAGTAAACCCTCTTTCCACCTTCAAAAGCGCAAGCTAGACTTGAGCGCACCGTTTTTATGGCTTTGAGGTACCTGTCATTTGGCCTGGGGGTGGCAGGTGAGGCCGCCTGTCACCGCAGCAGAAGCAGGCCGGGATGGTGGGGCGACTAGCGCCCCTCCCCCAAACCGGTGCAAGATGGGGACACCGTGGTTTCCAAACCCGAGGGGGCCATCTCGAAACCGGAGATGGCCCAGGGTCAGTCGGGGTGCGAGGGATATGCTCTATGGGTAACCTTACACCCCGGCGTCTGAAGACCTGAGACGGCGTGAGGTTTTAGTCGGTTCAAGCCCGACATAACCGCCCCCGCTGGCCGGCAGGGAGGTATCCGAAGAGACTTCCGCACGAAAAAAAAAAAAAGGTACCTGTCATTTCTGGTAAGTATCCTTTTTACTTACTTTGAGGGGTTGGCTTAGACATTATACTCTATTATAAATTACAAAGATTTATCTTCGGCTGTCGCTATTCTGGATACTGATACTACTGACAAACTGGGTATCAAAGTGGATGGTGGGATCCCCTCCCCAATTACTTTTTACACTGCATTACACCTAACGTCAAAATCAATATGTTAATAATTCGTACTTGTACGTCCATACACAATAAAAATTAATCGACCTTAATGATAAGAATAGCTGAGTCATAACGAGATGTAGGGCAGATGCACAAAAAAAAATGCCGCTCATATTGGTCCCACTCGACAGAATATCATAATCAAAATAACCTTGTACTGTTCTTTCGGTGAGTACCTATGTTGATATGGTCTCATATCTCATCCAGCTTGCAAGCTCATCAAGCCCGATGAGATCCTTCTTTTGTGGAATCTGTATCTTTATTCTCTACTTATAACAGAATTAGCGTGACTTTACCATCACGTTAACGAGTACCTTTTTTTTTTTTTTTATCGTGCGGAAATCCCTTCGGATTATTCGGTTATGTCGGGCTTGCACCGACTAAAACCGCACGCCGTCTCGGGTCTTCAGACGCCGGGGT
This sequence comes from Cybosia mesomella, assembly GCA_946251805.1. Classification (NCBI taxonomy): domain Eukaryota; kingdom Metazoa; phylum Arthropoda; class Insecta; order Lepidoptera; family Erebidae; genus Cybosia; species Cybosia mesomella. Next base: position 27,503,577 of record OX276401.1, read on the forward strand.
GTAAGGTTACCCATAGAGCATATCCCTCGCACCCCGGCTGACCCTGGGCCATCTCACCACTAACAGCATCGCTCATCCTGTCTCCTCTGAAAGCAGAGGAGTACGGAGAGCGATGTGTTCCCGCCACGTTGGGTATTGGCCGACGATCAATGCCAACCCTATGAAGGGGTGAAGGGGAAGCCATTGAACGCCGCCCAGGGTGTACCGGCCGCTCCGATTCCGTTCCCCCCGGACTGCAGCGGTATCGGAATCGGAGCGACACTCGAGGAGGTTACCCAACACACACCCCACGTTAACGAGTACCTACAGTAGTCGTCACAAACTATAGCTCCATCTGAGAGTAACTTTTTTTTTTTTTTTTCTTGCGGAAACTGTGCATTTCGCAGTAAAACGAAACAAAATGTAAACATGCTCGATGTGCTACAAAAACGAGGCAAAAACACTAGCACTCTCGACGCAGAAAGCACTAGCTCTTTGATTTAAAAGCCCGGAAAGCCTTTAAAAGTTTAAAAGTTGCTGCAACTATCAAAAGGAAGGCAAAAACTTAGGTATATTACCCTGGGGTGTGTGTTGGGTAACCTCCTCGAGTGTCGCTCCGATTCCGATCCCGCTGCAGTCCGGGGGGAACGGAATCGGAGCGGCCGGTACACCCTGGGTGGCGGTCAATGGCTTCCCCTTCACCCCTTCATAGGGTTGGCATTGATCGTCGGCCAATACCCAACGTGGCGGGAACACATCGCTCTCCGTACTCCTCTGCTTTCAGAGGAGACAGGATGAGCGATGCTGTTAGTGGTGAGATGGCCCAGGGTCAGCCGGGGTGCGAGGGATATGCTCTATGGGCAACCTTACACCCCGGCGTCTGAAGACCCGAGACGGCGTGCGGTTTTAGTCGGTGCAAGCCCGACATAACCGCCCCCGCTGGCCGGCGGGGGGGTATCCGAAGGGATTTCCGCACGATAAAAAAAAAAAAAAAAGGTATTACTTAATATTACCCTCAGAAATTGGAACATTATAAAAAAACAGTGGCACTCCGGGAGTGTCGACAGAAGTGAAAACTTGAACATATACGTATACACGAAAAACTCAAGAACCCCCCGAAAAAGACAAGAACCCTCAAGAAGCCCATGAAAATCTCGAGAACCCTAAAGCTCTTTAAAAAGATGATTAAAAAAAATCAGTAACTGCAATAACCGTTTCGCGAATTCAATTGTTATTTTCCATCTTAAAAATGCCCAACGCGCCTAAAAAAGCTTTCACTTCAAAAACTATATCGACGGATAATATGGAAGGGAAAAGGGCGGTTGGCAGACCCAAGATTTCAGGAGTTCATGACTCGCGACTCGTCAAAGACTGGTCTGGCGTCACTACGGTTGAAAAACTGTTGGGGAGGAATAATAGGGAATGTGACTAACCTCCTATAGTGGAGTGGAGCGCTGGAAGAACGAGTGTTTCAAAAGCTCGCACTAGGCAATCCGTTCCCACCTCTCCCGCCAAAAAATATGTTTTACGAGGGCCATAAAACAAAAATTGCTAACTCAAATTAAGTTGTTCAGAACAGATTTACAAGTAGCTGCAGACGTATGCCTCTATATTTAACTTTAACCTACATATTGCAGTTCAATGACATGGGAGTCAGTTTTATGTGTGGCCCATTTTTTGTACTTGTGCTCGAACGAAGCAAAAAAGATACATCATAAAAATATTGTACTAATGAAACCATAAGTAACATATTGCCATCAAGCACTTGGGCCTACTAATGCTAATTACCGGGGCTTATTATTGCTTAGATCACTAAGCACTGGGGCTTGCTACATCGGGGCTATCTAATTTCCCATTTCTCTGGTCATTCTTTACTACCCTAGGGATAAAGAATTTTTTGGCGGATAAAAAAGTAATTATAACAAAAGTACCCGTTTCACTAACTACACAAACTACAGTACCATTGTTATATATTCAGAGTAAAAAAAAGGTTGAAGGACATAAAAATATTTCTTAAAGTTCATGAAAAGAATACAAAAGCGATAAATGAGCTTAAGCTTAGCTTCTCAATGCTAAATATGACAAAAGCATGTTATTCTGGTCAGGAACGGCTTTTGAAGAGCTAACTCGATAGCCAGTTCTATGGCTCCCAGAAGTAGTCTTTACTAACATGTCGTCCATGACTGCTCTAGCCCCGAAATATTGAAAAAATCCTTCTTCTTCTTCTGAATCCTCCTGGACATTACACTGAATACATTTCGGAAGATAAAATCACTATCGAGCTACTTTTGATCATCATCTTCACATCGTTCGCCCCAGTTTCATCCAAAGCTTGCAATTCGGAGCCCGCGGTTCACTCTTCTACTCTATTACTTGACTTAGCTGATCTTCACTTTACTGCAGGGATTGACTTTTGGCCCCACAACCCTGAGTGGAAAGCATGCTCTGGCCTCGCCTCTTAAATCAGTAGGTGTATCGGCTTTTTCTTTTTCTTTTTTTTTTTGTTTTACGTGCGGAAATCCCTTCGGAAACCACCCCGCGGGGTGGTTATGTCGTGTCTCGACTAAAACCGCACGGTGTCCTCCCCAAGTGTCCGTTGCCGGGCACCCCGGGACACGGGTGTTTCGGTAAGTATCTGTGGCGCATCCACCGGGAGAAAATGCCGCAGTGCCAGCACTGCGAGGATCCTGGCGAAGACACGGCGCTCCACACGTTGGTGGAGTGCCCTGCGTGGGCGAGTCAACGCCGGGATCTCGTTGCGGTCCTGGGCGTGGACGTTCTCTCGTTAGAGACCATGGTAGGTGTATCGGCTAGCAGCTGAGGATGACTTTGGCTCCATACACCCCTTGCTTAGTGATTACCGGGGTTTTTCATGCTTGGTGATTACCGGTGCTTATTAATGTTTGGACGAATACGTTTCAGGTCAAATCAAGTCAAGAGTAACTATTGTTAATATATAGCTTAGTAAAGCTTTGAAGAATGACCCCATATTAGTTGAAATCCAAAGTGGCTAAATAGTTTGTATTTCTGTATATTAATATCATCGCATAAATTCCATTAGCTTGGCGCTTTGTATTATTGGTTGTATTATTGTTCTGGTATTAGACAGCTTTATTCATGAAACTGTTTTGTTCGAAGTGGGTGCACTTTCATATATTACGGTAGAGCAATAGTCTGTTTTAAGACTGTCTTATGAGCGCTCAGCCTAAATGTTGAACTGACAAGGTTTATGACGAAAAATGTAGTAGTTACTTGCGTGTTGTGACTCTCGAACCTAACCCCTACACCTTGCAAAAACCTTGCTAGAATGAGCACATAATAGGCAACCAAGCCAGACCTTGACTTATGTTCTATAATTCACTTACGCGGAAAAAGATTTAGCATATTAGATATTTATAAATCGCGTATTCGCGACGAGCGTGGACATGACAATGTTGTTTTGTTCCACACTTAGTATCTAATTTGCATTTTAATAGACGGAAAAGGTAGTTGAATTATGCCTAATGTAAGCAAAAAATACAATAACAATATAATGACATGCATGATTTACAAAAAAAAAAAACTAGCTCTTCTATGATGACAATGGTAACATAATATACAAAAAATGAGGCAGATATTGTTTCAGGCAGGCGTCTTGTGAAGACTCGAAAGACGTTTGGTCCTCGCCACTACGATAAGGACAAATGCACTGAGCTGAGCTATCTCTTTGCCAGACTTAACATGGTTATGTGTTTGCCTTTATACGTTTTACGTATTTACGTTTGTTCCACTATAGCTCCTAAGATACTGAACTGATTGTAATGAATGAGGTGTCAATCGATTCAGTATCATGTTCTGGATGCAATAGGCTTTTTTATACGAATAACATCAACATAACGGATGTTAGATGCAAACATGTGTGGCCCAAAATTTTCTTTTGTCTGTCGAATCGAGTGTATCAAATGAAAGTGAAGGAAATCCCGAGTACAAAAATATAAATATAGTGTAATATTATGGAATATACCAAGACATAAAAATAAAATTTTATAGAACATTTTTTCAGTAATTTAAAACACTACTAGCGCCATCTATCGGTGGAGAGCTGGGACTATATTTCTAGTTGTTAGTTCTAGTTTGCTAGTCTATATTTTTACCCTTACCGTAGTCTGGTTAAATTTATACTTGTTTACTTATGTGCTTATCCCATCTTTTGTCACCAATCATCACCAACATATTAGCGTGGTTCCCGGTTGCAACCGAGAATTGCCGAGAACCCAGGAGGGCTCTCTCCTTCTCCTTTAGATTTGGCTTATGCAGCTTTTATGGGAGCGACTGTCGTCAGTGTACCGGGTTGCAAGAGAGCTTGGCTTGGGTCCGAGGGTCTTTGTGGGGTTCCATACATAGGGTATCCTATCCTATATCTGCGAATTATTCATGTGAAGAAGAAAAGAAAATACATTTATTAAACACACAACACACGACTAAGTAGGTATTATAACACAATACAATAAATAAAATATAATAAAAAATCACACCAAAACAAACCTCACAATATGTATCAGTGTGGGGTGTGCGTTTAAATGGTCACAGTTCAGCTAATGCTACAGATAGGTATAATTACCATCTGCAGCGCTGTTTTTCAACTGCAGCCGTTTGCACTAGGTAGCTGTCTGTATATACACGGATTCCATAAATTGTAAACGTTATGCCTTATCCATCATGAGTTTACATAAATTACATGTAGACGATATGTGTGAACGATAATAGGTAGCATAAACACGCAAACGAGGTGTTTTTAGGCTAGTAAGTGACAACTTAAAAAATAAAAACAAGATATTTTTTTTCTTTTTAATTACATCTCCCACATCCATGTATATAAGGGCATTGGCAGCAGTGCGACGCGGGACGGCCCTAAACGCCTTATGTTCGCGGCTCAAGCGCCGTTATGCACTAAATTTCTGTTTATTGAGTAGTATGTTTTTGAGCTTAACCCGGAAGTTATGGATGCTTGTGAGTGTCCTAAGAGGCGGAGGAATATTATTCCATATCTTGCTAGCTGAATACTTAAAACTACCTTGAAATGCCGCGGTCTTGTGTTTTGGTACATGTAAATTCAGACGCGACGCTCTCGTAGGGTATCTACTGCCTTCATTGAGCCATTTAAGTTTGGAGTACAGGTAGAACGGTTTTCCTGTCTGAACAACCCCAAAGACAACAGTAGCTAAATGCAACTCCCTTCTATACTGCATTTTAAGTATGTTCCATCTATTTAGATATGGGGTCACATGGCTTCTAGGTGGTTTTTTTTTTATTTTTTTTAAAGAATATTAGTAACCGAAATTACTAATATCCCCCCTAACCCATCCAGCTAAGCTAAATTGCTTGTGTTAGGAGTGGGTTCACGTCTGTAGTGTAATGGCAAGGATTCGAACCCGGGACCTCTCGATCGTAAGGTTGACTCCTTAACCACTAAGCTACCGACGCTATTATAACAGAAACGCGCGCACCCATTTTGCACTCTTTGTTTTAAGTTAGCCGTTTTAACTAGTAGTCTCGGACTGTAAACCACATCCAAATAACTAAATTGGGATAACACCAGGGTATCGACCAGCCTTTCACGGAGCTCAACACTGAGGTAGCTACGCATTTTATAAAGAAGTTTTAATCTGTAAAAACAGTTCCTCGGGCATTCCGCAATATGTCGTTCAAACCTCAACCCCTCGTCCATTAATGAGCCTAGATTCTTAGTCTCTTGCACACGCTCAATAGGGACGCCATCAACGTATAATTGAGGATTTCGTTGTGAAATTTGGGTGACTTGATTTTTTGAGCCTAAGATTAAAAATTTAGTCTTGTTGCCATTTAATACGAGTGTATTTTGGCGAGCCCATCGACAAATGCTTGTCAGATCCTCATTAATTGCGCTATATAGCTATCGTATAGGTATTTCATAAACTTACTATGAACGTAACGTAAATTATATTTAAATGTTTTATGATTCAGATATTATACGACAACTCTTATTTTACAAGAAACAGACTGATATTCTAATTATGTAATGATCTATTAATAATATCAAAGCGAAAGTCATTTTACGAATTAACTAATGAGGTGTCAGTTGTGACAACTCGGTGAAACGTAATATCGTAACCAGTTAGTTGGCTTAAAACCAGAAACGTGCTTTTGTGGTTCGATATTCCAACAGCTTAGTTATTTTAGAAACGGATATTCTAATTATAAGATTAGATCAAGAAATTAGTCATGATCATCGTCATCTTAGCGTCTTTCCCAGTGGCAACTCTTCCTCCTCCTTTTGGTTTGACTTGCCTTTTACGGGAGCGACTGCAGTCAGACCCCCTCAAGGAAGGAGAAGAAAGCCTACGCCTTGTCGGTTCGTCAGCAGATGTATTATACCGGCTAACAAGTGAGGTTGGATGAAATGAGCTCTGAAGGTTTCGTTGAAGCCGCATACACCCTAGATTTAGAAATTAGGGTTTTTCGGCAATGAAAAACCCTAATTTCTAGCAAAGGCAGGTTGGTGCGGCGGCGGTGGCGCGTTGCGCACCTTTTTCCGGGGCAAGACGGGGACACCGTGCTGGTTCCCAAACACGACGGGGCCATCTCGAAACTGGAGATGGCTCTGGGTCCGTCAGTGTGCTAGGTAAATGCCTCATGGCCACCTTACACCCCGGCGTCACTGACCCGAGACGGCGTGCGGTTAGTCGGTTCGAGTCCGATATAACCTCCCCCGCGGACAAAAAAAGGAAAAAAAAAGGTTTTCTCGGTAAAGTAGAATACAAAGGCCACCTCATCACTTCCCGTGGGGTCGTATGAAGCGACTAAGGGATGAGTTGGTCTCCATTTGACAGATTTGAAATATATACCCAGTGGAAGGTAATAGCATAGTAGAGAAAGTGGGGAAATACGTTATTTCCATACAAACGCATCGCTCGCAGCTTATATGTGAGCGCCATAGTATCTATGCGTCGCGTCGCCGCACGCACACCCAAACAAAATCTCGACCTGTTTCTCAGTGCGCTAGTTGGGGCTAAAACCACAAAAGGTTCGCGCGCCAGGGCTTTTCGGTACCGCTAAATAAATGAAAAATGTGTGATAATCCCAGGAGAACTTATTGCTGTGTGTTTAGCTGTCTAAATAATTCATCGATTCCAGTGTCTTTGTTCAGATTAAATACTGAGCAGGAAAGGTAAGCAAGTCACTTATTCTAGCATACCTATAATTTTTACTTGATGAGGAGTGAGATACCTACTATTTTTTTGTTGTATTAGATAGTTTTCAATCAGACAGATGAAGTACGCAGGCTTACTTTTCCAATAGAAGGATTGCTTTGTTTACGTTTAGTCATGCCGATTTCTCAGTATTGTAGGTATAGTACTTAACTAAGTACTTACAGTTATAAAATCGCAAGTTAAAATAATTGACGCACTGTGAATCAGATAAATAGAGCAAAGTTCGAATCGTAACCATTCGTAACAACAACGAAAATTGATTAGTCTACGAGACAGGCGTTAGTTTTTTACGTTGTTTTAAATATATTGAAATAAAACTATTTTAAACGGATTCTATCGCGATTTATTTGATGTTATATTATATTATACATTGATCCCGAGTTTTCGGTTGCTTTTCAGCAGCCATGGTCACGGGGAGACTGCTGAAAGCAACCGAAACGTCAGGATCAATGTAAAATATAAAATAACATCAAATAAATTGCGATAGAATCCGTTTAAAATAGTTTTATTTCAATGTGTGACATTCGCGTAAACTGTCGACAATATCTTGTTTTATATTACTATTAGGGAGTCTGTTCCCTTTTATTATGATAGATACTAATATATATTAAATGTGCTTTCCATTTCAGACGCCTTAAGTGGCTCGTGGCTACGCTAAATTGACCGCGAGGATTTAATAAATGAATCTCAATCCAAGCATGCTGTTTGTCAAGCCCATTTAGACCCAGAAGACATAATCAAAAAATACTAAAAAAATTGTTTGCCGAGTTTGAATTTACTATTTTATATTTTGAATTATTTAGGAAAACTATTGTTGAACTTTATTCATTCAATTCATAGATGTGTTATCTTTGGCAAGGGCCGGGCTTTAAACTAATGAATTGGTTGACAGTACTAGTAAACTACCATAGGTACTCGTGCTCAGGGGTGTGTGTTGGGTAACCTCCTCGAGTGTCGCTCCGATTCCGATCCCGCTGCAGTCCGGGGGGAACGGAATCGGAGCGGCCGGTACACCCTGGGCGGCGGTCAATGGCTTCCCCTTCATAGGGTTGGCATTGATCGTCGGCCAATACCCAACGTGGCAGGAACACATCGCTCTCCGTACTCCTCTGCTTTCAGAGGAGACAGGATGAGCGATGCTGTTAGTGGTGAGATGGCCCAGGGTCAGTCGGGGTGCGAGGGATATGCTCTATGGGTAACCTTACACCCCGGCGTCTAAAGACCCGAGACGGCGTGCGGTTTTAGTCGGTGCAAGCCCGACATGACCGCCCCCGCTGGCCGGCGGGGGGGTATCCGAAGGGATTTCCGCACGAAAAAAAAAAAAAAAAAAAAAAGGTACTCGTGCTCATCACTGCTCCGTGTCGCACGTGAAAGGTCTCATCATCGTTTAGGTAAAACGAACCTTACTAACCGTGAACCCAGACAACACAAGTCAAAAATACAACTTACCGACCCTTCCTGCCAATTTCTAGGCACTGAATTAAAATTTAGATAAAAGTGACAACCCTGAGACAGGCAAGTATTGTACATAATTATATCGCGGATTGGGCCGGAGACAGCCTACTTCCTCACTCTTCCTACTATGGTAATAGGCTGGCCATCTATATACTGGAGCAAATTTGGAGTTCTAGGTTTTATGTCCCGTGTCTTTAAATCATTTACTGTGCCCCTGCTGGTTATACTGACTAAAATTATGTCTCTATAATTAGAATTGAATTGAGTCCAGAATTGAATCACTCGTTATACTCGTGATTTGAAGTCGGCTCTCGCATCAAAACAACTTTACTCACTTGTTGATCAAATAACTATTAAAAGGTATTTTGCCAACTTCTGACGATCACCACTGCGATAGATAGCATTTGTTATGTCTAAATCCCGAATGACTTAATCTCCCCAGAAGATTGAATTGATTGAATAGGCCTCTCCCAATGTAAGCCCCGATTTTCCACCTCTCAACTTGTCTTAGGTACCATAGCAAACTTAATCGCAAGTAATTTGTATGTGTCGAACAGTGAACTGCAATAGATTGCTAGTAGATTAATTCAATACCTACCCATACCGTAACTTCCTAATATCTCATGTTACATAGTAAAACTTGTCTTCCTCGTTTGAACCGATGCAAAACAATCAATGAGTAGCCATGCCAAATCGCTAAAGCAATCCAAGTTAAACGCGATCTGCGGCGAAAGTAGTCAGGGGCGTCGCCTGCGCCGGTTCGATACGAGTGAAAGTGGCGACGAAAGCCGACTGCGGAAGAACTGCTTTCAACGTTACCTCCCTACCTTAATCCTGTTTTAAAAGTAGCTAGGCTGCTAGCCACATTCGTACATAATATACCTACCTACATATTACAATCATGTTAGTTTATGCCTTCTTTTAAACACCAAGAGATGATAGAATTATGTACCATATTTCTTCTTCCTCCACGAGCCCACGAGCAGCAGTCCTAGTACCTACTGCTAACGTTAAAGGACGTGATGCAGAGGTTAATGTGTTTTTTTTAATTGAGTAATAAACCCAGATGATGTTAGGATTTTCTTTTCCTTTGCGCTTTTTCGCTTCCCTTCGCCTCTGCAGGGGACTACTCCTAGTGTTGCAAACGATAATGGACGCCGTTGCCCTAGTAAGCCATTTTTAGGGTTCCGTAGCCAAATGACAAAAAACGGAATCCTTATAGATTCGTCATGTCTGACAGTCTATAAGCAAAAAAAAAAAGCAAGTAAATAATTTGCACGAGAGACACTTCCAAAGTTGTAAAATGTTGCCCCCCCCCCCCTTGTATCTTCTAAAAAAAGAGAATGATAAAACTAAAAACAAGTTGAATACCTGAGACGAGCTCAGCCGAATACAAGGGATTTTCGATTTAGCGTTTTTTTTTGCGATTTTTTTTTATCTTGCAATGGTTAACCCCAGCACGAATCTATTACCGAAAACAGCAACTCGATAGCTCATCTCCTTCATACCCAAAACCGTGACAGAAAATTGGCAACGACGACGTCGACGACAACTCCTTAGCAATAGGGCTTTTCTAAAGAAAATCCCTAAAAATATATGATATATACCATGTAAACTTCCACCGAAAATTGGTTTGAACGAGATCTCGTAAGTAGTTTTTTTTAATACGTCATAAATCGTAAACCGCAATTTATCTTTCATTCAATCAACTCAAATATAAAAATTAAAAAAAAAAACATTATTATGTTACTTGCTGCTACGGAACCCTTCATGGGCGAGTCTCACTCGCACTTGGCCGGCTTTTTAGGGATTTTCTTTAGAAAAGCCCTATTGCTAAGGAGTTGTCGTCGACGTCGTCGTTGTTGCCAATTTTCTGTCACGGTTTTGGGTATGAAGGAGATGAGTTATCGAGTTGCTGTTTTCGGTAATAGATTCGTGCTGGGGTGAACCATTGCAAGATAAAAAAAACGCAAAAAATCGCAAAAAAAAAAAAAACGCAAAATCGAAAATCCCTTGTATTCGGCTGAGCTCGTCTCAGGAATTCAACTTGTTTAAAAATATGAGTAAAAATCACAAAAGATGATCGAAATTTGAGCATTTTCTGTCTTTCCCACTTTTACTCTTCCCTTCACCTTTGCAGGGGACAACCCACGAGGGGCAGACCTAGTGTTGTTGTGTGTAATCGGCTACCATCAAGAAACTCGTGTGCTTATTACAGTAGGTACGAAGTTAACAACCTCAGTAGTTTAAAAAAGATTTTTGCACAAAAAGTAGTTATAAGAACATCTTTAAATGAAGCTATATAAAAGTGGATTCAAATATAGTATGGGAGAGTCGGCGGTAGATTGCTACGTCGGAGCATATGGGTTCGATTCCCGCGTAGTGCAAACATTGTATAATATTGTATATGTGAATATATCTTGAATTGGTCTAGGCGTTTCTATTAAGATGCGTCTTTACAAAAAAAATACTAGACTAAGTATGTTTATCCGCATCCGTATCTGTATACCTTACAGATCCGTGTCCGGATCCGTAAGTTGTAGTTAGCTACGCTTAGTTTGAGACTGATAGCGATGTCCTAACCTAGAATATTTATTATGATTTATTTGAGCAGCTATTGCTGCGATTACCCAGATGATAAACCTACCAAAACAAAGAGTTTAAGAGTAGTTTAAATAAATAATACTCGAATTATGTAAACACAATGACTTTTAAATGACATAGTAGTACGAACAATAACCAATATGTACCTATCTTTTTTTAAACAATGACTTGATTCCAAGGATACGTTCTTGGAGTTTGCTTTTAGCGCTATCAGTTCGCTATTTAACGACCGCCGGAGGGCAATAATACAGTTCGTGATTGGGCAAAAGTGAGCTGATAGCGTTTACCGTGAACTCCCCGAACCCACCTTGAGGAGCTAGCAACTCGTTGAACTCGATTAAGTTTGCGTGCCGCAGTGCGGTCTATGGTCTCGGTTTTAATTTTTCTCTTCATCCAAGGGCCATTCCCGGTTGCACATTGGAGCCCGGGGTCTGCTCTGATGCTACTGATCCTCATTTTGTTGTTTTTATGACTCTTCAACCCCCGAGAAGAATGCTTGCACTAAGCCTCTTGCGCTAATCCTTCAATCAGGTGTAACGGTTTGCAGGCGAGCTTTGCTTGAAGTGGTCTCTCGTAAGGTGGGGCTCTTAGCCGCCACGAAGATCTTTGGGGATCAAGCCCAAGGCCATTTAGGGCCATTTATAGCACCAAATTTAAGTACTTCACTTAATTCCCTGTGTTTAACACTAAAGTGTTATTAAATTTAAATAAATAAATTTTCATTAACTACACGGAGTATGTAAATGAGCGCGGTACATTACAAACTCACACTCTGCTTGGGTTAAAAAAATATAAGTAACGAAATATGGGCATACATTATCATACATCTCTGCCTAGTACTTCAAGGATGGAAATATGAGTACAAAAATAGAAATGAAGATGTTATGTAATTACTTTAAAACTTTGGAGATGAATTTATATATCCTTACAGTATACGTCCAACAAAAAAATAATAATAATGTTATTCATACGTTAAAAAGTTCCGCATTAGTACGCCTAAATATAATAATATTTATACTAAGTATTATACACATTGTTCTCGAAAATTAAAATTCACAAAAAATATTACAATATTATGTTGTAATTCTTTTAAATTTTTAATTAGGTACGTATAAATTGCGAGGGATATGCTATATGGGCAACCTTACACCCCGGCGTCTGTAGACCCGAGACGGCGTGCGGTTTTAGTCGGTTCAAGCCCGACATAGCCGCCCCCGCTGACCGGCGGGATGTATCCGAAGGGATTTCCGCACGAAAAAAAAAGGTACATGATAGATGAAACAATAGCCGACGTCATCGGGGCAGACGGACCAACCAAGGAAATCTGGATCCAAGGTGTAAACAGCTACATGAAGCACGAGAGCAAGACAGTCAGTTTACTCATCAAAGGGAAGTACGCCGATGAAGAGTACGACTTAATATAAATTTACTTGGCTGGCCGACGTTAGGGACACAATATGGACTTTTTAATTTTAATATTTTTCTACTGACAATTCGGATATCATCAAAATATTAAAGCTATTTTCTATAGTTAGCATAATACCTACCCATATAACCCATAGTTTTCTGGCAACACAGACTCAAATAAGTCATTCAACTACTTAGCAGCACGTACATACAATGAAGTATTGCCAAAATATTTTTGTGCAGAGCGGCATATCCACCATGTAACTGTTGCGTATCGCCGTACGTCTGTCTGTGTGTCCGATGATGGAAGGGGTTTGGACAAATATTAGGTCATGCAATTCAAGCGCTCACTCTTTGAAATGCACCTGATTAATCGTCAGTTCTATTTAGCCTGCAATATTTGTTATTTAGAACCTCGTTTTCGTTGACATAAGGCTTCTTTTGTCGTGCTTACCAGAAATACACTCGTAAATACAACTTTATATCTTCAGTAGGTAATTATAACTTATTATTACCACTTTTTAATTACAGGTACCAGCATAAATTATGATCATAATTAGAGTTAATTTATTCCTCGAGCAAAAGTAAGAGGTTAACTTAACTTTTACTTTTCTTCTCATAAATAGCCTTTCATTGCTGAGATATTCTTATTACTTGTACGAAATATTACATGCTGTGGTGAAGCGGTAGTGCATTCGACTGCTAAGTCAGAGGTCGCGGGTTCGATTCCCGCTCAGTGCAAATATGTATATTTGCATTGGTCTGGGTGTTTCTATGTATAATATGTATTCATTTACAAAAAAAAAGTATTTAAGTAAGTATGTTTATCCGCTTTCAAGAACCCATATGACAAGCTCTGCTTAGTTTGGGTCTAGATGGCGTTTTGTATTTTGTCTCACAATATTTATTTATTAAATTATGTAACGCACCATTTGTGACAATATTCACAGGGCACTTACTTCTATTAGTGTGTATGGGTAGACAATCTTAGCGGCCCAAGCTTACCTCAGCTGTTAGCCGGTATACCTGCTGATTAGCGGATGAGGTTCTGATGCAGGCTTACCTCTGGGGGTTGGGTTAAAACGAAAGCTGTATATGTCAAATCAAGAGAAGAAGGAATAAGCGGATCCTGGGCTTCAAGAAGATAGCTTCAGATTCAACCACTTAGGTATGCTAAGGTTGACCGTGACCAGTTTACCAATTCACACTTGCTCCATAAGTTAATTTGTCAATGTTTTCTATTTCTTTCTACTTTTTTTAAACCACTTAGGTGGCAGTCACGCACAAGGCCCACCTGATGGGAAACGATTACTGCTGCCTAAGAAAATTTGCAATACCAGGGATTTCCGACTCGTGCTGCCAACCCAGTAAAAACTTGATGAACCTTATATTGTCATCACTTTTGCACACTACAGTAGCACTTAATCTGCTCCTTACTTCGTTCATCACTAACATCATGTGTCCATAAGAACAAATATTTAAGAACAATATCTTTAACCAATGCCTTTACTCTTGAGAGTCTCAACCTGAGCTGAGGCTACTGAGCGGTGAAAGTCCTTTCTTAGTGGATGCTTATGAAAAAAAACTGCAAAATGTCAACTTTATTAAGTAGACCCAGCGGTTCTGGTTCTGCAATGATTATTCAGACAGTTAAGACAAGGCATTTTGGGCAAAGTTGAAGTGGTTACCTATTCGTCAGCGTAGAGACTCTCATATTCTCTCTCTTCTATACTCTATTCTTTTCAATCCTGATTCGCCTTCTTACTTAAGAGAACGCTTTGAGTATCTTGTCCCCAGGGGTAAACCCTGTCGCACCTCCTCTGCGCTTCTTCTTCGAACTCCTCTTCACTGCTCCAGCTGTTACGATGGCTCATTTACTGTTCGCGCGGTAAGGTTGTGGAATGCGCTGCCTCACTCTGTACGCGATAGCACTTCTTTGAACGTATTCAAGATCAAAGTAAAAGAACTGTTCCTTGCTCAAACAAGATAACTGTGTATTATTTATTTATGTAATTTCCATAATTTATATATTGTATATTTATGAATTTATGTAGTGTATTTATGTATACATATATTTATATATATAAATTTGTCTGTATGTATGTAATTTAATATGTATGGTATGTATGTTCTTAGTACTTTTGTATTCTATTATTAAGTATGTTCTCTGCAATTGTACACTTGCACTTACTACCCTTTTGTTGCTGTTTCTCCTTTATCCCCCAAAGGTTTGCTGGGAGAAAACTCAATACTGAGTTAAGCTCGCCTTTGTACATCTAATTATAATTATGCCTGTTACTGTACTATTTTATGTGTGTACAATAAAGAATTAAGAAATTAAGAATACTATTATAAAATTTTACCTGTATTGTATTGTGTGTGTACATTGGAGATATTAAAATAAAACTACTTGGATTATGTTAAATAAACGACTCTGGTTTTTTTATTCGTGATGGACGGAAAAACTACTGAACTTCGGAAGGTCTTGGTGAAACTTCAAATCTGCCTTGTTTTATTGAAATTGGACCGGAGATATGATCAAAAAACGATAACCGACCTCGGCTCGGGTGGAGCCGCGGGCATCACCTAGTATATAATATAGATAACATAGTACAATTTATGCTCAGTTTGGGTCTAGATAGCATTGTTTGATAGGTATGTCCCAAAATATTATATTGTATTTGCAGACTAGGATTATATTTATCTTTTCAATATTGTCAGGGTTTTCCGGTAGGTAGGTACTAATTGATGACCCAGATACACAAATTATTTCTTATGTTTTCAAACTTTATGTACCTATGTAGGTATTCAAATCTTAAATCTATTAAGTCAAAAGGTCCAAATTACTCTAAAACTTTTTGTACACTGCCAAGGCTGGCTTCCTTTTCAAATACGTGATCATTGGTCTACCCTGAAATGCTAAGTATTCATTTTCTAAGCGAGTAAGAGGGATGAAGCTATGTAAGGTGTATAGCTTCACCCAGAAGTTGAATGCTTTTTGCATATCACGATAGGCCCACAGAACAATGCTATGTTTGACTAGGTTACAGTTGATCAACTGTACATGTAAAGCCTTGTCAAGACCCCTTTCTAAAATATTCAACCTTCTTCAATATTTGTGTATAGTACATTCACCTCAACTCAAAGTTATTCTAAAGTGAAGTTTCAAATGTGGGATGCATTTTTTTCAGTAAACTTCATTTTGTAAGTTATGTACTTGTTTTGAAGTAAATTAATTGAAATAAGCAAAAAATAATGTTTTTATTTATGTTCCTTTATTCAATTTTTTTACCTTTTTGAACCATGTTTACACAAGATTTACTTTACAGATAATAATTATAATCTTGTGTCATGCATAACTTTATTTTTTAAATTTATTATGTAAGGTAATGGAATCAATTCTGTTGTACGTTTTCACTAAACTAAACTAAAATCTGTAAATTTAAATTTCGATTTTATCTTGTTTTGCTTGTTTCGGAATCATTACAGCATGCACCTGATAGTTGCTGTCAATTTAGCAAACAAAATGTAATGGAATTAGCTTTAAAGTTAAAATAAAATTCAGATGTTTTAGTTTAGTGAATATGTGCAACAGAATCGACGCCAATTACACATTGGTGTTGATTCTTATGACTTAATTCTAATGGTTTAATCAGTCATTGGACCTTGAGAAGTAGGTAACAAGCACAAACATTTACTCCTAATAGCATATCTGTTCTACTTGTCACTAGGGACTTATTGTGCTGCGAGAGCCAATAGTCACTCACCCCTGTGACTATTTTCAAGAGTCTGTAATTTATTATTTAAATGCAGAAAATAAACAGAAACTGGAGTTAAATGGAAAAGCCAGAAAGCGGACCCCAGGCTCCGAGGTGTAGATGCAATTGGGACAAACGATCAGATGATGATGGGGAAACTGTGCTATATTAAGACGTTTCTTGGCCAGCATGGGGTGTCTTGGGGCCCAACCAAGATCTTAGGGGTCCAAGCCATCTCACCTGCAAGTCACTACACCTGCTGATTTGCTGCTGACCACACGAGACTGGAAGATTCCGAGGTTATAGCTTTCCGGAAAAACAGACTCGGGCAGGTATATATCAGCTATACACCTATAAGGTTATACATTAGAATACACAATGGGTAGCTAATGAATATACATACAAATAAATTATTCTACATTATTATAAAGGTCTTGTGGAGCAATATGTGTTACATAAATTGTGGGATATTTCATGTTTTTTTTTTTAATAAAGAATAATAGTAACTGAAATTACTAATATTCCCCCTAACCCCATCAGCTAAGCTGAATTACTTGTGTAAGGAGTGGGTCCACATCAGTAGTGTAATAGCCAGAATTCGAACCAGGGACCTCTCAATCGTCAAGCTGACTCCTTATCCACTAAGTTACTAACAAGGTAAAGATTTTGCTATATTGCTTGAGGTGGGTAGAAGCTTCAGCTTTCCATAAAACAATTTAGTCTTTTTCATATCTACATGTCGTCCACAAATGACACTTGGCATTTTCAAGTTTTCATTGCGAATTCAATGGTTCAATTTTACTGGTATAACATTCCATAGGTCACCTTTAGTGTGTACTATCAAACAGTATCTTATGTTGTAGTAATCTTATGTTGAACTTATTAATGCTTACAAATACCTGTACCTACATTGGCAACAAAAATAAATAACATTACTAATTGCAATATGTGGAGATAGACTGGGCTAAGTAATTTTGCCACTAATTAGTTTGTTAAAGATAACCGTGATGAATTCACTATGGTAATAGTGGGTTTGTTACTATAGTATATCAAGCTTAGAACACCATGCACAATATCATTTCACCTATCAGCTAAGGATACCAACATCAAACCTATTAGAATACAATCATAGTATCAAATAGACCGTACCAGGCGTGCATCACAGTCGTAGTGATACGAAGGAGCCAGCATGGCTCTAACAGCGCCGAAACTTCAAACAATCACCGATACTTCACTAAACACGGACAAGGTAACGTTGAACTTACTGAAGCCACTACCTTTACATCACGCACCACTTATCGATTACACCAACGATTGAATCAACTTTATAAAACACTAATTACACTTTGCACTAATCACAAAAATCGGTGTGGATCTTCAATAAAGTGTACACAAATAAACCACCTCCGAGAGACTACTTACGAAATGGTATGTCAACTACCTACCTCGAACTATCTCAGGTATTCCACTAAAACATTACTTGTACTAAATTTTACACGTATTTACAAGATTATATCAAATTCACTACCGGAATATAAATTATAGACGAAAATTTGTCTTTTTCGACAGCAGTACTATGAAATTTAAGAGCGATGTACAATCAAGTAACGAACCGCTACGCGAGCTATCGAAAACTAGCACAATATTATTGCCAACCCAACAAATAGAAGCATATTTCAGCTGACAAGATTTGACAGCTGACATCTGTAGTGACGACATATTCCATTTGAAAAATCTACTTTTTTACCGCCGTGGTAGGATTTCGCACTTTACTTACATAGATATTGCAAAAAAAAAACAAAAGTCACGTATGGATATTTGTTATTAACGTAAATAAGTCTATTTAATGAATAATTTATAAACCTCATCCATAAGGCTACCTCCACCATATTGGCACCAAGTCCACATTGTGTTTTTTTTTTTTTTTTTTTTTATTTAGGACACGTCAATTTGACTTCACCTCGCCTGATGGTAAGCTGAAGGTAAAGTCTCAGGAAAGAGGGTCACCATTACATACACGTATCATGTTAACAATGGGGACACTCAGCTTGACGGCCTCATCAGAAGAGGATTGTCGTCGCAGCACCGCGTGACACCCACCGGTCCCACTAGTGCTGCGACCACAATCCCCCTGCCCGGCTATGCACTTGCTGACCCCTGAACGCAATCAAACCGAAATTGGATTCAATTGGATTGAGGTACTTTCTTCCGCCAAAGGTCTTCAACAGTCAAGACAACCTCGCCTGCAAGCTGCTGCAACTAGTGACGGACGAAGCTCTGGCGCAAGCTATCCGTTAGAGGTTGGGGAACAGACGGCCGTCGTCCCTGTAAAAGCCAAACAAACCAAAATGTGGAAGGGAGGAGTGGGAGAGTGGACCCTAGGCTCCAAAGTGCAGGCTGCGGACGCAACCGAAATTAGCGCTCATATATGAAAAAAAAAAAGTTTTATGAACAAGCCACTTATGAAGAAGGACATTAGAAAAGTTTAATTACTGATCATTTTCGCTCGCTACCTGCCTGCCAGCTTACATTATCTGAGAAACGGTGCGTAGTTTACATATTTCTTATATGTTGTTTTAAAACAGTGTAATATATTATTTTATATATTTCTGAATTGATTACGATAAAAATAGAAATTATAATAGAACTATGAAATATTTGAACTACGTTAGTAACTTTATTCTGGGGGACAATTTAAGAGAACTGAGTAGAGAATTTAAGTAAAAAGTTATTTATCTTACAAATTCTTATTTATTAACTCATCCGGGTGTAAAAATGAGTTCATATGTATGAATGAATATATGATGATATTTGAATAAATGAGTACATATTCTGAAATTTGACATGCAGTTTGCAGTCTGTAATTTTAATCCCATGTAATAGAGGATCAGCCTGTTGCCGTCTACCTGACACAATTAAAACAGAAGAACATTATGCGTAAATTTATGTTACACCAATGTCCCGTAGTAGAGCTATAATTGAAGGAGATAAAATGGGTCAGAATTTGACCAGTTGACTCAAGTTCTCAATTCTCAATCGTTCCTAGCTAGCCTTCAGAACTGGTATAATCAACAGTTGAAAGATCTCCACTATACCAATACCAATTGCAATTTTTGCACAAGGGTCTGCTGTTTCATTTTCTGGAGCGCTGGAATGACCAAGCATTCAAGCTACCGCGATTTCCAAGCCCCGCTGACGGCAGAGGAAGAGCACTACTATGATTTTTAATATGATCGAAAATTTGAACTTGGAACGGGAGGAATGGGAAAGAATGGCTTGTAGGCAACCTTTGGAGTCAGAGAGGATGATGGATTTATTGAGGTTGTGAGATAGTACATATTGGATGACTTCAAGGACAGCAATAGATTCCCCAGTAAATACCAAAAACATAGGGAGACACTTGTAGCTTAAAATCACTTTAAAAGTAGGGATCCAGACCGCTACACCAATAATATTCTCGGGATCATATTAGCTTAATTTGGAAGAGTCGGTGAATATTTTAAGCCATCCTTCATATTTGCTGTCAATGCGATTTTTAAAACATAAGTTCGCGTGTAAGCGCCTTTTGTATTCACAACTCAGCCACTACAGGCGGACTATATGTACTGGCTTAAACGGCTTTGATTAAGCTATTAACGAGGCAGGGTAGGTTGCTGGCGCGGTATTGTTATAAGAAGTACTTGAACGTTTTGATGCGACACCTGCGCTTGGTACTTCAATTTCTACTATTTTAGTAGTTTCTTTAATTTTTAAGTATCAATAATAAAATTTTCATTAAGAGCATTAAACAACGTTATGTATATTTATTTGTAAATATTATAATTTTAAATTGCAATATTTATTTAGTCATACAGAGCGGTTTAATTTTATTAACAATTATACATCTTTACAAATTCGGTCATCGTTCCCTAGTTCAAACAGAGATGGCGTTAACGTTTTCTTGCTATCAACAAGTAGTGACGTCGCCGTCGTGCTTAGACGTCGCAGACGTTTTATCTCCACCTCCACTATAAAATGTATGTTGTCGGTAAAGACTTCACATTGCCACGCGGCGCCAGACTCGCTACAACATAGTTTCCTTTTAGATTGAAAAATTTGCCGCGAAAATTTCATCTTATATAAAATAAAAATCTAATAAGTATGGTAACTAGAATGAAAGACACATTGAGATTTTGAATCTGTAATCACGAGTATGTATTAGGAAAATTCACATTCTACGCAGCCAAACAGGTATTCTAGAAATAAATTCTACGTTTGCGACTGAACATTCCTAAGTGTAATGAATGATAGCTAATTACAAACTTTATAACATAATATCGACAGTAATATAAAATCAACTATACAACTTAATTAGGTCCCTACATTACGCTACAATTAATATTGTTCTAAAGATCAAGCATCAGTCAATACACGTCTATTTATAAGAAGAATAAGGTTAGCAATCAAATTTTCACTAATAAGAATAGGTAACAAATCCCAATGAAACTATTATTTTTTTCAGCTAGGTACCTACCTACTTTTTTCGTAGTCACCAAAGTGATATTATTAAATAAGGTTTATAATAGAACCATTTTTAACATCGAGACTTAAAGAAATTGGTAAATAAATAAATAGTTAAAACAAAGACAACAATATTATCAAAATAAATTTCACTTGCATTCACGTCACAGATACAATGTATGACATTGTAAATAAGTCCAATTACAATCAGTCTTAGATATTTTTACTTAGGAGAAGTATGCTGCCAGGTAAGCTGAAGGGCCCAAGCCGCGATTTGATGTCTACAGCCCTCACGGCGAAATAGTATTTGAAACCAGCCATGAATTGGGTCAACGTACACGCCATTGGCAAAGGTAAAGCTTTAACATCGCCAATTTTTTTCCATAACGTTGTACTAGGTGGTTGTGAGGTTTCCTGGTACGCATACAGCTGATAGCTTGCGATTTCTTCGTAACTATCTTCTGGAATACCCTCTATTTTCCATGATATGACTATGCCATTTTCAACTTTCGACAGTTTAAGGTCTGGCGCTGGTGGTAGCGTCTTCCAGTTCGGCGGCTGGTATTGCTTCATAGCAAAGGGTAAAGGCGCTGGGTGCCTTGCTGCAATTCTATTCATCCTTACTGCATTTGGGGGTGTTGGACACCTTTGCCTCATACCTGAAAAAATATTTTAATTGATATCTACTTTCTCTTATATAAATAATATATATATTATATTATATATTTTCAATGGTTCTCAATTAATAGATTGTATTATAAGTTACTTACCTGTCGCGGGAACTGTTTTCAACATAATAGTTTGTCCTGGCCTTAAAGCTTGATTCTGGGGTCCGCTAATTGGAATGTACACTTTTCTTGGACTGTTTACATTTGTTCCGAACGCTTGCCGTTGGGGTCCCATTAGATTTTGGGGTGGTACTAATCTAACTGGCGGAGCAGGTGAAGTTCTGGGCCCTCCAGTCATTTTCGCTGGAGGTTCATCATCAGTCAAATCCACTGTATACGCCGATGGTGCAATTTTGTTGTGCGGCCTTTTTTCCGCCTTAACGAGAGGAGGAGTTTTAATTACTCCATTTGGCTGATTCATGTTTTTATTCGGGGTGTTCATTTGATTAATCTGTGGTATAGTGCTAGGGGTTTTCAATGCAGGGCTGTTGGCGGGGACAAGTCTTGGAACTGGTATAAATTGGTTGGCTTGTTTTTGAGGTCGAGGTCCTGGAGCTATGGGGATAGCGTGTTTATTCTGTGCATTATTTGGGTTCTTGTTGTTAGTATTTTGCTGTGGTCCTTTCTTTCGAGGAACGGTTTTCTCCATGTACACCTGCATTCCTACAGAGCGGGTTATTTTCAGAGGTGTTATTGGCGTGTGGCTCATGCTCTTCTTCTGTTCCTCTTGTACGGATTTTAAGACCACTTGGAGATCTCTGTTTTGTTTGGTAAGCATCATAGCTTTTTTCCTGTGCTCGTCAAGGCCTTGGGACATGGTTTTAAGTTTATTTTTTATGTCACTTAAACTGCTCCTGTCAACTATACTTTCTACTATTTTCAGTATGCAGAATTCTTCTAATTCGTCTCTTGTCATATTAGATAATTTATTTTTAGCAGTTTTTACAAAATTATCAGGAATGAGTGGCAGTGGCTCGGATTTATCAATTTTCGGCTCCGGTGTTTTTTCCTTAATATCAATTTCCACGTTTAAATCCTTTACTGCAACTACTGGAGGTGGAGTTTTTTCTGGAAAACAAGAAAAATGACAATTAATAATAATAATTAATATTGTCCCATCGAAGCGATTAGCTGTCGATTAACATACGTAATCAAACAAATTTACGATACCGTTGTTCTGAATTTGCATTCAGAACATAGCGGACCTAGACATTTCATCGAACGAAAATTGGTCGAAAAACCTATTGAGCGACAGGAATTATTAGTCGACATACAATTGGTCGAAAAGTCAATTAAACGACAACGATTACTAGTCGACAAATCGTGGACACCGCGAGCCCCGACACGTATAGATTTGGGTTAGAAGGGTTCTACAGGTAACTAATATAATTACCTAACCAAAACGAAATCAACGAGTGTAATAATTCGAACAATTTTTTATTCTTTACATTCTATTGTAGCTTATTTTTATCACTTACCTATATCTAATGCTAAAGTATCTAACCTAATTAAGTCGACAAAAATCTAATAAAATTCTTAAATACACCAAAAACCTATAAAATTTCTGAAAAGATCCATAAAAAATAATATTTTTTACTAATATTGATATTATTACAAATTATATATATTTGTATTTACTAATTGATAAAGTACCTACAGTAAACCACTATTTTTCGATCAATAATATGTCGCACAATTGACTTGTCGGTTAATTGTCATTGTCGACCTAAGCTCATGTCGACCAAAAATGTGTCGACTAATTATAATGTCAATCAATAATATGTCGACCAATCTTCGTGAACCCGAACAAAGACCTCCTAAAATAATCTTAAAGTGCCTTTATCATGGCTAATTTGTTTACGCCCTTATATCTATAAACTATTAATTATATAATATGAACAATATTGTTGACTCACCTTTCTTATCAAGACTTTCAAATAAATCACTATTTTCTTGAACAGTCTTCTCACCCGTTTCTGAATCTGTATTAGTTACTGGTTTGACGACTGTTTCTTGATTTATATTGGTATCTACAGGTGCGTTGGTTACAGTCTTGTTTGTATCTTCGTCAATTAACATAATATCATCATCATCTTCTACATTAATGCATTGTTTATTATCTACGTTCACTTCTGCTAAAGGCTCCGTCTTAGGCGACTCGATTTTGGGAGATTCCACATTCTGTGAGTCGTCCCTAAGAAGTTCTTCTTCATCATCAGATAATATATCAAGTGTATTTGATAATTTACATACAATAGGTTTGTCTATAATATTTACTGGAACAGTATTAACAGGGGCAGAGTCTGTAAGTTCTATATTATCATTTTTATTGCTGTTCGTTTTTTCAACTACTTCCTCTACATCCATGTCATCTTTTAATTTTATAGGCGAATCAGTTGATTTTTTAACATTTTCAGCTTCCTTTACAATTTCTTCAACATCCATAGAATCATCTTTCAATACAACTAGAGTATTATTTATATCTGTATTTGTTACTTTTACTTCTGACTCACTGTTTAATGTCTCA
The DNA here is from genome assembly GCA_946251805.1 of Cybosia mesomella. Classification (NCBI taxonomy): domain Eukaryota; kingdom Metazoa; phylum Arthropoda; class Insecta; order Lepidoptera; family Erebidae; genus Cybosia; species Cybosia mesomella. Next base: position 27,527,704 of record OX276401.1, read on the forward strand.
ATAATCTTTGAGCTATTATCTACTTCCGGCCTGACGGATTTAGTATGTTCTATTAGATTATTCGTTTCTGCTACGTCAATGGGTAAATTTGAAGCATTTTCATCCTGAGCATGTTTTTTAGAATCTTCGACAAGTTCGACTTCAGTTTTTTCATGTGGTTTATCTGGCGAATCTTCACACAGATCTGTACTTTCAGTGGCTTCCTTGATAATTGAGTCAATTGGATTAAGCAATATAGAATTTTCTTTCATTTCGTCTACAACTTCCATTTGATCATGATATTCAACGTCTATAGCTGTTTTATTGTTACATTCAGGATTTATTTCTGTGCTTTCTTCTATTACTTCAATATCATCTTGTTTCGATTCTTCTACTGGTGACTCTAAGATATTACACTCGGTATTCGTGTCTTTACTTTCTTCTATTATTTCAACATCATCTTGTTTCGATTCTTCTATTGGTGGATCCAAGCTATTGTCATCAGTAATAGAAGGTTCTACTTCTACTGTAGTTTCTCTTTTAGCATTATCTGTTGTACTATGTATTAGATCTACTTCATTTTCACATTGAACAAGGGTACTTTCCGGTTCATCTATAATTTCAATTTCGTCCTTCCCTTTTAGAACCGGTTCAATTGGATTTTCACTTTGAACAGCCGAGTTGATCGGTCCTTCAGTAGTTTCAAATTTGTCTTCTTTAATCTGCATCTGTAGTTGCGAACTTTGTTCAACTTGAATAGTAGACTGTTCATCACTCTTTGTAATATCTATAACATCTTTTTCAGTTTGTGTTTGTGGTTCTGCAGCGGTAATACATTGTATGTGGGAATTATCTGTTTCTTCGACAACCTCAACTTCGTCGTCATCAATAGATGGGTTTTCCTCAAAATGTAGAGGTTTTCTTTCATCTTCTGAAAGTTCTAGTGTGTTTTCAGCAGTTGTAAGTTGTTCAATATTATCTTTGGCAATTTCTTCATCTTTCTCTAAAACAGTAGCAACAGATTCTGTTTCAGGTTCTAGAATTGGTATGAAAGGTTCTTGGCTAATACTTATTATATCATCTTCTAAATAATCCTCCTCTAATATATCTTTAGGTTCATCAATATTCAAAACATCACTTTCAACTGTGTTTAAGTCGTTAACGTCGCTTTCTTCCAAGCCATTCTTTTGAGATTCTTCCGGCTTCGCATCTTGTATTTCGAGGTTGCTTTTTGTTTCATTAATTATTTGACTTAAATCTACACTACTAGATTCTTCTTTATTATTATCTATACCTACAGATGTATTAGTTATAACGTCATACATTTCTCTAAAAACTTTTTTTCTCTCCTCGGTGTTAGAATTTTGCTTAACATCTGACATATCGTTATTTCCATTACATTTTTTATCATTTAGATCGTTAATATCTGCATTTTCGATCTGAATATCATCGTTTTTATTATTTTGTATGTTCTCAACAGACGACATGTTGATCTCTATGTCTATAGTAGGTTCAGGTTCGGCGATCAATTGCATTGTATAGCATTTCCTAATTTATGGCCACGAAGACGTCACCCTGAAACAAGACAGAATAAATAATTATTATTATTACATCGTATAGATATAAATCTTATGAAGGGCGAACCTATAAGAATCCACCTAATATTAGACCTGTTTTCGGCGGATAAGCAGGAGTAAAACTCAAGAACGTATGAGATCCGATTCTCAGCACTCCATGGATTCACCGTGCGGTCGCCGGGTCCATAGCGTGGTACAGAGAGGAACACCATGACGGCGACTGGGACTTGCGACCCAGATGTAGGTTTAGGGTGGCCACCTTGTGATGCATCAGCGCTCACCTCCACCGTCAGTAGTGTTCCCCCCCCTACCTATCCAAATTTGGTAAGATCCTAACAATGCCGCTTTTGATATACGTTTGATATTATTAAAATAATATTGTTGAATTCTAAAATATAATACACAATCATTATGTGTAGTAAACTGTGTACTAAAGATTAATTTATTAATCCATCTATATAATTTACTTGAAAGTGCATGGTAAATGATTAACACATTTCTTTATTACTTAATGTATTTTCAATGACTTTCATAAACTGTTACTTTCTAACAGAGATCAATATTTATATTTTTTATTTACGTATTCATCGTGAACATCGAAGGTATTTCATCGTGAACATCGAAGGTATTTCATCGTGAACATTGAAGGTATTTCATCGTGAACATCGAAGATATAAATCCAACGATGACAAAATTTCACTGAATTACATGCACAGTATCTATATTTTCAGGGTTAACAAAATTGCATAAAAACTTAAACCGTTCATTCAGTATTTCCGATTGTCTAGATAAGCAATTCGTAATAATCAGCTTTGCTTACATAGGCAGCTGCTGCGAAAGTAAACTTAATAATTTAATTTAATAATTAATTTTTTTAATAATTTATTTTATTTCTGACCAACAACCAAATTACATACAGTATTTACACAACTTAGGGTAAATAGAATCTGGTTGTGGATCGCTGGTGCCTGTTGTAGGTAAAAGATTACCTGTATTACTGGTCACCAGGATTCCACTATCATACAATGAGAATGCTGTGCTCAAAAAAGATATAACAGGATAATCAGTATTGATACAAAAATATGCTATCGATTAAAATATATAAAGCATGCTACCTAAGGATGTGTGTATGTGTGTGTGTGTTTGTGTGTGTCTGTGTGTGTGTGTGTGGGAGAGTGAGGGAGTGAGTGTGTGTGCATCTGAATTAGATGAGCAAGACTTCGTCGTCATTTCAACACTTTCAATAATGTTTCTATGTCAGAGTATGTTTGACAGAGAAGCCATTCATGGAGAATAGTTTTGCACTTGTACATATTTAGACCATAAAGACCCAAAATTTTATGCAATTTATTATAAAAAAAAGGAAAATGATGTCCTGACCCTCGATGAGACAGCCACTAGATGATTCCGGCGAGTGGTATCTGTCCTAAACTCTGTCAAGGAGGGCTGATTGATTACTGTAGCTACAACATAGAGTTGTCTGACGGTCAGTACTTGGCAGAATTCATAAAGCTCAGTTGTAGGACACAGGCGAGGCTTAAAAGTACAAACCTTCAAAACAACCCTCTGGGCACGCTCCAAAACAAGAAAAGGAGTCTTATCAGCGCCTCCCCATGTTGTGATACAGTAACTTAAAATAGATTGGCATATCGCGAGACATACCATCTTCATCACGTTCGGGTCAGCCGAGTAACGTAATTGCCGAAAGATATAAATGAGTTTGCGGACCCGACCCGTCAAGTGGTCAACATGTGGTTTGAAGGTTAAGTTTTGGTCAAGTACAATCCCTAAGTATTTGATGGATGGAACTCTCTCAATGATGCAGCGGGCACCAGCTGAGAGCTGGCTGTCAATTGGTGAAACAGTGATTTGTAACGAGTTTTCTGAGGGTATGTCAAAGTTGCGAATTGTAAAATTAATAACCTTAGTTTTAGTTACGTTTAAAGTTAGTAGGTTTTCCCTAAGCAATTGGGTAACGGCATTAAATCCGTTTTGAGCCAGACCGTACGTCCTTGTCAGGGTATCGGAAGAGAAAACCAGTGCTGTATCATCTGCATAAGAAAATACTTGTCCATTGTCAAGTCGAAGGTTGCATAGGTCGTTTACATAAACTAAAAACAGGCTTGGGCCAAGAACACTCCCCTGAGGAACACCATACTCAATGGATGTTTCAGAGCTTGCATAAAGGCCAATCTTAACATATTGAGATCTACCAGTTAGATAACTTTGGAACAAAGATAGCTAACTTAGTTTAGCTCTTAGGCCGGTTTCATTCTTCAAATGCTGTCTGGGCTACGATATAATCACTAGCTATCTTACTCCTAGCAACTTCATCGTTAATTGCCATATTTTCAAAACAAGAATTGAAAAATAAATATTTTTCAATTCTTGAAATGATGAAAAAGAAAATTTTTTTTCATCTCCGTCATTTATCAAGTAATAATAAGAGAACTTATTTGATTCGTATAGAAATTCCTGATCGGCAAGGGAAGAAAACGGAATTGGAAAGTGTCTTAACCTTAGATAAAGAAATGCCCTTAGATAGAAAAATTGTTTTGTTCCGAACAACTTCGTAACAGACAACCAGAGCGACCTCATTTCAGAGCTGCAGTCGTCATTGTACGGAGTCTCGAATAAAACAATTAATATAGTTTTCCATACTGTCCCAAGGTATTCCTATCAGAAGATAATAGATATAAAAATGAACAAGGTACATTCGTTTAGTATTTAATATAAAACTGAATCTGCGCCTTAAACTGGCGCACCCGATCAATGCCTAACCGTTTTTATCAGGCGAGATACATTGTGTAAGTTACCAAGTATCTATAGACAAAGGTCCATCAAGATCCATTCCAAATTTGTACTACAAGTATTTTGGACATTAAAATCAGTGAATTTTCTTATACATTCCATTCTTTAAACGCCCCGACCACACACATACCGATTTTCTCCTATGTTCGAAGTTTTCTGCCATTTAAACCATTCCATATCAGATTTTACAGAGAATTATATTACAAAGTTGTATCTACACTATCGATCACTAGGTTAGTGACCTACTACTTCTGACCATGATCGCGATATTGCAAGAGAACGTGTTGTATACTATTTTCATTTATTCTGGAACTCTGAAACACTGTGCGTCGTTCGAAGGTCTATTCTGATATCATAGTAAACCCTAGTCTTTAGCAAAGGCACATTTCCAAAACTTTTTTTTTAAGTGCCTATGTATTAAAATTCCCATCTTTCGTTGATCGAGATGTTCATGGATTTAAAAGAAACCGGAGAAGCAAATCTTACCGGATAAGTTCGATCATCAATGTTAGGCTCCGTTTTACTCCGAGTCTCTCGCTTTACTAAACGGAATGCCATATAAATGCGTCACGCTTGCGCAATGCGGTGCCAGATCATGCTATCCACAAACATGTAACACTCAATTCTTCAACACCAGCACTTCGTTTGAGAAATTCTCACACAATTTTTAGTACAATTTTAACCATTAACTAGATTGATATAATATTCTGTAATTGCAATGGTTTCAATTGAAAAAGATTGAATTAGACACTGCAAATTTCGCTGCCTAAATATAAATAAATATGGCTAAAAAACGATAACTGACCTCAGCGCGGGCGAAGTCGCGGGCATCAACTAGAGTATAATAATAGTAGTAGATAAGTTACCACTAACTTAAAGTTAAAATATTTTAGAACACAATGTCTGGCTGTCATAATACCGGTTCGCGAATAAAGGACTCGAGAAGAAAATCTTCCTTTTCAAAGTGAACAGGTTTTTGTTTTAATTTGGGATTACAAACTTCTGTGATAACACAGAAGTTTGTATTTTTCACGTTGTTGGTGATCGATACCAAATTTTTTATTCCGTAGAGCCAGTAAGTAGTAAATATAGAATTCATTGGTAAAGACCATAAAAAGCGCACTCACAAAACGAAGTCATTTTTACGTCTATATAATTTCCATCTACGTCATTTTATGTTGTACTGCCTAACTTTACTTGTAGTCAGGGCTGTTCACTGACGAGGACATAATCACGATTTATGGAGCCCCACCTAAAATTTTCAATGCCTCAGTGAACCTGCAAGCCTGCTAAACGAGCGAATATGGCTCTGGTGCAAGCTCTTTTTTGGGTGTTTTAAAAAAAAGGGTTTAGGTCAGCCGTTTCCGAGGGGACCATTTCCAATCCGGAGATGGCCCTGGGTCAGCCGGGGTGCGAGGGAAATGTCTTATGGACTACCTTACACCCCGGCGTTTGAAGACCCGAGACGGCTCGCGGTTTCAGTCGGTTCAAGTGGCCGCTGGCCGGCGGGGGGATATCTGAAGGGATTTCCGCAAGGAAAAAGAAAGAGGTCAGTCGTAATAGTCAAAATAGTTAATGGATAGTAGGAGTAGAAGAGCGGACTCCGGGCTCAAAAGTGCAATTTTTGGATGCATCCAAGATTGGATGATTCACATTTCAGCAATCAGGTTTTTGCTGTAAAATTAGATGAGCCTATATTTGAGTTGTATGTTTAGATGTTTACTATCGAATGGAGATCAGCTCTATTCCTTAGTCACCTTATACAATATCCATAGTACCTAATGATGTGTACACACCTGGCCAGCTAACGCCAACGAATTCTTTCGTTGGATTTCATTGGTCCTTCGTGGGCAACTTAGCAAACGCCAACGATCATTCGTTGAAGTGTGCCGGCGATCCGAAGCGGCGGTACCATCGAAGGAATTGAACTATTACATCGTATTCAGTGTAGTACCGTTGAAGGCCAACGAACGAACGCTCAGTTGAAGCGAGAGAGTCATCCATAATCAAATTGCAAATGCCAACCGGAATTAGGTCCCAACGATCGTTTGCTCAACCACCAAATGTACATGGACTAATACCGTCGAAGGCCAACGAGAGTATGGTAACCAACGCTGAATATCCTTAGTTTGTGTTCTTTGTCCTGGTGTTCAATAAAACCAATAATAAATTTTGCCCATCAAAGTAAATAAGCGCTACTTATCCGATGATGTACTAAGTAAGTAATACACTTATTATATCTCTCCAAATCATGTATGTATCTACTCGTAAACAAGTGGGTGGGTGTGTAATACACCTCTGCCTACCCCTTCGGGGATACAGGCGTGAAGTTATGTTATCTTAAACAAGTATGTATTCGTATATCTACCTTATTTTAACGTATATCAATCAATCAATTAGCCTATTGCAGTCCACTGCTGGACATAGGCATCTCCCATTGTACGCCATAAAACGGTAATTTTTTTTATTTTTGTGTATTAAACAAATTAGCATTTTAACACTAAGCAGATATTATTGGCGCATTGCACTTGAATCCCGTAACCTACTTCTCAGTTAATTTATTATTTTACGCGATAGATGTGTATATTTCAGTGAACCTATTTAAAATAGCAAATTCATATTAAGTGACGGCAGATCCCCTGAAGAATCCTAGTGAATAGCAAATGCTGTAGAATCGCCTGGGAAATCGCAGTGGAACAGTAATTCCTGCAAAAGCTCCTGAAGATCGTAGGGGCATAGCAAATCTCATAGGATCTCTTGGGAAAACCACTTACGAGATTCTAGAGGAATACATCAAATGTATTAGCTTCAGTGAGCAGTTGCAGCGTTGCTAACATCTATTACCCGTGATTAAACTAGTATTAAAGTAAAGGTATCATTATCAAAATTTCCACCAAAATGTGTTTTGCCCGCAAAAAAAGTGAATTGAATTGCTTTTAGTGGTCGACAAAATAACTTAACTGATCAGCAGTGCTATTCTCTAAGGACCACAGCCTTGCGCGCAGCGCTGCGCTCGTCGACGAGCTCGCAAAATGCTGCTTTGGATTTATATTATATTTTATTTTAAATCTAAATCTAAATCTAAATCATAAATCTAAATCTAAATCTAAATCATAAATTAAAATCAAAATTAAAATAAAATAAAATATAAATCCAAAGCAGCATTTTGCGAGCTCGTCGACGAGCGCAGCGCTGCGCGCAAGGCTGTGATCCTTAGAGAATAGCACTGCAGGGCATTGTGCAGTTTTAAAATAACTACATAAGGAATTGGATACATCTGTAGTAATATTAATAATAGAGATAGAAACAAATCGTGAATCGTGCAGTATCATAAGTAACCTAACACTACTCAAACCGAATATCCGTGTCGGAGGCGCAGAGTCCCGAGCTCGCTTCTGGCCTCCGCAGTAGAAAATGACAAAGCCAAATTAGCTTTAGAAGCTTCTTATTTAACTGTTGCTTACATTTAAAATCAGAGGTTGTGTTCTGTGGTAAAAAATCACCGTGGTAAATTATTCGCTAACGATACTTAAAAATGCAGATCCGACGGGTCAATTCCCACCGTAAGAGCAGCGGCCGGCAGCGGCCAGAATTTATTACTAGAAGTAGTTACTAAAAGGTTCGTGCAGTCTCGCGCACCGAGCGCCCCCAGCCTAGAGATAGACAGAATAGGTTATACTCTTCTTTTGTGAACCATTATAATAATAGTAACAAACAAAATGTAAGTATGTAAAATAAATATTTAAAAAAAAACTAAACAAAACATTATGACGTGCTCTGCCCGTGCGGCGGCGATCGTTCCCCACTCCCCGCGCCTCCTCTTCTGTCCCTTTTTGGGTCGCGTTTAGGATAATATGCAATTTAACCGGTTGAAATTGGAATAATGATATAGTTGAAAAGATTAATTGCAAACAAACATTCTATAGAACATTAGCTGGTTCTACTGGGTAATTCTAAGATTAACAGGCTAATGTTAAGTTTATCTACGCACCAAAAATTTACTGTAACATATATATAATATAAATATATATATTGCAAATAACTGAGGTTTAAACATGCCAATACAAATTATAACGTAGTGAAATGGAACGCTAAAAATGTAACAACAAAGCTGACGAGTTTAGCTACGTTCAAATAGCTAGTTAGGTATGCTATGCTTACTTTGGGTCTAGATAGCGTTGTGTAGAATGGCAAAAAAAGACATTCTAATAACTTAAAAGAAGAACGTCCAACAAGAGTAACAAGACTGTATTCTTTTGAGTTATTAGAATGTGTTTCTTTTTGTTGTATACCTGAGTACAAAGTCACTTTACTCGTTACTTGTGTTGTTACACACAATGCAAAAACCTGGTAAATAATTTAATCAAATTTAGTCTCAAAATCTGAACGCAACTTTTTTTTACTTGAATACCGAAAATAATGGCTGTTTCGGCTTGGAATTACATTTCCAATTCGTAGGTAAAAATATAGGTTATTACAAACAAGTTACAAAAAGCTATTTGAAAGTCTGTTCCAAAATAATTATTATTGTCATAAACGAATAAGTTTTGCCCTATTCCTATTTACCATATTTATATTTTAGATGTGGTAGTTAAAGATAACAATAGAATGTAATATTGTAAAGCAGCAGCAAAGTAGGGAGCAACCGATATTTTTTTAAACATAGTGCTTCTACTAGGTACCTTTTATTTTCCTCCGGGTATCCCTTCGGATACCCCCCGCCGACCACCGCGAGGGCAGTTATGTCGGGCTTGAACCGACTAAAATTTATAAGGCAATTATCACCTGATCGTTGCCATTCACTAACGTGTAGATTTTTTTGTAATACCTAATTAAAAAGAAGTTCACTTGTACCTAGTTACAACTTCTTTTCTCGTTATAACTTATATTTATTGCAAATTACCATAGATATTTGATAATTTAGTTTATGATTTTTAGGGATTTTTAAAACCTACAAACATTTTTATAGGTCCGTAACTTAATTTCGAGAGAGATATGTTAGATTATTGGAATATCGACTGAAAGATTGTGCGAATAGAGTTTATTGCGAAACAACTTGTCTTCAAACGTTGCTTCGACTGAACGATTCTTCGAATATTTATCAATCGATGGACTGATGTTTCGCACTTCTTGCCTCGCTCGGCTTATATTCCAAAAATAAGTAGAGTGGGTTAGGTTAGGTTAGAACTGTGACCCCAACAGAGCGCAAGCCGAGCGAGCGAAGCGAGCGTGCCGCGGCAGCGGCCAGCGAAGCGCCGGAACCACTAGTCCGGAAAGTTTATGGCAAGAAGTGCTATCTATGAAGAGAGATCTCTGTGTACAGTGCTTCCTATGTACCGAGATGTCTACAAACAATGTTTTGAATTTAACATTCGAAACATCAGTCCATCGATTGATAAATATTCGAAGAATCGTTCAGTCGAAGCAGCGTTTGGCGACAAAAAGTTGTTACGCAATAAACTGTATTCGCACAATCTTTCAGTCGATATTTCAATAATCTAACATATATGTCTCTCGAAATTAAGTTACTGCCCCATTTCTCGCGTTCCGTTCCCACAAAAAACGGAACCCTTATAGATTCGTCATGTCTGTCTGTCTGTCCGTCCGTATGTCACAGCCACTTTTTTCCTAAACTATAAGATCTATGCTGTTGAAACTTGGTAAGTAAATGTATTCTGTGAACCGCATTAAGATTTTCATACAAAAATAGAAAAAAAAACAATAAATTTTGGGGGTCCCCATACTTCGATCTGAAACTCAAAAAAATGTTTTTCATCAGACCCATACATGTGTGGTATCTATGGATAGGTCTTCAAAAATGATATTGAGGTTTCTAACATCATGTTTTTCTAAACTGAATAGTTTGCGCGAGAGACACTTCCAAAGTGGTAAAATGAGTGTCCCCCCCCCCCCCCTGTAACTTCTAAAATAAGAGAATGATAAAACTAAAAAAATATATATGATGTACATTACCATGTAAACTTCCAACGATAATTGGTTTGAACGAGATCTAGTAAGTAGTTTTTTTTTAATACGCAATCGCAAACTGCAATCGCAATCGCAAACCGCAAATCGCAAACTGCAATTTACCTTTCATTCAATCAACTCAAATATAAAAATAAAAACATTATTATGTTACTTGCTGCTACGGAACCCTTAATGGGCGAGTCCGACTCGCACTTGGCCGCTTTTTTATATCACTATAGATTAAAAATCGGATTAAAGATCGGATTGGATAGATTAAAAAAAACTGTCCAAATTGTCTGACCCCGTAAGTTATTCATCTAAAAATAAAGTTTTACCTACTTACTTAGGTATCTATTTCTGTTACGTTCCTTTTACGTTTATAATATTTTAATTTTGCTGATAGATTGAAATATTAAAATAACACAAGAGTGCGAAATTGAAGGAGCAATCAAACAAAAAAATATGATTTTTTTAAGAGAATCACACGAACCTTTGCCGCAAAGCGTCAAAAATAGTTAAAAAAACCGGCCAAGTGCGAGTCGGACTCGCCCATGAAGGGTTCCGTAGTATCAAGTAAATTTTTTATATTTGAGTTAATTAAATGAAAGGTAAATTGCGGTTTACGATTTATGACGTATTAAAAGAAAAACAACTTACTAGATCTCGTTCAAACCAAGTTTCGGTGGTAGTTTACATGGTAATGTAAATCATATATTTTTTTTAGTTTTGTCATTCCCATATTTTAGAACTTTTAGTTTAGGAGTTTCAGGTTTTAGGAGTTTCAAAATGTGTGTAACCCACACATTTTAACACTTTGGAAGTGTCTCTCGCGCAAACTATACAGTTTAGAAAAAAATGATATTAGATACCTTATTATGATTTTTGAAGACCCATCCATAGATACCACACACGTATTTGATGGGTTGACATCAAACCAGTGATGACACGGGTTTGATGTCTTATTTTTTTTAGTTTCAGTTCTAAGTGTTCTTCAAAATTTATTGTTCTTTTTCTATTTTTGTGCGAAAATCTTAATGCGGTGCACAGAATACATCTACTCACCAAGTTTCAACAGCATATCTTATAGTTTCGGATAAAAATGGCTGTGACATACGGACGGACAGACAGACAGATATGACGAATTTACAAGGGTTCCGTTTTTTGTCATTGGGCAACGGAACCCTAAAAATTGGCAGTACATTGATAAAACACTCAAAGTCCCAAAAAAGCTATTCTAATAAAAATGGACAAAAAAATGATTTATCAAAATTTAAAATGACATCAAGAGCGAGAAAAACTTTGGAATGATTTCATTAGATTTTTTTTTTTAAATTCTGTAAGTTTCTACCTACCTATATTTCTGTATATTTTTCGGTATGTAGATACCTACTTATGGAATGTGAGATGATAGGTAAAGTAAAAATGTACAGTCCTAAGTATTTAGTTCAAATTCTACATTTTGTGAGTTGAAAACTAATCGTTATGTCCACAAAGGCGATGATAAAACGTTCACAATAATAAAATACGAGATTTTTCAAAAACAATTCGTAGATTCAAATTAGGTAGAGTCAAATCTGTATAATGGAATGACATAAACAAGCATTCCAAAATACTCGTGCACGAGAGCAAATCAAAATGGCTGCCGTGAGTTTTATCGCAGAAAATACCGGAATATATTCCCCACCCAGTGTAGTGCTGCAAAGCAACGCTGATCGTCATGTTTATAAGACGAAACAACTGGAACTGCTGTCGCATTCGCTCTTAGCGTGTGCGGCGCGTACTAGATAGGGAAGCGTATACCGACTCCGCGACGACAAACGAATATTGGGCAAAAGAGGTGAAGGTGGAAAGCTGATTGCGAGGCTATTGAACGACAATCCAGCTGTCATATAGCAGTCAAGACCGGAAATGTTTAGATTCAATTGTGAAGTATAGAAGTAACAACAAAAATAATCATAAATTATAGTATGTATATTTTAGCAATTCTTTTTATGAATAAGTATCGCCCATTTATTTAAAAAATAATTATATATATAATTATATATATATATATATATAATTGTTATTTCCTGCTGAGCCAGGGAGAGATACCAAAAATATTATTAGCTGCAGCGGTCTCAGATATCAAAATATCCTACCTCCTATTAGTACAGATACCGGCAAACATCTTAGGATAAGGAATGTATCATTGCATTTTATATTTTAAGACAAGTTATTCATATATCTCATAGAACGAATCCACACAATTATAAGCCTGGTGAAAAATAAGTAAATAAAAATGCAACAAACGTACAAAAAACGTGGCAAATGATCGGAGATAAGTAACAAACTTTGATACAAATTTATCGATATTTAAATTCCCCAAGTGCTACAATCACTGTGTGGCCTACTTTGACAAGTTCCGTCAAAAAATGACAATATTTACAGAAAAACCACAAAAGAAATTCTCTGTTAAAGTAAAAAGTAGGTACCTACTTAATTTATGATTGACAAAATTCGAATACTTAAAACTAAAAAAAAATAACTGCCATTATTTAATAAAACGTCTTAAAGCGAAAACAAAATATTCAAATCAACAAACAAACATAAATTTAATAAATAATCCAAATGTTTACTATTCACTCACCATTTAGGTACTGAGTAAGAGAATGTAGGAGTAGAAGAATTATGAAGAAGAATGCAAAACACGACAACATACGGGTATTCGGTTCCGCGTCCGAAACGACACTGACAGCAGACAGAGAGAGAAGAAAATGGCCGCCGTCATAGGCAACGGGGATCGCAGACCGAACACGAATTACCACAGAGTAGTGGTACTACAGAGAATCGTGTTTTGCTGCCGTGCAATGCGTATGGCGACTAGCGAGTGAAAGGTAAATACTCAAATAGCGGGCGAGAGAAAAGGATAGCGCACCGTTAGCAACACACCGCGAGTTTAGTTTCTATTTTCGTACATTACACTGTGGATTATAACAGCGAGGTCACGTTACGACAATGGTTGTTCGTTCTCTTGCGTTCTACTTCTGTATCAAAGGGGGTCTTTTTCGGCAACTCACAAACGTTTGTTCTAGATATGATGTTAAACGTTGTATAGTTGTTACCGTTTTTTCATAATTTGTATACTTAAATATTTGACTTCTCAAGTCTAATGTGGTTAATTAAAGTTACGTTTAGGTAATGGGGGTGGAATCCAGTGACAAATTAATATTCTCGCACATAATAGTACTTATTGCTAGATCGGCTATTGTTGTCCGACATTGCCTGTTTTTACGTTTCGTAGTATACCTACTACAATAATATCCTGAAGTTTATTCCGTTTTGTTAAAGTAGGCAAAGGGTAAAAATCATAGCTCATCACGTATTATGTTAGAAGATTATCTTCTAGCATTTAAATGTTAGCAAGAAATGCCAGTAATCATGATCAAAATCACAAAATAATAGCATGTATTTTGTGTGCATGTAGAAAAAGAGCGAACGGACTGACGGAGTGAAGCGACGTTGCCGCTCTTACGTTCGAGTGGGTCGCTTGACTCGTTGCCGAGATCACCCGATCAGCTCCGAGCGCGCTCGACCCAACTTATACGTCAGTAATACGTCATCATAAAAATAGATGTTTGCTTAGATCACAAATACTTTCAGATGCCAAAATGAAAGTTTGAAGACTATTTGCCGCCTGTAAAAGGTTTACCACCTCATCCACCAATTCCTGGGCAATTATGTTACAGAGCTCTGACTTCCGATTCCTTCGAAATCTAATTTTAAGTCAAGCTCCACCAGCTCTTTAGGGAACCTTGCTAAATAGTGTACTATTTTTTATCCATTTCTAAAATTAACAAAAAGTATGTCAATGTAGGTAAATGTTGTGAGCAACAGTTCTCACTAATGGGTAGATACGATCGTTGATAAGATAAGATTAAGTCTGGCAATGGCAAATGACAATTCACCAAGCATACATCTTGATATTATTCTGGCAGAATCGTGTATTTAAGTCCGAAGTTCCACAATTAAATAATTGCCTTCAAAAATATAGAACCTATCAAAGATTAGTGATAATGTACTAAATTGTCTCTCTCTGTGTTTGGCCTGGAATCTTACACTCTAGCCTATCGTATTCTCAACCAAACATGTCCTAATTAACAAAGAATGACAAGAGCGCAACGTTCATAATAGAATGCTGCGCGAGTTGAACCGTGCGTTATTATCAAAGGGCGTTTGCTTAAGCCAGTCTTCAATGTACGAGCAACAAAAATCTTTTTCACACATTGAATGAAAAAAAGTCCAAATAATTATGAGTATCTATCTAATTTTTATTATGGAATAAGTTAATTTTTGTGTTCCAAGACAATCTTTTCATGATTCCTGGATGGATGGATGAATAAATATAATTAGGTACTTATGTACTTCAAAAGCTAGGTATTGTCACCCTACAATGACTATTGAAAGATAAATTATCAGAAATGAGACAGCTAGACTAAACATGGTGGATAATAATGCTATAAGAGCGAAAGCGAAAGCAAGTTCTACGTCAGAATCTTTTTGACTGTGCTGTGAACAAAATGGCCGCATCACATCATTCTATAGGTACACAAACTAAACATTGAAGCAATGGCGAATCGGCGATTACCTATGTTCGTAATTTAACCTTTTTTTTTGTTTTTTTTCGTGCGGAAATCCCTTCGGATACCCCCCGCCGGCCAGCGGGGGCGGTTATATGGGGCATGTTCGTAATTTAACCTGTGATTAATATATTACTACCAACTATTAAGTAATCTGTGGTATTACTTTTACTGAAATAAAATTCGTAATTCATGCGTAGGTTAGGTGAACTAATTACGTCAGTGGGTAGGTACCTAATTAATTTTTGAAGTATTTACTAGGTAAGTTACCTTTTTTGTAGGTACCTAAGTACCTAAGCCCGACATAACCGCCCCCGCTGGCCGGCGGGGGGGTATCCGAAGGGATTTCCGCACGAAAAAAAACAAAAAGAAAAGTACCTAAGTACCTAGCTAATTGAATTTAAATTGGAAATAGGCAACATCCATGACGGGAAATGACCCACGGGGCAATTCCTTTTAAGAAGGATACTCTACCAACTGAGCTACACGGCGCCGTACGGAAATAAGTAGTTGAAATTCTCGTTTAAATACGTATATAAGCGACGTGTGAGTCTTAATTTCTTTCAAAAGATCTTTGCGAAGGTATACTGGAGCAACAATGTCTCCTATATTTAGAAATAATACCCTTTGTTTATGACTGAAGAAGCCACTTAGAATCAATAAAGTAGGAAGAATAAGCCAGCAACGGCAGAAATGTAGGTATAATAGACTGAACTGCCGGCATGTAAAGTGGCAGCGCCCGCCCGATAGCGGTTTGGCAACGCTGCAACAAGCGAGTTCGTGACGGTTCTGCCAGCCAGCATATCAATGTGTATTCAATGTCATGCGCGTTAATACATGCCGGTTTCTACGATGCTGCGCAAGCAGTTTCGTATTTGTTGGCAGAATTATCTGACTTTACAATGGCAAATGAGCAACTTCAACAAGATACCGAGAATGAGTAGCATCAACAATTTTGTCTAACCATGCGTCTCAGGTCCTCACTGCGCGGCGCAATATCCATGTTAGTCAACACAACATGAACACTGTGGAATAATGCGACGTTGCCAGATTGCCACATCGACTTTACTAGCTGATATCAGATACAAAATGAGTGCTAAATTCGCTGCGTTTTGGATCAAAACCGACGGATTGGGCCAAATTAATTGATGGCAAGTGGTATTATTCCGACATTTTTGAAATCTAAATGTTATTAATGTAAATGATGAGAGACAGAGGGACCACTGGCCACTAAAATTGAGTAGGTATACTATAGTTCTGCAAAAGAAAAGGAACTTGGTAGGAAATAGTGCAGTTTGCCAGATATACATACCTTGACGAAAAGAATTAAGTTTTGTTGAAAATGAGACAAGACAGACAGACTGAGCTGTCAGAAGATTAGTGCCAGTCCAACAATAATTCTGTAGTTACCTACTGAAAAGTGGCCAACTGTACAGATTAAAAAAAGGTAGGTAAGGTAGGTAAATATAATTATTTCAATGTAAGTACTTAGATAGGAATTCTTAAAGCTGTGAACTTACCTGTACTTCAAAATGTGTAGCCAAGCGGTAAACCAGAATGAGAGCGATGACCGCGAACGAACTCTCTCGAAGAAAAGAAGATTGTATCGTATAAATACTAACGTAGGTTCGCGCAGTTATGTTTAGATGTGGGTACAACAACCATAACACGAATAAGTACGATGTGGTACGAAAATCGCCATTTTGTTTATCATCGTTGGTTCATGAGATGAAGGGCAATCGGGCCCATGAGTATGAATCTCTCTTTCTAAAGCACGAATCGGAAACGTATTTCTATTTCACGCTTACCTATTTGAAAGGTTTGACCTATTTCTCCCGACTTTCCTGTGCAGACGACGGACGAATCTTCGATTTTTTTTTCTCAAAACCACTAAACTCAACTATAAAGGAATGACTTGACAGGCAAATTCCAATCTGCCATATATCTACAATTATTCATTTGTTTCGAATTGAATTTGATTGTATTTTGTTTATTTTCGTATTTTAAAAAGTGAGTCATAATCTGTCAAAAATTAATAACTATGCAAACTCTGTAAACATTGAATTGTGTAGATGATTAATCATATTTTACTCTAAGATTTTTCTAAACTATGACTTCTTAAGGTAGGTGAATACTTACTCTTTTCGTAAGTAATAATATCTAATAGAATCAATAGCGTCTTAAAAATAATATTTTCTATATAAAAACAAGTAGTTCCGTAGTTATTACCTACTGAAAATTGTGATAATTTAGCTGGCTCCTATTCTTAATTATGTACCTAATCTTTGCTATGTTTTCATTATGTGTGTAGAGCAATGTTCTTTTAACAAGTGGAATACAACTTTCGCCAGCAAATTATAATGATTTCGTTAAATAAATTACACATTAAAAAACATCGTAAACCTTTTATCGACAGACCCACTACTCAACCATAATAGGTTTGATGGTTTTCCCTACTATCGACATCTATCATGAAAGAGAACTGGTAGAGACGAGTTCAGACGTTTACTCATCAGTTTCATTGTACCTAGTATAGATGGCACTAAGCTAAATTTCGTTTAAAAAATCAAAATATTGAATTACGCTGAGCACCGAATAGTTGTAAAGGTTAGATTGTATTAAAATAAAATTTCAAATTACTATTAATTTAATTATAACGATAACTACACACAAGCGGACTAAACCACATGATACAATTGAAGTTTGGAAACTTAGGTAGGTACCTACGCGTAGGTCAGTTTGAAAATTTGCGGAGTGCACAGCACATTCACTTTGAAGACTAAAGGTTAACCGCAAGATTGTTTTAGTCAGAAGGTACAAATAAATTTATAGCGATATAATCGGAAAAACTAATCTATTTTATAGGTACCTACTTGATTTATCAGAAGACTCAACCCTTGACTCAGGAGGCCTATAGCGCGTGATTATTATTATGAATTGCCATACTTTTAGTACCTCCTATGGTAACAATATATAATTGAATGCAACATTATAGCTAGGTAATTATAATCGTATGTTATTATTATATCGACGCACTTGAACCTTATCAGAATACAGAATACAGCTTTAATTAATGGCTTCTGCAGCAGAATCACCGCAATTTCGCCAATGTCAAGTGAAATATAATATATGTTTATAAAATTATAAATGGCGAAGACGCCAATGTCAAGTTTCTTGGTATCACCACCAGTATCCGGATCGATACTGGCAGTATCTTGCGCCAGAGCCTCGTCCGTTGTTTAGCAGGTGCACCGACTTGCAGGTGAGGTTGACTTGGGCCTCGAAGATGTTGATGGGCCCTATACACCCTTGAACCTTATCAATCACCTGTTGTCAGCTGACTGTCAAAAATATCAGCAGTGAATGACAAGTGCCATTGGGTATGTTCAGGGAGCAAACTTTATTACCCGCAACGCGTTAAACTGTCGCGGTATTTGACTCCCAAACATTGCAAATAGCCACAGACTTATGATGAGTATATGATATATGAATAACCAGAGGGAATACTATCAGGCCTCACGCACTTTACGGCCCCTGTGGCGTAGCGGTACTGCATTCGACTGCCACGACAGGGGGCGCGGGTTCGATTCCCGCTCAGTGCAAATATTCGTATGCATGAATATGTCTATTTGCATTGGTCTGGGTGTTTCTATGTATAATGTCGCAGAATATTTATTTATGTTTATCCGCATTCTGGAACCCATAACATAAGCTAGTTAAACTATGCTTACTTTGGGTCTAGACAGCGCTGTGTAGAATGTCGTAGAATATTTATTTACTTTATGTACTTGAGCGCTATAAGCACTTTGCCGCGTAACCCCCCGTGGTCGCTCCTATACTGTATTTAGTGTCACGCGCGCACGTAACGTATGAATTTATTCGAATGTTGTTGGGTTAGTAATCTATGCTATCATATATCTACTCTGAGTGTTGTGTATGGATTCGAACCCAACAAGTTAAATAATGTAACCTACCTACAAACTTTGCCTACGTATTCTTTTATTGTTTGATACTGTATTGGAAGATATTGGCTTCATTACTTAGGTTAGGCTATTTAATAACAAATGGAATCGTATATTATAACTAGTGGCCTGGATCCTGGCTTCGCACGGGAATACGTTGATAAAAAGAAATCCTAGCCTAGTCTTGAGTGATTATTTTAAGCACCAGTGCCGTATCCTACTTCTTCTATATACTATTATAAAATTGTAAATTAGTTGTCTATACATTAGAGATATTAAAAAAAGAAGACTTGGGTTATGTTAAATGAACGATTCCGAAAATGTTTTTTTTTTGGAATTCTTGTCTGTTTATCTGTTTGTTCACGATGGACGCAAAAACTACTAAACGGATTTTGATGCGGTTTTTTTCTATTGGTCAGATTAAAATCTGCCGTATTATTTTTTTAAATTTAGGACACGTCAATTTGACTTCACCTCGGCTGATGGTAAGCTGAAGGTAAAGTCTCAGGAAAGAGGGTCACCATTACATACACGTACCATGTTAACAATGGTGGCACTCAGCTTGACGACCTCATCAAAAGAGCATAGTCGTCGCAGCACCGCGTGACACCCTTCGGTCCCACTAGTGCTGCGACCATAATCCCCCTGCCCGGCTATGCACTTGCTGACCCCTAAACGCAATCAAACCGAAATTGGATTACTATGGAGGGGGTTCTTCGCAATCGTGCACGGTGGTACCCACCCGGCCGAATTTTGTGACAAATTTGTGTCATAAAATTTCTACCACCAGTATATTTGGTTCCATTTGGTTTGCGGTGTAGTAGGTAAGTTAACATTGTACTCTCTACGTATATTGTTAGTCTATGTACCAATATTAGTAATATGTAACCTATTTGGCTGGTCACAATAAATCTGTACTCTTTGGAGTCACGGCTTTCCTTGCTATAAACACCCGTCCTTGCAGGTTAAAAAGGCAGTGACGAATACCGGCCCTATCGCATTTCGTCACAATGGTCCCATTCGCATTCGGTCCCATTCGCATTCAGTCCCATACGCATTCGGTCCCATTCGCATTCAGTCCTACTCGCATTTGGTCCCATTCGCATTTTGTCCCATTCGCAAAATTGTCACACTCATATAAAAATTTCATTTATCTGATTATTGTTTTAACTGGTAGGCTTGAAAATAAAAACATATAGCTTTAAATGGATTCGTCGACAAATGTCAGATTCTAGAAATGTCAGATGAGTTTAAAACGCCAGATTCTATGAATGCCAGATTCTACAAATGCCAGATTCTTATAATGCCACATTCTATAAACGCCAAATTCTCATAAGGCCACATTCTATAAATGCAAGATTCTGTTAATGTCACATTTTTGTTACAATTGCAATATACCTAAATAATATAAAGGCTCAATCGAATTAGTCACGTTAGTTGGATTTCGATAACGTGACTATATTCGAGAAGGTTCCGGCGCTTCTGGGTTAGGTTAGAACTGTGACCCCAACAGAGCGCGAGCCGAGCGAGTGAAGCGAGTGTGCCACGGCAGCGGCCGGCGAAGCGCCGGAACCACTAGTTCAGAAAGTTAGATTTCGATAAGGTGACGATGAATGGACTCATATGCGCCTTCACGCGAGGTAACGACATCGTAATTTGTCATTATGTTCTATCTGAATAAACACGTTTCTACTATAATTTTATTCAGAAATTAATTTTATGTGGAAACGCAGACATGGTAAGCCAAGCCAAGAAACAAACAGTATTAGACACAATGTGTGTGCGTGTGTTTGTGTGTGTGTGCATGAGAGAGAGAGAGGGTGCATGTGCATGCGTGAGTCAGTATGTAAAGGGATGTGTATTAGGTAATAAATTTCAGCAATAACTCAGTACTTTCATAGCCCTGGTTTAGAAGCCACTCTGTTACTTTTTGTTTCACAGTATAGTTGTTTCACTTCTTTAGATTTAGCTTTTTATATAGATATTTGTAAACCTACATGCTTAAAACATAGAATTGGTACTGTACAAATGCTGTTCTATGTACAAAACTTGCAGGTAAGTTTGTGAGCTTGTTAGGGTTTGATGGTTCAATATTACTGCATGCATTCGTAGGGCTGATAGAGAGAGCACATAGAGTTGGCGGA
The DNA here is from genome assembly GCA_946251805.1 of Cybosia mesomella. Classification (NCBI taxonomy): domain Eukaryota; kingdom Metazoa; phylum Arthropoda; class Insecta; order Lepidoptera; family Erebidae; genus Cybosia; species Cybosia mesomella. The sequence continues at coordinate 27,548,760 of OX276401.1, forward strand.
CTGTGAGGACCTTACAATCAGCATGCAGTTGTTTGGTTGGGTATCTGTTTGATCTCTTCGTCATAATCTTAAGTACGGCTCTTTCATCATCATCATCATCATCAACCTATACTAGTCCACTGCTGGACATAGGTCTACCCTAATGAGCGCCATAGCGCCCTGTCTTCAGCTTGCCGCATAACTCGTACAAAAGTCGTATGCTGATTTCCCAACTTTGAATATTAAAAAATCCTCAATACTCAAAGTTTTTCAAGTAGTGATTCATCTGTACTAACTATTAGGTAATCTGTGATACTATATTTAAATTTTGTCTTTGACGCACGATCTCTTTCTTTCTAGTCACTTGGTAATATGCACTATCTATTTCTTTACCATGTACAAACGTACACTCACACAAGCATAAATATGGAGTTGAAGCAAATTTGCAACCCAGTCGTAACTCGACGTCATGGTAACGAGTGAGAAATATAACAATTTTGACGTATTAGTTGTCAGTTCTTAGACAAGGTCGGATTCAGTGCTAATATTGATTTGTTACTTGAAAAGAATAACATTGTTTTAAATTAAATAAATAATTGTTTCTATTCCATTTCCATTCTATTCCAATGTTCATAAGAAAGCATGCAAATACATAGTTATTCGTAGAGGTTGTCAGTCTTAGTTCGGCCCCGTCTGAGCTACGTTGCTAATATGATGGCTTCAGAATAAATCGAAAATGTTAGGTCCGTATCTCTTAGGTCTGTGTAAAAAGCTCTAAACCTAACTCCCCGAACGCACTCATATAATATACCGAATAACGTAGACTGTTTACTTATAAAAAAATAGCTTTTATTCTAGCATAGATTATTCTCAGTTTCCGCCATAGAAAAGATATGTAGTCTACGCCGAATACCGACAGGTCCGTGGTCAGTTTTTGTAAATTAGGTTATGTCGATTGTAAACAAATAGATTTTGTTTTTGTAATTCTGGAAGTATAATTGAATATAATGCAATAAGTGGTATTTACACTACATATACATTTAATAGTGTCCAACATGATGTCCAATGTTCAATATCTTTCAAGAAAAATATTGGTCAGCTTTTTTGTTTGTTTACTTATTTTCATTGTATGTAATATATTCAATGCTAGCACTTATTTCAACTTATAATTATTTTAGAATTCTTTGAAATATAACCAAAGAGTTGTGGCGATTTCAAAATGCTACTTGAGTGGAAGTATAGATAGCAAATATACAGAGGCTGAGAAAGAGAAAATATTACAGGTTTTAAATAATTCAGATGTGAATACTCTTTCAAGGTAAGTCTATATCATCATCATCATCAAAGCTTTAGACCCGGTTGCATCCAAAGTTTGCACTTTGGAGCCTAGGATCCGCTCGCCTACTCTATCTCTTGATTCGGCTTTTACGGTAGCCACCACTGTCTGACCCCTAACTCAGAACTCCTGCGCTAGCGCCACTTCTGAAAATCAGTAGATACACCTGACCTGTAACACCTGGAGTAAAGACAGATCTTTGAATGTATTTTTATTAACCCTTCCCTAGCTGGACTCCTGAACATTGTGCTATGTCCTTAGTGAATATAATCTCAAGATTCAGCATCACTCAGCAACATGTAGGATTGGTCAGCATCATGTAGGATCAATCAGCATCATGTAGGATCAGTAAGCATCATGTAGCATCAGTCAGCAACAATCTTTGGTTCGTTTACTATATCAAAAAACAATATACCCTGATGGAGTCTGTATTTTTATTCAAAACCTACCTTCCTAGTTTTTGTTCTATTGCAGTAGGCAGTAATTCTGACATAAGCGGCTAGTTTGTGACATGTATGTTTTTGTACTTTTCGATGATTGCTAATCTTTCTGAAATAATGCATCACTTGTACTTTTCCGCGATATATTTTTCCTGACCAGTTTTGGCTTATGGGATTCTCAAAGCATTTTTTTTATATTACAGTTACGAAGCATAGTGAACTTTACAAGTTCTAATATATCTCTAAGGGTCACCTTCGAGAATGCCATGTGGCAAAACCCAGTAGACAAAGTGACATTCTACTAGTGGAATTACTTCAAAGTAAACCTTCAAAAGTCCAAAATGGATGGGAGTGACATTATTTGTCGACCGGTCATGTGTAACAAATAATGTCACACCCATAGATTTCGGTCTTTTGAAGGTTCGCTTCCAAGCAATTCGAATAGTAGAATGTACCTTTGTCTAAGCCCCCAGGTGTAATTTATTAAAAATATATAGAGGGAAAGTACATGTAATGCCATCAATCAACAGTATAAATAGGTAATCTGTCATTTTCACTACCATTGCATATGGAATAAATTATACTAGGCACTAGAAAATCTTCAAAAAGGCTGTATAATATAGTTGCAATGATCTAAAAAAACAAATGAAATTATTTATCTTTATTGTATTGCATGGATAGACAGTGTCTGATATCTATATAAATAAATAAAATTGAAGTGTTTGTTTGAAATATTAAAATAACAGCTTTTTTATTTGAACGGTGCGTAGCTGTATACCCTGCATTTGTTCAATTTTCAGTTATGACATAAGTAAAGTAACATTGAAGAAATTTGCAGCATTCCGGAGCCGCAATGAACAAATCAAAACACTAGATGATATTGAATATGTAGAAGGGCTATCTGAGAGAACTGCCAAGAAACTGTTTACCAGTATATTAAGTGGAATACCTACTGAAAAAAATATTTCCAGCAAGATTAAAGGGCAGATCCTACATCCAACTTTAAGTCAAAGTGCCATCAAGGTATGGATTACCCAAAGACTTAATAGGTTAAGTACACAGCGAATGAGAAAAGTAGGCATACACCTTTACATGTAAAGGTCCTTTTTGGTCGTTTCAATTTCAACCAAATTTAAAAGTACTTTTTATTTTGGTCTCACAGCAGGATGTGAAAAAGCATTTGTTTAGCACATTACATGGTGAAGCTATACTAGTGAGGTCAATCTTAGGATGGGTGACGATTCTTAACACAGTGAGACCACTTCGTGCTCAGGAGTGCACGCTAAGCCGTCGTCGTCGGTGCTGGTCACCATACGAACATCTATGGTGTTCATTATCCTGATTCACAGTTAGTTAGAGCCCTAAGAAATCCGACTTCACAGTTAGTCTGAAAGCCGACCCTAACTGACTTAAAACATTTTATCTAACTAGGATCACTGACGTTACAATTTTTGAATCTGTGGCAAATGTGTGTGTATGCCTTAACAATAAAACCCTTCATGTTTCAGGATTGTCACACTGTCTTGAGTGTATATGTAACAGTCAACTCTGTGTGTTGGACGCTTATAGATAAGAAACATTATGAGGTGAAGGAATGGAAGTACTTTGGTATTGACTACCTGGAAGGCAAGAGGCTTCAGATAACTGACATATTGAATACTGTAAGTTCTGTATTAGGGGTCCTGGCAAAATAAATAAATAAGTATAAATATTCTAGACATTCTACACAGCAGCAAAAAAAAAAGAATTAAAAGAATTTAATTATCGCTCACTTAGTAATGTGACTGGTGGATGGCAATAGGCTCGCCCCCTATTACATTGGGACCTACATGTAACTGGCGAATCGTGGGTGTGTAATACACCTCTGCCTACGCCTTCGGGGATACAGGCGTGAAGTTATGTTAAAATGTTATGTTATGCTACACAGCATTATTTAGATCCAAAGTAAGCATAGCTTAAGAGCTTGTATGATGAGTTCTGGTACAAGAGGTCGTGGCTAAGGTGGTTACCGACTAGTTTTTTTAATATTTAGGACACGTCAATTTGACTTCACCTCGCCTGATGGTAAGCTGAAGGTAAAGTCTTAGGAAAGCGGATCACCATTGCATACACGTACCATGTTAACAATGGTGGCACTCAGCTTGACGGCCTCATCAGAAGAGGATTGTCGTCGCAGCACCGTGTGACACCCACCGGTCCCACTAGTGCTGCGACCACATTCCCCCTGCCTGGCTATGCACTTGCTGACCCCTGAACGCAATCAAACCGAAATTGGATTACTATGGAGGGTTTTTCGCAATCGTGCACGGTGGTACCTACCCGGCCGAATTTTGTGACAAATTTGTGTCATCAAACTTCTACCACCAGTAAATGTATAGTATATTAGGATGAGTGACCATTCTTAACACATTGAGACCCCTACGTGTCTCGGAGAGCACGTTAAGCTGTCGACCCTGGTCCAATCAAAATAAAATACGAAACACTTTTTCGTGCGGAAATCCCTTCGGATATCCCCACGCCGGCCAGCGGGGGAGGTTATGACGGACTTAAACCGACTTGAACCGCACACCGTCTCGGGTCGTGAGACGCCATTGTGTAAGGTGGCCCCATAAGGCATTTCCAAAATAAGCGGACCCTTTTTTTTTTTTTTTTCGTGCGGAAATCCCTTCGGATCCCCCCCCGCCAGCCAGCTGGGGCGGTTATGTCGGGCTTGCACCGACTAAAACCGCACGCCATCTCGGGTCTTAAGACGCCGGGGTGTAAGGTTACCCATAGAGCATATCCCTCGCACCCCGACTGACCCTGGGCCATCTCCGGTTTCGAGATGGCCCCCTTACTTGCTCTCCACTGTGCCATCTGCTAATCAGAGGGACACGTGGAAAGCTTCCGAACAGCCCTCAACAGGGCCGTCCTCGCCTCGGTCGGAGTTGGCCGTAGGCGGCAGCGTCTCTCCCACCCTAGGAGAGAGGCGCTGCCGTCTCCGTTGCCCAGGATGCACCGCGTGGAGGTCCCCAACCAAGCACCCCAAAATAAGCGGACCCTTTTTTTTTTTATCGTGCGGAAATCCCTTCGGATACCCCCCCGCCGGCCAGGGGGCGGTTATGTCGGGCTTGCACCGACTAAAACCGCACGCCGTCTCGGGTCTTCAGACGCCGGGGTGTAAGGTTACCCATAGAGCATATCCCTCGCACCCCGGCTGACCCTGGGCCATCTCACCACTAACAGCATCGCTCATCCTGTCTCCTCTGAAAGCAGAGGAGTACGGAGAGCGATGTGTTCCCGCCACGTTGGGTATTGGCCGACGATCAATGCCAACCCTATGAAGGGGTGAAGGGGAAGCCATTGACCGCCGCCCAGGGTGTACCGGCCGCTCCGATTCCGTTCCCCCCGGACTGCAGCGGGATCGGAATCGGAGCGACACTCGAGGAGGTTACCCAACACACACCCCAAATAAGCGGACCCTGGGCTCCAAAGTGTAAACTTTGGATGCAACGGACACTCTCTAGGAGAATGATGAGTGAGATATGCTTAGTTAGGATCTAGATAAGAATGTCTAGAATCATCATCATCAGCATTATGATGATGATCTTAGCGTCGTTCCCGGTTGCATCCGACACTTTAGAGCCCGAGGTCCGCTTACGCCTCCTCCTCTTGTTTTGACTCATACGACTTTTATGGGAACGACTGCCATCTGACCTCCCAACCCCGAAGGCAAAGCATGCACCAGCGCTTCGTCCGCTAATCAGCAGGTGTACTAGCTTGGAGGTGAGGTTGGTCTGGGACCGAAGATCTTGGTAGGGCCCCAGAAGCCCTGTCTAGAATATCCTAGAATATTTAAATTTAAAAATTAAATATTCTACTTCATTCTACACAGCGCTTTCTAGACACATAGTAAGCATAGTTTAACTAGCTTGTGTTATGGGTTCCAGAATGCGGATAAACATCTTATATACTTAGTTTTTTTTTTGTGAATACATACATATTATACATAGAAACACCCAGACCAATGCAAATGAAATATTCATGCATACAAATAATAATAGGTCTTTACCTATGAAATTGCTGAAATTTTCTTACAAATTCATTAGTTCGTTATTCCTGTAATTTAATAGCTATTTCCATTATTTATATTTTGTTTGAAAATTGATTTCAAGATATTGAAACTCTGTATTAAATTTTGTTTTTATTGGCCGCTTGATAAATTAATTCGATCTTCAAAAACAGTACTTCCTAAATGCTATCCATTTTGATGATAAATTTCGTATTACATAACAGCTGTCACTTTTCAAAAATGTAATAAAAGTTGCTGTTTGTTAGCTTAATGTTGTCTCATTCATAAACCAAAAAAGTCATAAAATTTGGATTTGTCATTCCTAAAAAAAATGCAAAATGTTAGTACTGAAAATTGGATTTCCTCCAATTTCTTCAAGAAAACGGGCAATTTCATATGTAACGACCTAATACTTCGGAATCGAACCTGGCGCGGGTTCTCTGTCGTAGCAGTCGAATGCACTACCGCTACGCCATAGAGGCCGTCGATATTTATAAAACACGGACTTAATTCCCCAGGCTTGGCGTATAACCCGACAACTGCCATCAGCAGATATATACGTGATGAAAGCCGAACCGACTACGCTCCGAGCGGCCGGTAACGATCCCAACAATCCAAAGGTGTTGGCTATAAACCTTCAGAAAGCCCAGATGATATCAATGATGGTTGCCCTTATTAACGCTAGGAGTCATGAACAGTGAGTATTATTTTTTTTTTTTTTATTATCTTTAGGACACGTCAATTTGACTTCACCTCGCCTCATGGTAAGCTGTGTTGGCACTCATCTTAACGGCCTCATCAGAAGAGGATCCCACTAGTGCTGCGACCACAATCCCCCTGCCCGGCTATGCACTTGCTGACTCCTGAACGCAATCAAACCGAAATTAGATTACTATGGAGGGTTTTTCGCAATCGTGCACGGCGGTACCCACCCGGCCGAATTTTGTGACAAATTTGTGTCATCAAATTTCTACCACCTGTATAATTTCAATCGAGCCCCAGTTGTGGTTGCTTGCAAAGCTTGCACCAGTTAACTTGCTGCTAGTTCTATTCGAAGCATAGCCAAGAATGGAAGCAAAAGCAACGAGAACAGCAATACAGTGTACCCGCAGTAATCCGACAAAGGTTATGCAGGGCAGTGTCGGACTATCGAATTTGTGGGATTATTTAATAGTCCGAATTTTTTTTAAAAGAATTTCAAATTAAATTTACAGATCAAATTACATATCAAAATGATAAGATTTTATCTGATCTTTTAGCAAATTAAGCAATACTATAGAGAACTTATGTTTTATTATAAAATCAACGAAGAAGTGTGTCGTGAAGACTTGCCAAAATAGTATTTGTGCAACATAACTACATTCAACCGTGATATGCATGTCGGAACACAAGAAGCGCTGATGATCCGATGAACCGTGGCGCAGCGGTAGAACGTTCAACTGCTACGTCGGACCTCGCGGGTTCGATTCCCGCTCAATGCAAATATTCGTAAGCATGAATATGTCTATTTGCATTGGTCTGGGTGTTTCTATATATGTTACAAAAAATGTATCTAGGTATGTATATTCGCATTCTAGAACCTATAGATAACCAAGCTAGTTAAGCTATGCTTACTTTAGGTCTAGATAGCGTTGTGTAGAATATCCTAGAATATTTATTTATTACCGGGGGTCTACTGTAATATGATGTGGCTGTTCAGTCCTCTCTACCGAGCACCAATCATAGTTGCATCTAAAACTAGTACTTTGAAACCCGGGGTCTGCTCGCCTATTCATGCTTACCATAATTTGGTTTCACGTGAGCGACTCCCGTCTGACCAGCCCTAAATTCGAGAGGAAGGCCTGAACTGGAGCGTCGTCCGTCAATCAGCTGGTTTATCGGTTTGCAGTGTGCTCCAAAACTCATGCTGGGCCCCTTGCACTTCTTCACCTAGTAAAGCAGTCTGGCGTTCAATAGAAGGGACAATGACAGTAAATCATCAAAGCCTGGTATTCACCTCAGAGCCCAGGGTCCACTTTCTCCTTTCCTCGTATAGATTTGGCTTATGGGCGACTGCCGTCTGACGTCGCCACCCCACGAGGGTAGCCTGCGTCAGAGTCTCCTCCGTCAATCATCAGGTGTACCGGCAGTGCAGTTTTTTTTTTTCACTATGGATGATGGCTCACGTTTGACCTCTATCTCACCTAGTCGTATTAAGTGCTTCGCTTGGCCCCCAGGGTCTATATGGAGCCCCATACACCATCTTACAGGACTTGTGGTAACCATTTTTGTTACTTGTTCGCAGATCAATTGATGATGAGAACGAGGAAGACGTTTTAAAACATAAAGTATATTTTTTAAGGCCAACTCTGCCTTATAGGTAAGTGCTGATATTAAAAAAAAAAGTTATGTCCAATAATCTTAACGATGAATGCAGAAAGGCGCGGTTATATATTTTGGATAGTATTAAAATAGCTAAAAAGTACATGTTCAACCTGATGTTAAGCGGTTATCATGGCTTATGAATGCTTATTATTCACGAGTATATGCATTGCCTACACAACAATTAAAAATGAAAATAATGCTCAAACTCATGACGGACACTATAATCCGTAACTATGAATGATTTTATTCTCTAATAAGCTGACATATATCCGCGCATAGGACGGTTATCGTTTTTTTTGTCAAATCTCCGGTTCTACTAAACCAATTGCAATCAAACAAGACAGATTTTAAATCTGACCCAGACGTTTGTAATAGAAAAAACCGCATCAAATCCGTTCAGTAGTTTTTGTATCCATCGCGAACAAACAATCAGATAAAAGGATATCAGATAATAGACAAAAAGAGAATTATTCCAAAAAAAAAATTTTGTGCTCAGAATCTTTCATTTAACATAACCCAAGTATTTCTTTTTAAATATCCTCAATGTGCAGACACAACTTGTTTACAATTTTATAATAAAATAGAATAGTACAGCAAATAAATAATAGATGGCGCTGAACGCACATTTACTTCGGGAAAATGTCTTGGGGTATTTTGGGAGTCAAAGACTGAGGAGGCGTTTGTCACGTCACGTCGTCGGGTAGAAAAGTCAGAGTCCGTCTGAGATCGTCTAGCTTCGGTTCTACAGAGCGTTTCCTCTATTGCACAGTGCGTCTCTACAACTTGATATCTGTTTAGAATACTTTTAAAACTGAAACTATACCTTCTTTTATTATTTTATAAACGACAAACAGTTTTAACGACTCTATAAAGGTATAAAACTGTCAATCGAATGTACGATAGAGATAATGCTCTACAAAACTAAAACAAGCCGATCTTAGTCGGGAGTCTCACTTCTTCACGATATGCCAGAACTGATACCCGGGAACTGTAATTTTAACAGTAACAGTTTAGTGTCTAATCCCGAGCTCTAGTCGTGATTTGTACCGCGTGAGCTACTACTACAGGAATAGAAATGATAATTTTATTACTTTTGGTACTAGATGTCGTTGGTTGTTCATGTGGTTGTAAATCAAACTAGCGACATCTCTTATCATTTCCGAAAATTTCTAGGTTATATTAGTTATTGTTGTTTGAAAATTGTTGCAATGGCTGACATTTCACTAAATAGTATTGCTGGTGGTAGCCGAAAGCTTTAGAACCAGTTTCATCATCATCATCATCATCTCCTCCTTAAGATTTGACTTGGCTGTTGTGGGAGCAACTTCCGTCTGGCCTCCCAACCCTGAGAGGAAAGCCTACGCCACAGCCTTGTCCGTCAATCAGCAGGTGGGTACATAGGTTTGCAGGTGAGGGTACCTCAGGCCCCGAAGATACCCATACTTCACTTTCTTACCATTGTTTGACTGTTAGCCTTATGGAAAGGCAGACACCGCAGGACTTCAAATTTCCTTCTGCCTTCAATGCTGGGTCCTTCAAGCTGGGCGTGAAAATGTATCTGATAAGGTCAACTGAGCGCTATTATTGAAACATTATTTCCATATGCAATGGCTCACCATTGCAGACACAAATAATGCTTCAATGGGGAAATCTCAGGAATGAGGGTGTGCATTCCTGAGATTTAGCTTACCATCAGGCGAGGCAAAGTCATATTGAAGTGCCCTATATAAAAAGGAAAAAAAACAAGCAAAAACTACTTATCTCATCTTTTTATGTATCTTTTTCAGGTTATACGGCACTCTAGTCGGCAACGAGAGAGTATCAACAGAGCAAACAGTTGAAATGCTTTTAGGAAGTTTAAATAGTGTATCCTCAAACAACTCACGCGCATACGTCCCAGAGGATCTACAAGAAATGTTTAGATCGCAGAAAGATCTTCAAAAAGATATGTTAGGACAATGTTTACTGTTAAGTTTAACTTTCATGGATTTGTGCATATATAAAAATCAGGAACGCATAGCAAAGTTGTTAAAACGTGGAGACAAATAATCGGTACGTAGTACTAGTATATTTATTTGATTAAATACTTAATAGTAATAGCAATAGAAAGTGTTTTTATTTACTGCGTTAAGGCGTATTCACACCTAAGCGGTGTTCGCTACCGTCTGCGGTAGAGAAAAACGAGTGGATACAACTTTTTTTTTTTCGTGCGGAAATCCCTTCAGATACCCTCCCGCCGGCCAGCGAGGGTGGTTATGTCGGGCTTGCACCGACTAAAACCGCACGCCGTCTCGGGTCTTAAGACGCCGGGGTGTAAGGTTGCCCATAGAGCATATCCCTCGCACCCCGACGACCCTGGGCCATCTCCGGTTTCCAGATGGCCCCCTCGGGTTTGGGAACCACGGTGTCACCGTCTTGCCCCGGTTTGGGGGAGGGGCGCTAGTCGTCCCGCCGTCCCGGCCTGCTTCTGCTGGGGTGACAGGCGGCTTCACCCGCCACCCCCAGGCCTGCGCTCATGGAGGACGGAGGTCGTTAAGCTAATATAGCTTAATACTACCTATGTACCAACTAGCTAAGCGCGGCACTTTTGAGTTAAACCCGCGCGGCGACCTCTACTCACAGCGGCAGCGAATTCCGCTCAGGTCTGATTAGGGCCTTTTTCCCAACGAAAATATAAAAAGGTCATCTCATATCTTCTCGTGAGTGTTGTAAAAGGTGACTAAGCTATAGGGCTGTTTTATATTCGCAAATTATGAATGAGTGCCTGTTGATAGCAATAGACCCGCTGTTATATAGTACCCAAAAACATTGGTGGTGAAATGTAGAGATCAGGGTAGTGACATTGTGGGGTGTGTGTTGGGTAACCTCCTCGAGTGTCGCTCCGATTCCGATCCCGCTGCAGTCCGGGGGGAACGGAATCGGAGCGGCCGGTACACCCTGGGCGGCGGTCAATGGTTTCCCCTTCACCCCTTCATAGGGTTGGCATTGATCGTCGGCCAATACCCAACGTGGCGGGAACACATCGCTCTCCGTACTCCTCTGCTTTCAGAGGAGACAGGATGAGCGATGCTGTTAGTGGTGAGATGGCCCAGGGTCAGCCGGGGTGCGAGGGATATGCTCTATGGGTAACCTTACACCCCGGCGTCTGAAGACCCGAGACGGCGTGCGGTTTTAGTCGGTGCAAGCCCGACATAACCGCCCCCGCTGGCCGGCGGGGGGGTATCCGAAGGGATTTCCGCACGATAAAAAAAAAAAAAAAAAAGGGTAGTGACATTGTATTTCAGCGCCCTTTGTTCATCACACTCACCTAACGTTATGTAGCACTTTAAACAGCTATTTTTCATAACGTGATGAACCCCTGGTATCAACAGTGCGCAAGAGCTATCATTTATGTAATTTCAGCGAAGCATGGTTTCGTGTCCATCTTTTAATTTATTGCTTCTTCAGCAGAATTGCCACATTTTCGCCAATGTCAAGTAATATATAATGTTAATAAAATTATTAATCGCGATACGCCAATGTCCAGTTTTCCAAGAATTTCTACCGCTTTAGCCACGCCAGTAAATTTATTTCCATGATTCCACAAGATCTGGTGGTCAATCAGGACGCGTGGTGACTCAATCTATTCATAGCTAGTCTAGCCGCTCCTAACAGTCAGATTTAGGGTTTAAAATAAGACCATCTACGGATTTATGTAGAGACATTCTACGGAAATAATATGGATTTTTCACTATATCCTAGTGATTTCTAAAATCAGACCTGGCAACACTGTACCGTCTTTGAAAAAAACGTTGGTAAAATATTATTTTGGGCTCGAATTGGCTTTGGTACTCCTGGCTTCCAGGAGCGGCCGCTCCTCTCACTGTCCCAAGACCAGCGCCGATCTCATAAGTCTATCTTACCACTTAAAATCTTTCCAATAAAAAGCAGACTAAATAAAACTGCAATGTATTGCTTCAGTTGGACTAAAAAGTGTTTATTTGATAAAATACAACGAGCTTACTTTTTACAACATTTTACTTCTATAAATGACAAAAAAAAACAAACAAAACCCTTAATACAATAATAATATACATAAATACGATGGTATCAACTTCAAACGTATCATACGTAACTAACATAAATGCAATTCTAGGCAAGAACATTACAATTCAAGTAAAATATCAACTATAAAAGAAAATAATGTAATTAAAATATATTTTTAACGTTACATTAAGAAAAATCTAATGCAAAGTTTCTCTATAGATCACACATACATTTTTGACCTTAACCAAAGTTGAATTTTGTATTTAATACTGATATTATTCATTTTGGAAGAACTAGAAAATATATTTACAATTTTTCATAATATTTTTTTTTTATAATGCCAACGTATTAATTTTTCGCCCGGATCTTTGTGACCATATCGCAACCAACTGTTTTATTCGAAAAAAAAATTCTTTAAGAATCTATGGAAAAAACAATTAAATCTGTTGTTAATTGTTGTGTGTAAAAAGTTAGATCTTGTATTCTGGGATTGTTTAAAATGAATTTATATAGTCTATTTGGTGTCTCTGTAGGTATGTAAGAAAATATATTCTATTGTAACATGTGGACCGAGGCCATCGGCACTGATTAAAATTATTACTATGTATATATCACTGTAAAAACTTGATTGGTTTATGTACAATGTAACTTAGTATATTCTATCATTGAACTGGGTAAATGTAGTAATAATATTTGTTAGAAATAGCAGGTACTTTGTCTGTATTAAAAAAAGCAATGTTACTCAATCAGCGGTAGAGGCCTCGGTTTTTAACTCTGTAGAAACCTAACAACAGTGTAAATTTACCAGCCTATTGTATATTACAATAAATATGTACAATGATATAACAGCACCCATTATTAATGAAACCAATATGCTTCAAGTTACGCCGCCTACAACGCTTCGTAAATAAAATATGTATAATATCACCGCTTTATTGTATATGTCTATTGTGTATAATAATTGTATATTCTGTATATGTATTGTACTATTATTTAAAAACATTTGTGTGGCCTAAAATAAGTATTGTAGCAAAAATAAGCTGAATAGGCGACGTAGCTTTGTCATTATTATACATACACAAAAACTTTGCGTCCAATAAAATCTGTAAAAAACCCAATCCAGACTACAAGATCATTATCTAAATATGTATGTCCATATTTTATTAAAAAATTCAACAACACTTATTTTATTGTGGAACTGTTTCAACAAGTCTCTATTGTGATAAAAAATTATCCTGTATTCTATTCATTTTCCGACAGCGGTTGGCGAGTGGCAGTGTGTACAACGATTTATGTATTCTAACTTTATTCAAATTATAATAGGCCATTTTTATGTTGGCTACCAATTATTTTATTAACACTAATAACTATTTTTAAAATAAGTTCATTTATAAAATAAATTATACAATAATATCGCCAAAAAATTTCAAGTGTATTGCACTGGAGCTGCACTAACTGCAGATATACGCTTTTGTTTTTAAACTATACAAAATTATGCAAATAACACTTAAGCCGGGTGCACACAACAGGACAGGAACGCGCAATGGTCGAGCGTTCGCGGTCGCGATGTACGGACCCGATGATATACACAATAACTAAATATTAGTGACACAAATTACGGACGCCGTATAAGTAGTTTTACATTGAAAATGGAAGACGTTGAAATAATTCGTAGCCAACTCTATTAAAATAAGGTAATTATATTAAGCTCATGTCAACATGCACTGACACAACGCTTCGAATATTAATTATTGATTTATAATGCGACCAGCGAATACTACCTTATAATTTATTGAAACTTGGCATGTTTGAACTAAACGAATGGTAATGTCGAGTACACAGTATCTTACAATGCTTCATGTTGTAAGTTTAAGAATTACTAAGCATGGATATGTGATATTAATATTAATAATTATTAAATGAAACATGTAGGTCGACTTAAACATTCGTCAGTGTCTTTTTAAAATATTATTTAGACATTTAAATTTCAGCATGAGATCACAATTAAATGCATATGAAGGAATTAGCGATAGATGTCAAGTTTCGGAGCAAGTATGACTAAACTAATTATTTTTAGCAATAGCAATGGTTCAGTTTCACTAACATTGCTCAAAGACATTGTATTTAATACAATTGACGTTATCTTGATAATTATTACGTTTATATGCAAAGTATAGTTTTACCATGCAATCTTATTCTCTCCTTTTAATATTTTTAACAACTTAAAAATATACAAAATTAAGTAGGTAGGTTAATATTGAAATTGCTTTAATTACGTAGAAGAAGTTTTTGCTTAGCCTGTAATTTTAATATTCTTCAAGCCGCTATGTGGATATAAAACGTGTTGGAATTTTATTCCATTCAGGAAAACCTTTGACAGGAATTGGCAAAATGATTACAGATTGTATCTCTATCCTAAGGGTACTCGGTAAGAAATGTGATGTATAACAAATAAATATTACGTATTATAAAGGTTAGGAACATGCTTCAACCTAATTAATATCATTGAAATAAATCCCCAGGGAATATAATCCAAGAATTATGTAGAAACTGTATGTATGGATATCCAATTAGAACTGGACGGCACGCTTACATACGGCATGATTCTGTTTACTATGAAGTTTCCTCTGTGAGCTAGAATGAACTACAAATGCCAATTGAATGTCAAGTCTCTCTCGGTCTCAAGTCTCAAGACTCAGTCGTGATATACGACCATACTTTTCAGCACTTAAAAATAGTTTCATAAGAAAGCTAAACCGTGCTCTCAAAAAAATATGTTACAAAAATCATTTCGTACACAATAATAACTAATAAGATTAACTTTACAGGTAATACATACATGTGTAATTGAGCAAAACTTAACAAAACAGTGAGCAATACAAACAGAAACAGCCTGGGACGTGATTATTACACCGAAATCTGCGTTCGGAGCCATTGAAACCGAACCATTTTAAATATTTTGGGTTAACACTTGTGCTTGCAACTGTCCGGTTTCAATAAAACTTTTAATAACTTGCAACACTGCCTCAGAAATTTCAATGATATGTATTTACAATAACCACATGAATGTAAGTAGAAAAAGAAAGAAAATTCTAGAGAAAATCAACGTGCATGTAGAGACAAATATATAAGAAGTTGTGCAAAATTTGAAACAGTTTGAATTTATAAATTTTCCACAACTCTCTTGTATGTAAATAGTTAGGTACTTAGCACGTTGCATATACGACACTAACGTTAAGACTATTTCACATTTACCTTTTTAATAATATTGTATGTAATAAATGTATAAAATATCATCTGTAATCTCTGTATACTTAATCACTTCTTGTTTATATTTAAAAATTAAATCCATTTGTATCGGTATAAAAATCTAATAAGTATAAATTTGAGGTTATTTCTCGGCTATGGCACTGTGTTGTTTGTATATTTATTTGCATTCAAACTTTGTACAAGAGTGCATCGCGCCGCCTCCGCCCAGTGGACAAAATATATCGTTTATTGTATAAAAATACTTATAAACTATTATTGTATAAGGCTGCTTGTGTGAAGTTTTAAAAATATAATTGAAACAAATCCTATGTTATTGTTTTTATTGAGAGGCAAGGGCGGCGCGCCACTTTCAGGAGGATCACACATGTAATCTTTGCGGAAAAATGTTTAGTCACTGAAGATAAATTCATCTAATTTCCTTCGATAACGATGTTTTTTTTTTAGTTTGTAAACCTCCAAAAGTTTGATAGGAAACTTAAACGGAAAAATAAATTGAAACGGTCTTCGTCACTTGTGAACATGGCTTTATAACGATCTCGTTGATGTTTCGATATTTAAAATTATTTGTTGGCAATGTGTCCTATCGATTATTTGGGATCGAGTTATTCGTATACATGATATTTGGTTTATTAATATTGCGATATATTATTACGGTTTAATTCGCTCACGATATAGATTAAGAGATATAGGTTAAGCGCTGTAGAAGATCGCAGAAAAAAGCAGTAGAAAAACAGAGAATTTCCACTGCTAGCTTTTTGCGATCTTTTTGATATCGATTACATATATCGATACTTCGATGCGTCTACACGCCAATGTTCACAAATTAACGGATATACAATTTCCATAACTGTCTAATGCTTTAAATTCGTCATAAAATCAACACACAATAAACCCACTAAATAATAATATTGCATCGATCACTTGTTAGTGACAAATAATAAAATGGTATTACATCATGTGAGTGACTCCCACAGATCCAAGATACTATTATATCTAGGTAATTAACATTTCAAATAATGCAGTAGGAAAACGAAACCATCACATTAATATTGTAAAATAGTCTATATAAGTTGTCTATAGATACAAACAGATTAAAACGTTAAAAATCTTGCTAGAATATCCTGGTTCGTGCGGCTTGTAGTCTAGAAGACCAGTCTTGTCCAAAACCTGAATGAAATCCGCAAAAGATGTATCACATACATCATATTCTGTATACTAATCGTCACTATGCATGTATTTTGAGCTATAATACCAATAATCTCCAATGTGGACGTATACTAACAAAGACATCACGCCAGAATACTCCAACAATATCCCAAATTCATATAATATTTGTATTCTCCCTAATATCTAAGCTATTTCGCGATGAATGGTCGAATTGCTTGGTAATTCGAAAGTCGATAGTCTAAGCTAAATTAGAAATAAGATTTACTCTGGCGTACCCTCCGTCCCTTGGATCAAACTACAACAAAGCACTTTGCGTCATCACACACTTTACCTAAACTGGTAAAATTTACTAATCTCACTCATCGTTATTACGTTATCAAATCAGTCAAGAAAGAGAAGGCGACAGTCCGATGGCGGTGAATTTCACCTGTCATCACGACAATCAAAATTCAAAAAACTTTAGATACAATTTAGGAACATAAACACTTTTCGCTATCGAGCCGACTCACAAATAAATCAATGCACATAAGAAAACTAAATTTTTTAACATTCATTCGACTCTGTAGGGAATACTCTCGATCACATCTCGACATACGAAGATTTAACGCTAAATGAGCGAATTAGATACCTAACCTACCTATCACAGTCCTCTCTCAGTCTGACCCTTCCCACTTAAATGCATCTCATTTTGTCACATCATTGAAGAAATTGGTAACAACCTAAACTAGGCCAACTATAATACAAGCTGGTAGAAAAAATTTAAATCACTACACTATTTGGCACCTATAGTGTTACGAAGACATTTCGCATTGGTAATTAAGAGTAAATGCATTAATTAATGTAACAGAACCTTTTGTAAGTACGTACTAACAAAGTATAATGTTGATGGCAAAAGGTAACCTACGTTTTTGGTTTTTATTCGTGATTCTGTTTCACCGACGATGTCCGTTGTCTCTCTTAAAACGCTACGTCCCGTCCGAACTCTGCCTAAAGCTAACTCGTAAATTCATTATCATTCTTTATCGTTACTTTTAAACGTATTTTGAGCATCATGGATCTTTTATAAAACCCCATATTTTTGCCAGATTTTATCTCTTAATACTCGTAAATAAAATTAACTTAATAAGTCTACACAATATGTATATTTATTACAATTAGGCACAACGTAGCCCCGGAAACATTCATCGCGAAATATTGTTATATGGTAAAAGATCAATTCTTAATTTTTTGATTTCAACGAAGTATATTAAATTCTAATATTCGGGTTGGATCCACTCGGATCACCTGCGAAAAATTTCGACAGAATCGATAATCACCGAGAAAACTAACTCTTACGTGGTAACTTAACGATTACGGGGCTAAAACGCTATCTGTAGTCGTTTTCTCGACGGTAACTCTACTCCTGATGAACTTTGAAACTGTACAACGCGTCAGACTTCTCGATAGAGTATAAACAGGACGTTATTTACAGATCGAAGCTCGTTTTACAGCGATCCGGTTAATGGTACATCTCAACTACTGGTACTGAAAGCTCGCGACGCTGGACGGGTCGCGAGTCGTATACATGTGTGACGCCGCGACGCTCAGTTGTAGAGGCGCTCGGCGGCGTAAAGGTCGTGGTGCGCGTGAGCGTGCGCGTGCGAGGGCGCCGGGTGCCAACGCGGCGGGGGCGCGGGTCACTGCGCCGGCAGGCACGCCACCGGCGCGCCCGGCCCGACCGCGGGCTTGAACTCGGGCTGCGAGCCCGGGAACTGCTGGAACGGCGGCGCGTAGCATTGCGGGAAGTAGAGCTCTGGCTTCACCACGGCAGCTGCGGGTGGCAGTGGCCGCGGGGTTTTAGCGGCGTCTGCCCGCCGAGCCTTAGCTGCGTGCGGATTCATGTGGTTATCGATGTGCTTCTTCACCTCGGGCTCAGTGGCGAATCTTCGTCGACAGTTAGGCATTGGGCAGCAGAAGGGTCGGTCGCCTTGATGCGTCCTCGTGTGTTGGTCGAGGATCGCCTTTTGTCTGAAGTCTTTACCGCATTGCGTGCACTTGTATGGCTTCTCACCGG
Source organism: Cybosia mesomella (assembly GCA_946251805.1). Taxonomy (NCBI): domain Eukaryota; kingdom Metazoa; phylum Arthropoda; class Insecta; order Lepidoptera; family Erebidae; genus Cybosia; species Cybosia mesomella. Next base: position 27,567,446 of record OX276401.1, read on the forward strand.
TATGTATGCGCAAGTGCTGGTTGAGAATCGTCCGCTGACGGAAGAAGCGGGGGCAATAGACGCAGCCATAGGGCTTTTCGTTGGTGTGAATACGGAGGTGTTGGGTGAGATGAGATTGTTGCCGGAAGCGCTTGCCGCATTCCGGGCACGGATACGGCCTTGACTCTATATGAATGCATCCGTGTTGGAGAAGTGTTGACTTTTGTTTGAATTCTTTTTGGCAAATTGGGCAACGAACATACAGGGGCATGGCTCGGCCGCCGAGCACGTCTGGGAGTTTACCACCTTTTAGGTATTGCAAAGACAGTCCTGAGCTAAATACTGAGTGGTTAAGACCTTTTGTATCTTTGAAATAAGCAGGGTATTGCGCAGTATCACCAGGTGAAAAGCAGGATCCACGCTGCTCATTTTGCCCATCTGCGTCACCGTATGTCGACTGCACCTCTTCCTTATTCTCGTCGGGAAAGGGCACATCCTGGGGCCAGAGTGTCGGTGTCGTTCCATTCTTGAAGATCAGATGCGGCGATACGTCTGTAAAAATCGAACAAGTTGGTCAGTTACGAGTGGGGGCATCTAAGTAAGGGTAACCGACGAGTGGGTTAATCGAACTGAGGAACGGTTACAGGAGCGTCCAGCGGTCGGTTCCGTGTCTCGCGGGCGCCCGCCGCGATACGGGCGACTAGGGGACCGAGAATTTGTCTGATAGGAAGGCCAATGGATGCGAGACCGAATCGACGGTGCGGGGAGCGGCGGGGAGCACGGGCGCCGGCTGCAGTGACCGGCGCGGTCAGTGCTGACGGCGCGCGCGAGGTCCAGGGGGGGAGATATATGTGTGAATAGCGCTCGCCTTGGTGTGTGCGGACGTGCTGGTTCAGGATGGCCTTCTGGCGGAAATGTTTGCCGCACTCGCCGCACGTATATGGCTTCTCACCGGAATGGATTCGCAGGTGCTGGTTGAGGATGGCTCGCTGGCGGAAGGAGCGCGGGCAGTAGACGCAGGCGTACGGCTTCTCGTTGGCGTGGATGCGCAGGTGCTGGGTCAGGTGCGACTGCTGCCGGAACCGCTTGCCGCACTCGGGGCACCCGTATGGCCGCGAATCCGTGTGAATCCGCTCGTGCTGCAGCAAGGTTGACTTTTGCTTGAAGTCTTTGCCGCACGTGAGGCACTTGAACAGCCGCAATTCGGAGTTGGGGTTGTGTTTACGCGGCTTCGGCAGCTCTGGTTGCACTATATCCGGTAAATGACGCAAGTCCGGGGTCGCATATTGATCAAGTGGGCCTTCAAGGGAGAGTACACCACCATTCTGTTTCAAGTAGTGTAGTGGAAAGCCGCCAGTACTGAGCATATGGCTTGCCGGCCTGGCTTCTTTGAAATATGGTGTATATTGCTGCTGTAAGTCCGGTTGCGGGATAAAGCATGGAGTTCGGTCTAGATGATCTTGTGTTGGAGCTTGAGTTTGGAGCTGTTGCTCAACTTGCATATGTTCGGGGGAAGTCTGCTGCTGCTGTTGCTGTTGTTGCTGTTGTTGTTGCGCTTGCTGCTGAGCCTGTTGTTGAGCGAGCTGCTGGGCTGCGTCTTCTGCGGCTCCGGTTTGATCTGGAGGCGGGGGTGCGGGTGGGTATGGTGATGGTGCCGGGGAAGCAAGTTGCGGCTCGGGTTGAGGTGAGGGCCCTCCCGGACTTTGGTGTTGCATGGGTTGGTAACCACCATCAAGAACGCCGCCGCCCCACTGTGTGCCAGGCGGAGCGCGTTCCACGCCATCCTTATAGAGGACGTACGGAGTTGTCGTGTCTGCAAAGAAAACAAAACACAAAGTTAATGCTGGATATTTAATTTTATATTGTACTAGTTATTCAGTAAATAAGGACACCGCCCAGTACTTGGTAGTTTGCAGTTACTAGTGCTTATAAACATTTACAAGACTTTTCAAAGAAGCTCTAGTGACTAATGTAGTTTAGTTCGCATTTAACGCAATTCCTACCAATTTTGAAGTTCGCTCTAAGAATAAAATATTGTTTAACGATGTTTTTCTACAAACTGAATATAAAAACTCTTATAACGACAGCGAATTACCAATACCAATTCTCTTCAAAAACTAAGATGTGTAGAACTTAAACACATTAATCTCTAACCAAATGTGCCAAAACGTTTACTTTAACATGAGAATATTGGTTCTGATAAATTGTCAGTGTGCTATTACAAAGTGCGGTGGCGTGTAACTTCCAGCAGAGGTAAAAGATCGCAACATCGCGTGTCTCGTGCGATTCGTAACACTCACTGCGCCAAACGAATAAAGATTTAATAAAACGTCCCTTCTGTGCACCTTTTGGCGGTAGCGTTAGTAAGAAAAGTTGTTATGTGAACGTTTCTGAAGATGTTTCAATGTTTGGTACTCAACAACGCTCAAACAGCTGCACGGATCAGGCTGAAATTGGGTATAGGGATATATTATCTGGAATAACACGGGCTACTTTTTATGCCTGGAATAGGTGCCCATGGATTACGGGAACAGGACCTGAATTTCACGCGAGCGGAGATTCAGGCAGCAGCTATTTAATAATATTAATCTCCTTATTTCCAAGAGTATGTTGTTGTATTATGGGGTATCTTCAAAATCTTTGGTAACCAAGCGAACCTCATCTGCAAGCTGGTACACCTGCTGATTAACAGACGAGGTTCTGGCGCAGGCCTACCTCTTGGGGTTGTGGGTTCAGACGGCAGTTACTCCCGTAAACGTCTAGATAAGCGAAATCAAAAGGAGAAGACCGAGTAAGCGAACCTTGGGCACCAAAGTACCTGCTTTGGATGTAAATGGGACTAACGCGGTGATGATGATGAATCATCATCAGCATCTTAGCTTTGTTGCCAGTTGCACCCGTACAATGAATGTGTACATCAATGACTTGGCGAATTTAATTATTAGCTCTTAAAACTCAAATAAAGTGCATGGCACCTCAAGCTATTAGGTTCTTTTCAAGTTCTTTTACTAAAGAACTTAGTTTTAGGTCATATACTACTCGTAGGTACGTAATAATTGTATTATACTCTCCGGTAACCTACTTTCGGTCATACATTTCTATTTATATTATAGAGAATAGATTGAGTGAAATTTACCAAGATAAAGGAACTTCTAAATGAACGCATTTCTAATGATTCACTTTCTCAACGTACTGAGACTGCGGCATCGCAAAAAACGCGGGAAAATGCGACCATTTTCTTTGCTCAAAGGGAAATGCAAATGACGGTTTCTAGTAGACACATACATATATAGGAGTATTATAGAATATACGTCCGTACTTAAGAATGAAGAACGAAGTGACGAAATGTAGCAAGTAATTAAATCCGGCAAACAACTTGACAATGTAAGTATTCTAGCTGCGCAGAAAAGGTTTTGAGGTCTCTGGTGGTTGACCGGGGCGCGCCGATTAACCAATCATAGATTATATTAAACCTATCACGTGCTCAAAGGAGTCACGCCATTGGTAGATCATTTCTTTTATTGTTTTTTTTTTGGTAGGTTCGTAAGGTCACTACTTTGCGACTTTTATTCAAGATGTTGGCTATCATCCGTCAATCAGCAGGTGTAACCGCTTTCTGGTATGATTGGCTTGGACCACGAAGGTGTGGTCAGGCCCTTCACATGCACTTCTCCAATCGATATAATTTATACAGAACATGCAGTAAGTTCAGTGGTCCATCGTCACAGTTGATCAAAACACGTGTCACCGTATTCCGAGAGTAATAGAAACTACTCCTGCGGTTACTCTTGACGGTTTTGACAGCCACCGAATCAGTATTAGATTTCTATGTGTACATTTTTAAGGTGTACTGGAGAGGATAAAAGTGTTTGATATTTTTTATCCATTTTATAACTTGCTTTTTAAACAAATCTCGGAAGTTAAATTTAACTAACTTGCTAATTCTTAATTGCCATATCGATTTCGAGCCCTGTGAGTATGTGGCATTCGTATGACAACATATGTCATAAATTTAATATTATCCAGCTGAACTGATTTTAGAGTCAAGAACATGATTTGACGGCCTCTGTGGCGTAGCGGTAGTGCATTCGACTGCTACAACAGGGGGCGCAGGTTCGATTCCCGCTCAGTGCAAATATTTGTATGCATGAATATGTCTATTTGCATTGGTCCGAGTGTTTCTATGTATAATATGTATGTATTTACAAAAAAAAGTATATAAGTATGATTATCCGCATCCTGGAATCCATAGCACAAGCTAGTTAAACTATGCTTACTTTGGGTCTAGAAAGCGCTGTGTAGAATGCCGTAGAATATTTTATTATTATTTATTATCATCATACTCCTAGCGATTGTCTGGTTGTGTTCGAAGTTTATACTTTGGAGCCCGGGATTCGTTTATTATTTTTGATTGGTTTGTTTGCTGTTGTTCGACAGCAAGCCTGCGACAAGGCCTCCTCCGTTGTTTAGTAAGTACACCGACTAACAGGTGAGTTGACTTGGGCTCCGAAGATATTAGTAGTGTCCTGTACTGAACACCCATTTTAGAGTCAAGATTTGGATAGCGAAACTCTTGAACGATATCTATTACACATGTGGAGGTAAGGGGTGTGATGTTCCTCCAACACAAAGGGAGGATCCACCGACTAGGCAAGGTGATCACGCCTGGCGGGCCGCGGCCCAAGGGTTGTCGTTGGGATGTTGTATATTTGTTAACAGTTCAACTTGTTGTCGCTAGATGGCGCTGGGCATATGTGGTATCGCCACACATACTTTGAATGGAGTTCCCCATTCGCTACTCTTTCTTTTGTAATTTGTCAAATACCCAGTGGGCTGATACCGTAATTGCATTCCCAGAGGCGCTCATGAGCATGCATCACACGTTAGTAGGTGGGCACACACATTCACACCGTAAGTCCGCCTCATCTAAGAACCCACTCCGGCTTCATTGCTTTGACCGACCTCCGACTTTTCTCCCAAATCCGAAATCTGTATAAGGGGCTTATATAGTCTGTACGATATACATACACGCATTATTAAAAAAAGAATATCTGAACATTCAAATTTGTTTCAACATCAGGCCATATAAGTACCGTAAGTAGTTTCAAAATTTTCGATTTTGTAAACTTTGTGTATGTAACTGTACCTACTACCAAGATTACCCTTGGACAACCAAGGGTAATCTTGGTAGTAGGTACAGTTACATACCTTAACGGTTTGTGACGGACGGATTAGTTGTAAGCCAATAGAACGGAGACAGTGGCAACATAACATGAATCAAATAAAAACAGATATCACAGTTTATGTTATGACAAAACATTTGTATAGTGTTTTGTCATAACTATAATAATGCCGAAACAATGATTTTTATCTGTATGCGGAAAAAAGGTACCACAGATAACTAATTCTAGAGACCACCACAGATATCTAACTCTATCTTCATTTCATCTCTATAGTAAGTACTTATATTACCTTCTTATGTTTTTAATAGATTATGTAAAACCTAATAGCCGATTGTTTTAATAATCTTAGCTCCTGTCATATTGATGAAATCCATCATTATTGTGTATAGGTATCATGGAACGCGACAGTTTAAAAGTTAGTAAGTTTAGTGTCGTGTAGCGAGAGTTCATAGGCCACGGTGGATGCTTGCCATCAAGTAGGTTATATCCGTAAAAAAGTACCTAAGTATTTCTAGACACATATATTCAAAACACTTAAATAGAAACAACTTAATTTAAAATAAAATTAACACCAGACCAATCATAGCAGGTCGTTAGAAGCTCATTATCGATTTAAGAAGTTAAAAAAATATTTGTTTAACCCACCGCATCGTCATTTGTCATTAGATGAACGCATTCTCGGTAAAAAGTGGGCTCCATCGATCTTGGCCAGGCATCGTTAAGAACACCCGAGATTCACTAAATGTTGATAAAATCACTCTACTTTTATAAACTTATCGTTGATAATATGGTGAACTATGATACTACCAATTTGCCGCTTGCTGCATGATTTATGTAGAACTTAGCTTTTTAATATAATAATGTTTTTAAAATGTTCTTTGTCATTTTTCTAAGTGGTTCAATTTTTTTTAAACACTTCATTTCATGAATTTAGTTGTAATTTTTATTACTGTATTTTTATAATATTGTATCTTAATTTTTAATTTGATATTAAACTGAAGTTAATTAATTATTCATTTTAATTAAAATATAAGTAATTTTCAGGGATTTCACACTCATATGATCTGATGGAAAACTGTATCATTCTGGTATTGCCAACCTTAGGTAACCTAATTCAGCTTTAAAAGGAGTTTCTTCACTAATCAACGGGAGTAAAAAAATTGGATGAGGTTCATAGTAAAGTCATACTTTTTTCTCAACAACACGCAAAAGGCCACTATTGTTTTATCAATGTTCAGTAGCAGTTGACTGTATTTCCTGGCTACGCCTTAGCCACCCTTTATTTTATGCCTTCCTTCCCTCTGCAGAAGGCAAGACATATCTAGGGTTTAGAACGTCCAGTTACGGCTCATCATCAGGTGCTCCATGTACTACTTAAGTAGTAAAACAATTTCTAGAAAACCAACTAATAATGCAGGAATACAATACATCATTCGGGCGTTTCAAAACTGAGTAGAATTTTCGTTGTACCCCACATTTCTGAGAACCAATTATTGTCTGCGGTTTCGTCGGTGGTGGAAAGTATTTTAGTATTTTTCTTCTAAATTGCATTCAAATAGTTGGTTATCTCATAAAGATAGAACGGACTTACTTTCATCATCGAATAAACGAAGTTTATACGTAATTAATAATATGTGGATAACTTTTTTGATACGTATTTTGTCAGTGTCATTTCGAGGTTTGATTTGGATCAGGTACACCAAAAAAATAAAGACAATGAATGATCAGATGAATACCACCGATGACTACCGTTTGCTGTTGTCCACCTCGACTAATTTGAATTGGCCGTGTTAGGATTGGGCTCACTGTGGGGTCAGTGTTGTAGATACTTGGTTAATCGCAAAGCGAAAACAACTAAGTTTACCATATCAATTTAATGGTTTATTGAAATAGCGACCTACTTATTTTTGTAGACTAAACTACGACGAAATGAAATCCAGAGTACTTATTTGGCTAATTTAGCAGTCAATTTTGCTGAACGAGCAAAGTTTTACCGACATTAAATTACATATATATATTATATAGGTAGCTATAGTTTCTATCTCCATCGGCCAGTTCGGTAGGATTGGACACTTGTGTAAAAAGTAAAAAGCAATCAACAACACTACCTATTGTACTCCAACACTAAAATAACAAGCGAAAACATATCACTTCAAGTACAACAGTTCCTTTTATGTGAAGTACAAAGACAAAGATTTATTACCGAATAACATCTGTTTATAATCGAGTCCGGGATAAAATAATACCGAAGGAAATATCGTCCAAACGATTTCTTCATTTGACAGCGGAGTTTTAATGACGCGAGTAGTGGCGGGTTAACGCCGGATGCCTACACATGTGGGGTGTCGTCTCGTATTAACTTTTTTATTTTAACCCTTTTTAAAAATTATAGCGTTTGTGACGTATGTTTGAATCTTATGGGAATAATGTCGGACTAGAGATGTAGCTCGAATTAGATTTAATGTGAACATTTTCAAGTTCATTTCTATGACAAATGTTTAAGATATTTGATTCGACCGGAAACTTATTGAAGTGTACTTTATTTATATGACTTTGTTGCGTGATTGAATTATTCATCATTTTTAGGTAGTAGGTATTACTAGATTCGATCTTAAAAGTAGATTTGACGTAGATTAGAAGTTGAACTGAACTGGGTTCGGTTCTCACTTTTTAGGTAGGTACTCAATGAAATTAATGGAGAATAACGCGCTACTTTAGTTCCACTTGCTATTGGTGAAATCCACCCTAAGTCAGTGAAGATGCACAAAGCGCACTTGACGCGATAGTATTGCACCGGTCATTACTTACCTTTCTTTTCGCACGCCGTCTCGGGTCTTCAGGATAAAAACCATACTATCTCTCAAGTTGACTCAAACTGCACACAGTGTGCAAAATTTAATTGAAATCGGTTCATTAGTTAAGGAGTTCACCACGGACAAATAACGTGGCATGAATATTTTTAATATATATATATATATATATATATATATGTAACATAACTACTAACTAGTGTGCGTATGAATGTATTGGTTCATACAAATATTTGAAAATAGAACGTCAACTTGCTACCGAACCACAAGAATGTTACCAAGTAAATTTTAAACGTCACGACATTTAATGGCGTCCCATTTCTTTCGCCTTAAAACTAGCACTTATTCGTAATCTTCATCGAGCCTCACTATTCACACCATTAGCCAAAGACGTACTTATAAGATAATATGTATTGCTACTGCCTCTAAAGCTTATTTACATGAAAAAACCTAAGTCAATAACCGAGAGTAATTACGGATTAAGTTTCTGATGCGTTCTCAAATAACTTTGCTAGTGACGTGAACGTGAACGAGAGGGTTTGACCACGTGTTTGAGCTTTCTTTTGAGTGCATATGAGACTATGGGAAACTGTAACTGAAAGGGGTTTACAGGATGTAAGATTGTTACGTCATTTAGTGTGTGTGAAGATAATATTTTGATTGAATACATTTTTAGTGATGTTTTAATCGTACTTTTGGACGGTTTACTTAAGCGTCGTGTTTGTAGCTTGGTGGTTCAGGAGACTGTCTTACGATTGATAGGTCCTGGGTTCGAAACCTGGCCATTAAACTACCTAAATCCACTCCTAACACAAGCAATTTGGCTTAGCTGGAGGGGTTAGGAGGAATACTAGTAATTTCGGTTACTAACATTCTTTAAAAAAAATAATTAGTTCATCAAAATATTTATTAGATGGCAGTGGTATATATAAATATACTGTTTGTAGTGTTACCACACAAAAACGAATAATATATTTATTAAATATTGGTTATGTATCCTGTCCAATATGATATATTAAAGACTTTATGTAAGTCCTAAGCAGAGCTACACTTACTGGCACTATTAGCGACTTTATGTTTGAATACACTAAGTAGATTATTCCTTGGCCTCTATTCAATGTCAGGGTTTAAATATTTTCTAAGGAATATGTGGCAGTAGGATGGATGTAGAAGGCGCGGGCGCAGGCGAACTGGTCCGGCGAGCACGCCCCTTTCCTGCACACGCCGCGCTATGCCTCTGTGAGTACCGACAGCAGATATATTAGTCCTTTAACTTGAGTTATGGGATTTTATTAATAAATGAATTTGAATTTTGATTTAATAGATATGAACTATGAATTTTATTTCGTGGTTTGCTACTTCCTGCCACATCTAAACAAGTGAAACAGATAAGCTATTTAGAATGAAAATTGTGTCACAGTTCCTAGGTGTGACGGGAAAAATGTTGTATTTCGAATTCGGAACGGGACACGGCAGCTAAATAAATGCATTACTTAATAAATTGTGACGCCTATCTGTATAAACATAAAAAATGCAATACCAATCAGGCAATGAATGGATTAAAATGGCTGTAGTGATTACTTACTGACCAAACTTTACTGGGATATTCTACAAAAAAAGTGGGTAAAATATTATCCGTACTTTTTCGAATGTTATCCATATTAATTTTGAACATACTTATTCAAGTGTTAGTCATTAAAACTAAATTTCTCTTACCGGATTATAAATAATAGTCATTTATTGATATTGATTATTATATTTAAACTAGTCGCAATATGATCTGTTAAGATTAGTTTGAATTCAATGCGTAACCGAGTAGTTACGATTCGCGTTAACTTCAGTTGAATGTTAGTATAAAAAAGAACAAAATCTGTAGCTGCGTTTGCGCACCGTACGGGGTTCACGGATGGTCGGACCCGTCACCCGCTTGGCAGCAGCGATCCGCCGGATTAAATCCATAACAAATTTACAAATAACATAAAGACTCACAAAACTGCCTTGTTATAGATAGAATAGGGATGAAAATGCTATGAATTTATTTAAATGCTGGCACTTATATGTTGGTTTATAAAATTGAAAATCGAACGCGTATAAAATGTAATCTACATGATTTTTTGTGGTGTCGTACGGAGATTTTCGGACAATTATGTTTGATTGCACCTTTATTACAAACGTGTGGTATGTGACTTAATGTGACCAATGTCCGGATGACGCATTTCTAACAAGGCACGGAAAAAGAAAGATTGTTATTTTTTAAAGGACTTTAAAGTACGGCCGCGTCAGTTTTGAATTATCCAGCCATGGACGTCAAAACTCTAAGGCGCTACCTAAGAACAATTAGAGCGAGCGAAATAGATAATTAAGACGTTTCAGGTGTCCGGGTTGCATGGCCCTGGCGCCCCTGGCCCAAGCCAACCTCATCTGCTGGTTGACAGACGAGGCGCAGACTGTTCTCTCTAGGTTACGAGTCAGACGGCAATCGCTCCTGTAACTAAGTTATGGAAAGGAGGAGTAAAAAAACTCTCAACCCTCTTTCTTAAAGAATTATTAAAAATTAAAATGTATTTATTTCAGGTATTCAAAAATTCATATTAAATAATTTTGCTAACAAGAAAATATATACGTTATAACAATATGATATTTGAATTAAGACATTAAGATTATAATAATATTATTTATAAATCGAATTTTGATAGGTAGATATTTAAATTGCAATAGAATAATACATTAATCAATTACATTAATTATGATCAAAATACATATAAAATTTAGACAGTCAGTCAGTCAATCAAACAGTACATTTTTTTTAACTATCCGATGTGTCGTTGGCGTTTGTAGAAATATCTTGACCAAACTGTGTGCCAATTTGCGAATAGATTTTTTGTGTTGTTATTGTCAAGTCATAGATTCTTAAAAGAGATAAGACTGCGCATTGTTTTTTTTAAATGTATTATAATAAACCTAATATATGCTTCTAGTTCAACTTTAAACCGGCTTTGTATGAGACATCTTGATAATAGAGACTTATAACTTTTTAAGTGTCAAAATTGTTTGTTATTCATATTTATGACAGATACAATCATACGCTGCTGCTTAAAGTTTATTCAGATAAGCTAATTGGAAGTATTTTAGCTAATCAGTGTCATGTATCATGACAACTATAGGCTCCAGGCCAGTGATTACTGAACTTGTAGAGTTACGAAATGCTAGAGATTTTATGAAATACCTCCTTTTTTCGTGTTTCCTCACAATTGGGTTAGGTATTTTCCTACAGTTAGTTTCTTAGTATTTAATATAAAGATACTGATTTTGACTTGACTGTCAAGTAGGTAGGTGTCCAGGGCCCGACCACACCTTAGGAGCCCAAACCAACCTCACCTGCTCGTCGATGCACCTGGTGAACCACAGACGAGGCTCTGCCGCAGACTTTTCTCATGGGGTTAGGTCAGATGATAGTCTCTTACATAATAGCTCAAGTTAACCAAATAAAAATGAAACTATTTTTAACGGATTCTATCGCGATTTATCTGATGTTATTTTATTATTTACAGAGCCCGACGTTAAGGACTTTTCAGCAGCCATGGTCACTGGGAGACTCTTCAAGTTCCAATAAAATAACATCAAATAAATCGCGATAGAATCTGTTAAAAATAGTTTAATTTCAATGTGTGACATTCGCGTAAACTTCTGACAATATCAAATAAAATGGTTATCCAGGTTTACTTGGCCCTTAATACTCAATGAATTTCCTCTAATTTTCATATTTCGTGGCAATTTGTAAATTTGTTGTTGTCCAGTAACTTCCGTCGCTAACCGTACATCACGGACGATTGAAATCTAATATTTCATACGTTTTCAAGGCGTCCTCGTAAAGTCAACACCAACCCGTTTCTCTAACGTTTTGACTACAGTAATTTGTAATAAGTTGGGCTTGGGTTATTTTAACGTGAGTGAATCATGCTGTTACTCTGTTGTGCTTGTTGTATCGACAATGGAAACAGGATGCTTAGTCACTTTCTTTGTGGCTCCATTTTCATGGCCGGCTATACAGTTAGCAGTGAGCAGTCCCCTCTGGCACAAATTAAACGACTACAGTTTTCCTGACCTTAAATTTTACAAAACTAGCTTGTTTTAGTCTAAGACCAGCGATTCGTTTGACGGGAATTCCGTCGCCTCTCTTCCGTGTCGAAACGCCAATATATGTCATCTATGCTTCTATACTAATATAATAAAAAGGAAAGATATGTTTGTTTGTAATCGATAAACTCTAAAACTACTGAACCAATTTCATAAATTCTGTCACCATTAGAATTCTACATTATCCTTGAGTACAGAAATGCGACGGAATTTCCGTCAAGTGTAGCGCTTGCCTCAGTTGGCAGGATACAGGATTTTGTTTAGAGTTAAGTTAATATAACAGAATTCCATTCAGGGTATATTCATACGTACCAAAATATTTGGTAACACGTTCATTGTACGTAATGCAAAGGAGTGGAACTCTCTACGTAAGCCCGTGATTCCGGCCCGCTACAACCCTCCATCGTTCATCGTCTACTGCATATTACCAGCATGTGAGGTAGTGGTCAAAAATGGGTTTATACCTACTTAAATAAATTACAGAATGTGCAAACTTGGTAGAGATATCTTCCAGACGATTTACAAAATTTTAAATGGATCATGCTAAACTCTATATTCGGTTCGTTAAGGGTTCTCGTTTTTATTGTTAATAAGGTTTTATTGGTTATTTTGTACATATTATTAGTATCATATACTAGCTAACCCACAATGATTTTACGTGTAAATGCAAAATCATTATGCAGAAAACATAATAAATCTAGCTTAACAGCTTAGCAGCAGTAGGATTTTTTCAAATGACCATATTTTTACGGGCCCATATTCTCCGCTTCACAATAATTAACGGCGTGCCAAAAGCATTGACATTGTCCCAGTCAGAGCATACATTGACACGTCAATAATTTATTTACATTACACACAAAAACCAAGAAACTCCTTTCATATGAATCATGAGCTTGAGAACGAATGCGGAAAACATGTGAATGAAGATGTTACAAAAAGCGAATGTCAGCGCACGACCAAAAAGTTCATTGGACATTCACATAATTTCACTTCAACATCTTATACATATTCCTATTCATCGACGCCTCATCGCCACTTCAGTACGCATTACTTCTACCGAGTGCAGCATGCGAAAGGCACCGAGTGCGTAACGACGCGAAAGTGACAGGTCGTTTTGGCGGGAGACCGGCCCGCCATGTCTGGCATTGGGTTCTATAAAATATCTACACGACATCGGTACCGGTTGTACGCACCACGCGACTCTCGGCCTGCGTCGCGACAATTTATTTCGGTTCGGGGCAATGCACTTATCGCACGCAGCCCTGAGATCTGCGCGACGAATAAACGAGAGTAAACATTAAACGTGAAGGGAAAAAATAAATGCAATGTACCTATACGGCGACAAATCAACACTATTAAAATTAGTTGTCTCGTTCAGGGTCTGGCATCCGTATCTAAGGTCTGGCACTGACCTTAGATACGGATCTAGCTATTGATAAACAATTCTACGCTCAGCTTTTTCGCTATGACAAAACTTAGATACTTAATATTATCATGATGGCTCATTTTGTATATTGTCATAATCATATTACCTTTTGGAAAAAGAAACAAAGAATTTATTTACTCGTAAGCCTTCGTGATACACGTACAAAAGAAAAATGTACTTAAACTACCACACATCATGGATAGACAATATACATATTTATCGTAGGTAATAATTTAGGACTACCCTCATTTAAATTATTAATTGGGTCATTGTAGTTTTTAAAATAGTTACTAGTAAAAGAATAGGGAATACGCAATAACTTTGTAGGTATGTCCCAAATATATTGCAGATTTTTTATGCTCTTAAATTGTCAGAATGAATATAATAAATCTTTTAAATGGTTTCGGCTGTAATGAATGGCATGTTTGCACACTCGCAACGACTGAAGAATGGCACTGAAGGCAATAAAAGTTTAATACAGCCGATGTACTCGTAACACGGCGTACTTTGTTGTTTCAGTGGACTTTACTCGCCCCAATCGTATCGCAGCACGAAAGTGCAATTCAAAGTATGCTAATTAAAAATACGTTTTGAGTTAAAGTTGTTTTATTTCGAAACCTGTTCGCTAACAAGTGGGTGGGAATTAAAAAATCTATTAATTCAGTAAACCGGCCGTCTGTATAGTCGCTTGTGCCACGGTTATTTGTCAAGTGCACGTTTCGCGCCAAAACTGACGTTTCACAAATCTTCAAAATGGCGTGCAGTGGTAATTAAACGCGCGCAATAACTGGCCATAAAGCAAACGAAGCGCATTGATGACGCGCCGCCTGCGCTATTTTCAGTGTGCGACGCTGCTCGACAAATGCTAACGGCCTCTAGGACACTCCAGCGGGACACGGCAAGTTCCCGAGTCCCGACGCACTCAATCCATTACTATTGGTTTATTATTCCAATGTTAAGTGCCGCCATTGTAAACAATCGTCAGTGCGTTTATGACGGATAATATGATGTCTAACCTTTCCATTTAAAGTGATTGAAGTTCAGGACTTAATTGGCGTTTTTTAACAAGATTTTTAATTATTATTTTATGTATAAACGTTTCAATGTAGCAAGTGGACACAAATAAGAGGTCAGTTTAGACATGCCACAAAGGATTCATTCAGTGACAAGAAAGCAAACAGTGGCATTGGAAATAAAATAATTAAGGTATATAGGTTTAGAAACTTAAGTTCGGCAAATGGTTTGAAGACTTGAAGAAAGTTGCAAGAATAGTTCGACAGTAAGTAGCTAGATTCCGGCAGAGGACGCTTTAACGTAAATTGGGAAAAGCGTACGACCCATTAGTGGCCCCATCTTGTGTTAGGCGGTAACACCATGGGGTATCACTTAAACTTTCACCTTCTGCGCTATTTCTTATCCCTTCTTACTGCAGGTAGGTACGCTACGTGTGTCGGGGTGCGAGTGATAGTCGGGTTGCGAGGGATAGTCGGGGTGCGAGGGATAGTCGGGGTGCGAGGGATATGCTCTATGGGCAACCTTACACCCCGGCGTTTTAAGACCCGAGACGGCGTGCTGTTTTAGTCGGTTCAAGCCCGACATAACCGCCCCCGCTGGCCGGCGCGGCAGGGGGGGGGGTATCCGAAGGGATTTCCGCACGAAAAAAATAGAAAGGTACGCTACGTGCGAGTAACATATTAGTTGTTGTGATCGTTCATCTTCTCCTTAATCCGAGCACCAAACCCGTATGCATCTTAGTCTGCAGGAGCCCGAGGTCCACTCTCCTCCCATCCATAATTAGGTTTGGTTGGCTTGCGACTGCCGTCTGAATCTCCAACCGTGAGGGGAAAATCTGCGGCAGATCCTCATCCATCAATCAGCAGGAGTATCGGCTTGCAGGTCAGATTGGTTAGGGCTCCGAAAATCTTAGTAAACCCATGTGATACGTCAACCGCTGAAAACGAATGACCGTGAGTTTTTATCGCCAAATTCTTTTCTCATAGGCTTTTCCAATTACCTTGCGAAGTTGGCTGTAAATGTAAATATTAAGAAGAAGCATTAACCTTAACGTTCAAAAGTGTTACTATAAGTCATAAATAAACAAAGCCAAATTTCAAAAATTGTTTTATATTATGTTCTCGGAAGTTTACGCGAATATCACACATTAAAATAAAACGGATTCTATCGCGATTTATTTGATGTTATTTTATATTTTACATTAATCCCGACGTTTCGGTTGCTTTTCAGCAGCCATGGTCACCTCGGGATGAATGTAAAATATAAAATAATATCAAATAAATCTTTAAATCCGTTAAAAATAGTTTTATTTCAAATTGTTTTATGTTCGACTATGTCTGTGAGTCCACCAATGTGTCTACCGTAGTCTATTCTTAAGACGGCAGTGAGTTGTGTCGCTGATTCATGCCAATCACTTATAGATTTTGCATGCGATGGCTCATCTCGATCTATAACTGTTATTTTATTTTTTTATTTATTGGAACGAAGTTCCTTATCGCGCGTTACGAAAGGGGGCTAGACGGAAAAAATTAAGATTGTAACGACACTTTTTGCTTTTGTAACTTCTGCGCACCGATCCGCGCATTGTTGTCACGGTAATATGGAAACGTATGGTGTCATTGTCAATATTTTCTCTTATGTTAAAATAAACTACGATTTGATTTAATATTTTAATGTGATTCCTTGAGGCGTAAAAGTGGTGACCCCGACGTGATGGATATCATTTGTGAATTTGACGAGTACGACGAGGAGTTTCAGTTTCTGAAGAACTTTTCAAACGCGCGTAAGTCAGCGGCTTATGATCAGTAAAAATTATCAGTTAAATTAAGTCCGGTGCATCTATGTATATATGTATACTTCCCTTAATTAGTTGTATTTATCATGCGATTTTATCATTCTTCGCAAATAGAAGAACTCCAAACAAAGCGAATTGACTCCAATATTGCAAAAAAATACAATTCAAGCTTCAAGCAGATGGCTGACTGTTGTCTCTGCCTACACCGCTACACCGGAGGAAAAAGGCGTGGGTATATATATTTGTATGTTTAATATTCAGGTCGTGCCTTAATTTAGAAATTTACTCTTAAATAAAACAAGACATAAGTATGAAATATTATGATATGTATGATGAATGAAATATACCTATAAATAACGACCTAAAACCTACACTATATTATCTGATTTTAGTGCTTGCAACTTATACCTACATCGTATCTTGACATTTAGATATCTTTCAATTGACATTGAAGTGGTATTCACACAAGCGAATTAAAATATTGTTGAATAGGTAAAAATGTATTTCTAGAAACTTTCAAACAATTTAACAATTATGTTATCTTCTTACTTTGGTTGTTTTTATTCTGAAGTACCTATATAGGTACCTAGTGTCTACATATCGTACACAGTACCTACCTCTAACTAACCTATGAGTGACTATGAGCCACCAGGCGTCGTGGGTTGTAAATAACCCTAAAAAAAACTGAAATTTTCGAAGGACTGAATAAAAATGCTAATAAAAAAAATTATATCAAAGTAAAACTATAGCTAGTTATTTGTATAGGTACTTTTTAAATATTATGCTCAATTTTTTATAAGCTCTCTGGAACGTCCCAATTTCCGGGGAATTTTTATTTTTATTGACTATTATAGTTAGTACCACAGAAACCGTGATAAAGCCAAACTAAACAATTAGTTAATTTAATATATTGATATCTAAAAATGCATCGCAATACGCCTAATCGTCATCGAATAACGTTTGAATACACCAATCTACCTGGAAACTAAATTGACTAGTTTGTTAAAATGAATCAAGTCGACTAAGGGTCACTGTCGTACTTTTACTGGAACCGCTATAAAGCCAAACTAAGTAATCAACCAAATTTAAAATATTAATATCTAAAAATGCATCGCAATGCATCTAATAACTTAAAAACCGCGAAAATCATAAAGAAGTATCGAATAGCGTTTGAATACACCTATCTACCTGGAAACTAGATTGACTAGTTTGTTAAAATGAATCATGTCGACTCAGGGTCACTCAGTACGTACTTCTCAGAAGGATAATTTGTTCATTAAATTCGTTTGGTCATCGAGGTAGGAAGCTGACGGCGTTATTAATATTTTTATTATATCGTGTGCTCGACGAAGCTCATTACTCCTTTCTTAGATCTCAATAAGAATGAAAGCAACTTGTGTAACCATTTCGTGGTGGTTCAGTGATTTAGATACATGTGGGTACACATGAAGTAATGATGTTTTTATTAATACGAATTCTAGCTCATTTTATTGACTTTGGTAACGGCTTGTACAAAGAACTTTACACAATTCATACCCGTTAAGCATGACGTGATATGAATTGTGTAAAGTCCTTTACACTGTAATCTTCATCCATTGGGTCCAAAGTTTGTACTTTGGCGCTCGCAGCCTATTTATGTTTTTTTTTCCTGAAATCCCAAAGACACCGACTGGCCCCGGTCGCCATCGTTGGCAACCCCGACGCGTTGTTGGGGATGTATTCTCCCTCCTTTAAAGAGAGGTACGACGCACTGACACCCTGGGCCTGCTTCTACTAGGACGACGGAATTCGGTTATGAATTTTTCGTCATAGAGTATCTCCGGTTTTATTTAACCAAAAACCAAACATACGGCAGTTTTTAAGTCTGACCAAGTCCTTTCTAATAGAAAAACCGCATTGAAATTCAGTGTTTTTGCGTCCATCGCGAATAAACAGACAAGAATTCCAAAAAAAAAAAATGATTTCTGAATCGTTCATTTAACATAACCCAAGTATTTTTTTTAAATAACTTCAATGTACAGGCACAATTAATTTAATATAGATAATTTGAAATTCCACATGTTGATTTTATTATCACTTTCAGTTTCTTGTGATACGACGGTCGTTAATTGTAGCTAGTAGAACTCGTACATGTGTGAGTTTTTAGAGAGAATTTTATAGATACATATCCGACTACAGAATACAGTCCTTAATATATATTTAAAAGAGACAGTGCTCGTAATCGTTTTTAGAAGGCCGCTTTATTTTTAGTACGGAGTGGAAATGCTGCCAGTGTTATGCGGACTCTACCACATACGGATCGAATTCCATGATGCGTTCTAGTCAGATAGGGCAAGAATTGTCAGAAGCTCGGTTTTAATAAGTACCTAAGTTTGCTTAACTTGTCTGCTTAAAGATTACAACCTATTTATTAAGGCACTCAAAAACTATTGGATTATTTCGTACCATTTCGTACACTTCAAAAAAACTTAAGAGTTTTTCCAAGGTATTGAGAGAAAATTTGATCAGCGTATTACAAAACTGTAAATGTGTTTGTTCGGATAACACAAAATTTGTAATGAATCATTTTAAGTAAAAAGAAAATGATGATAGTGGGAGATATAACAATTTGACGCATTATATGATAAGGGTGAAAGCGAGGGCAAAATGTTTTTTTAGTATTTTGCCTTGCAATATGTTTGTATCCAAACCACCTTATCCAACCACCCACGAGTGATATGAACTACCCGCCCAAATTAGAATTGACAGTTGACAATAAAATTGGCGGGAAAGCATTATTTTTTAATTTTTGTTCAAACAGATCAAAATCAATATGCACTTTCATTCAGCCAGTATGTTTTTAGTTTAAAAGCGTAAAAGGATGTCGTGCGTTTATTATCAAATAAAACAAAAATATTTTCATTTAATTAAACGTAATAATTAGGGAGTGGCGGACATGTTCCAAGATCCCCCAGCTCGACGCTTCTATTTCCAGCTAATTATTTGTAAGGACGACGGACGTTGTTACCTACGTCACACGATTTATAGATCTACTTTCAAGCATTCTTAGTTTTAACTTGCGTATTTTATGATTTATTATGTTAAAATTGTGTGAATTATTGACTTTAATAAAATCGTTAAGGTAACTGCTACTTTAATATGCTTACGCTTATAATTGACAATTTAGTTTGAAGGAACAGGTCCATAGAACCATCAAGCAGGAGGAAATTTATAGGGTGCATAAAAAACAATATTGTATTATTATACATTGTTGTTCGACTGAAGGAGTCACAAGAATCGTGAGGCATTAAGCCTTTTATTCCGTTTTTATCTCTCTATCAAGTCGATAACTTGATATATGTCCATCAAACAAATTAAGTGCCCATCCATCAGACGTGGAACGTGCTGAAGTTGCAGTTTACCAACAGCGTCCTGAAGTGGTATCTAGTTGAGTGGTCTGTAACGACTACGTTCCACGGCCTGCGGTGCACGGAAATCGACAGGCTATGATGAACGTGGCCGAATATCGATGAAAGGAAGCGGTATATACCTACGGCTGTATATCCCGGTAGGTGTAGGCAGAAGGGTATATATAATTACTAGAATCCCAAGAATTCGACTCACATCTCTAAGTCAGTAGTAACCGAGTAGTTTCACACGTTGCAAAGTTAAGTAATCCTAGCCAGGTCAGTCCTAGGATGGGTGATTATTCTTAACATATTCAGACACCTCTGTGCCTCAGAGAGCACGTAAAGCCATCGGTCCCGGTTACCAAACGAACTTATCATTACTGGTAGTTCGGGCCCTAAAAAGTCCGACAACTGGTCTAACTAAAGAACTTTGATATCGCCAAAGGGTTGTAGAGGTCAAATGGCCGTCGCTTCAAGGAAAATATATATATAGTTAGACTGAAAGCCGACACTAACTGGGCTCGGAGGAAGATGATCTTTAAGTCACCAAGCCTCTGAAAGGACCGGGTATTTTCCTTCCAAACAGGTAAATAGCCAAGACGAATAAATAATAACATGAGATATAAAAATAATGTTCCGGGATATATAACACAGCACTATCTAGACTCAAACTAACAATAGCTTGTATTATGAATTCTAGAACATGAATTAAAGTTTTCTTTAGGGAAATTAAATACGTAAAGTCAACGACAAAAGTAGCTTAACTAATTCTAGTGACTTTCATTAAAAAAAAACATGTATTATATTAAATTTAGGTATTTAAACTATCATGGTCACTAAGATAAGTATTAGAGTTAACGGGATATTTACCATGTGTTTCTAAGAGTGTCCGAACTTGAGTTCCTCCGTGATCATGGCGCTTGCAACAGTGCCGAAATATCGGACACTCTTAGAAACAGTTCCTCCGTGATCATGGCGCTTGCAACAGTGCCGAAATATCGGACACTCTTAGAAACACATGGTAAATATACCGTTAACTCTAATACTTATATTAAATTTGTCTTCTGGGGAATATAAAACTAACTATACGTAAATTTTTGATACATGTATTCCAATGGAAAAATGGTTTGTAAATGTTTTAGTGTATAACAACTTTTTAGTGTATATCAAAATGTTTAAAGTAGGTACACCAGAAAATAGATCGCGATAGAATCCGTTAAAAATAGTTTTATTTCAATGTGTGACATTCGCGTAAACTTCATACAACATAACATAACATAAACTCACGCCTATATCCCCGAAGGGGTAGGCAGAGGTGCTAGCACCCACATTTCGCCAGTTTATGTTTAGGTCGCAATGTAATATTGCCATTAACCGGGCACTTATAAACCTGCGATAAATACACACATAACTTCGAAAAGCATCGAAAAGTCATTGGTGTGTGTCATGGTAAAACCTGGGATCGAAACCGAGACCTCGTCTCAGCAGTCCATTACCCATACCACTAGGCTACCGCGGCTTCCGACAATATCATAAACCAGAAATCTTAAATGTCGCCCGAGTAGTCATTGTATAGTATCAATAAGTATAAATCGTATCTGGCACCCACAGGACAGGCTTGCCTAGTGTGGGGCCACAGTATAACGCACAATATTGTTTTTTTTTTCTATTTGGCAATAAACATTTTTTTTTAAATCGTTGATGTACCATTATTATATATATATAGAAACACCTTATTAATGCAAATAGACATATTTATGTATACCAACCAATATTTGCTCTTATCGTATCAGGATGAACCATGAGTTGGATGCACTCATCAACCGGGAGAACATAGTTCGATACGTTAAGTCACAGCGACTGAGATGGGCTGGACATATTGAGAGAATGGAAGCTAAGAGAGCGCCAAAAGTCATGACGGAGTGGAAGCCGCATCAGAAAAGGCCAAGAGGGAGGCCAAAGAAGAGGTGGGGTGCTGTATCGAGGAAGACCTCAAGGCCATGAAAAAGTTCACCAACTGGAGAAGGAAGGCCAAGGACCGTCGGGAATGGAAAGCCATTGTTGAAGAGGCCAAGACCCACAAAGGGTTGTAGCGCCGGAGAAAGTAAAGTAAGTAAGTAACCAATATTTGCACTTGGTGAGGATCGAATCTGTGACTTCTACGTAGCAGTCGGACGCTCTACTGCTACGCCGTAGTACTTAGATATAAAGTAATAGATAAATAAGTGACAGTTTAGAATGGGCAAGTACCACTCCCTCACTTAGGCTGGATTTCACCGATAAATATAAACGTGGTGAATTGAATTCTTAATGCGTTAACCCTTTCTTCTAGGTATGTTTTTGAAAAACGTATTAGGAATGAAATTAACTACATATAAAACTGCGTAAATGACTGATTTTTAAAAGGAATTTTAGGGGGAAATTATTTAGCCTGATGCTAAAAATCTCCATTTGTTTAATCCCGTAAAATACACACACATTTTTTTTAATGTTTACTATACTATTCTACCATTAAATTTTTCCCATTTCCTTCTTAGCAATCGACCACTTTTGTTGTAAGTGCTTAATGTGTGTGTTTAGTAAAAAAAAAATGTAAAATGTTTTATTGTGTCTAGTTACTAGTCTCACAACACAGGGTGTCCTAGTGTGGAGATCAGTGCCATAACTTTTAAGATATACATGTAGTATTTCAATAAAGTTATTATTATTATAATTCCAAGGGTAATCACACACCATAAGGTAAACGAGTGCTTGTTTGCTACCGTAGCTGTATAAAAAAAAAGTGGTTGTAACAAAAGGAATGCTGTCCGCACCGGTCGCTAGTTTGACACGTCTCGTCTGGTCGTAAAAGCGCCCTTGACTCAAGAGCAGTCAAGGGTTTATTTTTATAAGATTATGCACCGCCAGCCTCCAGTACGTGATGAAGAGGCTTAGTGTATCTGCATGTCTCTAGAATGCTACATATTCATACCCATGGCATATAGAAACAAGAGCAAGTGTCCTTTCCCCTTATTATTATCATTAATTACGTGGGACATGACAATGACGAGATTATGAGCAAATAAATTCTATTGGTTATCAACCCCCACCAAGACTCCGGCGAGCCAAGCCAAGCCATCAACTGCTGGTACAAATACTGATTGACTAACGAGGCTCCGGCGCAGGCTTTCCTCTCAGGGGTCTGTGGTCAGACAGCAGTCGGTCCCATAAAAGCCGTTTAAACTAAACCAAAGGGAGTAAGAAGATTGAGAACAGCGCTAAGATGATAAGATTATAGAGATTTTCACGACCGCCAGTAACTGCAGCCTTTTAAAAAGTGACCGGTTGACAGCAATAGGATTGTTCCCTATTTCGTCAGAAGGAATTTTAAGTTGTCCAAATTTGCGTGTTAATATACCACATGAACACTTGTATCAAAAACTATCCTCAACAAAATTTAAATTGTGAAAAGATCGATATCAAGTAATTAACGATGTGTATATGTTTTTTAATAAACTTTAAGTCCCCGAAAGTAAACTTACAGGCATTTGGCGCTAATACCAATGCTCGCGTGCTAACTTCAAGTCGTTAAATTAAAAAGTAAAGGCCATAAATAAGGTAGAGCCAATGAACCTTTTTTGTAAGTTGACACGCGAGCACTGCAATTTTTGCATTTTGCAGCTGGTTACCGAATGTTTTATTATTTGTAATGTGAGCGTCTAATAACGTCATTGGCCTTAAATTGAGCTTAAAAGATTTCGGAAATAACATTCAAATTGGAGCTGGTTCACTTACATTAGGTTGGTAAAAAGGATCGTATTAAGGTAGAATGGATAACATCGGTGATAGTGCAACGCCCCAAAAATACTTTTGCTATAAAGCTTTTAGAATAATAAAACAAAAATTATACGTGGCATTGCTGTGTTCCAGTTTTTGAATAGAGTGACAGTTCGAAATTAAAAAAAAAGGTGACAAGATTGCTACTAAAAGAGACATTGGAATTTAAACTTATTTTGCAATTATAAATACAACAAAGAACTATGACACATTTATAACATAACATAACATATAGGCGTAAGTTTATGTTATGTTATGTTATAAATGTGTCATAGTTCTTTTATTTACTTTCAGGATAAAATAAAAATAATAAGAAATGTACTACATAACGTCACAAACAAACAAAAAAAGACAAGCATGTCAGCAAGTTTCTTAAAATCCGAATTTCTTTCACGCGAAAATCTTCAAAAGAAAAACTAAGCGCTTTCCATAACGGCATACAATGAGACTTAATAAAAAACACCGAGAACGTGCAAAATAAACCTTAACACGTTAGACTTAAGTATGTTTTGACGGCATAAAAACCATCATTAAAAGAACCTCAATAGCGGTGTCGAAGAAAAGTATGCGTTATGTAGGTGTAATAAGAGCGTCACAGGTGTGTTAAGGCGCTCGTCTTGCGGGGTGAACGAACTCTGAAAGCTGAACGTTTCAGAAGTTTGACACGACATTGCTTCCTGTAGCTTTAAGTGTTAGAATGTCGTGCATTTTTGTGTTTCAAGATTTTTAATGCATTGTGTTCTTAATGAGCTTTTCAGGCTTCTTAAACTTTTTTTTAGGTTTTAAAAAAGTTACAAACATCTTCAGTCTTGGACGTTTCTTTAAAAAGTTACTTACAATTACTAATTAATTGTGAAACATTTTTTTAACAATGGTAGGCGGTTACCCAGACCTATGAACGTTTAGAATTCCGTATGATTCGGGCGTTGTGTCCTGCATAGGAAGCTAAACAGTAGAATAAAAAATATTGCTAATAGGAAATATTGCTTTATTGCTATTTGATTTAAGATATTTAGTAGAGGGTGATATTTTACCAGTGGCACCGGTCTATTCCAGATTGTAACTGAAATAAAACGTGGCTCTATCATTTCCTTCGTCATCCGAGCCCCAATTTCGGTTGCATCCGAAGCATGCACTTTGAAGCCCGAGGTCTCTTACAACTCAACTATTTGTTTTATTTTAGCTTTTACGGGACCGACTGCCGTCTGACCCCTCAACCCTACAGGAAAATCTGCGCCAGAGTATTGTGCATCAATCAACAAGAGAGGTTGTCTTGGGCCCAAAAGATCTTCCATGGCTCCCACATAATGGTGTATGCTCTACCACTAGTTACTTTTTTCTTTATATTGAACCAGCTGTCCCCCGCGGCTTCACCCGTGACATTTTACAATCCCCCGTGGCACCTACTTAATCCATGCATGCATTAGTTTGGCAACAATGTTTTGAATTTTGCCCAATTTTTTGACATATATGATTACTGCTCTGCTCCCTTGGGTAGTAGCGTGATGATATATAGCATATAACCTTCCCCGATAAATAGCCTATCCAAGACAAAAGTAATTGTTCATTCAAAACAGTAGTTCCTGAGATTAGCACTTTCAATCAAACAAACCCACAAATAAAGTCTTCAGCTTTATAATATTATAAGTATAGATTTTACACTACAAATATATTGAAACTAAAATTATATTTATTGAGTTTGAGAGAAACATTTTTTTATACAAACTACTACTATTTATAAGCCTAACTTTGCATGTGACCTGCTCGAAGTACTTTTTAGTTACTTTCATAGGGTTGTCAACAGTGTGTCAAATTCAGGCTGATGAATATAAACGCGTTCAATTCAATTTAAACTGCGTTAACATATCTGACTCACTGAAGTTCATTGTGCAAAATGTGAAATCTCAGATCAGTTAAACGGATTTTCACTTGTGAAATCCAGACTTCAGATTGAAATGGATGTGAGATCATAATGAAAGCGGATAGCCTAGTCATAACAACCCACTCCTAATACAAAAAATTTAACTTGGTCAGAGGAGTCAGCGAGAATACTAGCAATCTCGACTGCTCGGTACCCTTTATAAATAAAAATATATAAAAACAATGTGGAGGCAAAATCTAATAAAAGTCGATAGGAAGTTATTAATAAAGAGCTTTTCACTTTCATCATCATTATCTTAGCGTTGTTGCCGGTTGCATCCGAGGCTTCCATCTCGAAGACCAGGCAACGCTTACTCCTTCTCCTGCTTTTGTTTGGCTTTTATGGGAACTACTGTTATCCGACCTCCAAACCCCTGTGGAGGAACGGTGTGAGATGTTCCTCTAGCACAAAGGGAGGATCCGCCGACCAGGCCAGACAGACGGGCCGCTTGCCGGTTTGCCGCTTGAACGGTTGCCGTTGGGATGTTATATATGTTATACCAGCGGGCGAACTTCACTTTCGCGATTCAGAATCGGTAGTGATGTAGTAGTATCTAAGTAGTTCAACTTGTTTTAGCTAGATGGCACTGGGTATATGTGGTATCGCCACACCCCGAAAGGAAAACCTGCGTCAGAGACCCGTCCGTGAGTCAGCAGGTGTACCGGCTTACAGGTGAGGTTGGCTTGGGCCTCAAAGATCTTGGTGGCCGCTAAAATACACAATTTAAGACTTTCATGATTTATAGCGAAACATTAAATAAAACCATAACACTTAATGTACAATAAAAAAAAACATAAACTCACATATAGGTACTTATAGTGACGTGCCAACCCTGCGTGAATTACCTACTCCAGTATGGTAACTTTCGCTCTCGAGACGCGAAGTGCAACTTTACAATGTCAGTTACTTAACTATGCACTGAGCCTATGTACAGTCAACGACAAAAATAGCTTTTTTGTTTTTTATTACTTATGATACGCAGATTGACATCTGCGGATTAAAGGGCTTGGTTGAAAATCAGCGCTAGCCACCAGTCTGGCATATGCTGAACCAGGTCCTATTCAGCATGCCTGCGAGGTACATGCCTGCGAGGTACATGCCTGTACTTATATGTTGTGTTCTCTTTTTTTATTTACGTGTATCTCGTAGGTTAAGGTTTACAAATTCCAATTTCTTAATCACCTTAGCTCCTAAACCTTTAATAAAGCAATAATAAAACACATGAGATATAATAACTTTCTCCTCCGGGGATAATCAAACTGTGTATACATCAATCGTTGGTACATGTATTTCAAAGTAGTAAAGATTTGGAAATCTTTTAGTGTTAATAATCTTTTGTCATTGACTGTACATTTCAAGGACGAAGTCATAATGTGTAGGTATTTGGTTTAAGTCATGTATTACGATAGCTTGTTACTAGAAGATATTGTCGGAAGTTTACGCGAATGTCACCCATTGAACCCGACGTTTCGGTTGTTTTAGTCTCCCCGTGACCATGGCTGCTGAAAAGCAACCCAAACGTCGGGCCAATGTCAATTATAAAATAACATTAACTAAATCGCGATATATTCCGTTAAATGTTGCTAGAAATTTATTCAAAATGATAACAATTACTTTTGTTAAATTTTCCCACACATTAAGAAACAAAGGAAAATTAATATTTATACGGATTTACAGGCTTTACTTTCAGGTATGATTTCACACCACTAGTTATTCGTAGCACGTAGGTTTTGATCTATGGTATGAAGCTTTTTATACTGGGGTGATTCGTACTGTCGTATAAAACGCCGAAGGACTCTTTGACGTAGTTGATTCGTACCAGGCACGTTTTATAATTGGAAAACAGTAATGCACAAAATAGGGTATTTAAGAAAACAAAATAAACAAAACGTAAAACAACAAAAGGTTGATTTGTAGATGATAATTAGAATTTAAAAGGGGGTTTGAACACCAAAATATAAGATTGATTATAAATATTTGATTTCCTGTAATCCTAGTTCCTGTGTCATGTGCTAAATGAATTGAACAACAACGAACCGATCATCTGGATGCGCAAGGCGGAGGATCGGGTGCTATGGCGTAAAATGGGAGAGGCCTATGTCCAGCAGTGGACTGCAATAGGCTAATTGATTGATTGATTGATTGGACCGATCATCTGGTAATGCAAAGGCTTAGACGGATATTCTTTCTAGATGACCTGGAAAGAAAGGATGGTACATTGTGATATGGGTTCTAAACTGTAGATTACCTGATATCATAGCTGGCAAATCGATGGTTAGTAAATTACGCTACATACAAAATTGTCTTCGCACCAAACGTGTACGAGAATCATCGAGGTAACATATGACTAGAATAAAAATATTGCTTATGTTTATTTTGAGTAAGGCCATGCATACTGGCTATATATTGACGACAACGTAAAGTTCGGTGTAGGTATGATAATTGTCCATTGTGAACAGAAAAGCTTTAAAAGTTTTTACACAATGAAATAAAACGTAAAATGTAATAATTCAGTTTATTGAGACTTGATTTTAGTTCCTATCATTAGTGAATTTCGCTCTTAGAACAACTATAGTACAAAAGAGAAAATCCTACAATTTTATCATCGTAGTTTGTGTCCATGAAATGCTTCAGACATATCCAATGTAAATGGAGTTGTAACTATATAAATATTATTATTTTCAGCTCTTCTATTCTCTCTCCTCGCTCATAGAGACTGGCGGTCAGTTTTGCAATGCTAAGCTTTATATGATGGAACAAAAAAATCCTCTCCGCACTTATACATTCCCGAATGTTCTCCAACCATAATTTCGTTCGTCTTGCAGTTCGTTTCTTGTCTATGTTTGATATCATACTGGTGGGACAGTTGGTACCTGTCGTGCCGTTGTATGTGCACGAGATATTTAAATTTTCGCTTTTTAATTGATAATAATCTAAGTAGCTATATTATAAATTATTACCTACGGCAAGCTGCCTTTTCTTCTTTTTCGAATATTCTTCTCCTGTGTTTGTTAACTGATTTCCTTTTTAATTCATTCAATAGTTATCGATGAGATGATAAACACAGCAATAAAAAGGTTGAATAGATTAGCATTTTTTATAGATAAAAAAAAACATTTACCTCAAATTCGAATATGGTCAAGTTTCAACAACTGCCAGCGAATAATAAATAGCTTTATGTAACGAATGAAAAACGTTGAGAAGTGCAATGTTAACGAAAAAAGATGGTAAGAAAAATTTGCCCAGGAAATTATATAAAAAAAAGCAGAACCGTACTTGAAACATAATAAAAATAATACAGATAGCAGCTAAATCTAAGCAAAAAGTGAACAAGAGAGTCATTAAAAATATAAAATATGTTACGAATAATTTGAAGCAGTAACGTGAATTAAATTCAGCCTAAATTATGTTCTAATGCGAAAAGTATGAATTGCAAGTCATTGACGGCCTCTGTGGCGTAGCGGTAATGCATTCTACTGCTACGACAGGGGGCGCGGATTCAATTCCCGCTCAGTGGAAATGTTTGTATGCATGAATATGTCTATCTGCATTGGTCTATGTGTTTCTATGTATAATATGTATGTATTTACAAAAAACAGTATATAAGTATGTTTATCGGCAATCTGGAACCCATTACACAAGCTAGTTAAACTAAGCTTACTTTGGGTCTGGAAAGCGCTGTATAGAATGTCGTAGAACACTTATTTATTGCCTTAGACATGACGCTACCATACGCAGTCAGACAAGAATGGTTTTATGGTTTTCTTCTTAAAAAAGAACATCGGAAGCAACAAGCATTGCAATGGATATAACCGTTTATGATAACTGAGAACATTATAGTATAGTATGGTAGTAGGAGTCAGACAGGCGAAGTCGCGATGGCAACCAAAGTGCGCCGGTTACCCTGGGTTTATCCTTTCGAGGGCTTACTTGAGGTGCCCGGCAATGGACACTTGAGGAGGACACCGTGGGTCTGATGCCGACACACCCATTTCATCGTTGGCACCAATGAGTTGGAGCCTGACTGAGGGTTTCCACACGTAAAAAAAAATGATAGTAAAGTATATAGTAGGCATATATAGGTATATAGCTTATAGTAGTAGAATATAATAATCGTAACTTAAACAACGTCCACGTTACATGATATTAATTGCTGAATTAGTCTGAACATTTCGTTCCGTCAAACCCTAAAAGCTTGTTATTCGCAGTGTCCTCTGCCCGCCATTACTGCGCGGCCATTTTTCAATTATGCCAAATGTGTATGGAGTATAAATCATTGTACGTATGTTAATGTATGGCTATGTGAGGGGGGAGCGGGAGGGGTGGTATGTAAACAGAGCCCCGTTTAATTTGTAAACGGAATCGGAATATAGGATGTATAGCAAATACTGCACGAAAATAATAAAAAAAAAGTGCACCGTGGAAGATTTTATGTGTTCGGATATTTTTATGAGTGTCGACGGCTCGGTTTATGGATTGAAACGTAATCGGGTGGGTTCTATTGAATTTTGTGGTTTTATAGCGCTCTCGAATGCTTTGAAAATGCTAAATTCATTGTTATAGTACCTTTATAGTTTATGTGAAGCTGAAAAATGATAGATTGTATATTTTAATGAGTTTATAGCTTTCCCGTTAAATATTCCGCGGTGGCTTAGAGATTGCTGTGTATGAGATTCATTTCTCGGGTCGAGCAATGTATTGTGTGAGCAATGTGTATTTTAGGAAAGTCACAGCAGCAGCACGTAGTTACGTAAAAGTCCGGTGAACGGTAATAGGTTCGCACCGTATTACAATACAATGTGTACACCGATAACATATTTTTTGAAATATGCATGCTAAGACACCTCTGCCTACCCCTTCCCGATAGACAGGCGTAACTAAATATATGTAATTCAAACATTGAGAATTTGTTTGTATCCGAACTAATAAAATATATAAACAAAAGTTGGGTAACCTTACACGTCTGTAGGCCCGAGACGGCGTGCGGTTTTAGTCGGTTCAAGCCCGACATAACCGCCCCCGGCGGGGGGTATCCGAAGGGATGTCCGCACGAAATAAAAAGGTACTCCTTGTTTCTCTTTGACAAAATTCCTTTTTTTTTAAAGATTATTAGTAACCGAAATTACTAATATTCCCCCTAACCCCTCCAGCTAAGCTAAATTGCTTGTTAGGAGTAGGTTCACGTCGGTAGTGTGATGGCCAGGATTCGAACCCGGGACCTCTCTATCGTAGGGTCGACTGCTTAACCACTAAGCTACCGACGCTACTTTATTCTGTAACTTCGGAGCCGATCGAAATAAAACCTAACTGGAGAACGACATTAGCTGACTTTAAAACACGACTTCGTTTACTTCAATGATGACAGAAATCTATGCAGATGAAGTCACGGGCAAAACCTAGTAATCATAATATTGTTAATACAATTTTCTCAATTTCCATCTCCTTTTTTTTTTTTTTATCGTGCGGAAATCCCTTCGGATACCCCCCCGCGTGCTAGCGCGGGCGGTTATGTCGGGCTTGAACCGACTAAAACCGCACGTCGTCTCGGGTCTACAGACGCCGGGGTGTACAAAATATACAATTTAGAAGAATTTTTCATCATCCTCATATCAACGTTATGAAACATAGACAAGACTCTCTTCAAGACTAGATTCTCTACTGATTAGATTCTTAGATTACTATCATACCTTACAAGTTATTTCAAATTAAAAACCAATTTTAAACGGCACAATAACATTGAATTCCAATTTCAAATAACATAACATTTCATAAATTTAAAATTGTATTCTTTGTATAGGTGGCCAGTAGCGCACGTTAATTCCATCGATCATTACTCGGTTGCAATCCACCAATCATGAAAAATAAAAACACTGGCGACCCCACCTGCACTACCCCCTTTCTGCCACCCCACCGCGCCCGCTCTCGTCTGCGTCCACGGGATGTGATTTTTTCGAGCGTCACTCTCGATTAGTATGAGGTTTACCTATATGTATTCAGGAAATCAATTACACTTAGGTATTCTGATTCAGCGTATAGAGTCTGTATTAGCTTTTTTTTTTATTTTTGGGGGAAATTTGAAATATTTATTTGATACTGTGATTTTTTTTTAAGATTTTGTTTTTATAAGCGCTAAAAGAGTATATAACTACTCGTATGACTCGTATGACCTGACTGAGTATGTTGTAACAATTAGCTATTTCGTTATTTTCATGTATTTTTGTTTCTATACAAAGTTTGCTAGAAGTTAACTAAACAATGTGTTCAGCTCGCCTTTGTATGTACTATTCCGATATTATTTCGTATAAAATGTTGTTTATATGTACCTACAATAAAGAATGTAGAATAAAATAAAATATTATCAGAATGATCACTTTGTGTGCTGATGACACCCTATGTAAAAAAACCTTTTTAGGTCCCTTTTGATGTATTTCATCTACCCACCATACTTTAACACTGCTGTATCCACCCCACATATCCTAGTGTTGTGCCTAAATAATAAGTTAATGACAGAATCGTTTTTTAAAACTAGTCATATTCATTGTTTCACTTTAAAACCAGATTGATTACGTAATATAGAGTTCTAAAAATATTTCTTCCATAAGGACTCTATCTATAATGTGTAATTATAAACTCTACCACAAAACTACAGAGTAGAGGCTTTGCCAGATTAATAACTTGCAGGTGAGACCTCTAGTGTAGCTAACGTCAATAGTCTGGTTCAGTGGTAACAGCTTATTACAAGCGGCTAGTGCGGCCTTATTAAAAAAACAGTGATGACATTAGACTTGCAATCCACCACTACCGATGTGATTCCATTCCGATTTATTTAAGTCGGCAGTGTTTACGAGAATACTGGTAACCTACGATGTTACAAGACCTACGTTTCATGCAGTCTTGATTTAAAAAATTAACATTGGACATCATACTAACAATAAACACGTCTTGGTATATAATTTAATCAAAATTAATTGAATAGAATTCAATATCTCATTGCCGAAGCTCATTGTATTGTAATAAGTTGAAAACTGTATTCAAAATACAATGTCGAAATCCTCATGAATCTGTTCTGAATTCCTATTTAAAAAATAATATTTGTGTTATCACGAAACACGCAGTTTCACATCCCTATAAAATTTGGTCAATTAAAAAGAACTAAAAACAGAATCCATCAAGTATGAATGTGTGTGTATGTAAACATAGCATATACAAGGCAGTACTCTAGTGTGGGTGCTTGCAGGGCCGAGCTGAGCCCAGACCGATCGCGAGGCTCCATGCAAAAATGTGCATTACAAGCCAGAAACATTCGACCTCCCACCCCTCTCTACAAATGAAGAAAACAATGATGCCGAGGGGAGCTTTAGGCTGTTCTATGGCTCTTTTTATACTGGCCAATGTGCTAGGGGTAGTTAGATAACGGCATTCGGGGCCCCTTCGCTGTCATGTATCACGTATCCAGCTTTTAAAATTCGAACGAAGCGCAATTATTTGGACGTCTAGTTTGAAATAGGAAACGTATGAACCATCTTACACGAACAATTTCATTAATTAAACGTAAATGTAAAAGACGCAATTGAAAGTTATTCGAGTGGTAGACATTCCGATAGATTATTCGGCTAGTTGGGCACTAAAGAGTCTTTATAATATAATTGTTTATATTTACATGCCTACTCAGTCACTGGCATGTAAAAAGAGAGCTTTTAATATCATTTAAAAAATATTTGTTACTTGAAATTCTAGGTTACCTATTTAGTTTCATATATAATCATAAATATCGATTTTTTGTGTAATATGTTTGCTTAAAACCGTTTTTACTTATGTTCACTATGTACAGTATAAAGTAGAGTTTAAAGAAGCCGTAATTATAATTTTTAACAGAATTCCTCTTTTTTCTTAAATGACCTTTCATTAAAGTTTGATGAAATATTTTACCTACGTATACGACTTTTTTTATAAAAAAATCCGCAATTACGTATAACGGCAAGAGTTGAGAAGATTCTAATGACTGTTTCCTGTTCTCCTTCCTAAATATTTCTTCTAATTAGAAGATTCAAAATCAAAACACAGAAAGTTTTTATGAATTAATATTCCTGTTCAGTTTAAGTACATTTAGTACTTAAACTGAACAGAAATCTAGAAGGTATTACAACATTATATTTGTCCCGTATAATATGGTATTAGTAATACCAACGTGATAAATCCAATCAAAACATCGTTTAAACAAAGTTGGTAACAGAAGATCAGTAGAGCAACATTGAAACAAAAGTTACGAAATTCAAAACAAGCAAAGTTTTCGCAGAAGGAGACTTTTACGGGGTCGCAAAGTTTTTTCTACACACGCCGCCGTCGGGGGGTGAATGGAGGAAAAAAAGAAAAAAACACAAGAGAAACTGTGTTATGAGGTAAGAAAGACCGAGGCCACGGGCACGATCGCAATAAAACCACGTCTGCGTAGGTCGGAGACGACGTCCCTTTTCTCTCGTTTTCCACCGAAAGAGAAGGAAAAATGTTCGAGATGCAACTGTTTTTTATTAAATCGACTTCCTTCTCGTCGACTGCATGCGATTTATGATTTAAGATATAATAGTTTCGCTAGGCTCATTGAAACAAATCATCATTTCGCATTGACGTTACATTATCTTTGTACTTAAAGTACATTTATATCTCTTCAAGTTTTTTTTGTTTATTCGAATAATTTAAGCCAATTCAAGCTTTTTTCTACAGTATAAATATCACCTTTTCACACGTTTACGTATACACTAGTTTTAAATAAAAAATATAGCTATCATTGTCTTTATTTTAATGTTGTCTATTTACATCCACGGGATAGACCGCTTTTTTCACGCCCTAAATTATTTTATTCAGTCAAAGAAATGAAAGAACAGTTCGCTGTCTGCGGTCTCTGACCATAACCGAACTAATGTGCCCATCCTAAATCAATGGATATGGTACTATTGTATCCATAACAGTATTGCAAGCAGGGTTGAGATTTAAGATGGCTATAACGTGTGCTCTAAAAAAACATATAAACTATTTCCATTGTTTATGTTAAGGTAATCAATTTAGAATACTAAATTTGAATTTCGATTTTAATATGATTGTTTAATGCATGGCACAAACCATGCTATATTTAAATACTTATGTTATGTGATTTAAATAACTTCGACAGCCCTGCAGGTTAAATTACTCGCAGTAGCCTACTTCGATTGATCGACTTAGTCCAATTTGGCACGTAAGAAAAAAGTAGTCTGGACTTGTTATCTTATGATTAACAGAGCGCTAATTGTAAGCAGGTGAAAGGTGCAGAGAAAGGTGTACGGGTTATTTTTTACCATCTAACGAAAATAGATTTAGATTGTGTCGTTGACAGTACTTTCGTTCGATGGACG
Organism: Cybosia mesomella; assembly: GCA_946251805.1. NCBI lineage: Eukaryota > Metazoa > Arthropoda > Insecta > Lepidoptera > Erebidae > Cybosia > Cybosia mesomella. The sequence continues at coordinate 27,602,302 of OX276401.1, forward strand.
AGTCTTGTTTATTGACTTTTCAAAGTAGTGGAGAAATATTGGAGACAGTGTCACGCAATTGAAAATACACATTTTTAATTTCATATGACTGAAATGTATCGTCTTGTACTTGCTAGTCTTAAGCAAGAGGAAATATGGTTAATGCATTTATTACATAAGCTGAACTTAAAATGTTTTTGGATCTCAGTTTATCTTACAGTTTACGGAGAAAATGTTTATGTTGTTAGTTTTTACCTGTTAGCTATTGGTGTACTTACAAACCTCAAGTATGTATTGACTTATGATCGGGGCAAAGCCCTAAAACAAGAATTATCGCCGCACGCACACAAGTGCAGTGCGGCACCGCGGCACCCCACCACACGGCACACCCGCGATTCGGCGTTTTTATATTTTTGCACGTTCAAAAAAACGCGCGGGACAGACAAAGATGGAGTGATGACGACCGCCGAGCAACAATGGAGAGTAAGCGGGACAGACGCACCTCTGTCATGGCGAACGCGAAATAAAAATGTGCAAAGCGTTCCTTTTTTAAATGTGATGCTTTTTTTACGTTAGTCTGCGTTAGCAATTAGTGTTGTGCGGTTGTCGCGCAACGAGCGTTAGGAATCTATGCAAATAATATGCCCCAAAACTCGGAGACTTGTATAAAAGCTTTTATCGCTCATTCAATGACATAATCGGATAGGTCGTAAATAGAGTACCCGGAAGCAGAGCTATTCATCCACCTACAAGGTTTTCGGTTTGGCTCAGCGCCTTAATAGAGTTAAACAAACTCACGATATCCCATCTACAATATAAGGACGTCTGTACACGTTTTCTTGCTGAATCCTTTTCTCATTTTACCTCAATCCTTTTAAGAGCACAAGCTATGGCGATTTCTTAAAGGAAATTTGAACAAAAGGTTGATGATAGAATGTTTTAAAATTGTTCTCTGTTAGCGCTTTAACGTCTCGGAAACGTTCCAACGCATTGTTGATGTTCAGTTTACAAATTGTTTTCAGTTCAAAAGTAAAAGAGTACGAATACAATCTCTTTTTGGTGTTAATACACAATGATATAAAAAGTAAATTAGAATATTGCGTAAGTGTTTCAAATGCACTCGACTAATCAAAGGTAGGGATGGGACTGAAAGACCCATGAGGTCGTCGCTGTTGTGAGAAAATTTTAACGCGAACGGAAAAAATGTTGGCAACCCAATGCAGCGGGCGTATGTGTGCGTGATGGCTATACACACAGCCGCGCGCCGTGTCGGTGCATGCTTTACGCGCGGAAAAAAGTGCTGCGTTATTGATTTTTCTGTACAGCCACGAGGGGGCTAGGGAGAAAAGTGGGGGGTGTACGCCCGCGGCCTGAAAAACCGTCTGCTGAAAAAAACCGAGACGAAAAGGCACCCCTCCCTTTTTAATTGGTAACGTAGTGTCAATAGGGCTAATCCTGGGGCGGTAATAGCCTGCTTTTGTCTCCGAATGCATTTTTCAGCGTTGCCATGCGAAGGTTTGAGTACTTAAGGTGCATTATGACTCTTGAATTTAGATTCAGAGTTTCGGTATTCATATAGTTTTAACTTTAAGAATTTTGCATCACGCAGTATCGACATAAAATTGACTGTAATGATTAATAATGGAAATATCTATACTATATACTATTATTATAAAAAGTAAATAAATATTTTTTCATTTGTAATCGATAAACTTCAAAACTACTGAATCGATTTAAAAAATTCTTTCATCATTGGAATGCTACATAATCCCTGAATAACATAGGCTACTCTTAATCCCGATATTCCCACGGGATTAAGAGTTACGCGGGTGAAAAAACGTGGCGATGCTAGTAATATACTTATATACATACTACCTACTTAGTTGGTTTTATGGGATCAGGAGAAGAAAAAAAAAGGTATCAAATGTCAAGTTAACTTATGAATCTGTCAATTAAGATCATAATTACTGTGCTTTTTTACTTTCAAAGTGTACAGCAATTTCTCAGGTCCTTATTATGTTCAGTCGGGGTGCGAGGGAAATGCTTTAACCTTACACCCTGGCGTCTGAAGACCCGAGACGGCGTGCGGTTTTAGTCGGTCAAACCCAACATAACCGTTAACCGAGGGGATCTCCAAACGAAAAAAAAAGGTTCATATTATGTAAATGAAAGTCTAACTTATTACTTATAATTCAACTGGAACATTAAAAAGTAGAGTATTCACATATCAAGACCTATGTGGCGTAGCGGTAGAGCGTACGAATGCTACGACAAGGTTTGTAAAAAAATTGTTATCTCCACGGGTAAGGTACTATTATTGCAGCGGGGCAAAGCCAGGGCGTGTAGCTAGTATTATTTGAAAAAAGAATAGCACAGATAACCAAGTATAGTACCAACATTCAGACGTGATGCAACGATCACATTGTTAGTTCTTGTTTATTTGTGACGACCTCTGTGGCGCAGCGGTAGAGCATTCGACTGCTAGCTCAGAGATCGTGGGTTCGATTCCCGCTCATTGCAAATATGTATATTTGCATTGGTCTGGGTATTTACAAAAAAAAAAGTATCTATGTATGTTCATCCGCTTTCTAGAACCCATATGACAAGCTCTGCTTAGTTTGAGTCTAGATGGCGCTGTGTAAATATGTCCTAGAATTTTTTTTTATTTTTTTTTTTAAATTTCAAAATAGAACTGTAACTTACGTGGGTCATACAATACTGATATTCTCGGTAACCTATTCAGTTAAATTACTTGTGTTAGCAGCGAGCTCACGTCTATAGTGTACCGAGTTAGGTTCGAAAAATAAATACATATCATAAAAGACACCAGAACGGGACTTGAACCCGCGACAGTTACTGTCTATAGGGATAGATCTACGTTAGTGGATGTGGATGTCACATCACATAATATTAAAACACCTGAGTTACGATAGTAACTTCTTAAAATAAAAGAGTCTATTACTAAGTGCAGCGAACCAAATAACAAGCTCACTGTAAGTTCAAAGGGTTGCAGTTAATTGTTATTACGAACTTTTTAACATACAATTGAGCTGTGTGGCATGGTGGTAGAGTATCCGACTGCTACGTCAGAGATGCAGGTTCAATTCCGTGTAAATATTTGTAAGTCTGAAAAAGTATATTTTCATTTCCTAGACTGGCGAGGTGGACAGCACGGCCGAGTTAATTCGCATGACTGAAGATAGGGAGACATACAGATATATGGTCGCCGACCTCCGGGATGGAGATGGCACCTGAAGAAGAAGAAGATCCTATTTTTATTTTTCATATGAAAGTTTGTCGGGATGGATGAATGTTTGTTACTCAATCACCCCAAAACCGCTGAACAGATTTGGTAGTTTTTAATTTGATACAGAGATAATTTATAGTCTGATGTCACATGGTCTACTTCTTATGTCTGTAATCGGTTCTTGTAAGTCGCAGAAGCGGTAATTACCAACTCGAGCGGAGCCGTAGGCAACACTAGTCTTCAAATAAATTAATTAAACACCACTTTTAACTATAATAAGTGATTGTAAGTTGCACCCTTCAGGATGTCGCTGTCGCAGACGCATGTAATTAGCGAACGGAAGTGCGTACGTGACGTCATGTCCGGCGCGACAATTGAACCACTTGCGCGCACGCAGAGGTCAGGGTTTTGCGCTGTTTAGAAGCGTTGTCTGCCTGCATATGTGTGTAGGTCAATGAATGATCGAATGTAGGGTTCGTTTGTGTCCCTGTGTCTTTGAATTTAGAGCGAACTTTCGACACTTAACGCCTCGTTTTCAAAACGAGTGATATCAATTAAATTAGAAAGAAAGCCGTAAATAAACTTTAGTATTCAGCGCGATCTAATAGTTGATTGCGTTACTAATATCATTATGAAATATTCGACATTTTTGAAATCATGCGTCATATTACTGAATAGTCGATGAAGATACCGATCGTTCGAAGCGTCGGCAGCTTAGTGGTTAAGGAGTTGACCCTCGATCGAGACGTCCCGGGTTTGAATCCTGGCCATTACACTACCGACGTGAACCCACTCCTAACACAAGCAATTGAGCTTAGCTGGAGGGGTTAGGGGAATATTAGTATATCAATAACTAATATTCTTTAAAAAAAAAAAAAAAACGGGCCCTTGGTTAACTGAAATTCTCATCTCTATACTTAAGTCACCTTAAAACGTATGTTGATGACAATCAGCTACACAGGTCACAGGTCACAGGTAACTCAGTTCTGGATGATGAATTTTTCCAATTGAAATTTGCAAGCCAACATTGGGATATTAATCGAGGTGCCGTAAACGAAAGACACCTCCATGAGGACGGCAGCTGGCCGACTCGCCGTCCTTACAGAAGCAGGCCGTGGCGGAGGCGTGTCGCGTGTGTCCTACACACGCCTGCCAATTCACCGACGCGGGATAAAACCCAACCCCACCAGGCGAGGCCGCGGTGGCGGCCAAGGTCCGCCGGTAACCCTGGGGTTATACTTTCGAGGGCTTACCCGGGGTGTTCGGCAATGGACTCTTGAGGAGGACACCATGTGGTTTTAGTCGGTCCGATTCCGACACGCCCATCGTTGACCCGATGGGGTGAAGCCCGTGGGGGTTTCCACACGTAAAAAAGAAGGCCTTCATTCATTACCATGTAGCGTTGTTCTCGGTTGGATTCTCAGAACCAAGAGTCTGCTTATTCTATTTTCTCCTGTCAATTTGGTTTATTTTGATATTGACGTGAACGGCTGCCGTCTGACCTGACCTCCTAACCCCGAGAGGAAATCCTGCGCCAGTCTTAACCACCAATCACCAGGTGTATCACTCGCAAGTGTGGTTGGGCCTCCTGGACTCCGAAGATCGCAGTGGAGCCCACAAAATAGTATGTTTTACTAAGCCAAACCGTTTGTGTCTTTCCATTTTTGTATTAATCCTGTTCATACAAAAGATATCTTCAAGCTGGTCATGCAGTTTCATTTGGGTAACTTATACAACTTCAGTTTTTAATATAACGGCTCCAACGTATGAATAACGATGATTCTGCTAACTGTAGATTTTATTAATTATTAAATGGACATTCATGACGTATAAGGTTTTTCATTTCTAAAGCGTCTAAATTTTCCGTAACATTTTATACCTTGCCTTAGGCTACAGACAACATTAGGTACAATTAGTATTCACATATCATTGTCATATTTGTTTAAAAATTAAAAAAGCTCGTAAATGTTTCATTTCTTTTTTTAAACTGTCATTTTCCAACAGATACTGCTGTATCATTCGTTTAAGTAGGTACGCTTTTATATCCATGACGGGGTAGGTTGAATGTCATCTATTAAATACCCAAATTTGGTCACAGAAACCCGATTCCCATAAAAACATGGGCTTGATACAGAACTGAACATTGGATAGTAATTAGATCACTTAGAAAGGTGCTATAGACTCATTTTCAGAACTATTTGCTATGGCCAGCTACGGTAATCGTGCATCGATTGTGGTAGGCATAGATTAAGTTTTAAGTTGTTTGTAATAAAATTTAACGATGGCTTGGCATTGCCTACGAGTATCAGCCTAGCTTAGCCAAGCCAAACCAGCAAAGGAAATGTCAAATCATAGCATTTACAGGTAAAATTAAAGATTTTTATATACTTATTCGTATTAGAAAAAGGTATAGAAATTAGGCTGGAATAAGCAGGATGTGCAAGGTGGAGGGATTAGATTGGCCCTGAGTTTTATTGTCTTTTCTCACTGGCAATAAATGTTAAGACAATAATCTTGAAAGACTATAGGTGTTACTTTATGACCTAAATGAACAAAGATATTTTGATTCTGAAAATCGGGTGCAATGGCGCATAATTCGAGAGGTCTATGTCCAACAGTGGACTGTCATAGGCTAATTGATTGAAACCTAATTGGTGGATGTTGCTAGGCATTAGTACTTGTCATCTTCAATCATCTGAAAACGTTCTAGCCTCTCATTAGATTTAATCTGGATTGAAAAATTTTTTAGGCCCGAAACTATTTCCTCTAACATCTCGATTCTCGTTTATCCTATTATCGTAATATTAACTAAAATTCCATAAAAAAATGTGCATAACTCTGATTCCCATTTTCTATACTGTCTTGCAAAGTCGCTCAATGGCCGTTCTGCAGCGGGTGCAATAACATTGACCGCAGTTATGTAAGCAGGGCCACTTGACACTAATTCACGAAGCAGACAGACGGACGCGCCTAATATGTATGCGAGTACAACACGCAGTCCAGTACACAATTGGAATTGACTAAATTATAGTATTAAAGAGAACGCTTCTCCTTAATATTTTACGGTGTCAATAAGTGAGGGCGGTGCGCACAGGGGGATGATGATTGTCGCAGTTAGGTCATCTAGCCTGTAAGAGACGACAGTTTCGAAATAACATGAAAATTACGTACAACCGTAGTTCGCCATACGGTAGATGGCTACAGCATCGCCTTGATACGTATATAATATATCGGAGAATTTCGAATATCTGGGACGTGTCTTATAGGTGGCTCTGTTGGTCAGAGCATTCTCCCTGTAAGGGACTGATCGAGGGTTCAAGTCCCGTCCTAGATGTTCTCTTTTTCCGATATAAATCTATAGCAAAGATAAGCATACTAATTGCTTAAAAATTTAATTTAATTAATATGTCAATTTTCAAATCATCTACTTCTGGGATGCTGAAAAAAAAAATCCATTTCAATTTTGATGAGCAGTTTTATATTCAAATCATAATCCAATGCCCGAAGCCGCGTACCTATAACAATTTTACAAAATCACCGGCAAAAGTTAGTTATGATTCAGTTGACTAAGGTCTTCATACTAGCGCGGACAGATCAATCAATCTGTCTACACCACAGACAGAGATAATATCAATAAAATTCGTCACATAAATTGAGTGAAACAGCTTCAATATAGTTAACGATATCAACTCGTATAGAACGCGCCCCGAGAACTTTAACACTGTAAAATTTATAGTGTTTGTCTCAGTGACAGCGGACGGTAAAGCGGTAGCGGTAGCGAGTTTGTAAGTATGTGATGGTAGAAGTTTCGGAGCATTGTATAAAATTTCGTTAAAATGAATTACTTAGCTAATTATTAAACAAATAATGGTAAAAAAGACGTCCAAATTACACCCGATCAAATTTTCAAATTTTTTATCTAATTATAATAAATTTTTGTTCATGCATACAGAATTAATATCATGGAAATCATACAATATGTAGGTATATAGTGTATCAACAATATGTAGTGTTTTTACAGCTTTTAGTTTGCATTTTTACAATTAAGTTTTCAATTGATACCTTAGCTAAGATATATATAGTATGTATTACAAACAAAAGTATGTTATTAGTCAAACCTTGGTATTTCACACAAGTTTATCTTCCTTGATGTTAATACAATAAACTGATTCACGTAATAATCAACTCCCTATTGCTGCGCAGTGCTAAAAATATACAAGCAAAAAAAAGTACTTTCAAGTGCAAAAGTACCTACCTACTTGTTTTGTCTTCTAAATTAACTAAATGCTCATGAATATTTTAGCAGTAGGTTTATATGAGTAAAATACTGGGATTTGGAAATTAAATCACTTCATTGTAACGAAAATATTAAATTCCAATGCTTTTATGTTTTACTACAAGCTTTTATTGTTCTTAGCTTGAGAATTCTACGTTTGTATAAAAGAGTCACTATGCCAGTTATCAGTGTGGTGAATACTAACCTGTTTTAGTATGTTGTTGGGTGCACATACACAAATCGAATAAATACTGATTATTTAAATGTACAAAGTAAGTAATAAATATAAATTCATAAATAATCATTCCGTAACAAACTGCTTACTATCAGGCTAATAGTATGTTTGTTTTTACTTTAGTGCAATAACAAAGTGGGTGTAAATTATAGTATAAGCGTTGTTTTTTAGACAACCGGTTTTGACGAATAGAGAGCGTATGTAAGATATTTATTGAATCCGCTGTTTTACGGCTTCAGGTGTTCTTAACTTTCTTGCGTAAGTTTTATTTACTTAAAGGTTTCCATTCCCGTTGTTTTCATGGCCCTTTAACAAAGCACGCGATGTCACGTGCCACTCTACAGATAAATAACAACTTAGAGCTTCTAACCCATCTATACTCCATTTATTACTTCTTCATACACGATTGCTTTATTTCTTAAAGCACGTCAACGGAGTTACAATCTTTATGGTGGCAACTTTTAGTTTATTGTAGTAAATTGTCTATGGTTTTGTTAGATGTTTACGTGAGTTATATTGGCTTGTTTTACTTATAGGGGTATTATTAAATTATTTAGCGGTGATAGTAACTCGAATTGAAGCTTTTGTTGATGTAAAGACTGAGTATTAAATACAAGAGGAAGACTAAGGCTCATTGACATTTTGTCTGTTAGGCTGTTGATTCTGGTCTATAACAGTAGTTATATTAAAGTACTTATTATTATGGGTACAGTTGCCTTAAGAAGTTGTTGAACACTAAAAAAATTACAAACGATCTTTTCATTGAAATAAATCGATAAATATATTGATTTAAAATTTTTATATAATCTTCAGAGGACAATTTAATAGGCTTTTAGAGGCTCCTGGCTAAGTGGTGACTGAGTAGGTTAGCACATTACACGGTTAAGCAATTCTTGCCAGGTCAGTATTAGGATGGATGACCATTCTTAACGTTACACTGTTAAGCATCTCAGGCCTGGTTAGTCTTAGGTTGGGTGACCATTCGTAACATAAGAAGGTTGAGCAATACTAGCCAAGTCAGTCTTAAGATAGGTGACCATTATATATACGTACATACGTGACCCGTATACCACTAAATGAATAATGTGTCTACAGCATTTTATAGTTAACGCTCGGATGATGAGAAAGAGAAGTCAATGGGTCATTAAAAATCTCGAATCCTTAATAAGTGGGGCGATTTCATGATGCCATCAAACTGAGGGCCAAAATTGTAGCATTATTTATATCTGCAATAGTGACCTTGTTCCTGAAACTTCCCCTTTAGTTTACTATTAAGCGCGATGAGGCAAAACTACTCGCCCCTTTTAAAAATAAAAGCTACGAACTTGTTGACGGCTCTTTTATAATACTTTATTTAAATTGACAAGATTTTTACCTATAGGAAACCACCCTATCGTTAATAATAGTAAAATTATTAGACTATCCCCTAAGTTTGCTGTGAACACCATCATAGACCAGTCTATTCATAGTTAAGACCACAACACATTCCAATTATTCCACCCAAAGGGCGGCAGATAGGACCCTGACAAGTCACTCTGTATTAACTTCGTACAGCCTACACATTGGCGACAAACAAAGGGATCTTGTTTTGTTCGAGTAGAGGGATGGATTACACCCTCTGGTTAAGCTTAGGGATGTACCTAGTCATCTGATTATTTCCTGTATCATCTTGAGTGTTTTGTATTACAATGTAACTGTTTTTAGGGATTTTCTTTAGAAAAGCCCTATTGCTATCGAGTTGTCGTCGACGTCGTCGAAGTCGTCGTTGCCAATTTTCTGTCACGGTTTTGGGTATGAAGGAGATGAGTTGCTGTTTTCGGTAATAGATTCGTGCTGGGGTGAACCATTGCAAGATAAAGAAAAAAAAAATCCCTTGTATTCGGCTGAGCTCGTCTCAGGAATTCAACTTGTTTAAAATTAGATTAGATGAACAAAGTTAAATTAAAGTAATCGTTCTAATCATTGCCTACTGAACAAAAATTGTGTCATGGTTCTTGGGTGAGGCGGGAATTAATTTTGAATTTCGAATTTGGAACGGGGCTCAGAAACTAAATAGGTAAATGAGTTAATGAATTTTGACACCTGTCTGTATAGGCATAGCGCGCCTTTTCGTAATGTCATCTGTAAGTCAGTAACAGAAAGGTGGCACCTTGTATCATGTTACATTACGCCCCGTAAAGCTTTATATGAACATTGACATCTATCAAGAACAGGTGAAATGAAAGTGCCATCGCAGATTTCTGACCTCTGCGAAGCAGCCCTAGGAATAATGACCATAGCTATTCGTTACGCCAATAGAGGTGCGTGCAAATAGAGGGTTGTCTATGAGGGGTCTATGCTTTATGGTGGACATATGGTGGCTAGTGTTGTGACTGATGTAGTTACACGCTGTGCTGGACATAAATAGAGTGTGAGAAACAGATTGGTTTAACTAGGATCGTGATTATTAGATTACAATCTGGAAATTAAGTGTGAATAAGTAATCTATATATTATGTAAAAAAAGAGCATTGATATGTGGCCGTAAGGCTCGAAAAGTAATAATGGCTTAACTTGAAATGGTATGGGGCTCCACCAAAACCTTTGGGACTAAACTGCAAGGCTGTATACCAGCTGGTTGACGAGGGTCTAGCCCAGGGTTTGCTCTCGTAGTTAGAGAGCAGCCGTTCCCGTAAAAAAAAACAAAACCATCAGCATGACTATATGCCACGGAGGAATAGTAGAGCGGACCCCGGGCTCCAAAGTGCAAGTTTGCTCCAAGATGCAACCGGGATCGACGCATGGATCAAGAAAAAAAAATCCATCTGATGGTAAAAATTCTAAACAGGTAGATACATACATACATAGGGGTGTGTGTTGGGTAACCTCCTCGAGTGTCGCTCCGATTCCGATCCCGCTGCAGTCCGGGGGGAACGGAATCGGAGCGGCCGGTACACCCTGGGCGGCGGTCAATGGCTTCCCCTTCACCCCTTCATAGGGTTGGCATTGATCGTCGGCCAATACCCAACGTGGCGGGAACACATCGCTCTCCGTACTCCTCTGCTTTCAGAGGAGACAGGATGAGCGATGCTGTTAGTGGTGAGATGGCCCAGGGTCAGCCGGGGTGCGAGGGATATGCTCTATGGGTAACCTTACACCCCGGCGTCTGAAGACCCGAGACGGCGTGCGGTTTTAGTCGGTGCAAGCCCGACATAACCGCCCCCGCTGGCCGGCGGGGGGGTATCCGAAGGGATTTCCGCACGATAAAAAAAAAAAAAAAAAAAAAAAAGATACATACATACATACACATATAAACAAAATACGCAAGCAATTTATGACAAGAAAATAACTCACAATCGGTATTAGGAATTCTGAAATATTGACAGTTATAAAATTGATAGAACGAAAGTAGTCGCCGACAAACGACTTGTGTCTAGGAAAAAGTGTCCAAATCTTTTTAAAAACCACGTTTTCCTTCCGACCAACACTAAAAAACGTGGGGCGGGCGCTTTGAAATTTTTAAATGATTGAATATCTAAGGAAAACGATACATTAAAGGATTAAAGCGCCCGCCTCATGATTTTTAGTGTTGGTCGGAAGGAAAACATGGATTTTTTTTTTTTTAAATTTATTATTATTTATTTCTGATGATTAAATATGAAAATGTAAGGTGGCATTAGCCTACATAAAAAAATTCAAAGCTTTAGGGTGATCAGAAGTGGTCGAAAATTAAGTGTCAATTTTTGGCTTCAGAGGGAAAGAAACACAGAAACACAGACACGAAGTGAAACTAAGAAAAACGTGGTAATAAAATCAATATGGACGCCGTTACACCGTGGTCTCGCGAATGATTATGTTGTTAGCTGTTGGTAGGTAAGTACCCTTTTAGAGAGATCTAGTGACTTCTATGTGTACTACTACATGTACTCACTTATAAGGTGGGAGACAATGGGAACGGATACACTGGACCCAGAAGACCTGAAGGTTCTGACGGTAGAATAGATTGTAAGATTTTGCAAGGAAACAGGTAGAGATAACGCCGTGATTGTCGGATATCCCACATTCTCCCCAAAAGGGAGGACCAGGGGAAATGGATGAAATGGCCCACTCAGGTAGCGTTGATGGCACGCCCGGTCACTGGCGTCCCCCATTGGAAATAATAATAATAATTTTTACTACTAGACTGGCTGTACGAAACAAACAATTTGGTATAGCGAACACCACTACTTGACCATAGGCAATATGCAAATTTTTGTAGCTGTCATACAGATGACATTACAAAAAGGCGCGCGATAGCCTATATAGGTGGGTGTCAAACTGTCAAAATTCATAAAATCATTTATATCTAGAATCTTGCTTCTGCGTTCCGTCCCAAATTCGAAATTCAAAATTGATTCCCGCGTCAACCAGGAACCGCTTCACATTTTTTTCAAAGTCATTGGTTACATCTGTGGCTCACACACAAAGGCCATTACACCCTGTTAGAATGGACCACCAAATACTCATATTATTATGAGCAATCACGTCACACAAAACAGGATGGTGAATAATTTTCAGCAAAGAACAAACCTAAAAGTACCTAAATGCCAGTTAATAGCCAATCGCCAATTGCATTGCGAATTATGTTTAACATTTTCACTACATAGCGATAGCTGCGAGGCATTTCCTTTTCATTTTAAGTCTCGTGCATTAAACCAATATATTATACGTGTAGATTAAGCTCAGAAAAAGTGAACACCTAGGACGGGACTTGAACCTGCGACCAGTCCCTTACAGGGGGAATACTCTGACCAATTGATATTGTAAGTCACACAGATTAAATAATAATATAATTATTTTCTACATCACTATCAAAATTTAAAAAAAGGAATAGCGATCTAATCAATATTATTGTTAAAAAATTAAAAAAGGAACTCCCTAACTAAAGGGTCGTGCACACTGTCTGTACTTAAATAACAACGTCGTTGTGAAGTGACCCGGGCTCAAGGTCGACAGTTCAAGGGCAGGGGTCGCACCCTTACACAACTTAACACCCTACAGGTGGATGTCAAGGAAATCTCTATATTTTTCTTTTACGAGTTTGTAAAACTTTTATATAGGTATTTTTTATGACGTCCTATTTTAAAATATAAGCGCAATGTCTGTGGTGTCCTTGTTCGATATATAGAAAACAATCAAGTGCGAGTTGGACTCGCACACGAAGGATTCCGTACCATCTTGCTAGATATTACATCAGCTTTTTATTTTCGGAATTTTATTATTTGCTGTTATAGCGATACTAATTAGTAATAGACACTGTTTACATTTGAGCTGTCTAACCCGTCACACAGATGCTTAGTGGAGTTATAGTAATAATTCATTGGTTATCTTCGGGCACGGATTCCTAAAAACTACCTTTATTGTTAAGAAATGTAACATTTTTATCGTGCAAATATCGTAATTCATTCATATTGCATGGTAATATCTTATGACAGCGTACCAACATGCAACTTAGAAGCATAACTCCACTAAAGTTACTAACATAGGCAAAAAAAGCTACATAAACTTTCATAAAAGATTTTTAATCGAACTACTCAAGCTTGACAATAAAAACTTAAAGAAAACCGACTTCATTTCTTATCTAAACAGGCGGGGAAAAATCAATGCGAGGTGAATGTAACGGGCCATTCCGTCTATGTTTATAAACAGAACCGACGGCGCTCGATAACACGCGTTTAGTCGCGATAAGAGTGCAATTAGTTGTTAAATTGGGCACGGGTCGCGGGCGGGGCGTGCCACGTGCGTGATCGTGCCGACATCTTACGTTTAGTGTGTAATAAGCTTAATGTTTGTCAGTCCTTATTTTTTAAAGAACCTTTTTTTTTAATTTGAATAGAGGGTTTACGTTTCCGTAACCGTCTTGAGGCGTTTTACGGATGTTTGGTGTTTAGCTTTATAAAAAGTATATTTGAAGTGAAATTTATCATAAATTCACTAGGTAGAGATGTATTGAATTCACAGACTATAGACAATAATTTAACATTTATAAAAAAACCAGCTGTTGCCCTCGGTTCCACCCGCATAGAATTCTGATCCCATTCCCGCAACCCATGGGAACCTATTCCCAGGGTAAAAGTAGCCTATGTGTTATTCCGGACTATAATCTATCCCTGTGCCAAATTTCAGCCAGATTCGTTCAGCCGTTTTTGCGTGAAAGAGCAACAAATATACATACATACATACATACTCACAAACTTTTGCGTTTATAACATTAGTAGGATAGTTACTGCCTGCCAAACCAGCGGGGTTGCTCTTTTCCGAATTAAAAAGTATCCTGTGTTCTTCTGAAAGTAGTAAGCTATCTTTAAGACAAATTTTAACTAAATTGGTTCTGCAGTCTATTCGTGAAAGATAACAAACAAGCAGATGGAGTTACTTTCACATTTATAAAACTGAGTAAGAAAAGTAAGGATGGTCTAAATTCAGATTTTTTTACCTATTAAACGTATGATGAATTAAGAAACAACTCAAATAACTTACATATTTCAAAACAAGTACGAAATTTAACACTTAAATGCCTTATGCGTCTGCAATGAAATAAAAGTTAAAATGTTGTATGCATTGAAGGGTTACCCTATGTTATCCTTTACAAGTAACATGCAATCTTATGGATTTTCTATGTCTTCTCTATAATGGGTCGTCTCTTGAACTCAGGTAGAACTTAGTTTATTGAGCTGAGCGCAGCGAAGCTCTTATACGTGGCTAAGCCGTTTGGTCGAGACTGTACTCCTCCAGAACCACAATACCGATCTTGACCAAATTTGCCATGGTGATAGTGTAGACACCGCTGAGTGTTTAGAGGGGTCAACTGTTCAAATACAATGTACCATTGAGTCATAATCATCGGAAAACAGTTTCACGAGCGCGCGGCCTTAGCTATGCGCGCGACCGTAGTAAGATGCCTTATTTTTCAAGTAAGAGTCCTGCTCGCTCAGCTCAATTTATTTCAGTCGCACCCTGCACTGAATTCCTAGTTACATTTTAGTAGCCGGTACTGGGCTATTCTAGGAAATTTATAATAATATATATTATATTGTTTATGAAGTTTTTTTGATTATCCTTATATGTTATATGTATTACTGTAAATAATAAAAGAAGAAAATAAATCGCAATAAAATTTGACCTCTGATTAACATAAAACAAATCTATGGATTCTACTGTTCTTTTTTTGCTATTGGCTAAGAAATCAAGTTTCAAAAATTGGTATTATCATTGTATTATCATATAATTATTGGTATTATTGGTGTTATACAGATGGCAGTACAATAAGGCGCCCTATATTGTATACAAATAGGTGGCGAAATACATTAACTCATTTATTAAGTTTCTGCGTCCCGTTCCAAATTCGAAATTCAAAATTCATTCCCGCCTCACCCAGGACTCGTGACGCATGTAACTCAATGGATATTTTTTTAAATTTCTAGCTAGTTCCGTTTCATATTTATTACATCGCTTCTTAACAAAAGTGCCGGTTATTTAACGTGCACCCGAATTCATAACAGCTTGCTATTCAGCCATTGCGCCATGTTAATTTGTAAACAATGCATTGATAAGTAATCACGCGACATCTCACATGGCTGGACGGATGTAGGCTAATCAGCAGTGTTTGTAAACGTTGCTTGCGTGACCCCGCACGTGAGCCCAGGAGTTTTGAATACGAACGTAGGTGATGTTTACACGAATTAGGCAATTAATGTGAGGAACTTTGAGGTAAAGTGTTCGACCACTACACGTCAGAGTTTTTGATTCCTGTTTAGAGCATACTGTATGCCTGATTGTCTTTTTGGAGTAGAGGCGAAATGGAGAGGCATGGAGTGGCATGGAGAGCGGTAGAAGTAAAAACATATTATTTATTTTTTACATAGTACTAGTAACCGAAATTACTAGTTTTTGTATCAACCCCTCCAGCTAAGCTAAATCGTTTGTATTAGGAGTGGGTTCTCTTCGGTAGTCTAATGGCCAGGATTCGAACCCGGGACCTCTCAAACGTAAGGCTGACTCCTAAACCACAAAGTTACAAAGTGAAGTAGAGAGTAATAGAATGTTGCAGTATATATTGTTTGTGAGAGTGCCAGAAGCCTCCTTCTATTCAAATTTTGTACTTTAGAGCCTGGCGCCCACTTATTGCTCCTCCGCCTCCAGGGTAGAGCCTCGAGAGTAGAGCCTGCGCCAGATCCTCGTCTGTTGTTTAGCAGGTGTGGTTAGCTTGGGTCCCAAAGGTTTTGGAAGGGCCCTGTACACCCTTTAGAAGCTTCCCTTGCTTATGCTACCCATTCCTGTTACTTCCGTAGCGTGTATACCGTGATAACCGTTCACTATTTTTCCTCTTAAATAAATTAAGGAACTATTGCATCGGCTAAAATAACTTCAAACCTCGACAGCATTTAGTCAATGAACTTTATCAAAGATTTTTTATACTTATCGGGGTGTCGGTACCAACACTTATCCGCGTACGCCCAATTACTTTTGACGCAAAAAGTGCCGAGTCACCGGCGCGGGCGCATAGAACCACTGCCCGTGACGTCTGTTCGAAGTGAGCGCTTTACTTTCTAAGATTTTTATTGTGATATTCGAGATTAAATGTATCTTGAATTTTTTAAGAGGAATATGAGGTCTTTGATAAGCTATCTTCAACCGAGTTATTATATCGAAGATTTATCTGAATGTGTATAGAGGAGGGATGGTTACGTAGTACTAATAAATATTCTGTGGTGTGGTGTAATGGGAAATGAATTTAGAGTCGCTAGATTTTGTTGGTACCTTTTATTCCACTGTCTCCAAAGCTAAAGATGGAGAGCGAGACAGGTGAGTTTGCATTCCTTCCGGGTTTCTCCCGAGATTTTCCACTTTTCGTCCAAGTGAGATTTTACAGGTTTTTTTTATTAGATTTAGCATTATAACATAACTTCACACCTGAATCCCCGAAGGGGTAGGCAGAGGTGTATTGCACACCCACGTTTCGCCAGTTATGTTTAGGGCCCAATGGCCCAAATGGCCCGGTAGATGGTAATAGGGGGCGAGCCTATTGCCATCTACCGGGCACATTACTAAGCGAGCGATAATCAACATTTTTAATACACACATAACTACGAAAAGTCAGAGGTGTTTGCCCGGGGCGACTGGGTATCGAACTCGAGACCTCGTCGCGGCAGTCCGTTACGTACACCACTGGGCTATCGCCGCTTAGATTTAGGTTTAGAAATTTGACTAAACTAAAACCTTGTACAGTCTGATTCTACCTTGAGTCAGTAGGTGATACTCTAGGTGTTGGCATAAGTTGCAAAAATTTACAGCCATTGGGAACCATTTGCTATCAGGCGAAGTAAGAGCCAATAGCATATTTGAATAGGATACATTCAGAGGCACAAAATAGAACCAATTTGTTAAACGAAATGTTGAGATAAAAGTTGGAGCTCGCGAGGTCTACTGTTCGCAAAACCTCTACTCTACTTAAGTATGATTTGTTCCTCATTCTCCTTACAATATTGTCGCCAATCGTATCGATTTCGGCATTATTTTACTTTAGCTTTGCCTCACCTATAATATATAAACATAAAACTAATAAATAAATATTCTACGACATTCTGTACAGCGCTTTCTAGACTCAAAGTAAGCATAGTTTAACTAGCTTGTGTTATATGTTCCAGAATGTGGATAAACATACTTATATACTTTTGTTTTTGTAAATACATAATATTATACATAGAAACACCCAGAACGATGCAAATAGAGATAATATTTGCACTGAGCGGGAATCGAACCCGCGCCCCCTGTCGTTGCAGTCGAATGCACTACCGCTACGACACAGAGGCCGTCAAATGTTAATCTCTTATATATAAAAATGAATTGCTGTTCGTTAGTCTCGCTAAAACTCGAGAACGGCTGGACCGATTTGGCTAATTTTGGTCTTGAATTATTTGTGGAGGTTCAGAGAAGGTTTAAAAGGTTTGTCATCGATTGAGGCAGTACGAAGTCTGCCGGGTCAGCTAGTATAATATAAATGTTAAGTTGGTAAACGAAAAACTCTTAAAGTTCTGCATCGATTATGCTCAAATTTTGCCACGATATACAACTACAACCCGCTTCAAGGATAGTTTTATCAATTTTTTGGCGTCGGTAGATGGCACTGTAATTTTTTACAATTTTTTCTGGGGTGTAACCGCGATCCAGTTCGGTAGTTTATGTATGAAAATCACTAATTTTATTGATATCCTTCAGGTTACATTCCAAATTTGCCTCACGATCTACATGCTGATACATTTCTGAAATCTAACCACTAAATCTTATACGCCTTCATTCCTCTATCAAGTAATCTCACAAATCAACTCAGCAGCCAGGGTAACCGCACCTATAATCGGTTCAGGGCTACTGTAAACATTAACACCTGATTACCGTCCACCGTGAAGCGGAAACGCGCAACATGATAGTCGTTGCGGTCTCTGCAATTTGTAAAAATTCCAGCCCTTTCTACGAGTGTCTGTGTCTCGACTGATTACTTAGGAAAATTGGGATTATTATTTTCGCCTGATAGTGGAGAGAACGGTGTGATTTATTGGTGACTAGCTTTTGCCTGCAGCTTCGTATATGTGGATTTCTGATCCCGTTCCCGCTATTCCACCACCATAACCTATATAAGATATACAATTCCAAAATACATCATTTTGTTGTATTTTAAAGGGTTTAGGCAGCGTTTAGCCATATTTTTTCCGACACCTCCAACAGATGTCATTATATTTTAGTCAATGTATACCAAAGCTTGACAAATTATATACTAAAACCTTCCTCGAGAACCACTCTGGCCATTGGTGAAAACAGCATGAAACTCGGGGCAGTAATTTTTGAGTTTATCGCTAACGGACAGACGCGGTGGAGGACTTAGTTTTATAATTTATGTAGTGATTATGACGATAGTTCTTTAACCTTAGCTAATAAGTTTGCTAATTACGGCATTATGTGTCATTATTTTACACAAAATACCGTTTTGTTTTGATTTTTTATTCGTCATTGGGCATTCTTAATCATAGTCAAACCACAGTATTCGACATTTAAACAAATGCTATATTTATCACTTCTAGCAACACTTCGTGAATAGCTTATAGCAAAGTCTCAAGTGGGGGATAGGGACATTTTTTTAAATGAATTTCCAGTTGCCATGGGTCGATAAGTCGGTAGGGAATAGTAGGAAAAACTAGTATTTTTTAACTCGGATTAATTAAACGTGATAGAAGTGGTTAGTTACTGGTGGTAGAAATTTGATGACACAAATTTGTCACAAAATTCGGCCGGGTTGGTACCACCGTGCACGATTGTGAAAAACCCTCCATAGTAATCAAATTTCGGTTTAATTGCGTCCAGGGGTCAGCAAGTGGGATTGTGGTCGCAGCACTAGTGGGAGCGGTGGGTGTCACGCGGTGCTGCGACGACAATCCTCTTCTGATGAGGCCGTCAAGCTGAGTGCCACCATTGTTAACATGGTATGTGTATGTAATGGTGACCCTCTTTCTTGGACTTTACCTTCAGCTTACCATCAGGCGAGGTGAAGTCAAATTGAAGTGTCCTAAATATTAAAAAAAAAAAAAAGTGATAGGCAAATATGACAAAAGTTACGGTTACTGATATGATGTTGGAATCGAACCAATTAGATACGGCGTTCCGTCACGGGTGTCTTTACTGAGGGCTCCGTGACGGGACAATGTAATCCTTGGAAGGAGCTGAAGGCAGTTCCATGTAACTAGACATTATTTGCCTGTTGTACATATGGTAGGCGGTCTCGCAGAGAAAGTGAAAGCTCTCTCGGCGGTCTCGCTTTTCAACAAACAAGCTAGTTAAGGATTATTTTTATGCTGCCTGGGTCCTTTAAGCAAAGCGCTCCTTAATTCCTCACTGGTATCGTTAAAGAATTCTACAAGAAAATAGGTTCTCGATGGATTGTATACTGAAAGTTTTTCCTATCTTAAAAACGTACCGTTTCTGTGATACACACAGACTACTAAAAACTCTGCGCATACAAACAATAAATATATATATTGTAGGACAAAGTACACAACGCCATTTTAGACCCAAACTTACCAGAGGTTTTTCTAAAGATTTAGATCGGAAAAAGAGAACATCTAGAACGGGACTTGAACCCGCGACCAGTCCCTTACGGGAATTCCCCCCGTAAGGGAATGGTCGCTCTGACCAGCTGAGCTATCTAGACACGTCCCAGATATTCGAAATTCTCCGATATATTATATACGTCTTAAGGCGACGCTGGAGCCATCTACCGTAATTCTTGCGAACTACGAAAACAATGAATAACTTTAGTCATTTTTGAACGTTGTTTTTTTGATGACTCCGCCTAATTAATTCAATTAAATATTTAATCATTTAGTATGCTTACTTTTTCTAAAGATTTAGATGAGAAAAAGAGAACATCTAGAACGGGACTTGAATCCGCGACCAGTCCCTTACAGGGGGAATGCTCTGACCAGCTGAGTTATCTAGACACGTCCCAGATATTCGATTTTCCGATCTAAATCTTTAGAAAAATTAAGCATACTAAATGATTAAAAAAAAAAATAATTGAATTAGCAGAGCTTGTCATATGGGTTCTTAAATACTTTTTTTTAGTAAATAAATACATATTATACATAGAAACACCCAGACCAATGCAAATATATAGGTATATTTGCACTGAGCGGGAATCGAACCCGCGACCTCTGTGGCTTAGCAGTAGAATGCACTACCGCTACACCACAGAGGTCTTCTATGTAACACATATCCTTCTATGTAACACATATTACCATATAAAGTACACTGATGTCCACAAGTGTTATCCATACGACTAGACGCATAGCGGCCTTGAACTTGGCGACTGGAGATGCATCACACATTTGCATTTAAACGCAGCCCGATGCGATTATCGACAAACTGGTTGCATGAAACTGCGACGGCCAGCAACTGGTTTCTTGTACGAGTACAGTCTAGCGGTTTGGTGCTCGACTCTTTTATTTTATTTATTTATTTTTTGTTTGTGAGGTAGGTATTTCATTGTTTCTGTAGGTATTAGCTTCTGCAACATAATACTTACTCAAGTAGTAGTTTTATAAGATTTTAAATGGCGTTGCCGTATGATGCAGACACATCTGTGCGATTTTTATGATTTAATTTTGAAATTTGATGCAGAGGTGTCACTTTCGGAAACCGAAATGAAAGCTATACAATTCACTCAAGACTTTTGAGTGATTATTGTAGAGTTTAAGTTAGTTCTACTTGAACTGGTTTAGATAATATGTATTGCTATTGGTAAGTACTATAAACGACTGACTTGTTGACTGATAGACAATGTACAGATTAAACAGGCAATTCTAGAGCTTGGAAATTTGGAGCAGGTTTCACTAATGATTAAGTACCGCGACTATTTGAGTAAATTTTCCTTCAACCGATAATTTTTTGTTTGCTCTCGATAATGCACCTACTAAGTTTCTCTCTGCACCACCTTTGGTTGACTGGTAGAGAATGCCTGTGGCATTAAGTCCGCCTATGTACTTGTGCACAAAGTTCAATAAATAAGTGGGAGAAAAGATGTGATGAAGTTGTCAGGTAAAATCTTAACGTCTTAGTCATATTGATTTAAAACTTGTGTTTATTTCTTTATGTCCATCTGATGGCAAGCGGTTACGAAGCTAAGCAACACTAAAGACGTCATTGACGCTACCTGTAGAGTGAGTTTAGGTTTCTCGTACACTCAAAATGCTGCTTTCTGCCACTTGCCATTCTAAGTCGACGTTACTTCCAATTTTTGCTTTCTCTACCTTCTTCATGAGTCATGTTTTCACAACTAAGGTATGAAATAGGGTAACTAAGTTTTTGATTCTCAATGGAGTTTTTGAACTTTAAACGAGGAAGCGTGTACAAAGTTTTGTCCTACCTACATAAAAATTCGATTAACCTGAAAAAAATAAACAATAAGTAATTTTGAAGCCCGCGCAAGCGCAACCGCAGACAGAAAGCTAATGAGTATGTACGTTTTCAACTTATGTTCAGTAATAGTCTACAAAAAATGCAGTTTTAGAAATTTAGTCTAAATGTTTAAATGTATTAAGTCACTAACGTACACTAATTCATATTTTTTGCAAAGATGTCTGTCTAGACATTTGTGAGATCTTATATACATTTTAATAAATATTAAACAGCTTATCTTTAGATGAAGTGGCATACCTTGAGCGACTTGTGTGGCTCAGTGGTAGAGCGTTCGACTACGCTACGACGAGCTACGTCCACTACGCCAGAGGTCGCAGGTTCGTTTGCCGCTCAATGTAAATATTACTATGTATGAATATGTGTATTTGCATTGGTCTTGGTGTTTCTTCGTATATTATATTTTTACAATAGAAAAAATCTAGGACATTCTACACTGTGCTATCTAATCCGAAAGTAAGCATAGTTTAACTAGCTCGAAATATGGGTTTTAGAACGCGCATAAACTTTTATATTTTACTCATATGTTACTTTGGCTGTAACATTTCTTTCATTAGTTTTATGTAGTCCTTTTCAGCGCGTCAGTACTCGATCACTTCGAAAAGGGCGTGCACCAAATCAAATCACAGCCGTAAATAAGCGCATGCGCATAAAATAATACTAATTATATTTAGCCTCGTCTGTTTCCTTCATCGTTGAATAAAGTATAAAATATTAAAATGTATAAGCAGATTTTATTAAAAATGTACTTCTAGCATTTCTGTTGTAAAATTATAGACATCGAATCTTTTCCGGAAGACTTCGTAATCTTCAATACCATGACATGTTATAGCGTCCGTGTTCCAGACGAGAAAAAGGGATGGAGCTATGCACCCTACCTATCTGGAATACGGAATGTTCCCGTCCTTCAGAAGCCTTGAGACTGTTTTAAACAGAGGTATGAATGAACTAGTCCAATGTCCAGCCACTACCGGGAACACAATTCCTCGACTTACTTGGAAGTTGGAACTAAAACACTCATCATTATCACTGGATCAGTCCCGGTTACACCCGAAGTTTGCACTTTGAAGCCATTTATTTGAACGCGTTCAATAGTTATTGAGATCAGTTCAAGACCATTGACTTTTCGAAACCATGGATATAACTAGGATTGACGTTCGAATGAAAAAAAAAGATACTGCAAGCCGTCTGTCCCAGCGTGTCACTAAACTGGTGCAGATCAGAAGTATTCTGTATCTTCCCGCAATCCTACTTTTGACTACATTGAAACTTGCCGGCCGATAAACAGTTGTACTGGCTTGCAGGTGGGGTTGGCTGAACACCCAGGGTCTTGGCGTTGTCCCATACATCGTCTACACATACCTGACTATACTCGGACTAATATGTTACACAGCGAGCATTCGTGTAGTTAGTGCAGTGAAACAAGTTTTGAACAAAGGGAACGCTTTACAACCACCGGGCCATATCGAAAGCCGGGGACTGTACACAGATTTTCGATAAACAGCGTAACACTCGCTACGTATGTTACTTCTTAATAACACTGTTTTTTTAAAGTTTTTTTTTATTATTTAGGTTAGTTAGGGTAACGTACCCAAAGGGTGAAACGGGACCCTATTACTAAGGCTCCGCTGTCCCTCCGTCCGTCTGTCACCAGGCTGTATCTCATAAACAGTGATAGCTAGACAGTCGAAATTTTCACAGATGATGTATTTCTGTTGCCGCTATAATAACAAGTACTAGAAACAAAATAAAATAAATATTTAAGGGGGCAAGAAAAGAAACGTGATTTTTATTTTCTGCCGATTTTTGCTCAATAATAATAATGGCAACAGGAAGACGCCTGAAATACCCCCAGAATATTCAGTTGTATATTCACTTCAAAAATAAATAATGAAATTAAAATAAAATTAATTAAGGGGGCTCCCATTGTATAGATAATGGTACGAAACCCTTCGTGCTCGAGTCCCACTCGCACTTGGCCGGTTTTATTTTTAAGTTATAGAGCCTCCTAAATTTGTTTTCAACGTTATTACTAGCTGATGTCTACCAAACCGGGAGCTTTATTTATTTATTTATTTTATACTTTATTGTACGCCAATTGTTTTTTTATTTTTTTGGAATTGAATTTCAACAATTACGCAATTAAAAAAGAATTACGCAATTTCTGCCAGGCAACCTTTAATAATTTCCATATCTGGTACTTAGTTATAATTGAGTACCATTTTTTTTCGTGCGGATATCCCTTCGGATAGCTCCCGCCGGCCAGCGGGTCTCGTTAGTCTCGGGTCTTGAAACGCCGGGGTGTAAGGTTACTAATAGAGCATATCCCTCGCACCCCGACTGACCCTGGGCCATCTCCGGTTTCGAGATGGCCCCCTCGGATTTGGGAACCACGGTGTCCCCGTCTTGCCCCGGTTTGGGGGAGGGGCGCTAGTCGCCCCACCGTCCCGGCCTGCTTCTGCTGGGGTGACAGGCGGCCTCACCTGCTACCCCCACGCCTGCGCTCATGGAGGACGGAGGTCGTTAAGCGACCTCCGGCGCCTGAGTCGCCTGCGACGCGCGGCGAGCATGTTGCGGGCTATAATTGAGTACCTAGTCTAGCAGGAACTACAGTTTTCGTTGCCAATTATATTATATTGTTAATGGTATTTACTGCAAAAAATAAATTTAAATAAATATGCGCTTTGTGCATGTTGTAATATGAATTATATTTCTGCATTAGAGTAACTTTAATTACTATGCTAAAATAACTCGCTGAAAAAGATTGCAGTGATAAACGTAGGTTATACTTAGTAGGGTAATGTTTCTTTAGAATATAGGTATAATTAAAATTAATTATACTTGGTCTTAAACTAACGTTTCCTACTAATATTAAAAATTTAAAGAGGTTTAAGTTTGTTATAAAATTCGAAAACGGCTGAACGAATTTAGCTGAAATTTTGCACTCAGATAGACCATAAAATTTTATTACGGTTTATTACTCTGGGAAAAAAATATTTTAAAGTTGAAGTAGCGAATCGATACTCAGAAATTTATGTTCAAGAGTGCGGATAAACAATTATTTTTTGTAAATATATTCATATTATACATAAAATTATAATATATATTATATCGGATGCAAATATTCATGCATACAAACATTTGCACTAAGCGGGAATCGAACCCGCGATCTCTAAGTTAGTAGTCGGAAGCTCTACCTACATCATAGAGGTCTAAATCTATATAAACAAAAATGAATCACCGAAATGTATGTACGCGCCTAACTGCCGAAAGACTGCATCAAATTAGGTAATTCTTTTTTCGTGTTCTTACTTGTCAGGACAAGGTTTATATGAAAGAAATACTTTGGAATATCCACGGATAAGGTACTATAATTGCACTGAGGCGAAACCAGGGCACGAAGCTAGTAAACAATAAATAAAAAATCTTATACGTCCTCCCTTCGTACCTCGAATAAGACGTGAAACTGATAATCCTTGCATTGAGACTACCTACAAGAGGGAATTTATACCTCAGTAACCGGTTTGACCATAGAGCATTATAATCCCTTTTGGTTGCGGGCGGAGGTCAATTGAAAATACAAGTTGCTGTTAAAATTGATATAACCCCGGCGTCTGTAGACCCGAGACGGCGTGCGGTTTTAGTCGGTTCAAGCCCGACATAACCGCCCCCGCCGGCCAGCGGGGGCGGGTATCCGAAGGGATTTCCGCAAGAAAAAAAAAAAAAAAAAAGGGTACCTCAAAGCTGCTTATGCTATAAAATTAATTTAGGCAATAATAATATAGGTGTATGAGTATGAGGCCCTGCTTTGGGGGCAAGCCCACGCCACTTGCAAGCCGGTACACCTGGTGATTGATGGACGAGCCTCAGGCACAGGCTTTCTTCACGGGTTTGAGAAGTCTCGGATACAACCGGGAATGATACTAAGATGATAATGATGATTAAAGGTTATACTAGTTTGTCCATCGGCCCATCGGCTTTCTGTCAATCAGCAGGTGTACCGGCTTGTACGTGAGGTTGACTTAGGTAACGACGATCTTGGTAGGGCCCTAGGTAGTCTGTCTGTCTGTTCACGGTAAACTCAAAAATTACTACACCTATTTTTATACTGTTTTCACCAATGCATATCATGCAAATCTGCATGAAATTGGTTAATTCTATTTTGATAAACTATAAAAAATGTGGTTATAGAGCTCACAAAATACTTACACAGCATTTTTACTAGGAAATATTATATAAATTTCTCAAAACTAATATTCAAAATTTGAAAATAACATCTAAAGCGGCAATAGCCTAGTGGCGTACGTAACGGACTTCTGAGACGAGGTCTCGAGTTCGATACCCAGTCGCCCCGGGCACACACCTCTGACTTTTCGTAGTTATGTGTGCATTAATAAATGTTAATTATCGCTCGCTTAATAATGTGCCCGGTAGATGGCAATAGGCTCGCCCCCATTCATAACTGGCGAATCGTGGGTGTGTAATACACCTCTGCCTACTTCTTCGGGGATACAGGCGTGAAGTTATGTTATGTTATGTTAAAATAACATCTACTTTTGACGCCGACTATACATCGCGTAGCTGAAGACTGTTTCTGAAATTTTATATCACATTAGCTATATATAACATCTAATGAAAATAATAAGTCTTCCAACCATTTGAAGGATGTCTTTTACAATTAAAGGTTATTTTATTAATTGCATGAAGTTGTATTATTCTTGCTCTGATACAATCGCTCAATGTAAATATAAATATTTATATAATACTTCGTCTGGTTTTTATAAATATAATTTTAATTTTGTAGTTTACATTATATTTCGTTGTAGTACCTGTAGTTTGAAAATTGCGTTTACAATTTCATCAAAGAGTCTAAACGATTCTGGCAACACCGCGGACTCTATTAGAGTGCTGCCAACTATAGGATAAGCTTTTTAAAAAAGGGAAAACAGTTCTTTAATGTACCTTAATTAGCTAACAAATTGTGTAAGATATTTCGTTTACTTCTGCCAATTTAATGTTTTTTTTATAAATCATTGAATCTGGTCAAATTAGGGTTTTATGTCTGTTTTTTTCGGGAGCGGACGCCGTCTGACTTTCCATTCATGAGAGTAAAACCTGCGCCAGAGCCTCCGTTGTTGAGGTGGTGCACCAACTTACAGGTCAGGTTGCCTTAGGCCCCAACGATGTTGGTAGGATTGTAATTCACGTCTCATCCCTTATTGTATATATATGCGTATATATTGTATATATACGCATTGAAATAAAACTATTTAAACGGATTCTATCGCGATTTATTGGTATTTTACACTATGGGCAACTACTCCTTTTGGTCTCTCCGTAATCATGGCTGGTGTAAAGCAACCAAAAGAAACCGAATAATTTGTGACAAAATTTGTTAAATACAGTTTTATTTCAAAAAAGAACTTACACTTGGTCTTTGTGTGAAATTAATTTAAATGTAAATTCCGACCATTATAAGACTCACGTTGTAATTGAATGATTTCATTTCATATGATTTCATTTCAATGAATGATGATTTCCTACTTGCAAAGGGTTAAACTTTGATTTCCTTCGGTATTTCCTCTTTAGAAAGTGAATGTAAACACATTCAGTATACGCGGTTAAGTTGCGAGCTCACACTATTAACGACTGTTTATGGTTAGAACCTAAGGTAGATCTTTTGTAATATAATATTTCGGCTGTGATATTTTAAAACCTAGTAAGGGATACGGAACAAATTTTAATGTTATTAACATTTTAATTTTTTACGCTTTATGGTACCACGGTTGATACTTGCTACTTTGGTTTACATATATATATACATATATACAAAAGTCTTTTCAGATATTTTGAATCCGGACTTCATGGTCCATTAACCTGCAGAGTGTAGAGACCCGATTTTCGATTAGGTGTCACCTTACTAGGTTTTTAAATTGCAGTCATTGAAAAATAATTAATTAGATTTTTTTTAATAATGTGCCCAGTAGATGGCAATAGGGTCGCCCTCTATTACATTGGGACCTTAACATAATTAGCGAATCGTGGGTGTGTAAGACACCTCTGCCTACCCCTTCGGGGATACAGGCGTGAAGTTATGTTATGTTATGTGTTACGTAGATTTTTTGTTTAAATGGTACACAAATAAATGATACTAAATGATACCATACTCTAACCAAAAAAGCACTGATTTGATTTGAAATTGACTACTTCGGTGACTTAGTGAGGGCGACTGCTATTTATAAGGTCCCGGATTCAATTCAGGAAAGCGTTATTGGCTTTGTATGTTAAGAATTCACAGCTGTAGGACGGCATTTGAAAAAAATAGACGCCAATAAGTATTTTTCCTATTACGATTATTTCGGACCGAAAATAGTTGACAAACTGTCAAGGTAAATAACATTGCTGCGTAGGTATTCCATGGTACTCCATCAGGGTAATTCCGACGTGAAGTTTAAAAAAAACTAAGTATCTTGAGATTGATAATTTAAGATCTAAGCATCAAATAAATAAAAAAAAAATCTACCGATGCACTCCGTCGGTAATTTTATAAAAATGATTTCAATTGTTTGTGAATTATACTTGCAGTTAGTTAGTTAGTTTGTAATAGATTACAGAATTACGAATATTCTTATTCCCTACTTCAAGCTTAATACCAGAAATAGAAATCGATATCTTTAAATATTCGATTTACTTAAAATTATTGATATATAAAGGATTATTAATTATAAATACTAATTAAAAATACTTATTTGCATATTACGTAAGGATAGATGATACGCGTTGTAACAATTACTCTGAAAAATTTGTACTAGAGCACAAAAATAGCCTTCTAAAAAGAATTATAGTCCTTTTTGAGATAGGTACTCACATAGTCTGAAGACCCGAGACGGCGTGCGGTTTTAGTCGGTTCAAGCCCGACATAACCGCCCCCGCTGACCGGCGGGGGGGGGGGTCTCCGAAGGGATTTCCGCACGAAAAAAAAAAGAAAGGTACTCACATACTGTAATTTAGGCTATTCTTTTTTTTATATATTAAGTATGTCTCAAAGCAGACTGAATAAAAAAAATCTTTCTTTCTTTCTTTTTCGTTTTAAAGAAACTTGAATTTCTTTTACAGTTTTAAATGCCACAATTTAACAACAAATTTTCCTTTAATAGCGATACACGTATTTATAAACCGGTTCTTCATCTTAGTATTAAATTAAATAATACTATCATAAGTTAATAATATATTATCTCTGATACAATAGCTGTCCAGTCTCAGTTTAAAAAGTGGATTGATGCTAATGCTACATAGGTCATAATTGTATATGTTTTAAAATCGTAGTTATGTTTTGCATAGCAACTCATTCATATCTTTATAATACTGTATTATTTTTTTGCTAATGTGCATTTTGGCGTTCAACATATATACATGTTTAGTTCATAAAAGTGAATAAATTAGCAATTAGTAATAAGTAAATTAGTAAAATGTGGTTTATTAGCCTCGGGATTAAATAGTACATCAATTATTTTATTTTATTATTACATTAATTTAACAAAACAGACTTTTTCCGTTAAATAAGACAGGAATCACCGTTGCGGAATTAATTAATCTTTATTTGATGAAATTTCATTAATTTGATACAGATTGTAGTCGAATGTATTTTTGTATTAGCGTAATTAATGTAATTATATTTGACGTTATTAATAGTAGTAAATTTTTAATGTATAATGGGTACATTTTAATAAACCTGAGTGTTTATTTATAGCCGTAAAATAATGATGCAAAATAATCGGTTACTAAATATAATTAATTAAGGAAAGTAAAATTAAAGATAAGAAAAAAAAAAGAAAAATGAACTGTAATGTGGGTGACATTTGGTTAACTAAATAATTTAAAAAAAAAATGATCAGGGGATCTGTTGCCAGGGCTGGTTTCTGGATAGCGTGTTGCCACCGAGAATTTCCTTAAAGAAAACCTCAATTATATTTTATCCAACCCGTACATAGAATCCAGGACCTTAGATGTAAACATAAACGCACATTTAGCTACGAGACCAATAAGACTGCCTTTTGAAAACAGCCATCATGGCGTAATCAAACGATCAAATCCATCAAACTTATATTCAAACGTATTATATTATTAATCACTGAATTGCTCTTACCTGTATGACAGTAATCTTCCAAATAGTGCCTAGCAGCTCGCTGCACTATAGAGTAATACAAGCTGACAGAAGATGCAAGCGCCATCTTCTCTTTTCTTCTCTGCTTCTTCTAAAAACTCCTTCCGTCTGTCGCTATTACTATTTGTTTGCCTATATAATGTTACAGTTTTAAACAAAACATAACGTACGTAAACTCAAACTGTTTCAACTGCATTAGTTTCGTTTGTGTGTGTGTGTGTGCAAAAAATGAAAAACTTGGAAAATAACCAGTAAAAAAATTCTAGTTTGAACTGCGTAAAGTAGCGGTTTTCAAAATTTTTTTTAGCCGGAAAAAATTGTTTTTGTTAGACGAAAGACGTTTTTGTCACGGTGTTCCATTTTTTTTAAAGTCCAAAGTCACAATTTGTTGCACTACCGCACCGCATACTACCGCTGTCTAAAAGTCTACGCGAAATGAAACACGTAATATAAAATAATAGAATGGTTTTGGATGCGGGCGGTGCGCTCCGCAGTTACTGCGAGACTGCCATTGCCGGTGTCGTTTTTTTGTTTCCCTTCGCTTGGAGGATGCGCCTTAAATAAGTTCAGATTATCCGATTATTTGATTGTGTTTATGTTTATCTTTAAAACTATTGACGATTCAACGCTAACAAATTTTTATTCTGATCTCAGCAATTTTTTTTTTTCGACAACTCAATATTAAAAAGAAACAATCAAGTTAACTCATAAAGTACGTAATTTATAAAAAAATACTAAAACTAAACTTTTTCCTTAATAAATTTCAGGTGAATTTGGAAAAATCTTACGAAAATTCGCAAATTCCAATTAGAATCACGTTAGCAATAACAAAAACAAATATGGCGACCGGCGTGAAAACGCGGGAAAATAAGTTTCCCGCCGAGACGATCCACTCGAGACATGCGTACGTAACGCAATGTTTACGTGAGGCTTTTATTTTTTTTATTTCAGAAGAAACATTTTACAAACGCCTTAAGACTTTTTGTATGTTTTTACTCCACACCGGTGTTAATTTTACGAAGCAGTTGGACTTTACTATTCTAATGCAACATCTAGTGTGTGTTCCAGTGTACCCATACATTGTTCAAAAAGTTTAAGCAAAAAACTTAATTAACTTAATACTTTATTTACTTAATTATCATTTTTGTAAATTGCAATTTATGTTAAATAATTCTTATTTATTATATTACGTAAGTATGCATTATTCAGTCTCAGATGTAGTGTTTAACATATGTCATGACTAAGGTGGAACAAAAAAGCAGTGTTATTCGTATGTTGCTACGCCAAAAGATCGGCTTATCGGTCGTGTTAACATTATCAGGAGCGGCGACGCAATTATGACGAAACCCTTTTTAAAAACGATTCGCGTAAAAATAAAGAAAAAATGAGAAAAATGTTCATCAACGCGACACGACACCCTCCCGCGACCCTCCACCACCCCCCATGTCCCCTGCGCCCCGGGCGTCGGGTGGCGTGCGACAAGGAGAGCAATATAATCTCGTATATCTATTTCAGTCGTTGCATCTCGCGCCACCAAGTTTCGTACGAAAACTACCCGCGGTGCGCACCTATTTCTCCATTAACGAATGCAGTAAGTCTCTTTTATATCGCTGTGATTTCAACTTTATTTTGTTAACCATAAAATTTGTTTTTCGTAAATTATTGTTAAAGGATATTTGTTAAAATCAAAAGCAGTTGAAGTTTTAGACTGTGAGACACAACTACATGCAAACTAAGCTAAGTTTAGCCCCTATACGTGCACGCTGCACTCACTCACACTAGACAAACTTCCTTATACGTCTCGTATGTATGCGTAAATAACTTCAGTGTGTGCACAAAAGTTCCTATAGAACTTTTCGGATGACTTTCTTTGTGTCCGTGATTTTTTTCGCGGCGTTGCGCGTGTGTGCGCGGGTCAGTGTGATTTTTTTCGAGTTTTTATTACTCATACAACGGTAAGGTTCGTTTGTACGGGCTTGTTTGCTTGTGTGGGGGTGGACGCCCGTTCTTTGTGCCCGGGGATTGTAAAAAATGTCGTATTGGATTCTAGAAGCGCTAATGAATGATAGATACGAGTATGTATTCACCCCCTGCACGCTGCACGTCCTTTCTAAAAATCTGATGTGGGATTTGCAAAGTGTAATCCTTTTCTTTTTTCGTTATTTGGTGCGGACGTTTTTATCATTGCTTTTTGAATATTTGATAGGTTATACTAATGAGTTATGGTTGGTAAATAGTTCATATTTTTGTATTTTGTTTCTTTTTGTCGGAAAGACTTCAACGCGTTCTTGCAAGATTTAAAAAAAAAAAAATTTCTAATACTATATTTCATAAACTCCTTGAGTTCATATCGATAGTGTAACAGCCGGGCTTCGAACCCGTGACTTCTCGATTGCTATTTCCTAACATTCGCTACTGGGCTGGTACTGCGTCGAATGTAGTTGCGTTCTGTTTCTTTGCATGTATATCATTGGAATTTCAATACTTCTCAGATACACCCAAGTCGCTCGGTAAGTTCATTGTTAGTTTTTGTTTGTTTAGTCACCACTAATTAGCTTTTAATACTACTAAGGTAGCAAAACAAGTGCACAGTTGATAAGTATTTACAAAGTCTCTATGAATGCCATTGTATATATGAATATGTCTATTTTTATTTGATCTATACTATCATAAAATTGAAAATTAGTTGTGTCTGTACATGAGAGATATTTAAAAAAAACTTGGGCTATGTTAAATGAACGATACTTAAAAGAAAACTTTTTTTAAAATTCTTGTCTGTTTGTCTGTTCATTCGCGATGGACGCAAAAACTATTCAGCGGATTTTGATGCGGTTTCATCTATTGGAAACGTCTTGTTGTAAAATTTGCCGTATGATTGATTGCAATTGGTTAAGTAGAACCGGAGATATGACTAAAAAACGATTACTGACCTTGGAAACGGAACGCGGGCGGAACCGCGGGCTCCAGTTAGTGTATAATATGTATGTGTTTACAAAAAATAGCATCTAAGTATGTTTATCCGCATTCTAGAACCCATAACACAAGCTAGTCAAGCTACGCTTACTTTGAGTCTAGATAGCGCTATGTAGAATGTCCAAGAATATTTATTTATTTTTAGTTACCCCGTGTCCATAGCTACTAAAACAACCGAAACATCGAGATCCGTGTTAATAATAAAATGACGCCAAATAAATCGCGATAGAATCCGTTTCAAATAGTTTTATTTCAATGAATGATACACCGTTGACCCAATCCGTTTTTACTAGACTGTGCATAAATGGGTCAGTCTTGCAAGTGAAGTTGGAATTTATGAGAGTAATGAGCCGATTTCCATTGGGTCTACGATTTGTCACGATTGGATATCGCTTATAAGCGAGCGTACACACTGCCAAGGAAATAAGTACAGTCAACGACAAAAGTGGATTAACGCTTAAATATTTACATCGGAGTACATGCACCGAATAATCCTACTAATATTATAAACGCGAAAGTTTGTGAGTATGTAAGTATGTATGCATCTTTGTTGCTATTTCACGCAACAACGGCTGAACGGATCTGACTGAAAGGAGAATGCCCATTCTTGGTTGCGCTTTTAGACGTACGCGTCAATATTTCAAATGTTAAAAAATAATATTGATTATAGTATGACTTTTCAACACTAAATCGCTTCTAAAGAACTTGGGGTTTGAATTTAACTTATAAAGATATGAAAATTGAATGAATAATCGTTTCCATTTTAATTTAATTGTTACCATTATATAAAATAAACCATTGGCGGTAGAATGCAAATATAACAATCTTTTTAAAATAAAATGGTTAAATAATAATACGTGATAATAATTCGCAATGTGACATTCAAATATAATGCAGTTATGAAATCTTAATATTTCGTGTATGTATTCGTAAATTATTAGTGATAATCAGTTAAAGTTGTAAAATATTGTGTGCTTCAGTGGTAGTTTTCTCTTAATTTATACATGGTATCCCTGTCTTACTAAACCGTCAGTTCAACAGTCTGTGTCACAATATTTTCTTGTGTTTGTTGTTTTTCTCGTTGTAATAATTTAATTTCTCAATAACCCCAAGTTCTGTTACAATATGCGTTTATATTTCAGATAATACTTAATGCAGGCTATTTAATGCAGTTTATACTTATGTGACATAGCTAAAATAAGTGTGCAACCGATTTCCATACTGACATGGGCATTGTCCTTTGGCACAGGGATAGATTATAGTCCGGAATAACACATAGGCTACTTTTTATCCCGGGAATAGGTTGCAGGAACGGGATCAGAATTCTACGCAGGCGGAACCACGGGCAACAGCTAGTGTATATATACCTATGTAATCCCCACAGGAAAAAGTTAATATATTTCACCAGCAATTGCTCGCGGCTCCGCCCGCGTAGAATTCTGATCCCGTTCCCGCAACCCATGGGAACCTAGCTAGACAGTTGAAATTTTCACAGATGATGTATTTTTGAAGTGAAACTTCTTTATCGGCGTTGAAAAAAAATTTATCGTCACATTTTTCCGTTACAAGCCAACATCTTTAAAAAAAAGTTGATCTATTCGACTTATAAAGTTTCACTTTGTACCTGTGTACACTATAGTACACGCACACATTTTTTTTAGAAGTTACAGGGGGGGGGGGAGGGGACAATTCTATTCTATTCTATCTATTTTTATGTGGAAATCTTAATGCGGTTCACAGAATACATCTACTTACCAAGTTTCAACACCATGTAGTTCTTATGGTTTCGGCAAAAAAGTGGCTGTGGCATACGGACGGACAGACAGACATGACGAATCTATACGGGTTCCGGTTTTTGCCATTTGGCAACGGAACCCTAAAAACAGAAACAAATACATATATTTAAATGGGCTCCCATACAACAAACGTGATGTTTGCCGTTTTTTTGCTCGATATTAATAACGGCAACAGGTAGACATTTGGTAGTATTCACATAATATTTAAGTGTATATTCACTTTAAAAATAAATACTAAAATTAAAATAAATATATACTTTGGGGGGCTCTCATACAACAAACGTGATTTTTTTGCTGTTTTATGGTACGGAACCCTTCATGAGCGAGTCCAACTTGCACTTTTTATATAGATTTAGATATAGGTTTTTTATATAGTATATTACGATCCCAGGTTTTACCATGGCACACACCAATGACTTTTCGATGCTTTTCGAAGTTATGTGTGTAATTATCGCAGGTTTATAAGTGCCCGGTTAATGGCAATAGGCTCGCCACCTATTACATTGGGACCTAAACATAAACTGGCGAAATGTGGGTGCTAGCACCTCTGCCTACCCCTTCGGGGATATAGGCGTGAGTTTATGTTATGTTATGTTTTTTATATCCTCGTCCATCAATCAGCAACTTTACCGGCTTGCAGCTGAGGTTTTCTTGGCTCCGTAGGTCTTGGCATCCCCCCCCCTCACATTTCTCCTTTTTTTTACCACTCAGTTGGCAGACAAGCTCACGTCCCACCTGATGGGAAGCGGTTACCGTCGCACTCGCGCTGCCGACCCTGTAAAAACCTTCTAATGCCCTTCTTGAAGAACCCCATATTGTAGTCACTTGGTTAATATAAAATTGAAAATTGAAGCAATTCTTTGCCGATGGGTCTAGTTCAGTTTTATGCAAAAAACATGTTGCGGCCGCCAACAAGATAGTTACTTAGTTTTTTTTCTTAACTTCACAAATTGTAAGACGTTTCTAATGTTATTATGATTTGTGAAAGAATGTAGTGAAAGGTGTTCACAAGTAATCGGCTCGTACGAAACGCGTATTGAGTCATCATCTTGATGGATATACTAAGTGGCGCTTGCGCATACGTTAGTTTAAGCGGTTTTTAGATTTGTGGTGTAGCTTTTCTATTAATGGACCTGCTCTACCCTGGACTCTGAAGCGAGAACCTCGCATGATGACGATAATAGACCTGCTCAACCGTTGGAGTCAGACAGCAGTTATCATCATCTTAACTTTATTACCGGCTGCATCCGAGGCCTTTGTTTCGGAGTCCAGGGTCCGCTTACTACTTCTCCTCCTATTGGTTTGGTTTATACGGATTTTATGGTAGCAACCGTCCTCTGACCTTGAAATTAAAATAACTATTTAATTTGGGGGACTCCAATACAACAAACGTGATTTTTTGCCGTTTTATGGTACGGAACCCTTCGTGCGTGAGTCCAACTCGCACTTGGTCGGTTTTTTATATAGATAACTCTGCAACTGCCGTCTGGAATCCCAA
Source organism: Cybosia mesomella (assembly GCA_946251805.1). Lineage (NCBI taxonomy): Eukaryota > Metazoa > Arthropoda > Insecta > Lepidoptera > Erebidae > Cybosia > Cybosia mesomella. The sequence continues at coordinate 27,638,449 of OX276401.1, forward strand.
CCCAAATAGAAAAGTCTGCGCCAGAGGCTCATCCGTCAATCAGCAGGTGTACCGGCCTGCAAGTGGGGTTGACTTGGGCACCGGAGATATTGATGAAGCGCCAAAAACACCATCGGTCCCGTAAAAAGCAAGATTTATTTTTTTATTTATTGAACTTTATGCTCAAGTACATAGGCGGACTTAATGCCACAGGCATTCTCTACCAGTCAACCAAAGGTGGTGCAGAGAAAGACTCAGTAGGTGCATTATCAAGAGCAACATTTACAACATATACACTACAATAATTTTGTAACGTAATAAATACATACCTTCTCTAAGGTATACATATAAATAAATATACTTACACAAATATTATATAGGTATTTAAACTATCATGGTCACTAACATAAGTATTAGAGTTAACGGGATATTTACCATGTGTTTCTAAGAGTGTCCTATATTTCGGCACTGTTGCAAGCGCCATGATCACGGAGGAACTGAAGATAGCGGTTAACGGTGAACAAGTTTAAGAGTAAATATATCGATCTACCCTCTTTCGTACTCGTCTCTGACGCGCAACACCACTACCGCTGGTCTCACTACACACTCGAACTCGATCACGATCGCGACACACGACGCTTACCGTATCTACTGGCGAATTTGTTTTGGCTTGTTCCCGGTTATTTTTGCACAGACGGACCACTGGATGCCAGATGTTCGGCAATTGAAACCCATCCTCACGATTGAAATTTCTGTGCTTTTTAATTTCTATCACTTCCCTAACCAATCTTGGTATGTAGTGGCGTTCTGTCGAGAGCATCTGAGGGTTATGTAAATCGATCCAGTGGTCGGTACCGGACTCCAATAGGTGTTCAGCGATTGCAGATTTTTGCGGTTCATTGTTTTTGACTGCCCTGATGTGTTCTTTGATTCGGCACGTGACCGTTCTTTTGGTTTGTCCTATATAAGAACTGCCGCAGCTACAGTCAATTTTGTACACTCCCGGCCTGTCCAGTGGAAAACTATCCTTGGGTGTGCGTAGATATTGTGACATCTTTTTAAAAGGAGTGAAGATAGTTTTGACGGAAACCTTCTTCAGGATGTTAGCGACCTTATCTGTCACTCCTTTGATGTAGGGTAAAAAAGCTGGATGTCTTTCCACCTTATAGTCAGGGAGCTTGTTCGAGCGTCTGGGTGGTATGATCCGTCTATTGTACCCATTCTTTCGTAGAACGCCGCTTATGTGGTTCAACTCCTTTTCTAAATGCTCCTGGTCACATAGGTTATATGCGCGGTCAATAAGCGACGTCACCACCGAGTTCAATTGGCGCGGATGATGATGTGAGTCGGCATGTAGATAGCGGTCAGTGTGAGTGGGTTTCTTGTACATAGAGTGGCTACATGAACCGTCTTTTCGATCTTCACGTCACATAAGCGGCGTTCTACGAAAGAATGGGTACAATAGACGGATCAGACCACCCAGACGCTCGAACAAGCTCCCTGACTATAAGGTGGAAAGACATCCAGCTTTTTTTACCCTACATCAAAGGAGTGACAGATAAGGTCGCTAACATCCTGAAAAAGGTTTCCTTCAAAACTATCTTCACTCCTTTTAAAAACATGTCACAATATCTACGCACACCCAAGGATAGTTTTCCACTGGACAGGCCGGGAGTGTACAAAATTGACTGTAGCTGCGGCAGTTCTTATATAGGACAAACCAAAAGAACGGTCACGTGCCGAATCAAAGAACACATCAGGGTAGTCAAAAACAATGAACCGCAAAAGTCTGCAATCGCTGAACACCTATTGGAGTCCGGTACCGACCACTGGATCGAGTTACATAACCCTCAGATGCTCTCGACAGAACGCCACTACATACCAAGATAGGTTAGGGAAGCGATAGAAATTAAAAAGCACAGAAATTTCAATCGTGAGGATGGGTTTCAATTGCCGAACGTCTGGCATCCAGTGGTCCGTCTGTGCAAAAATAACCGGGAACAAGCCAAAACAAATTCGCCAGTAGATACGGTAAGCGTCGTGTGTCGCGATCGTGATCGAGTTCGAGTGTGTAGTGAGACCAGTGGTAGTGGTGTTGCGCGTCAGAGACGAGTACGAAAGAGGGTAGATCGATATATTTACACTTAAACTCGTTCACCGTTAACCGCTATCTTCAGTTCCTCCGTGATCATGGTGCTTGCAACAGTGCCGAAATATCGGACACTCTTAGAAACACATGGTAAATATCCCGTTAACTGTAATACAAATATTATAGCTACGCAATAAATATAATCAATCATACATACCGTACACGTATTAATATAATAATAATATATTTATGTATATATAATAAATATGGTATCGTTAATTTGACATTACTATTCTGATGTTTCTGCCAGTTTTTCGAACATTAATTGGCGTACTTTCGCCTTGAACAGCTGACGGCTGGTAGCCTTACGGATTCCAAGTGGTAGCGCATTCCAAAGAAGCCCAGATTGTACAGGAAAAGAAGAATGAACAAAACCAGTATTATGAGACGGACAAAGCAAGAGGAGATTTTTTTCGAACGAAGGTCTCTATCGTGAGTTGTGTGAGGGTACTGAAAGAAAGGAGATAAGTAGGTAGGAGGACTAGGAGATGTCAGAATTGAAAAGAGAGTGGTAAGTGCCCGTTGATTTCGACGTTGGAGAATCGGTAACCAGTTTAGTTGGGACCGATAAGCAGACACATAGTCATATTTATCAATAAGGGAAGGAGAAAGAGTGCAGATACTGGGCTCCAAAGTGCATTGGATGCAATGGGATCGGCGCTCGGATGATGGTGATGTACTTGTTTAACCGGGAAATTTTACCTTCCCACCCAATAACGACTATAAATGGCAATATGCTATCCGTAGAGTTTATATGAGTGCCCGTTGTGTGAAATGAAGCATTTACCTCTTCATAAATTTAAAAGTCAAATTAAAACTAAACTTTGCCAAAAAAGCTATTATAAAATTCAAGAATATTTAGACGACAAACAAGCTTGGATATGAACTGTTTGCTCTCTCACTATGCTACTCAAATAAAAAATTGTAATAAGATTAAGTAAACATGTTGGTAAATAGACCAAATAAAACAGCCCGCTTAGTTTCTTGCCTGACTCTTCTCAGCACCGGGCCGCGTTTCGAACCGGTGGTCGATTTGCTAAACATAAGTTTTTTTTGACGATTTGTAAGTTCCGTTATAATGATCTATCTATATATATAAAAATGAATCGCAAAATGTGTTGGTAAGCGCATAACTCAACAACGCCTAGACCAATTTGACCAATTCTTTTTTTTAAATGTTCGTTGAAGTCCAAGGATGGTTTTTACGGAGAGAAAAGTTTAAAAAATTGCATAAAAAAATTACAAGTATGCCACGGGCGAAGCCGCGGGGGACAGCTAGTACAATATAAATTATTTTTGATTTTGACTTTGAGAAGGTATTTCGTGGGCCTTTGAAGTTAGTAGACTAACAGAATGGTGATGAAAATGAAGCATATTATGCTAAAATCAACTTGCGATTGTGAGGTTGTAGGTTTGTGTATATCCAACTTAGGAAACTACCGTCGTCAACCACTCGTTGACTAGGGCTTTACCACGACGGACGGGCTTAAAACAATTCAGTTTCGGGCAGCGCAGCTGAGGGAGAGAGACGGAGATATACACCGTGTATAGCGTTGTGGTTAGGCCCCTGCACAGATAGCGTAGCGGTTTAAAATTCACCTCGCCAACCCCCGCTGTATCGAGTATTGGAGTTCGATGTAATTGAGCGATATACAATTATTTTTTTATAAATAAATAAATATTTTACGATATTATTCACGACTCTGTCTAGACATAAAGTAAGCATAGCTTAACTAGCGTGTGTTATGGATTCTAGAATGCGGAGATACAAACTTAGATAAATTTTACATACATATATTCACGCCTTTTTCCCTCCGGGGTAGGCACTGACAGCAGACCACCCTCTGCTTCTGTCCTTTACGAGCTTCCTTCACTGTCATTAAATCTTTCATGCAAGCCCGGCAGTTAACATTTTGACGCATAAACACCCAGACTAATGCAAATAGAACATATTCATGCATAAAAATATTTACACTGAGCGGGAATCGAACTCGCAACCTCCGGCGTAGCCGTTGAACGCTCTACCACTTTTGGTGTAGCCGTAGCTCGTAAATTTCCTTAGGATAGTTGATAATAGCATGCTAAAAATAGCAGATCAGTAGCACCCGTGATAAGCAAACTTGTATGAAAGGTTCAATGACAGGACAGCAACGCTCGTTAGGCAAGTAAATACAAAAACAAATAATCGACTTTTGTTTCTAGAGAAAAATAGTAGTCAATATATGCGTGTTTGATTTCAGATTATTCCTTATATTCCTGGAAAAGCTGAGCAAGGTTGCGGACGCCAAGAAAGTTCAATATTTCCACTTACTGGGTGACTCATTGCTGAATGGTTGGCTTCTAGGAATCATAATTTAAAATGGGAAAATTTCAAGATGTATTGAAAAGGATTAATTTATTTGAATGCTTATCGACGTGTAGAGTGTGTACTGATCTATTTTCGCTCATTCTCTGCCCTTTTTCTTTCGTGCGTGAATCCCCCCAGATACCACCCCACCGGCCAGTGGGGGTGGCTATGTCCGACTAGAACCGACTAAAACCGCAACCTGTTACGGGTTTTCAGACTTCAACTGTATACGGATGAAGTCTAAAATAAATAGCGTTTTTTAGACTGACAGTGGTACAACAGTGACCTTAGCAAAAATTAGCAGAATCGAGACCCAGGACTGGCGGGTAACGTGCTCTCCAAGACACGGATGGGTCTTGGAGTGTTAAGAATTGTCACCCATTCTAAGAATGACCTGGCGAGTATTGCTTAACCTACTGAAGAAAAGCAGATACCACACCCACGGGTAGAGATGGATTAGTCCTTGTATTATCCGTCGGGAACCACGTTTGTTTGCTAACTTAGTAGTTTATAATAAAAAAGCCCTTGTTACACATTTGTTTTTAGTACATCAACTACAGCCACTCAGTGTAATGATATGCATTAGTCGACAGTGTATTAATCTGCCGAAAGCCATGCTATTAGGCGAGAGAGAGAGAGACAAATAATATAGAAAAAAACTAAAAGTGAAAAGAGGTCAGTAACTGGCTAGTACAGTAGCACTCGAATACTAGTACCGCCGCACGCGACGCTGGTTCTCGATGATAGCTTTTTTTCTCTCTTTGACTGGTTGTAATTACTTGGCTTGCCTGATTTGGTGCGATGAATTGCTCCTTCTGCGTTGTTTGAAAAAAAAAAGCTTTTCGTTTTGTCATTGGTTTTTAATATTTCGTAAGATAAAAATCTTTTGATAAGTTACACTATACAGGGTGGAATTTTGTAATGCCACCTGGAGGGAAAGTACTCTTAATACTGCAGATAGAAAATTTTACTCAAAGGAAACATTCCTTTATTTTTGAATAGAAAGCAAACTGCATTCAAAGATTTTCGAAAATTCTCTTCCACACCCGGGAATCGAACCGGCTAAAATCTGAAAAAAATATACCCTGTACTTTTATTGCATCGATCGTTAGGGTCTGGAAGAGAATTTTCGAAAATCTTTGAATGCAGTTTGCTTTCTATTCAAAAATAAAGGAATGTTTCCTTTGAGTAAAATTTTCTATCTGCAGTATTAAGAGTACTTTCCCTCCAGGTGGCATTACAAAATTCCACCCTGTATATAGATTAGTTTCTGTGTACTATGAGACCAAAATGCCCCAATTAGATTTTGATTGAACCTTTCAAGAAACTTGAAAAAATAACAACAATTAAAACTATAGATAGGCTACATGACTACTGATCATCATTCAAACGCCAATTCCGATAGAATCTAAAGTTTTTTGGAGCCTGGGGCTTTGGCTTTAACAGGGGCGACTGCCGTCTGACCTGCCAATCCCGAAGATTAGGAATAGTATAAATTATTCTAGAACCTATTACATAGCGCCATAATAGAATATCGCGTTCTAGAATGCGGACATATATTTTGCTTTATAATGGTCACGTCCATATGATTTCACCGCGCCTGATGGTAAGCTAAAGGTCTCAGGATTGAGAGAATGAGTGGTCACCATCGGAGATATAAATAACATGCTACATTAGTGGCCCTCAGTTTGACGGCCTCTTCAGATGCTTTGCAGGCCACTTCTGCTCACACACTAATGGTGGTAGAAATTTGATGACACAAATTTGTCACAAAATTCGGCCGGGTGGGTACTACCGTGCACGATTGCGAAAAACGCTCCATAGTAATACAATTTCGGTTTCATTGCGTTCAGGGGTCAGCAAGTGCATAGCCGGGCAGGGGAATTGTGGTCGGAGCACTAGTGGGACCAGTGGGTGTCACGCGGTGCTACGACGACAATCCTCTTCTGATGAGGCCGTCAAGCTGAGTGCCACCATTGTTAACATGGTACGTGTATGTAATGGTGACCCTCTTTCCTGAGACTTTACTTTCAGCTTACCATCAGGCGGGTGAAGTCAAATTGACGTGCCCTAAACATAAAAAAAAAACTTGTAAAGAACCCGGGACTGTAGGTAAACATGGTAGAGTCTAACTACTAACAACTTAGAGGTCATTGTAGGAACCTTCGAAGTATAGTGACCACGCCTTCGTAAGTTGTACTACTTCCTACTTCTGTGTGTACTTCTTCACTCTGAAGGTGGTAAAGCACTGCCTGGCAAAAATGTACGAAGATTCTGTGGCGTAGAGGTAGAGCGACTGCTACGCCGGAGGTCGCGGGCTCGATTCCTGGGTAGTGCATATGGATATATAGACACCCAGACTGATGCAAATATACATATTTATTTGCGTTGGTCTGGGTGTTTCTGTATATGTATTTACAAAATGTATCTAAGTATTTATTCTGCGGACTTATTGTAATGATACATGTATAATTGTTTTGTCTCCCAATAAAAGACAAAAAAAACGTTTGTTTATCCACATTCTAGTATCAATATTACAAGTTTAACTAACTTGTAATAGCTATGCTTACTTTGGGTCTAGATAGCGGTGTGTAGAAGGTCCAAAAATACTTACATCTGTTCTGCGACCTGTGGCTTGTGTAGAGCAAGCTTTTTAAGGATTGGAAATTTTGAAGAATTTTGTTTGGAAATATTTATAGTATTACTTCAGTGTTATTCTTAATAGTTGCTGTCAAGGTTGTTGTGCCCCCAAATTTTAATTGAGCTGAGTGAGACGAAGTCGAGCGAAAGCTCCTCATACCAGACTTCAGGATTTTCTTTGTCACAGGTCTCCTCCTAAACTACTAATCCAATCAGAACCAAATTTGGCATGATTAAAGAGGTCAATCAGAGGTTTATGGATATATTTTGAAAAAATTAATGCTACCACAGAGGAATGATCACCGTTAAAAAAATCCAGATGGAATTACATAATAACCGCTCGAGACACTGTGACCAAACTTTACACGCTCAGAAAGCATGTCCAGAGTTGTGACTTTCAAAAAGAATTTTAAAAATCGGACTTGCCACGGAGGAATGATCACTGTTCAAAATTTTCAAAATCTGATTCCGCAACGATGTCTCACTCAGCTCAACATTGCAAGCAGCGATCCACCTTGCAGACCTAGTATATTCCACAACTGAAGACAGTATTCCCTGCAGGTGTGCTTATACTCCACATGTGTAAACAGTTCGCGATCAAGACGCGGCGGTCGAATTTTCAACGCGAACTTATTGTGGACTTTATTTAAGCAATTTCTCCGGTAAATATAAACGCGTTTAATTCAATTATTTTCAATGGGTAAAATTTGAAAACTCAGTTTACGAATTAAACGGATTTTCACTAGTGAAATCCACCTTTAAAAGTTACCAGTTAGAAATCGAAAAGTATTGAGTCCATCTAAAAAGGCGGATTCAAATTTTTTTTTAAACCAATTAGGTGGCATACGAACAGACGACACAACTCATGCGAAGCAGTTACCGCAAATTTTGAAAATATCTTCATCTAAATTTCTTGAAATATTGCTTATACATTGAAACATAAGTTCAAGAAACGAAGATAGACTTAAGTACTTCTTTTGACGCAATGAAATACTGAAAAAAGAAGACGGGTAATAATTTTTACGTTTGTTTCAGACAATATAATAAAGCGATATTAAAATATATTGTTACGTTATAGTAATAAACTTCCTTGTTCTTTCCCTTCAACAATGAAGAATGAGTGGGTTTGCCGTCACGAAATTGATGTACACCTGAGTTCAGTGTAATCTTAGCTGCATTAAAGAAAATCTCTCTATGAAATTAGGTTTTTTTTTTTTTTTTTATACCACTAAGGTGGCAGACAAGCACACGGCCCACTTGATGGGAAGCGGTTACCGCGGCCTATGGACGTGTGCAACACCAGTGGCGTCACACTCGCGCTGCCGACCCTGTAAAGGAAAGGGGATGGGAAAGGAGTTTGGGAGGGGATGGGAAAGGAGTTTGGGAGGGGGGAAAGGAGTTTGGGAGGGGGGGGAGGAGTTTGGGAGGGGATGGGAAAGGAATTTGGGCTCCGGCACTCTCACTCACCAAACGGAACGCAACAGTTCAATTACTGTTACTTGGCGTCGATATTCTGTGAGAGGGTGGTGCTTTCCCGGTCGAGTCGGCCCATTCATGCAACGGCCAAAATGACTGTTGCTTGACTCTACCACCTAACCAAAATATAAAAATATAAGACGAATTCGAGGACAGGGCTACAGTCCGCATCGTCCAGTTGGTCCGGCTGACTCTCAATCCTATTAAAACGGGAGCTTCGGTGACAGGTAGCCCTAAATTTACAGCTTGTTAAATTCAGATGTTCGACATCAGACATTGAATCAATTATACAACGGGATAAGTTATTTCTTTTATTTTATCGAAACATTAAAAATATGTAAATATGTTGTCTGATGGTCGTGCAGTCGTGCCTCTGCATTGATTTTTATGTGATCGCTCTCCGTCCCGAAGAAAGGAATTCAATGTATACAGATAGGGTTTTGAAAAACATGTTTTGCTATTAAATACCTTTCTTACTTTCAAATTCGTTTAGGATGTAATTAAATGTATAACTTATATTCACCTTTATTGCCTGGGGGTGGCAGGTGAGGCCGCCTGTCACCCCAGCAGAAGCAGGCCGGGACGGTGGGGCGACTAGCGCCCCTCCCCCAAACCGGGGCAAGACGAGGACACCGTGGTTCCCAAACCCGAGGGGGCCATCTAGAAACAGGAGATGGCCCAGGGTCAGTCGGGGTGCGAGGGATATGCTCTATGGGCAACCTTACACCCCGGCGTGCTAAGACTCGAGACGGCGTGCGATTTTAGTCGGTTCAAGCCCGACATAAATTAACTATGTGAAACTATATGAAATAGTAATATAAACAAATAATTCATCATATTCATAATCACAAAGCTCTGAATCTGCTCTCGTACTCTTGGAAGGATCGTGCGATCGTATGAGAGCGATGGCTATCTAACATCCCATCCCCGACAGGAAAGCCTGTGCATGAGGCCTGTTCATCAATCAGCAGGTGTATTGGCTTGCACAGATTGGCTTGGCCCCGAAGTTATTTTTCGGGCCCCACCTAATGACGCGTTCTACATATTTTGACTTTTAATCCAATTAATCACAAAGCGTATCCACACTATTCTTTCGAGCTTTGTGTAGTTGAACATAATTACGTGCCGTTGGCGTCTAAAAAATGCAATTATACACACATCTTCAATTAGCTTCATCCAAAGGTGAGTAGTTACACCTGATGCGTTCTAACTTTTAGGATACAACGCTCAGTCAGTGGAACAATGATATAATAGTAAAAAAAAACATTAAAAGCCGTTGCGGGACGCCTAGCAGAAAAACTTGTGGCACATTGAAACTATTCTTTATAGAATAGCACGGTGAGTGTACATAGAAACATGGTGCCTGTGGCCACATACTATCATCGCACCACTCGCCACAGACAGGGAATTCATCCTCACACCGGCTACGGTGCGCACAGTGAGGTATGATAGAAACTTCATTCCGCGCATGCCTAAACCATGGAATGATCTCCCTGCTGTTTCTCTAAGTGCCTACAATGTTCTAAAAGGGCATTAGGAGGTTTTTAAAGGGTCAGCAGTGCGAGTGTGTCGCCCCTGGTGTTGCGCACGTCCATAGGCCGCGGTAACCGGGTCATACCCCTTCACCCCTTCATAGGGTTGGCATTGATCGTCGGCCAATACCCAACGTGGCGGGAACACATCGCTCTCCGTACTCCTCTGCTTTCAGAGGAGACAGGATGAGCGATGCTGTTAGTGGTGAGATGGCCCAGGGTCAGCCGCGGTGCGAGGGATATGCTCTATGGGTAACCTTACACCCCGGCGTCTGAAGACCTGAGACGGCGTGCGGTTTTAGTCGGTGCAAGCCGGACATAACCGCCCCCGCTGGCCGGCGGGGGGGTATCCGAAGGGATTTCCGCACGATAAAAAAAAAAAAAAAAAAAGGTAGGCCGTGTGCTTGTCTGCCACAAGTTGTAAGAAAAGCAATATACCAACGCAAATATACATGATCATGCTTACAGATAGTTGCACTGAGCCGTATTCGAACGCTCTGCCGTCTTCCGACATAGGTACGCTGCATTTGGTAGCCATAAGTTCCTTCTTGTCCCACTTTTCTACGTTCCTTCTCCTGTGCAGGCATAACATTACTGACACCTTTAGTAATACAAGCGTTTATAGGCTACGGTAACCAATTACCAGGCAGGACATACGCTTTTCTTTTTTTAATAATCTACCTGTCTTTGTCATTCTACTCCATATGTTCCTGCTAGATGTTATCTCCTCAGTCACTTGGCATCCATTCCATTCCATTCATCTTTCTTGGGTCTATCTCTGCTCCTAAAGGCACACTACACATTAGAGAATCATACTTTTTAACAACATTACCCCATCTCTCGTTGTTATTAAAACAGCTTCACGCAAACTCGGAGTGCTGAATAGGGTGAGGCGGTTTTTCACGCCGGGGCAGAGGTGTCTTTTATATAAGACTCAGGTTCATCCCTGCGTGGAATACTGTTCTCACCTGTGGGATGGCTCCGCTCAGAACTTGTTAGATGCTCTCGATTGATTGCCGCGACGGGCAGTCCGGATCATTGGCTTCTTAGTCGCGACCTTACCATTATAAAAGCAACAAGTAAACAAGATTCTCGTACAAAATCGAGGCACAGAGCATGCACGGAGCTAATTCAGACGAGGTAATGTGCCACATACTATTAAGCTAGCCACATAACGATTTCCCTGGCCAGCATCTCATTGTGACACAACAGGTAGTCTAAGCTTGAGTAGAAAACATCGGCTATTTATCTAATGTAAGCTAAACTTCTCGCCTACTGTAAATACTATAATAATTAAATTGACAATTAACAATAATCTTTTGAAAAAAGAAGTCCTGGTATATTCGGACTTCTTCAATCTAATATTTAAATATCAACGTTTTTTGTTTGTTTGTATTTTATGCGCTCCCGTACCAGTCATCCAATTGCGATAAAACTTTGTAAACTTATTGCCAGGACTTTTGCAAAAGTGATTGGCATCAATTAATTTGTCTATCGCAGGCAGACATAGGCCTCTTCCAATGTAGCAAGCAAGCTATGCTTGGAGTTCCCTTGAAGGATGGGGTCATCCTACACACTGGTGGTGTCTTGCACACGCCTGCCAAGTCACCGTCGCGGGATCGAACCCAACGCTATAGGCGAGGCTCCGATGGCGGCCAAAGTCCGTCGGTAACCCTGGGGTTATCCTGTCGAGGGCCTACCCGGGGTGCCCGGCAATGGACACTTGGGGAGGACATCGTGTGGGGTCATCCGACAAAGGGGTGTGCTAAGCTTAAATTTAACGACATAGCTGGCCGAACAAGCAAGCTGAGCTAGCAATGCGTTGGCCATATCCGTCGAAGGACCGATGGAAGTTCGAGCAAACGAGTCCAACAGTGGAGACAGCGAGTCAGCAAACGAAAGGTTTTTTTACGTGCGGAAGCGGGCTTCACCCCACCAGTGCCAGCGATTAGGTGGGTATGTCAAAATCCGACCGACTAAAACCACGTGGTGTCCTTCCCATACGTCTATTGCCGGGAACCCTGGGTACGCCCTTGAAAGGATAACAACCCCAGGGTTCCCAGAAAGGTGGGTGGGTTAACCCCGTGCTCTGAGGTACTCAACCGGGATTAATGCTAAGATGACTGTTTATCCCAGGATAGGTAGCATAGGTATACCTGGACATGGACTTATAGTACTTTTCCTGTCGTAAGTATAGGTTCCTGAAAAAAAAATAATTCACAATTGTACCAAGTTAATAAGTAAATAAATAAATATTTATTTACTAAAGTAATGTATATAAGTATGTTTATCTGCATTGTAGAACCCATAACATAAGCTAGGTAACATATGCTTACATTGGGTGTAGATAGCGCTGCGTAGATTGTCGTAGAATATTTGTTTATTGGTATCCTTCTTCTTGTCTCACCTTCTCCGTTAAAGGAGCAACTCGTCACTGCCACCTCTAGTGTAATGTAATGTAATGTGTCTTGTAAAAAACATATCACTCGTGTACTCCTCTCGAAACAAGTTCATTAAGTTTATACAAATACTGAACGAGAATCGAACCACCGACCAGCTAAGCAAACCCATTCCATCATCGTGCCATATGTATAAATAATAATAAATAAATAAATATTGTAGGACAATGTACACAACGCCATCTAGACCCAAACTAAGCATAGCTTGTCATATGGGTTCTAAAATGCGGATAAACTTACTTAAACATTTTTTTTAATAAGTAAACACATATTATACATAGATACACCCAGACCAATGCAAATATACATATTTGCACTGAACGGGAATCAAACCCGCGACCTCTGGCTTAGCAGTCGAACGCACTACCGCTACGCCACAGAGGTCGTCATTTGAAACTTGGATTTCGTAATTATCCAGTACCAATTCACCTACATAGAAAACTTTTCAACTCATTCGCTTCCTTGGGCTCGAACTTTGTTGTATGGTCTATGTGTAAGCGACGAGCATCAATTTGTGCGTTATCTATTTCCATGGTGAGGAAAGTGGGTGTTTTGAAAAGTGATAAAGTGTAGCTAATCGAGGCTGTTAAGCAAATTCTAGGATATTTTTCCTATAAACATACTTTGATGCGTTTTTTTTGTAAATACGTAAAGGTGTAAATCAAATGTGAATAAATGCCGAAATCAACATATTGTTTTTATATAATATGTTGATTTCCATTTGCGTATCATTTATAGGGTCTCCCCCCCGCTATGAATGATACGCAAATGCAAATGAGATACTTATATTCAAAATATGTCAAAATTTTTTTTCATAAATTCATGTTACACGAAGGATTAATAAATAGAATCACACATTTTCGAACTGCATTTGCATGTTATTTACAGTGCTTACTTTATCGAATTAAATGACTAGTATATTAAAAAATATTATTGAATTAAGAATGCTTTTTTATGTTTTTCACTTGCTAGTGATTACAATCAGTAGAGTAAGTCGTGTGTGTCCTACACACGCCTGCCAACTCACCGACGCGGGATAAATCCCGACCCCACCAGGCGAGGCCACGGTGGCGGCCAAAGGCCGCTGGTAACCCTGGGGTTATCCTTTCGAGGGCTTACCCGGAGTGCCCGGCAATGGACACTTGGGGAGGACACCGTGTGGTTTTAGTCGGTCCGATTCCGTCACGCCCACCCCATCGTCGGCACCGATGGGGTGAAGCCCGTGGGGGTTTCCACACTCTAAAAAAATAAAAAAAAGCCTAACGTTGCATATTATGTCGAAATAGTTTGTCAAATTTCAGCCATCAGTTTTGCATAATTTAGTAACAAGTAAATATACAATACTGTCACATGTATAACAACATCAGCAACTGTTTGCGAGGCAATACTGATCCTATTCCCACAACTCGTAGAAACCTATCCCCGAAAAAAGTAGCATACGTCCTAAATTTCAGACCAGTTCACTCATTTGTTTTGAAAGATTAACAAAAAAACTCTATTTTTAAAACACTCACATTTTATAATACTAGTTAGGATTACCAAGATATAATCGCTACGCGCTTATCACTCGCGCCCTGCGGTTTCAGATTAGTGGTGTGTGTGTAGGGGAGGTTTTGTGTTATCTCAAATATACCTCATTATACATCTCTACGTGCCTAGGACTCATAAGTGTCCCACATTTAGACGAATGACAGATGTCTGACTCTGAAGACATATTGATATGGACTTTAATGGCATCGTAATTACGTTTAGGTTAGAAAGTGGGTCTGAGCGTAACGTTGCTTTTTTTATAATATCCTCATAGCGACTTCCCAGTTGCTTCCAAAGTTGCATTAGTCTGTGGCGCAGCGGCAGTGCATTCGACTACTAAGTTAAGGGGCGCGGTTTTCATTCCCGCTCAGTACAAATATTTGTATGAATGAATATGACTATTCGCATTGATCTGGGTATTTCTATGTATAATATGTACGTTTTTATAAAAAAGATAAGATTGTATATCCGCTTTCTAGAACCCATATTACAAGCTATGCTTAGTTTGGGTCTCTAGACTGTGCTGCGTAAATTGTCCTAGATTATTTATTATTATTATAATTGTTTTTGATTGGTATATGTAGAAATGGAGGACAGGATGGTGGGAGGAAGGGATGGTCCGTGATTAAGGGAGGGAAGGATTAAAAAAATACACTTAATTATTCAAGTTTGCACCTCTGTCGGCACTCTCGGAGTGCCACTACCTTTTATTGAATACTTACTAATTTGTAAAATAAATTAAAAAATTAAATTGATGTACGGATGGATTAGAGTCACTCAATCCTGGCCATTACACTACCGATGTGAACCCACTCCTAACACAAGCAATTTAGCTTAGGTTAAGGGTGCATGTCCTGCCTGATGGACTGATGGATGAACTTGTCATTTCCAATAGTTAAAGCATAAAGCAAAGCATAAAGAACAGGGAGGTTAGGTAAGGCTTGTGGTACTCTCATTATACTCCATACACTCAAAGCTGTCTGTCTTCAGGGTAGGCAGAGGCAACACCCCTGATGATGACTGATGGGACCAGTCGTGCGAATAGACGTGCTTCGGACAGCACGTTAACCCGTCGGTCCCATTGTCCATACGAACATCTGTGGTAGTCGTTACGGGAAGTCTGAGCCCTAAAAAGTCCGACGACTTTGGTATCGTCAGTGGGCTGTGGATATCAGATAGCAGTTGCTTCACGGAAAGTCTCGAAGTTCGGCCGCTTCGTTGATAGACTGAAAACCCGACCCCAAATACGTTGGAAAATTCCCTGAGGATGACGAATCGTAGGAATAGAGCATACTGCTGCTTAAAGTCGAAATCAAGTGAAAGTGTAATACTTCCCAGATCAGGCAATTCCATATATGCTGTGAAATCATAACCGTTATACTATCTACCGTTTAGAGATAAAAATAAATCAAATTTAAATATTCAAATTTCAGACAATAATTTGTTTTATTTAATTTAATGCAAACGATAATATAGTACAGTTTTAGTTAATTATACTTTTTTTTAAAGTCATGGTATGCATTCATTCAGCTGTTAACCAGAAGAGCCATCCATCTTCGTCACCGACCAGACTCTCGGTGCATTAGCCAGACGCTTCGAAACATATCGACGAAACTGCAACTATCCCGCTCTTTCGTATAGAAAACAAACGATGGTATGTGTTGGCCTGTCTTATTCATCTAGAGAGTGATTCAGCAGATTTTAAGTTTGGAAAGAATGTATGTTTGGATGTTGCTAAAGTTATTTTTAACTTTAAATTTACGTATGAACGGTTGAGTTTTGCATCAGAGGTTGAGTGGAATTAAATTTCCGAAGCAAGTGTTTAATGTTGAGTGCAACAATCTTTTTCTCGGGCGATTCTTGCAATGTCTGAAATTGGACGGTGTTATTCATTTGGCGACACGCTCCGATAGCCTTATTAAGTGGTTACATCGTGTTTAACGCTGTTTCGCTTACTTTTTATATAAGAAATGTTAAGTATTATGGATTTTTGTCATTTTTCTGTTGGCAAAGTGGCATTCATGGACCTGTAATCATGACTGTACATTCCAGAACTGGAAAGCATTAATATTCTACGGTTTGACTGACACTTGACTGATGTGGTGACTTCATGGGCGAATGAGGTCCGATTACGATCTTCGGAGCATAAGCCATCACCTGCAAGTTGGTACAAACCTGCTGTTTGATGAATGATACTCTGGTACAGGCTTTCTTTTCAGGGTTGAGGGGTCAGAGGGCAGTCGGTTCTGTAAAGCAAATATAAGCCATGAGAGCGGGCCCCGGGCTCCGAGGTATGAGTTCTTAATACAACCATGGTAAATGATGTGATGATGACGAAGACGTCCTGACTCCGTACAGAAACAAAAAAAAGAAAGAAAGATAATTTTTATTCATCGACGTTTAAGGTACTAGTTTACAATAATACAGCAAAAATAAAATAATGCATAGTTACATGACATTAAAATTCCGTGTACCTCACGCGTCAGCTGAAAAGGACAGGTTCAGCATGTGCTAGACAGCTAGGCAGCTATCTCGCGCTGGTTTCTCCGGTAAGGGGAACTTCGGAGACCACCTGCATCGGATCAGGAAGGAGCCAACGCCTGAGTGTCATCACTGCGATGCGAGCGAGGACTCAGGACTGCACACGCTGGCGGACTGCCCGGTGTGGGAGGCGCCGAGGCGTGACCTCGTGGCAGCCATCGGGGTGGGAGTCCTCTCGCTCTGCAGCATGATTGCGGCAATGGTGCGGAGCGCGAGCGCGTGGGCCGCCGCCACCTCTTTCTACGAGCATGTAATGCTCGCGAAGGAGATGGCGGAGTGCGCCCGGGAGAGATTTAGAACTCTCCCGGCCCGCCGAGCCCGCAACTTGCTCGCCGCGCGTCGCAGGCGACTCAGGCGCCGGAGGTCACTTAACGACCTCCGTCCTCCATGAGCGCAGGCCTGGGGGTGACAGGTGAGGCCGCCTGTCACCCCAGCAGAAGCAGGCCGGGACGGTGGGGCGACTAGCGCCCCTCCCCCAAACCGGGGCAAGACGGGGATACCGTGGTCCCCAAACCAGAGGGGGCCATCTCGAAACCGGAGATGGCCCAGGGTCAGTCGGGGTGCGAGGGATATTCTCTATGGGCAACCTTACACCCCGGCGTCTGTAGACCCGAGACGGCGTGCGGTTTTAGTCGGTTCGAGCCCGACGTAACCGTCCCCGCTAGCCGGCGGGGGGGGGGGGGGTATCCGAAGGGATTTCCGCACAAAAAAAAAAACAAAAAAGTTACAGATAAAGATCTATATAGGTATAAAGTGAGTGAGCCACACTTCTCCAACCCACCGCAGCCACAACTTTGATAAACGATAAACAGACTAAATAAATACAGCTAGTTATAATAACTTGCTTAGCCCAGTAATCAAATCTGAGCACAGCAGTCGCTGTCGCAATCGCTGCGGTATCGACTATAAACTAAGGAAATAGTTTCTTTCTTAAGGGTAAGGGGTCGGTCGCTTAAGGACCTCCGTCCTCCATGACCGCAGCCCTGGGGGTGGCAGGTGAGGCCGCCTGTCACCCCAGCAGAAGCACGGGGACACCGTGGTTCCCAAACCCGAGGGGGCCATCTCGAAACCGGAGATGGCCCAGGGTCAGTCGGGGTGCGAGGGATATTCTCTATGGGCAACCTTACACCCCGGCGTCTGTAGACCCGAGACGGCGAGCGATTTTAGTCGGTTCTAACCCGACATAACCGACCCCGTTGACCGGCGGCGGGGGGGGGGGGGGTATCAGAGGGGATTTCCGCACGAAAAAAAAAGCGTAACGGGTCGGTGTCCTTCAAGCAGACGGCGGCCCTAATTGGTGGCGCAACAAATTTCTCGGGCGGTATTTAGAACTCTACCAGGACCTCCAGGGTTAAGCCAACCTTATCTGCAGGCTGGTACACCTGCTGATTTACGGATGAGGCTTTGGAGCAGATTTCCCTCTAGGAGTTGGGAGACCAGACGGCACTCACTCCTATAAAGCCGTATAAAATGAGAAGTAGTAAATAGACCCTGGGTGTTGAGGATTATGGCTTCTTCGCAGGAAAATAATAATAAGATTCTTGCTTGATAATGTTTAATGATGAAATAGAGAAAATTAACATCCTACTAATATTATAAACGCGAAAATTGTAAGTATGGATGGATGGATGGATGTTACTCTTTCACGTAAAAACTAATGAATGGATTTTAATGAAACTTTACAATAATATAGCTTATACATCAGAATCACATAGGCAACAATTTATGAAGATATTGTGTGAATTGTCCAAAATATGACGATAAGTGTCAAGCAAGTAGGAAAAAATCTACCATCTGCGAGCTATTCTGGCGTGCACTGCCAAAACCGCTAGAGTTACACATATGTAATGTATGATGGAAATGTTTATTCTACTAATATTATAAACGCGAAAGTTTGTGAGTATGTATGTATGTATGTATGTTTGTTTGTTGCTCTTTCACGCTAAAACGGCTGAACGGATCTGACTGAAATTTGGTACATGGACACACTATAGTCCAGAATAACACATAGGCTACTTTTCATCCCGTGAATAGGCTCCCATGGGTAGCGGGCCCTAAAAAGAGAGGGGGGCGCGCTGTGCGCTCGGCGGCAGGGGACAAGAGATAATAAATAATAAATAAATATTCTATGACATTCTTCACAGCGCTTTCTAGACCCAAAGTAAGCATAGTTCAACTAGCTTGTGTTATGGGTTCCAGCATGCGGATAAACATACTTATATGACCATACTTATAACAGACCAATGCAAATAGACATTTTTATGCATACAAATATTTGCACTGAGCGGGAATCGAACCCGCGCCCCTTGTCGTAGCAGTTGAATGAGTATATGTTGAGTATATGTTCGTGAACACTGGGCTCTGAAGTGAAAGCTCTAAGATGGTGATGATCAGTAGTATATGGAAATAAATTAATAAATTCTAAAGAATATCACCTAACACTCATTACCATATTTTCATTAGCCAGTCATTACTACGTCCAATGAGAGCATCAATAGTTATTTTTCAATTTCTACTAAGCGAACGCGATGTGGTATAACTTATAGTAAAGGGTAACAAATGCTTCGCTGTAATCCATCTACTTCACGAACCGATGGCAGAGCGGAGCGGGGAGCGGGCACGAGACGTGTGGAGCAAGGCGTTAGCGAAAGCGAGTCTAGAACAAAGAATTTTCTATACTCGTTACTTCCGTTAACGCTAACTTCAGAGGAATGATATGTTTTATTATGCTATTTGAAGAAAAAAAATCTTTATTTTTAGCTTTTTGGTGTCATTTTAAATAATATAATCAATCGCGATAGAATCCGTTAAAAATATTTTCTTGCATTTCAATATTCGTGTAAAATATTTGACAATTTATTATATTAAAAAAACCCGGTAAAAACGGTAAAAGTGACATTTTTTTACTAAAAACAACCAAGAAAAAAAATTAGTCAGTATCACTAAATGATGATGATGTAAAAATTCTAAAGACACTCCCCACACATCTGTTCAGGCATTTAAAAGTTATAGCGGTATGAAGAAACTCACATATGAACCCTAAAAATGTTTACACCCTTTTTTAGGCAGTCAACATTCTTCACACAATGTGTATGGGGCGCCACCATGATCTATGGGAAATAAGCCAATCTCACCTGCAAGCCTATTCCTTGCGGAGTTGGGAGGTAGAATGGCAGTTGCTCCCGTAAAAGCCAAATTAAACCAAGCAGAAGAAAGAAATAGTAGGAGAGTCAGCCCTGGGCTCCACAGTGTAATCTTTGGATGCAACTGGGCTTGGCACTCGAATAAAGAAGAAGAACATCTAATTACCATAGTCCGCTGTATCCTTTCACTTGGAGCTGAGTACAAACTGCATGATGCATTAATCCCTGCTCCCCAGGACGGACCCTTAATATATGATGGCAGGTTCAGCCGGTCACGCCACAATCACTTCAAACTTGATCCTAGCTCGATTTATAATAACAATTCTAGTTAACAATAATTAGAACCGTAATTGTGTATAGTTTAAACTGTATATTTATTTATTGTAAGACTATTCAAGAACTAATAAGAATTAGTCGTTTAATTTTATACCCCCCCCCCCCCCCCCAACTATCTCGGAAACCGCTTTAGCTATTTGAATTAACATTTGTATGAAGATTAGGTATTGCTTCAATTAATTTTTTAAACAATTAGTATGCTTACTTTTCATATTGATTTAGATCGGAAAAAGAGAACATCTAGGACGGGACTAGGTCCTATTGTGGTACTCTAGGTATATGTCACTATTATCATCCGAGCGCCGATATAGGTTGCCCCCAAAGCTTGCAGTTTGGAGACCTGGGTCCCCTATTTCTATGATTTAGATTATCTTGATTTTTACTGGAACGACTGTCTTCTGACCTCTAGACCTTTGAGCGGGAAGCCTACGTCAGTCAATCAGTAACTGTACCACTTGCATGTGAACCGATACAGATCGTATAACTGAGGTGTGATGTTAATTATGTACAGTGAACGACAAAAGTCGTACAACGAACGATCAGATGCACAGCGACACGCCACCGCTACATGGTGGATATTCCACTCATACGCACGAAACGTTTCGGCGGCACATTTATTATGCGTACAGCTAAGGAGTGGAATTGCCTGCCTGAGTCTGTGTTTCCGGAAAACTATAACCTCGGAATCTTCAAGTCTCGAGTGAATAGGTTCCTTCTAGGCAAACGTGATCCATCGTAGACCACATCGTCACTTATGACCAGGTGAGATAGAGGTCAAACGTGAGCCTATCATTCATAAAAAAAAGTAGCTTACACTCGTACATTCTAATTTCTTGATCACCTGAGCTCTTAAACAAACCATGAAATATATTAACTTCGTTATCTGGGGATAATAAAATCATCGGTACATATATTCTAATGCTAAAAAGGTTAGTAAATATTTTAGTGTTAATCAACTTTCGTCGTTGACTGTATCTTCAATTTAGTTTCATATTAAGGTTTCTTAAACATAATCATCCTATCGAATTTACGTTTTTGATAAGATTTTTTTTCTTTTTTTTATTGTTTTTTGTGTATTAATTGAAAAACATAATATTATTTTAGAAAATATATCGGTTAGAAAAACATTATGAAAAAGAAAAACATTATGTATCGTCTTACAAATTAGAGTCATGTAGGGCGAATAGGTTGGTTCATTTACACGTTCAGCTATGGGGTCAAATATGAATAGGGTGTAGTGGTTCGAATTGCCACAAAATATTAAACAATTTCATTATCTACAAATACAAAAAGGCGGCCAAGTGCGAGTCGGACTCGCCCATTAAGGGTTCAGTAGCAGCAAGTAACATTTTTATATTCAAGTTGATAGAATGAAAGGTAAATTGCGGTTTACGATTTATGACGTATTAAAAAAATCTACTTACTAGATCTCGTTCAAACCAATTTTCGGTGGAAGCACATTTTACCTTTTTAGAAGTAGATAGATAGATAAATAGATATAAGCTTTATTGTACACCAATCAGAATAAGCATATAACGTAAACTTAATTAACATAAATATGTACAAATGGCGGCCTTATCGCTAAAAGCAATATCTTACAGGCAACCCTTGGATGGACATGAATCCTAAATGAGCTAAATCGTACATTGGGTAGTTATTGGTGTAACAGGAAAGAAAAGAGAACTAACGTAGTCATATAATATAATAGATTGGATTACAAACACGTATTGCAATGTAGTAAATACATATACCTACAAATAAGCATACAATGATACATAAATACGACACCTATATATAATCGTACATAACATAAATCATTCATATATACATACTAAATTTACATACATACATACTAAACCTACATATAATTTTTTAATACCTCGCACGAAAGTTAAGACAGCACATAACGCGAACAAGGAATGGGGGAGACTATGGGCCCAGGTAGTGTTCTTTCACCATCCTTTTGAAGATGGCCAATGATTGTGCCCGTCTAATCAATAATGGCAGTGCATTCCATAACCGTACCGCCTGTACAGTAAACGATTTATCATAAAAAATCATAGAATGCCTAGGTACTGCCAATACCAATGATTCTGACGACCTCAAGGATCTTAAATGTGTGTCATTGAGGAACACGAAACGTTCTTTTAAATAAGTGGGAGTATTGGGATTAAAGAGAATACAATAAAGCAACGATAGAATATGAGCATTCCGTCGAAGTCGAATTGGGAGCCACTTGAGCAATTGGCGAAACTCTGATACGTGATCATATTTGCGTAGACCAAATATAAATCTAATGCAAAAGTATCTCTCGCGCAAACTAAGTATTCAGTTTATAAAAAAATGATATTAGAAACCTCAATATCATTTTTGAAGACCTATCCATAAAATACATCTCCTTACTAAGTTTCAGCAGCATAGTTCTTATAGTTTCGGAAAAAAGTTGCTGTGACATACGGACGGACAGACAGACATGACGAATCTATAAGGATTCTGTTTTTTTTCCATTTGGCTACGGAACCCTAAAAAGGAAATGGAAAATCAGGGCCATGGATGTAAAGAGTTGAGATGAGATCTTAAAAAGTGTCACATGTTTTGTCTTAAAATAACTCAAATTAGCTCAATCATAAGTCTAGAAGCGGAGAAATATGTATAAGAAAAAAGAAAAATACTTTTTATTGAATTATCAATTAGTTGCGTAATTGTTCACACAATAATCAAAATCACCGTGCCTTTAATTATAGCGATCTTAGCAAATGAAATATATAATAATACTGAACATTTAATTATTTTTTTTCCTTCTTTGGCAAATATGTAATGAATGCCAGTGTCAAGTAATTTGATAAATCAAGAAATTTGCATCTCGTATGAATTCAATATAATGCACCATTTTAGTCATTTAGTCAAGGTCAAGTAAAGTCTTTCACAGTCATAGTCAAGTCAAAGTCCCGCCCTAGTAAAGTTGCGGAGGCTTCTGTGGAGTTTTGGGAACAAAACGGAAAATCACAATTCACGGTAAATATCCCACTTTCCTACACTTGTGCATGTTGTCGAAGACGTTATGTCTAAAAACCCACCATTTTTACACATATAAACCCGAAATTATCTTTCATTGCTCACCGTTTTCATGTTTTCCGATGCATTTTTCACTTCTTTGTCATTTTCAAAGACCACTACTTTGGTTTTTACGGCTTTGTGCAAGGATCGCACCTGCTTGCTTTCACACTTGACACCAAAGATCACTCACGCAATAGACTTACCGCTGGATATTGTTGAAGCTGATAACTCCTTATCAGAACTTCATACTTTGCTTTTACTGAAACTCAGCTCTCAGATTGTCAAAGCTTACGAAACATTCAGTAAGGAACTGATAAACCTGAATCTAATAAATAAATAAATCAATATTCTACGAAATTCTACACAACGTTTTCTTGATAAAGAGTAAGCATAGTTTAACTAGCTTGTGTTATGGGATAAACATTTATTTATATAATTTTTTCGCAAATACATATTTATTATACATAGATACATACTATTTGCATCTCATCACAATTATAGCCTAAGATTGTATGGAATCGTTACAATCTCCCTTAAGTATCTGTTTGTAATGTTAAAATAACAGCTTTTGAATAAATGCATAATCGTGTATGCACGATTTGCTACTTTAGTAGTATAAAAAATGTCATAGAAATTAAAGAAGGAGTTTATTCGCCATAAAATAGATCGCACCTAAGACATACTCTAAAAGAAAAAGCCCTTCCATTGCCCAGGGTGCCCTAGGGTGTAGGGGCCTTTGAAAGACCTTTGGGGCCAAGCCAACCTCACCTGCGAACCGGTACACCTGGTGCAGGACTTCCTCTCGGGGTTGAGAGGTCATAAAAGCTAAATCGAAAGAAAGAGGCAGAGAAACTTTTCTTTTTCCGTGCGGAAATCCCTTTGCGGTTATGACGGACTTAAACCGACTAAAACCGCCCGCCGTCTCGGGTCTTCAGACGCCGGGGTGTAAGGTGGCCCCATAAGCCACTTTTCTCGCACCCCGGCTGACCCAGGGTCATCTACGGTTTCAAGATGGCCCCCTCAGTCCGAGATATGAGCTAAGGAGTAGATACGAGTTAAGGTCATGATGATGATTGCGCAGGGTACCCGACCGAGGCGGTTTTCTAGTTTTAAACCCACGACATCACATCCTTATGTAGCAAACATTGTAGTCAACTAATATATTCACGAAAAGATGATAATTTTGTGGAAGGACGTTCCAGTCAATGTGATATAATCAAATGCAGATGACGTATTATACCTACTTATACAGATTATATTCGACGCAATACATTCTAGCTAATATTATACTCGTAAAAGCCAAAAGCCTAGTGGTATGGGTAATGGACTGCTGAGACGAGGTCTCGGGTTCGATCCCAGGTTTTACTATGGCACACACCAATGACTTTTCGATGCTTTTCGAAGTTATGTGTGTATTTATCGCAGGTTTATAAGTGCCCGGTTAATGGCAATAGGCTCGCCACCTATTACATTGGGACCTAAACATAAACTGGCGAAATGTGGGTGCTAGCACCTCTGCCTACCCCTTCGGGGATATAGGCGTGAGTTTATGAGTTTATGTTATGTTCTTTGTTTATTACGCAGTCAATATGCTAAAACTGCTAGATGGATCTTTATAATTGTTTTCATACATGCTCTGGTACTACTAACTTTTTTCCGTGCGGAAATCCCCTTGGATATCCCCCCTCCGGCCAGCGGAGGAGTTCCTGTCGGACTCGAACTGACTAAGTCCATATTGAGTCTTCAGATGTCCGGGTGTAAAGTGGCCCATAAGGCATTTCTCTAGCACCCCGATGGTACTCTGGTCATGGCTTTTCTTTAGAACATCCCTGTTCCCTCCACTTTACAAGGTCTTTGGTATCCCGTTAGTATGGCCATTGACAAAAATCACATCTTTTACTATGTCTAGAATTAATGGATGTATGGATGTATGGGGTTCAAATCAAGTTTTTCGGGGCCCAAGTGAATCTTATCTGCAAGGGTACACCTGCTGATTGACAGACGAGACTCTGGTGTAGGTTTTCTTTTCGGTGTGTGGATCAAACGGCAGTCGCTTTCGTTAAGCATTGAAAGCATTGCAAAACCGGACCCCGTGCTCTGAACTGCAAACTTAGGATGCAACTGCGATTGGCGCTATGTTGACTAGAGCTAGTTATAAGGTGTGTTAGTGCTAGTGATAAGGATAAAATATGCTGCTATCCGCGGTCAGTTGTCATGACCTATGCTTAGAAAGGACGAGTGCTGCGCGAGCGCTTATTATCAACAATTTACTAATCATTCTTTAACAACTTGACATTATGTTGTCTATTCACCTTTGAGATTTAAAGGTTTAACGCTCTCATCCGGTTCTCGCGACCTGCTGGAAATAAATAATATCCTTGTTTACCTAGGTAGGTTAGGTTGACCTTGTATAGAGAAGATTTTTCTTGAGACCAAGTAGCAACTGGTAGGTGAAATTTTAAACTCGAACCCAGGATATCTCGACCTTGAGGCCGACTCCTTAACCACTAAGCTACCGACCTTTTATTCATATGGGCTCTAAGTAAAATGCGGTAATTTTTGAACCGTTTCTAAGAGATCTCGCTTTTTTTTCTTCTCACGCACCTCTTCACACGCGCGACCTGCTGAGGGGAACCTCTGCAGGTCGCGCGTGTGATGTGATAGAGTATTTACCTTAAACTGTACTTGTTCATTGTCTTAGTAGTTTGAAAAAGTAGCCGCACTTTTCCTGCAGTTGCCTGTTGGAGTCGCAGCTTAATCTGACGATGGTCTGACTGTTGGAAGGGAAGGAACTTCCTCTACTGTCATTAAACCTTTTACGCATTTTCATGAATGGTTTGCATGACAGTAATGGAAGCTTTTGAAGTCAATGGAAAGGGCAGGAGTACATGGGAGAGGAAATTACATATTCGTTTAAGTATTTTCCACTTCACTTATCACTGCATTCGGCATAATTGTCCTCCATATTGAAATTCCATTAAAATGCCAGTTACTTTTAAGTACGTTTATTTACGTTCGAAAATTGTGAACTGAATTTATTATCATGACAATTACGCTTGTGTTCGTGAGTGGCTTTGTTTATTTCATTTTATACTTATTTAGTAGCGAAATTAAACAGCCTCTTGTTAGACGGCGGCTTTTGATGTCATCACTTTGCGGTTCTAACGGTCCTATTGAAAATCAACTGGAATTCAATTAAAATTACAAGTGACTTATCATAAATCGATATTATTATTATTCTCGTTAATTCGTATAACTAAATTTCTTGTACATATGTTAGGAATAGGTTCTTAAAAGTGGTATAGCCAGGGTGGTACCCATGACCTCTCTGCCTTAGCCACTAGGCTACTGCTGTAAAATAACGGGACCTCTTCATTCTTGAAACTTCCTGCAATCTAATGCTGATCTTCGAATTCCTTTCGTATCATTTGACATAACCAATGTCATTATCTGAAAGTAAAATTGATACTTACTAAAATCCACCTATTTCATCAACGAAAAGCTATCTCCAACCAGTTTTCTAATACTGAGATAAGCTCGCCCTTGTTCATCAAAATGTTTAAATGAAAACGCTGATGCTTCTTAATACACGAACATACAGACGTAGTTTCCAGTGTAGTTAACAACATCTTTCCACTCGCTACGATCCTTTTACCTTTTATTGATTTTTTTTCGTGCAGAAATCCCCTCCCCCCCCCCCCCCCCCGCCGGCCAGCGGAGGCGGTCGGGCTTGAGACGACTAAAACCGCACGCTTTCTCGGGTCTTCAGGGTGTAAGGTTGTCCATAAAGCATATTCCTCGCACCCCGACTGACCTTGGGCCATCTCCGGTTTCGACATGGCCCCCTCGGGTTTGCCCACCCCCAGGTCTGCGCTCATGGAGGACGGAGGTCGTTAAGCGGCGATCTGTTTTCATAATATTGTTTTCATGCATGCTCGTCGGGTACGTCTGACCAGGTCTTTTTTTATAACGCGTGGAAACTCCACTAGATCCAACGGTAGGTGGGTGTGTTTGCACGAACCGACTAAAACTGAACGGTGTTTCTTACGACAGCCATGTGGTACGGAGAATCTGGTGTGCCCTAGTAAGAAAATCCCAGAGACCCGACCGGCTCCGGTGGCGCAACCTTCTACTAGCTACTTCCGTATATTATGTTCATACATGCTCGTGGGGTACTCTTGACCGGGTCTTTCCTTAAAATGTTCTCGATTTGATTGACATTTACCGGTTTGCCCCATTCGTCTTCGCCTTATAAATCGGTTTCGTCCATTCTCTCTACGTGTCCAAACCATTTAAGCATCCCTTTCTCAATTCTGCTATCTAGCTGTTCTTCACTTGACCCATAAACGGCACCCCAGCTAATACTTTACAGACTACTAATTTTCAAAGTGTTAAAAAGAATTAGCCATTCCCGCGGCTCACAAGTAAAAGTAAATTATAGCCTATGTGCTATTCCAGGCTATAAACTATTTCTAAGCCAAATTTCATCCAGATTCCTTCAGCCGTATTTGCGTGAAAGAGTACAAACTTTCACTATGTTATAATTTTAAACATAACATAACATAACTTCACATTATAATTTTAGTAGAATAAAAACGATTATTACCTCAATCTGATCAGTTATACGAACGTACGGACAAGCAATCTGTGTAAGTATTATTGCACATGTATCCGACCGCATTGGCTTGCACCTCTGCTGTTCCATTTTCCCGATTAAAGCGCAATGCAGATCGGCTGACTATTTGTCCGACAGGGATCCTTCCTCAGTGAGGAAGTTCATTATTTCTAAAAATATTTTACCTATGATATTATCGGAAGTTTACGCGAATGTCACACATTGAAATAAAACTATTTTAAACCCGAAGATTCCCGATTCCCTGCGTAAAAGCAACCGAAAAAATATTCAGTGTGAATAATAAAATAACATCAAAAAAAATCGCGATGCAATCCTTTAAAAATATTTTTATTTGAAAATTTTACCTAGTTTAAAAGACGTATGTCTGTGTGCATGGGATAAGATGATATTACATGCACACATGGGGTATGAATCCCAACAAAATTCTTCGGAGCCCAAGCAAACTTCTTGTTGCTACCGTAAAAGCCAAATTAAACTTAATTGTGGAAGGGACGAGTGCAGGATACACGAGGCGCATGGTGTTAATCGTATTGCTTATTCGATGTTGTTTCAAAAGTTGAAACAAAAAATACTTGTTGGCAGTATGTACTATTCAAGGGTTATATAAATTTCCTCTCTTTAGTGGTGGGTAATTATAAAATCCCTCTCTTTCTTTAGTGGTGGGTAGTTATGAAATTTCTTTCTTCAAGTGCCTCTTCTATTCTAGAGGTTGGCCACTAGCTTTCTACATTCCTCTCTGTAAGCAGTAGCCGGTGTAGTGGCCCTCACAGGTCTTTGAGCCCATGCCAATCTGGAACCGATACACCTGCTGATTGTCAGAAGAGGCTCTGGCACAGGCTTAACTAAAAAAAAAACTAAAAAAAAGAAAAAAAAAACGATTAAAATTATTTTTCCTTCAGTACTATCGTTTCCCTTTTCGGGAGCGTTTCCCTAACATCCGGTATAGTAACTGACCTATGAATGCTTAGTGTCACTAGGGCATAGGGAAGCAGAAGAAAAAAGAAGAGAATGGGAAAAACCTAAGGGGCGACATATTTTTTTTAATAAATATTCTACGACATATTACACAACGCCATCTAGACCCAAACTAAGCAGAGCTTGACATATGGGTTCTTGAATGTATTTTTCTTTGTTTTTGCAGTATTGATTAATATCAATACTGCAAAAACTAAGAAAAATACAGTGTCGTAAACAGTGTCGGAACAGTGTTGAAAGTTTTCAATCAGTGCGTCCTACCCGTAATGACCTGCGGAGCTGAGACGTGGTCACTCCCGGTAGGGCTGGTCCACCAGTTCAAAGTCGCTCAGTCGAGTTTCTCTGAAGGATAGGATTCGTAACGAATACATCCGACAGAGAACCAAGGTTATCGACATAGCTTAAAGAATTAGCAAGCTGAAGTAGCAGTGGGCCGGCCATATCTCGCGAAGAACCGACGACCCCTGGGGTAAACGTGTTCTTGAGTGGGGACTGCGACTCGGCAAACGTAGTGTAGGACGCCCTCCAGCCAGGTGGGATGACGATCTGCGAAAGACTGCGGGCAGATGCTGGATGCGGCAAGCTGAAGACAGGGCGCTATGGCGCTCATTAGGGGAGACCTATGTCCAGCAGGGGACTAGAATAGGTTGATGATGACTGTTTACACAAGGCAGCATATTGTTAACTAGCTGTTGCTGTGTTTCGATTCTGATGCCGATTCCACAACCCTTAGGAACCTATTTCAGGAATTAAAGTAGCATATGCATTATTCCAGAATTCAGTCAGGTCCTGTTAGCCGCTTGAGCTTGATTGGGTAATAATCATTCAAACATTACTGTCTCAGTTATAATATTCGTAGGATTAACGTTGATATTAAGTAAGTGGGTGAAAATTACTTCAAACTGAAGTTATTTTTAATGTCGACCATAGTACTTTTCCAAAGTAACAATTTAACGACTGAACCTTCACACATAAAACATAAAATTCTTGGCCATTCTTTTTCGGCAATTGATTGGCTCGCGCAAATAAAGCAAATGAAGTGAGATTGAATTTGTGATGAGCTTTCACATTTGTCACCCTGTTCACCCCCGGCTTAGCGCACTCAAAATATGTAGGTACTATGACGTAAGAGACAGTAGCCAGCAGACCTAGACGATACTTTTTTAGGGTTCTGCAGCCAAATGGAAAATAGATTCGTCATGTCAGTCTGTCTGTCCGTCCGCATGTCACAGGCACTTTTTTTGGAAACTATAAGAACTATGCTGTTGTAACTTGGTAAGTAGATGTATTCGGTGAACCGCATTAAAATATTCATACAAAAATAGAAAAAAAACAAAAAATTTTGGGGGTTTCCCCATACTTAGAACTGAAACTCAAAAAAAATGTTTCATCCAGCCCATACGCGTGTGTTTGTCTTCAAAAATTATATTGAGGTTTCTACTATAATTTTTTTCTAAACTGAATAGTTTGCGCGAGAGACACTTTCAAAGTGGTTAAATGTGTCCTCCCCTCCTGTAACTGCTAAGATAAGAGAATGATAAAACTAAAAAAATATATTATGTACATTACTATGTAAACTTCCACCGAAAATTGGTTGGAACGAGATCTAGTAAGTAGTTTTTTTTTAATACCTCATAAATCGTAAACCGTAATTTATCTTTAATTCAATCAACTCAAATATAAAAAAATTAAAAAAACATTTAAATTCATAAACATAAACCTTATGCATAAACCGTGAACCATTATTTTCTAATAATATATAGAAAAATAAAAATAGGTGCCTAAGTAAATGATAATTAAAATTCGCGCGGGGCGTGGTTTGAACGAACTACAAGAACTTTTATATTATGTTACATGCTGCTACGAAATCCTTCATGGGCGACTCCGACTCCCACTTGGCCGGTTTTTACAATTTAGGATGGATTTTACCAATGGACGTAATTGTGATAAAATAAAATCACTGAGTCATCAAATCATCCTCATGGCGATTTGTCAGCTGCGTTCTAAGTTTGCACCTTGCCGCTTATTGTTTTTGTTTGGTATATCGGCTTTTCTGTGAGTGACTGCCGTCTGATTTCGCAAATCCTGGGAAGAAACCCTACGCCATTGTTTAGGAGGTGCACCGACCAGCAGGTGAGGTTGACTTGAGACTCAAGGATATTGGCAGGGCTCTGTGGTTGTGGTGGTATGGTACTGTAGTGTTCGGACTCCTTCGAACACTATAGTTAGTTGCTTGGCCATCATGCGTCAGCGGTATTAAAATTAAATTGTATAAATATTTTTAAATTTTGAGAATATGAAAAAACAAATGCTTGGAAGATAGTTCGAGTCAGCAGGTGACCAGGGGCTCCGGCCTCGACCCGCTGTATGAAGAAAATATCCTGAAGTTGAAGTGAATCTTAGGCTCAATCACTGGGCAAAATCCGCGTTCCTAGTTCGATCAGTAAATCTAAATAATCTCGCGTAAAGTCCCCTAAAATACGTTGAATAGAGTTGTATTGGTTAATAAATGCCATATTTAATACAAAATATTTGTGTTGTAATTCAATTATCTATAGTTGACGACGAAAAGCTGTGAAGTCAGACCCCAGACGTCACAGTACACTATGGAAGAAAATTTAAATATTATTCAAGTCAACAACAGAAAAGAATATAAAAGTTACACGTCATAATAAGGTATTCACAGAAAAATTGTAACAAAAATGTTATTTTCTTAAAAATCTACTGATGAAACAAATGGTGCAGGCATCGGTTGCAAAAGAAAAACCTAAGTGTTGCCAATGTAAAAATTTTAACGTCGGGAATTCGCGCGGTTCAGTTTTTGTGTTATAGAACTTAGACCATTCGTCTTCGCGCGATGCATGGGAAAAGTTACTGACAGATCTGTACAGTGTCGACCGAAAAAACTTCAGTTTCAAGTTGCTTAGTAATAAGTTATTTACCCGTTTAGATGTTTCAATTTTCATTTATTGTGTTTTATTTTGATTTGGTTAAATCAATGGACCTAGTAGACCTTTATGCACATGGGGATGTACAAAGGCGGACACGGACGAAAGGTACAGTTAGAAAATTTTTGGAAGGAGCATGGAGTTAGGCACCCCCTATAACGTGGGATCCAAAATATGAACGTAAAATACAAGGTATATTTCACCTACGCCTTCGATTAATAGGCATTTTCTGTATTTCGTGAAACAAAATAAAATGAACAACTTCATCA
Source organism: Cybosia mesomella (assembly GCA_946251805.1). Taxonomy (NCBI): domain Eukaryota; kingdom Metazoa; phylum Arthropoda; class Insecta; order Lepidoptera; family Erebidae; genus Cybosia; species Cybosia mesomella. The sequence goes on from OX276401.1 coordinate 27,670,466, forward strand.
CTTAAGTTTCTTACTGTTGATACAGATAACTTAGCAATGTTGAAGAGACAGTTAACTTTAAGATATTTGATTAAACGGGAGTAAATAGATACCAAAAGGAGGGCTTCATAATCGTGACTTGCAGTGTACATTGCGGGCGCAACGTCACGACAACGACGGGCGCTAATTTATGGAAAACCTCTAAAGTCGCGTAGCTGGGTAAACTTCGCGATGTATACTTTTGTGGGCTTCAAGTGTAAGCACCTTCATCACAGAACTGTGTCGGTACATGTTTACACTTTAGACCATATGTTCTCGTTGTTGGCGATGTTAAGATGTTTCTTTACAGATGTAAAAAAAAGAAGGTATTATACACCTATAACATAACATAACATAAACTCACGCCTATATCCCCGAAGGGGTAGGCAGAGGTGCTAGCACCCACATTTCGCCAGTTTATGTTTAGGTCCCAATGTAATAGGTGGCGAGCCTATTGCCATTAACCTGGCACTTATAAACCTGCGATAAATACACACATAACTTCGAAAAGCATCGAAAAGTCATTGGTGTGTGCCATGGTAAAACCTGGGATCGAACCCGAGACCTCGTCTCAGCAGTCCATTACCCGTACCACTATACTACTACAAAATTGTAAATTAGTTGTGTCTGTACATTAGAGATATTTATAAAATGTATAAAATAATAAAATTAAAAAAAAAAACGATTCTGAACACAATTTTTTTTTAAATTCTTGTCTGTTTGTCTGTTAATCTGTTTGTCTGTTTGTTCGCGATGGACGCAAAAACAAGTGAACGGATTTTGATGTGGTTTTTATATTAGAAAGGTCTTGGTCAGACCTAAAATCTGCCGTATGTTTGATTGATTTGACCAAAAAACGATAACCGACCTCCAAGCGGGAGGAGCCGCGGGCATCAACTAGTTTGATTCATGATTATAAATCTAGTTCACGATACCTTACAATTAGATACGGACTTCCAATTAATTTCGAATTTTGCACACAGAGATCAGTTCATCAGATCATCTGATCTCAACAGTTGTTGAGATCAGATTTTTAAATTTAAATATAATTTTAATAGAAAAAGAACTGTTGGGATCAAAAATAACTTATGATTTTTTAATATAATAGAAAAAAAATGTTTAAAACGTGCTACAGTAAAAGTTATTATGGTAAAAGTTAATCTTGTGTGATTACAGAAAAAAGGTTGGTTCAATTTAACCCGGTAAAAAAAATTACATGTATCCATAGACTCGTAGAGGGTATGTTGTGTGAACGTCAATAGCTTAGTGGTTAAGGAGTCGGCATTACGACTACCGACGTGAACCCACTCCTTCGCAAGCAATTTAGCTTTGATAGACCATTGTATATATATAATAGACCTTTGTAACGTAGTTGAAACCGTTTTTGTTTATAAGTATTAAAACTAATTATAACTTTTGTCTTATCTATTTCGTTTTCAGGGTCAAACCAACCTTACTGCTAGCCGGTACACCCGCTGATGAACGGACGAGGTTCTGGCATAAGCTTACCTCTCAGGATTGGGGGGTCAGACGGCAGTCACTCCCGCAAAAGCCAAGATAAGCCAGATCAATAGAAAGAGAACGAAAGCGGACCCAGGGCTCCAGAATACTAGCTTTGGATGCGACCGGAACTAACGCTGTTATGATGATGCATAAGGGTCAGTTTACTATCATGCAAAAAAGCAGCTCGTATGCAAAAGAAACAGCAATTCAAAATCTAGTTACAAACAACTTAATCAACAAATAGAAAACAAAAATACTCGTAATGAGCCAGTCACCTTGCCCCGACCTACCGCAACAGGCCATTCGAACTGGACATACACTTTTTTTCTTTTTTGCGTATAATGATAATACATATTAGCAACTATTATAGAACCTGTTTGTTTTGAGATTAGCTGCATAGAAGTATGCGTACTTTCACCGATGTAGATATTGTTAGCATTAACGATACTATTGATTTATTTACACGCGTTTTAGGCTTCAGAGTGTAACGTAACAAGCATGCAAGTAACTCTAATAACAATAAAAATAATTAAATACTCGTTATTTCGGTCACCAGTACATTTAAAAAAAAAAAACAATAGGTAGTTTCATGTGAAGCTATCGAATCCAAAAAGCAAATATTCAATACAACATGAAACATTGAGCTTATTCTGCGAAAATAGTAACATCAACAATTCAACATAGTTCACATATTTTGAGATTACACTTCAAAATACAACCACCATCTTCTCACCGTGACTATGGCTGTTGAAAAGCAACTGAAAAGTCGGAATCAGTGTAAATAATAAAATAAATCCTTTAAAAATAGATTTAAATGGGAAAATGAGAACATCTAGGACGGGTCTTAAACCCGCGATCAGTCCCTTACAGGGAGAATACTCCGATATTCGAAATTCTCCGGTATTATATACGTCTCGTGGTCTCCGTTAAAAATAGTTTTATTTCAATGTTATTATACAGTTTTACATATTATAGTTCTAGGTATAGAGGTAATAAGCTTAAAATATAACATGCATACTTTAAAATGCATTTTGATGTATACAATTATAATAGAAACAGGTTTAGTTGAATTTTTAGCGAACTTGTCGACAAGGTGATCAGGTATTTATACAACATTGAACTTGTATTCAGCACTGTTTATTTTGAAGTAGTGAAAGAATTTATGTTAGGGTAATGTTTTTTGGACCCACCTTACACCTGGAGACCGGGGCGGGCGTGCGGTTTTAGTCGGTTCGAGTCCAACATAACGGCGCCAGCCAGCTGACGGGGAGGAGGTTTTTGTTTCGTCATGGAGATATATATATTTTGAATATACCGTCACAAACCACACTCATTTGGAATATACACATCACTAATTTGTGAGCGAACCGTCTGGTGTCTATCCAATTTTTGGTGGCACTGTAATATGTGCCAAAAACTACCTTATTTGCAATCGAAATGGAGACAAAGAAGACTCTTGTTAACGGCAATACGCTCACACCCTTTACATGGGTGTTATTTCACCTCTGCCTAACCTTACTGGGATGACAGGCGTGACTATATCGCTGCAATAAAGCAGTAATATCAAAAAAAAAAATTTACAGGAGAAATGACAGAAGCTTGAAGAAATAATTTGTTTATCATTCAACGTACAGTGGTCCAAAACAAGAGTTATATATATGTGGAATCAAAGATAATTTTTTCAGTAATTTAATCTATAATTGTAATGGTTTAAATATTTAATGAAATAATTGAAAAATGTACCGTTTCAATTTTAACATCATCAACGATTTTATTAACACATTGACCACTGAGATTCCAGATGTAAATATATGATACGACGTAATATCTACTTGAGATCTTGAGCGTACCAACCGATTACACCTAACTACACCTTCTTCAGGGACATTTTAATAGTTTGTACAGAATAAAATCTTGGGAATACTTCGTATGAAGTGTTATGTTTATTTATTTGATAAAAGATTATTTTAAAAAAACGCGGTTAAATGTATTACTGTTCTTCTTTGTTCAGACCGGCTTTTTGTAGTTTCTAACAGTAATGTAAGCTGTTAGTGTCATTTATGATAATATGATATTTCGCTAAATATTAAAAAAAAAAACTGAAAATGATAGATTGATATTAGGAGAAGCCAAAATCAGAAAAAATAAAAAGGGCGTAACCGACACTTACCGCTTCAGTACCCGAGGCAAGCGATATGTATCTAGAGAAATATCCCGGAATTTAGATTTTCCCGGTTCACTGCAGTCAACAACAAGAACTCAAATGTATAGACAATTAACATACGCAATTATGACTTGTTGAAGAGATTGCCGAAGTCTGCGCCTTGACATGGAACGGTTTCAAGGCCATATTTATAAAAAAAACAACGTCACGTACAAAAATCTTAAACTTTCGTATTTTGTAAATTAATAATCGCAATCGAATTTGTCATATACAAATGTAGAGATTAATTACATACAATCGGTCTCATCGAGACATTCAATTCTTTAGAAGGGCACATTATATTCCCTTTGAGTATGTGGTTTTGATCCCATTGGTAAAATGTGGCGAGGCTACTGTCGTTTCACCTTTTCATGGGGTGTATGTTGGCTATTGGATGAAAAATAACTCCATTCCTATAGCGCCGTGTCCGACTGTGGATTGGTAGATTGCCCTTAGCTCGCCTTGAATCCAACTTCGACTTGTATTCTCCTAGTAAGGAATACGACGTACTTCGTACGGTTTGTGAGTATGCTCGGTTTTCCCAATCTTATCTTCGGTCAGTGGTGGCAGTGTCGTTTCTTGCTGCATGGTGGTGATGCATGAGTGTACTTTTAGTGTTGATAGCTGCTTACCTTTATACTCGTTTGCTCGCTTTTTAGCATAGATAAACATGGATAAAATAAATATATGTATATTCACTTAACTAAGTCTCTTTATTATATATACCCAAGTGTAGCGCGAGTCCACACATTGGTGGAGTGCCCAGCGTGGCGAGTCAACGCCGGGATCTCGTTGCGGTCCTGGGCGTGGACGTTCTCTCGCTGGAGATCATGGTAAGGACCGTGGTCTCCGACGGCAGCAAGTGGCATGGCGCCGCCTCTTTTTGCGAGCAGGTAATGCACGCAGAGAGCGGGGAGCGGCGGAGTGGGAACGGGAGAGAACCTTGCCTCCCGAGTTCCGAAGCCTGCGGCGAGGACGCCGCAGATTTGTCTACGCTCGGGATTACCGACCTCCATGATCGGGGCCTGAGGACGGCAGTCGACTGGTTAGCCGTCCTTACAACAGTAGGCCAAGACGGAGGTGTGTCGTGTGTCCTACACACGCCTGCCAACTCACGGATGCGGGATCAAACCCGACCCCAAAGGCGAGGCTGCGACGGCGGCTGAAGTCCGCTGGGAACCCTGGAATTATCCTTTCAAGGGCATACCCGGGGTGACGGCAATGGGCGCTTGGGAAGGACACCGTGTGGTTTTAGTCGGTTCGATTCCAACATACCCACCTCATCGCTGGCACTGGTGAGGTGAAGCACGTGGGGGTTTCCACACGTAAAAAAAAGTGCCTTGCGAGGTGATCAAAATTTAGAAAGACGAAATTGTAAATTATAACAATCTATTAAGTTAAATGTGATTGTGTGAGTGTGTTTGTAAGTTAATATATTTGTTACTCCTTCACGCTGAAACTTCAGTGAAATTTAGAGCTGAGATATCTCGAAATAAAATGAATCGTGAGTAAAACCACAGAGCGTAGCTCCTCAGAAACATGTCCATGCAACGCTGCTACAAATATGAACGCACTTATTAAACATTCACTTGAAAAATTGATGACGTGGACACGTTCACTTACCGGGAGTCGATGCCTTGATAATGAACGACTTGAAGGCCGTCGGCTTGCATTGACCTGCGCAAACCACCAGTCCATTCACTGTGGTCAAACCAGGTATATAAGGTATTTTCAAGTTATGTTCTCGTAAATGACTTATTTATGAAAAGACACTACTTTGGTGGCAAATAAGTTTGGCTGCCTGATGATAAGCGGTTCCCGTGACCTATGAATGCTTGCAACATTAGAGGTTGTGCCTATGGAGGATTCACCTCCAAGTGTGCTAAGAATGGAGAAAAGGAAAAGAATTTATGTTTGGTATTATTCTACCGCCTCTATTATGGTGACTGTTGACGTAGCTTTTCTTTTTCGTGGGAATATTAGTATATTCCCACGAAAAAGAACCTCAACCTTACACCCCGGTATTAGAGACCCGAGTACTACATGGAAACACCCCGCCGGCCAGCGGGGGTGGTTATGTCGGACTCAAACCGACCAAAATCGCATGCCATCTCGGGTCTCTAATACCGGGGTGTAAGGTGGCTCAAAAAGGCAATGCCCTCACACTCAGGCTTCAGACGTACTTACCAACAATTCAACATATTTCGGGTAGGTACTTTGAGATAATTAAAATTTGGAACTATGAAACAACCACGGTCCATAGTCTCTCTGTGGCCATGGTTGTTGGAAAGCAACCGAAACGTCAGGATCCGTGTAAATAATAAAATAACACTAAATAAATCGCGATTGAATCCGTTAAAAATAGTTTTATTTCAAACATGGATTGCCAAATTATCTTATTCACTACATAACTTACACATACAATTCTTCGAATGATTCTCATTTCAGTGTTTATACATAGTGTTTATATTTTTTCAGTTTTGTCAGTTTGGTTCTTGAGCCATAATTTAAAAAATAGTTCATATGATTCGTTATGTTGGCTGCCATGTCAGCTGATACTCGTGAATGTCTCATATTTGTAATTATATTTATTACTACCAAAGGCACAGTATTCCGAGACGGCAATTTCAAAGCCGTAGAAGTTATGATATTTGTTACAAATGACAAATTTTATTTATAATTCGAATGTCATTAATTCATGTGACAAGAGCGGGAAGCAATGCATTTAAGATGTCATAATTAAAATTTTTAGCTGTCCGATTAGGTTTTTTAATTAATTTCTATCTTATTTAATGGTTACGACATAATCAAATGATAAAGTAGTTTGATGATTTCACTTGATTAAGGAACATACATACAAATAAATAAACTAACTTATTCGTTAACACTCAATCACATTTATCTAATATACCTTTTATTTTAATTTGCTTCGTGAGGAAATACCTTCGGATGCCCGCCGGCCAGCGGGGGTGGTTATGTAGGGCTTGAACCAACTAAAACCGCACGCCGTCTCGGGTCTTCAGAGGTACTTTTTTTTTCGTACCTCAGTTTTTTCGTACTTCAGAGGTAATATCAATTTTATGTAATATCCTTACTTAAAAAATTCCCGTGTTACTGAACTCACTGAGTTTGTGATTGCACTCCTCCGAAACGGTTTGACCGATTTTAATTTTTTTTTCTTTATATTCGAGATGAGAGAATAGGTGATAAAGTATTTTTTACCCTTCTACCCCCACCCCCATTTTTGAATTCTGATTTTAGTTATTTTCGTACGAACAATATAATTTAGCCGTCGCTGTCGTTCGTTGACGTGAAGTCATTTACATAAAGTGGCGCGTCACTTTGACATTTCATTATACTTACCTTTTTATACTTACGTTCAATTTCTTTGACAATTTATATGGTAGAACTGTTTGCCGTATCAACTTAGGTACTAGCTAGTAGCTAATAACTGGTAATAACATAATTACTTAAGATCTATCGCACCGCCAAAATTTTTTTTTGTTGTAATTCAAGTGTTTGCTCCAAACATTTCTGCGTATACTATTTACAATACGTAAACCGTATGAAAGGACCAAAAAATTTGGTCACTTACGTTAAGTTGGTTCTGCTGACTCATTTAGCCGTATTTTGTAAAGGGGTGAAAATATTTTATTGCACCAACACCACTCTGTGACACAATTTGTAAAGGCGTGAAAATATTTCATTGCACCAACACCAGTCTGTGACACAATTTGTAAAGGCGTGAAAATATTTCATTGCACCAACACCACTCTGTGACACAATTTGTAAAGGCGTGCAAATATTTTGTTGCACCAACACCACTCTGTGACATAATTTTTTTCTAATCTGCTTGTCTATCTAGTACCCAGTGTACATAGAGATCTTTGTGCCCAAGTAAATATAAGAACTCTGACACTTGTTCTTTGCTTTCATCTGTAATCGCAACATTACATTCAATAATTTCATGATTCTTCTCCAAAACTATAACTTTCGTCTTGTTTGCATTCACTTTCGTACGTTCACATCAAAAGTCCCATTCATGCTGTTCGTCATTATAATTATTGAATTAGCAATATTTTGTTTTGCATTTCCGAGTCCATGGAACGCATTTTTTTTGACGTTTGGAGACCCCCACGGGCTTCACCCCATCGGTTGCAACGATGCGGTGGGCGTGTCAGAATCGGACCGACTAAAACCACACGGAGTCCTCCTCAAGTGTCCATTGCCGGGCACCCCGGGTAAGCCCTCGAAAGGATAACTCCAGGGTTACCGGCGGACTTTGGCCGGGTTTTATCCCGCGTCGGTGAGTTGGCAGGCGTGTGAGGACACACACAACACGCTTCCGTCTTGGCCTGCTTCTGTAAGGACGGCGAGTCGGCCAACTGTCGTCCTCAGGCCCCGATCATGGAGGTCGGTAGTCCGGGGCGTAGACGAGTCTGTGGCGTCCTCGCCGCAGACTGCGGAACTCCGGGGACAGGGTTCTCTCCCGCTCCCTCTCTGCCGTCTCTTTCGCGATCATTACCTGCTAGCAGAAAGAGGCGGCGGCCTGCCACTTGCTCCCGTCGGAGACCACGGCTCTCTCCATGGTCTCCAGCGAGAGAACGTCCACGCCCGGGTCTTTGGAACACATTGTTTTGCGATAATCGAGAATGTCCCCTAAATTGGGTGCAAAAAACTTGCATATAAGAATAAAGAAGAAAAAATGATTACCTTCCAAATTTAAATTATAACTTGACTTAAATCTGTATTATTTTAAAGTTTTGAATTTCAAATTTTAAGTTTTGCCTTCGACAAGACGAGACTACAATTTTTCTTGTGCTTTATTCTTGTTTTTTTGCAAGTAACAGAATAAATGAAAAATAAACAGCTTCTTTCTTTATATTTCCGACCAGTGGGCGAACACTAGTTTGTTAATAATAAAGTTCATTACAAACTCTGTCCGATACAGTTTCAAATAAAAATTATGCTCAAGACACAAAGACGCTGGTCTATACTAGATAGTAAATTCTCAGTATAAATAGCTTCAATCTGATTAACTTTGAATACATATAATGAGGGTGCTCTCATTAGTTCCACGTCATTAGGCCACTTCATAAAAAGTGGCCTCTTTTAACCGAAAATGTTGGATGCAAAGCTACACTATGAGTTTAGAATGTCTATATAGTAATTAAGAGTAAAATAACTTAACTAAATACTAAGACTTCTATGTTATACGCTGCGGACGTTTTGCTTTATGGTCTAATTCCAAAGAGGACTTTCTGCTCTCAGTGTTAGCTGTGTATTAAATAAAAAAATTGGTCACTGACGTTTATTGGTTCATCTGAATTTAGCTGTCATCTATTTAGGCGCGAAAATTCTCATAGAGTAGATAATTATGAAATTTTTAACTAGAATATTTTTGACCCAATAGTTGGATTGTCGAACACAATCTAACAACTTGGAATATTGGTACTTGGTATTCCTGAGTCATTATTCTTTAAGCGTTATTCCCATGTTACAAGATTCAATTTGTGAGTCACTTCAACTCCATAATTTATACTAAAGTCTCAAACTAGAGTTTTCGACTAGATCAACTGGGTCTTTCGTATCTCTCATGCCTAAAATTACTGTCAACTGTCAATAATTGCCGTTTTATTTTATTGCCATGAACCCTTGAGCCTCTGCAGTTGCGTAGAAATAGTGTCATTTATGTAAGTGTTATAGTATTTTACCGACTTTACCACAGCCGAGTGTTCCGTTCAGTTCACACTCTCCGTTCATATTCAGGATGCCTGATTTTTGTGTTCGGAATTGTTCATTTAATATAAACCAAGTTTTTTTTTTCAAAATCTCCCATGTACAGACACAACTAATTTCAATTTTATATTATAAGGTCTACATACAATAACACATTTATTTATTTTTTAACACCAACTATTTACCATCACACGTGTTTCCGCCCTCCTACCAATTCTAGATGTTAGCATCAGGATTGGTGACTTAAATGTTTTTTTTTATACCACTAAGGTGGCAGACAAGCACACGGCCCACCTGATGGGAAGCGGTGAAGTCATCTTGACGAATTAAAAAAAAAGCTTTTGAAGGATATTACTTAAAGTACGTATCAAAATCAACACAAAAGTTTACAACACAGCTGATATAGGCAGCCACGTGACGAAAACAAGCTCAAAATTATTATACGTAATCGATCTCGAAAAATATGAACATATTATTAGACTATTCGATTCGTTTGGAGCCCAATGCGTCCGGATCGGACGCGCAGACCGGTCCGACAGCTTTTTGTGGGATTCCACCCTCATCCGTCGACCTGACTGCCTTTTGAGGTCTTCTTAACACACATTGAAACATGAACCTTATGTAGAAAACGTTTTAAGTTTTAGTTTGATTAATTGTGTACTCGTTTGACTGTCACGACCTGAGAGCAAGGATAAATGTAAGGATGATTTTTTCTCAATCAATTTTTGACTTTATTGTTTGAATTTTAAGTTGATTTTTGAGGTAAGAATCTGTGATGAATAGTTCCTTTGATTTTATCGTACGTTTGACCCATCAAGTCTCATGCCCTGGGAATGTTCGGTAGGCGATTAAATACTTATTTGCCGTGATTGTAACGATGCCAGAGGATCTTTCTGTTAATGATTTTAATTGTTTAATTTACACTTAATTAAATGTTCTCGTTATTTTAGTACTAAGTTATAATTGTGGTTTTTATCTCTGAGGATCATTGATGGTGGATCCACCTAGTAATCGTTGTGGTTATGAATATAAGTTGTAATAGAAAAAAGATTTTTTGGAAGACAGATTCGATTCCTTGCAAATATTTGTATGAATGAATATGTATATTTTTTTGGTTTCTATCTATAACAGTATTTACAAAAAAAAATATCTATGTTTATCCGCATTCTAGAATCCAAAACACCAGCCAGTTAAGCTATGCCTTACTTTGGTTCTAGATAGCGCTGTGTACATTTTTTAAGAATATTTTATTCATTTAACGAAATGTAACAAGTATAATTATTATTCACGTTTAAACTTAGATCGTACCTATACCTTACCCCTCCAAATGACTCCAGAATAATTTCATCATGGGTTCCAAAGACAGTTTAACTTTCTGTGGGAGCTCCCGATTCTAAAAACTCGTTTTTTTTTTGCGGGTCACTAGTGTTTATCCTGATGTACAAGAAATACTATAGTGGGAACGCGGGTGGGATTAGTTACAAAAATGCTAGTTTTTTTGTTGTTTTTAAAGAATATTAGTAACCGAAATTTCTAATATTCCTCCTAAGCAGCTAAGCTAAATTGCTTGTGTTAGGAGTGGGTTCACGTCGGCAGTGTAATGGCCAAGATTCGAACCCGGGACCTCTCGATCATAGGGTCGACTCCTTAACCGCTAAGCTTCCGACGCTATTTATTTATTACTAGCTGATACCCGCGGCTTCGCCCGCACGTAGGTCGGTCACGTTTTTTGGTTATATCTCCGGTTTTACTCAACCAATTGCAATCAAACGGCAGATTTTAAGTCTGAACAAGACCTTTCTAAAAAAAAACCGCATCAAACTCCGTTCAGTAGTTTTTGCGTCCATCTTTTTTTTTTTTTATACCACTAAGGTGGCAGACAAGCACACGGCCCACCTGATGGGAAGCTGTTACCGCGGCCTATGGACGTGTGCAACACTAGTGGCGTCACACTCGCGTTGCCGACCTTGTAAAGGAAAGGGGGTGGGAAAGGAGTTTGGGAGGGTATGGGAAAGGAGTTTGGGCTCCGGCACTCTCACTCACCAAACGGAACGCAACAGTTCAAATACTGTTACTTGGCGTCGATATTCTGTGAGAGGGTGGTGCTTCCCCGGTCGAGTCGGCCCATTCATGCAGCGGCCAAAATGACTGTTGCTTGACTCTTCCACCTAAAGAATAAACAGACAAGAATTCCAAAACAAATATTTTTATGATGATTTAACATAACCCAAGTATTTTTTTAAAATATCTCCAATGTACAGACGCGATAAATTTTCAATTTTATAATAGTATAGAATAGATAGATAGATTTAGGAAGTCAACTCTCACTTAAGTGTAGTTATAAAATACCTGCACCCCTGCCTACTCTTTTAGGGTTATACAGGCTTGAATATATATATGGAAAGCTATCAGCATCATCATATTCGTCATTTTATTACTTTTATAGATCATCTAAAGCTGACAATATTATATACTAAAACTTCTCTGCTTGCTCTTTAAAACTGTCACTGTGAATATATGTATGTTAATACACATAAAATTGGCCTCATGAGACTACACATGCAGCAAACCCATATAATTTGACATGATTAATGGGAAAATAATTGCCACACCAACTAATGCCATATGACATGTTGTGTTTACGGCACTTTTTGGGACGCAGAGAAAAAAAATGGTATCATTGACAGTTTTTAAGTTTTTGAAAGTTATGAGGTTATAATGGGTATTCGGTGTCATGTGTGAAATATGACAGCTGTTTGACAGGTTATGGGTAATTGGTGACATCTGTCAAGATATACTTTATAATAAATTATTGCTATTCTGCTACTAATGGTTTCACGGGAGAAGTATCTTTCACGTTATAACGATATTAAATCGCAGTATGCTATATTACTTTGAGAGAACGCCGAAAGGTTTAACCACTTGCCCTCCTGGTGACCCCACAGAATTAGGTGTTTTTGGGGTCCCACCAAAATCGCCGGGGCCCAAGTCAATTTCACCTGCAAACCGGTACGCCTGCTAATTGACGGAAGAGGCTCTGGCGCAGGTTTTCCGCATGGGGTTCTGAGGTCAGACGGCAGTCGGTCCTGTAAAAGCCGTATAAGTCTAAAAAGGTGAAGGGGTAAGCGCATCCCAGCCCTCTAGGAGGATGCCTGGGGTGCAATCGGGAACAACGCTACGATGATGATGCGGGATCCCGACCAAGCCAAGACCCATTTATTTTTTAAATCAAGTCCTAGTTAACGAAATATTCTATCCATCAATGGTACGAAAATTTAACCACACAACAAATAAAGGATAGTGTGAGTGGGAAACTAAATTAATTTGCAATTATAATAGTTTTTTTTTAATGTGTTGGATGTTTAATTTTCAAGCAACTTTAATTTATCCCCTTCCAAACTTGATCTTCAAATCTGCTCTTGTTTCCATCAACACATTAAAACAGAGATTAGACACAATTCAAAGTCGATCATGTACTCCGCATTGCACCAAAAAAACTGGAGTGGCAAGCATTCATTGACCACGAGAATCAGTTGTCAACAGGTAGACTGTGTACTTATTATCAACCTCAGTAGTGAAACAAAAGAAAATAAATTATGATCCAGATTAGTTAGTTATCCCGATTACCGTTCTTTTTCAAATGAGTATTGGACGACCTCTGTGACGTAGCGGTCTTCGACTGCTAAGTCAGAGGACGCTGGTCCGATGCCCGCTCAATGCAAATATTTGTTTAATATATATAGAAACATCCAGACCAATGCAAATATTTGTTTTTTGTTTCTATGTATCACCATCATCATCAACCTATTCTAGGCCACTGCTGGACATAGGTCTCCCCTAATGAGTGCCATAGCGCCCTGTCTTCAGCTTACCGCATCCAGCATTTATGTATAATTTGTATGTATTTACAAAAAACATGTATCTTACTATGTACGTCCGAATTTTAGAACCCATAACACAAGTTAGTTAAGCTATGCTTACTTTGGGTCTAAATAAAAGTTTTTTTTTTTAGTTGCTGAAATCCCTTCGGATAGCCCCCCGCCGGCCAGCGGGGGTGGTTATGTCGTGTATCGACTAAAACCGCACGGTGTCCTCCCCAAGTGTCCGTTGCCGGGCACCCCGGGTAAGCCCTCGAAAGGATAGAATATTTATGTACTTTTTTATGTCGTCTAATGTCGGATTACCAGTTAAACAAATTGTGTTATGAAGTCCTAACGTTATGCCCAATTAAATTTCGTTGAGTAAAACATGATAACGTAGTTTAGTTTAAATTGACCACAACTTCTCTAATTGCTAAAACCCGCTTTAAGAACTATAGTCCAGTCAACTCTAAGGAATAATTGGCATAGAGCTGAAAATTGGCAGAGATTTTATATACATCGTTATAAATAAAATGTCAAAAATCCTCATTGATCCTACTTCTGCAAAAAAATTAAGGGTTTTTCCATTTTTCTCGAAAACGGCAAGTTTTATCGTGAAAATAGGTCAGACAAAGTTGTAGATCATACAATAATAATAATAATAATAATAAATGTTTATTTCACAAATAAGGAATATATAGTAACATTACAGAGCAGTGAATGAGATATCAAATGGAAATAAGAATATCAGATAGTGTGATGTAAGCATATTACAACAAAGGTAGTACTTAGTTACTATTATTGTTAACCCTACCTCTTAAACTAGGGTTACCCCTGTATCTTAAGAGGCAGTGTTCGGCTGATCTATGATACATAACAGAGAGTTTGGTGTGTAGTCACACTTCAACAGTTATACTATCGTCGCAGTAATGTAAATGGGAACAAGGTACGTTAACATTAACAGGTGCATGTGTGTGCGTGTGTGTCTGTGCGTGTGTGTGTGTGCGTGTGTGTGTGTTTGTTTCTGTGTGTGGGTGTGTGTCTTGTTAGTGTACGAATTTAAGTAAGGATTAGTTATAAAGTAATAGATAGTTTCAGAGTGATCTAACTGGTGAATTATTATTACTATTATTAGAATTATCTAATGAAGCCAGGAAGTGATGGTTGATTTGAGTTTATTCTTGTTAAGATATATTATATTAAGTCTTTTGTGAACCTGTTTGTACAGGTAGGTACTCAGAATGAAGTACTGCCGCTCTGCTAGTGTGGTTTTATGGTGGGTCATTAAAGGGTTATTTCTGCGCTTGCTAGGGTCTGAGGGAGGGTCACTTGCGTGTTTTCTGAGGATAGAGCGTAGTATGTAGAGCTGTCGGACAGTTAGGACCTTGCAGTCCCGATATAGCTGAGTGGTCAGGTATCTACGAGGCTTCCGAGTCATTACTTTCAGGATAGCTCGGTGTGCTCTCTCAACTTTTATAAGTTGGGTGTCATAGGCGCCTCCCCAGACCGGAATGCAATATCCCAAGATAGACTGGCACAGTGATTTGTAGACCAACTTAAGTGTTACTGGGTCCGCCGAGTCACGGAGTGTTTTGAAGATATGAATGAGTCTCATGGTTCTTATTTTGAGTAGCTCCAGGTGCTTTCACCAATGCCCAGAATGCCAAGATATCTCGTGTCTTCAGTCCGACTGAGAGTCATACAGAGACAAGAAGATGGGGTAAGTGAGCATTTGTGCAACTGTTATCGAGAAGTTATGGTGTGGCAAGGTTATTCGACTAGGAGCAAAGGGGACGAAGCATGATTTCTTTAAATTTAATGTGAGAAATCATGCTTCGTTCCCTTTGCCTTAAGTACTACTTCTCTACAAAAATGGTCCAGTCACCTTTTCTCTTACGACTCACCATTCGTGACATATCGCGGTTTTAATAATTTGAAAATAATATTTTACATACGAGTAATATGCACTAAAACGCAGCCTGTACACGTCATCGGACGTTCAATATAAATGAAAATAAGAAACTATTGGTTTGTGTTACTTACACAATAAAACTTGTATAAATTGATGAGTATTTTAAAATAAACTAATGAATTTTCTAATTATTAAAACCGCGATATCTCACGAATGGTGAGTCGTAAGAGAAAAAAAGACGGACCATTTTTGTAGAGAATTGTATGATCTATAACTATGTCTGATCTATTTTCACGATAGAACTTACCGTTTTCGAGAAAAATGGAAAAAACTTTAATTCGTACGTTTGACCTTGAATTTTTTATTTTGCAGAAGTAGGATCGATAGCGATTTTTGAAATTTTATTTATAATAATGTTTTTAACGTCTCTGCCAATTTTCAGCTCTATGCTAACTATTCCTTAGTCAAATGTCTATTTTGACTGGACTACTCCTAGATATTAATTATAATGATAGCTATTAAAGTAATTACAAATTATAGATAAACAAAAATGCATTCTTAAATTGACAATGAATCCTTCTTTTGAAACTCAACCACAAAAACATTCCACACTCACCTAATTGTTATGTTGTCCTGTATTTTAAAGCTGCTCACATTATTCCCGATGCATCCATAGTCTCCTGGTGTAATGGCAGCGTGGTCATCCATCACCCGGCCCGTCCCGCCCCGCGCCGCCCCTCCCCGACCCAACGCATCAATCTTGTGCAGCATCGCTTGCATGCGCTTGCTACCCTAGTACTTGCTAGTAATTTGTTAGTATTCTTTTGTCAGATTTGGAAAAAGGAGAATTGTATCGTTTAATTTTTTTTTATTATTTGTCTTAAACCTGGAATGAATTGTGAATATAGGAGCTAGGTCGCCCCTTAATGTCACTAAAATCGCGGATAAGCCCAAGGTTCTAAGGATTTTAGGCCCTTTTTAAAGTTTACATGATTAGTTTCAATCTTATGCCGGGTCACCTTTAAACCTACGTGGACGGCACGATCGTCAGAGCGGTCTCTTCTTCATACGAGTGCTAAGCCTGAATACATTCAAAGCTTGCACTTTGGAGGACGGGGCTTTTACGGGAACGATTGCCGTCTGACCCCCAAATCTTCATCAGGTGTATCAGCTTGTGGGTGAGGTTGGATTGTTTCTCGAAGATTGGTGTGTATTATCTTTCGGATCAATACCTCCTACACGCCTACTACTGAATCCTGTAAACCAGTACAGCAGTGACCCACAAACATGCCGAGCGTTGAGAGTACTCGTAACGACTCTAAGGCAGAACGAAGTTTGACGGGTCACCTACTTAAATAAATTCTTGCTGTGCCTCACGGTTTCACCCGCGGTACACGAATCTATTCCATTGCCACTTCTTCTATTTTTCTTATTATGCTCTGCTCCTAAGCGATGTAGCATTTCCCACGAACTGGGCTATCAAAGCAAAAATATCGCACATATAGTTTCAGAGATTAGCAGTTAAAACAAACAAACTCTGCCGCAACACATTCCATCAGGAAGAGCTGTAAACCTGCAAATACTCAAAAGAAAAACGCTATTAAAATATGCATCCTCCTAAAATTCCCTTAACAATGGGCGTACAATTTTAACTGGAAGCACCCAGCCACCAAGGTAACTCAAAATAATTATTTTTCATAATGAAAACTGCACTTCCTTAGTTTTTGCCGAAATCGGAGTTAAAGAAAAGTCTTTCTCGTTAAAGCAGACTGCATTCGGTATTGTTATAGCAGAGACACATTGTCTTCTGTCCATAACCGTCGTCGGGGTGATAATTACGTGTACTCGTACTTTATTTGTTTTCCTTTATTCGCAAGATTTTTAAGGAATACTGCATTTTTAGGGTTCAGTAGGCCCCAATGAAAGGAAGAAAGAAATGAAGAAAAACTATTTATACTGTTGATTCATGGCACTTGGCGGAACTTGCTACACATATTTAAATAATGCAACACTTGTACTCTTCCAATATATATAAAACAAAGTCGTGTTAGTGATGATCGAGATAAACTCAAGAACGGGTGGACCGATTATTATGATCTTTGATTGATACTGTAACTTTTTGTGTTTTTTTTTTATTTTGCGGAAATCGCCACGGTTACTCCCACGCCGACCAGCGGGGGTGGTTATGTCGTAGTAAATCCGACCAAAAAATCACGCCGTCTCTAATGCCGGAGTGCAAGGAGATATTAACGAAATAAATTGAGCTGATAAGATAACCAATATAACTTGATCCTAAGGCGGAACGAAGTTTGCCAGGTCTGCTAGTATTTAATAAATTACACCTGACCGGTGTATACATCGGGTAACATTTGAGAATGCCGTGAGGCGAAACCGGTCAGGTGTAAGTTATTAAATACAGTGGAAAAGTACAAATGGTGCATTATTTCAAATAAAGAAAAATAGTCCATTGAAAAGTTACATTTGGGGTTGTGTTTTTTAGAGGACGCTATTAAAATTCGCTTATAACTTTATCTTTTTTTCTTTTTATATTTAGATCTACGACAAAAAGTTACTGGACCAAAGTTGTAGAGACTTTAATTTGCAACAAAAAATGTTAACAATTTTTTTTTATCAGATAAATAGTTTAAGAGATATATCGTGAAAACCATTTCAACCCCTATTTTGAAGATGGCAGCCGTGGGACAAGGGGGGCGACCCCACAAACTTGGTTTTTGCTTTACACATAAAAAAAAAAAATTTGCGTCCTCTAAAAAACGCAAGGTTAGGCCTAAAAAATGTAATATTTCAATGGACTAAAATATTTATTAGCACGCTAATACTATTTGTATTAGTGTGCTAATAAATATTGCTTATTAATTAGTGCTAATAAGTACACTTTACACATAACCGCGTCCGCTGGCCGGCGGGGGTGTATCCGAAGGGATGTCGGCCTCTGTGGCGTAGCGGTAGTGCATTCGACTGCTACGACAGGGGCGCGGGTTCGATTCCCGCTCAGTGCAAATATTTGTATGCATGAATATGTCTATTTGCATTGGTCTGGGTGTTTCTATGTATAATATGTATGTATTTACAAAAAAAAAGGTATATAAGTATGTTTATCCGCATTCTGGAACCCATAACACAAGCTAGGTAAACTATGCTTACCTTGGGTCTAGAAAGCGCTGTGTAGAATGTCGTAGAATATTTATTTATTTATTTCCGCACGAAAAAAAAGGTACTCTTTACAATATTTTGTACAGAAAGATTGTCAAAGGGACAACAACTCGGCATAATGTTGGGTTGTACCTAACGCTGATTTTCAGTTGCATACAGGCTTTTCCCACGGATTTATATAACTAGGAAGAAGTGTTTCCAAATTTTATTAAGTATGGAAGCTAGTGTCGTCACATATTTATTAGGCGAGGGTGCGATGCCCATAGGCGAAACCGCGATGGCGGCCAAAGCCCACCGGTAACCCTAGGGTTATCCTTTCGAGGGCTTACCCGGGTGCCCGGCAATGGACACTTGGGGAGGACACCGTGTTGTTTTAGTCGGTTCGATACCGATACGCCCATCCCATCGTTGGCGTAAAAAAAAAGACTGGTTGATTCGTTACGATTTTCAATTGAGAGTAATACTAAAATTAATGTAAGTTAGTTATTAATCAAGTCATGTTTTCTCAATCTTCTCTTTTCTCTTCTAATTCCCTGCTGAAGGATTAAATGTCTCTAGTGTAGACCACTGTAACCAGGGAAACACTGTGTCAGGGAAACCCTGTACGTTTTGCTTTTGATTTTGCCTCTGCCTAACCCGTTGGGAAAGAGGAGTGACTATATGTATGTATGTATGTTTTGCTTGTTAAGTAGTATAAAAAAATGCAATAACAAGCTGTTGCCCGCGACTTCGTACGCGTTAAGTTCGAAATAGATCAAGGTATGGTTATTTCTGCAGTCTCGATACTAAAACGTAAGTAAGTTATTTTATTTAACGGGCCGGATGAGGTGATGTGGTGCACTCGGTTTACATTGCCAATTCGTTCGAAATAGATGGAGAAATATGTAACATCGAAATCAATTGGACGGCCTCTGTGGTGTAGCGGTAGTGTATTCGACTGCTACGTCAGGGGGCGCGGGTTCGATTCCCGCTCAGTGCAAATATTTGTATGCATGAATACGTCTATTTGCATTGGTCTGGGTGTCTCTATGTATAATATGTATGTATTTACAAAAAAAGTATATAAGTATGTTTATCCGCATTCTGGAATCCATAACACAAGCTAGTTTAACTATGCTTACTTTGGGTCTTGTGTAGAATTTGGTAGAATATTTATTTGTAAAAGAAAACTGGTCTATTCCTTAATATAATAGCGTGATGATATTCATTATTAAATTTTTATGCGTCTCTAATCAACTATCTTTTATACGTGGGTAACTCTGTGGAGTTTCGAGATTTAATATTTTACTGCTCATTACCTCTCAAGTATAGCGTGATTAGTTATAGTCCGGGCTTTGACCATGTCTGAGTCCTGCTGAACTACAAAATTTCGTAAACATCTACCTGGTAATAACAAAGTTGTCATCAATAACAGTTTAGACAGATTTCGCTCTACTGCTCCTATAATACTTATAATAACGTAATGACAGCGCAGTTTAGCTCTAGAAAAATGTTCATGCAAAATTTCAGCCAAATCTGTTTATCGGTTTTCAGGTAATGCTCGGACATCGGTAATAAAAAGCAGACAAATAGACAAAAATTCTAAAAATCTCATTTTCTTCATCGCTCCTAAAAAACACATATTTTTTTTTTTTTAAATATTCAATGTAAAGTTTTCACCTCGCTACGATTTTATTATATGTATTAATGTTAATGTGAATCCCGGACCCCGGGATTCACATTCCGGCTTTTACGCCTCTACTTAGCACGCTCTCTAGCTTCTCTGCTTCTCTGGACAATATGCTACCAAATGGATTGTCATTTGAATTGTAAGCCTTATAGTAATTGTTCTGAATACCGGAAACTGAAAGATTTTCCCCAACTTTTTCATTCATCATTATTCAAAATACCAAACCAAAAAAAGACAGAATGCTCGAAACTATTCATATTTTTTCTTGACACACTTTTGGATACATAAGACCATTGACTACTTGATTAAAACTCTCACGTGTAAAATATAGAGTCTAATTTAGCGTATAATGGGTATCTAGTTAGGTCGTATAAAATGTTGAGGGAAAGTTTCGAGAGATGCATGCGGGAGTGAGCCAGCCCGGATATTGTCACCGGAGATTGTTTTAGATAGCACTTGTACTCTTTACCTGGACTTGGATGTTTTATTTCAAAGTGAACCAGCAACGTAGGTTATTTTTCCTCGGCTGATTTTTGTCTGCTTCCGGGTAAGAAGTTTATTTGACGACTTGTGAATAGGAACAATTTTTTTTAAGGAAATGCCTACTATAGAAAACATAATTTTTCAATTAAAATTTGTAAGTGGTTCCAATTCTTTTGTCCGTTGGTGGAAATTTCCTTAAGAATCAATGAATATCCCGTCCTAGGGAGTAAAAGTCATAGCCATAGTCAGTATTGATTATAAATACATCACATTTACATCTGATCACTCGTTTTTAACACGGCCCCATTCTGACACACATAACCTCATAACTTCACGCCTGTATCCCCGAAGGGGTAGGCAGAGGTGTATTACACACTCACGATTTGTCAGTTATGTTTAGGTCCCAATGTAATAGGGGGCGAGCCTATTGCCATCTACCGGATACATTACTAAGCGAGCGATAACTAACATTTTTACTATACACATAACTACAAAAAGTCAGAGGTGTGTGCCCGGGGCGACTGGGGATCGAACTATTAGACCTCGTCTCGGCAGTCCGTTAAGTACGCCACTGGGCTATCACCGCAAGACATACATATATAGGCAGGCCTCTTTCACATTGTGGTAGGCGAAGACAACATTCAACAAGGAACTCATTGGACTTGTCTGTCATCAATTATAAACTCTACTCCATAATCGAAGGATGTTATGTTTTTAATTGTCGGTTGGTCTACCATAAGAGATAGAGTCATTATCATCACCATCATCTCAGCTTTGATCCCCGTTGGCATCCGAGGCCTTCATCTGGGAGTCCTGGATTTATGCCACTTAGCCAGCAACCTCGCTGTGCAATTCAGCAGCAATTTCAGGCTTCAAACTATCCTTACCGTAACGTTATTTTTTTTTTCGTGCGGAAATCCCTTCGGATACCCCCCCGCCGGCCAGCGGGGGCTGTTATGTCGGGCTTGAACCAACTAAAACCGCACGCCGTCTCGGGTCTTCAGACACCGGGGTGTAAGGTTGCCCATAGAGCACTTACCGTACCCATAATAGCAAGATCGACCGAAGATCTCATTCCATAATCGAGCAACCGGCAAGTACGCAAGTAGTAAAAGGTTATGTTATAAAAAGGCATTGGTTTCTGACCTAAAAGTGTCATTATGATGACCTGTAATATTAACATAAACATTTCAAAAATAATATAAATGAAAGAAAGAAAGAAAAATCTCTTTATTTTGGTGCAACACAATTTACATAACTAAATTACAAAATCAAGCATATCCTCCACATTGCACCAAAAAAGAAGCTAGTTTAGCATAATGCCAGGCACAAGTACCTGGCGCAGGTTTTCAACTGGCTCCTATGTGGAGAACATCCCAATAAGAGTTCTTAAATTTTTAAAATACAAAAATGAAAAGATAAGAAACACAAAAACATCAATAAAAACAAAAAAAAAAACAAAACAAAATGAGTCAAGTATTGCAAAAAATTTGTAAAAATTTAATAAGTTATCATTACCTCCGTAGATACATTGAGTCAAGTGTCAAAAAAATTCAAATTGAGAACCAATTCCATTGTAGAACGAGTTTAAAACTGAAGATATAACATTTATGCAACGAAATATTGATTCGTATAAAAAGTTTCTGGAACGCAATCTCGTATCACGTTCGAAAACAGCGCGCGCTAAAAATACAAAAAGAAGTTAAAAAAAGACAATGGACGTCGAACGAAAAAACTTTATCCTGTCAAAAAATAGTAACAGGAATAATTATCGTGAACATTGCATTAATCAAATTCCGCGCACGGCGGTATTGGGAGGGTGGTGGATGGGGTGGAGCCCCCTACCGGGGTAAGGGAAAAAACGAATGCTGCGGGCTCACTGTGAAAAAAGCTGAAAATGACGGCTATGAACGGTCTAGTGATCTGAGGATGTATCTTGACAGATGTTGCTGCCAAATTGCATGTTAGTTCTAGAACTCCATGGATAGTCTGTCTAGTAGTCTGTACAGTTCGGGACAGCACCGAAGGACGTATGGACTATTAAGTGTGAATGATTTTCAAATAGAATCTGTCACACAAATTCCTGAGACTTACCCTTTAGCTTACCACCAGGCGAGGTAAAATATTTATGACGCACCCCACTTGAAAAAAATAGGGTTTGATTTCGTCGATGCCGGTATGGAACTAAAAAAATATTTAATTCGTTATGGTTGTATACAGCCCTATCAAGATCTTCGGGGCATAAGTCAATACAGCTGCAAGCCAATAGCAGATTCTCAGGTGTACGCTTTCTGCTCTGAATTGGGGGTTCAGACGACAGTGGCTCCCGTTAAAGTCAAGATAAGCGAAATCAAGATAAGTAGGAGACCAAGCCCTGGGCTCTAAAGTGTAAGCGTTAACACTGTGATGATGATGAGTTTTAGTTGATTTTCTTATGGCTTATACAAAAACTTGTCAAATTATATACCAAAACCAGTCTATCCATTGGCAGTAGTTTTTGAGTTTATAGCAAACAGACAGACAGACAGACGCGGCTAAGGACTTTGTTTTATAATATGTAGTGATCATCAGTATAAGCTTGAATTTTCCTATCTACGGCAGTACATAGTTTTTATGGTCATTCTTAAACGACCCACTGAGTCTTCGCAGGATTCAGTAGAGTAAAAATAAGTTATTAATTGAACTAAAACTATTTGTAAGGGATTCTATCGTGATTTATTTGATATTATTTTATTATTTAAATTCAAACCGACGTTTCGGTTGCTTTTCAGCAGCCATTGTCATGGGGAGACTGACTGTGTGACATTCGTATTAAAAAAAAAAAAAAAAACTTCCGACAATATGAATAAGTTATTAAGTTTATTTTTTTTACATTTTGTAAGTACTGTTTAATATAGTCTCTACTGAATAAACGATTTTGACGTTGACTATGAAAGCCCATCTCCGGTGTCGACCGTCAATTAATTATTTATAATCTTTCCCTGTATCTTTTTGAAAATAAGGTTATAAACTGTGCCAACTATTGATCTGGTGTTTGAGTTTTACTGCTTAAACATTCTGCAACACCTGGTCAACTGAAACTTGTCACAAATGGCATCGAAGTCCAGTACCACAGTAGTAGAATTAGCTTAACCTAGGCCAGCTTCTCTTGGGAAATGCCACATTGTTTTTAGTTAAATACCTACATATTCTTGAAGAGGCTGTCAGAAGTGTATTGCATTTATAAATAGACAAAAACAAGCCTTTTTTTTTTTTTTTTTTTTATCGTGCGGAAATCCCTTCGGATACCCCCCCGCCGGCCAGCGGGGGCGGTTATGTCGGGCTTGCACCGACTAAAACCGCACGCCGTCTCGGGTCTTCAGACGCCGGGGTGTAAGGTTACCCATAGAGCATATCCCTCGCACCCCGGCTGACCCTGGGCCATCTCACCACTAACAGCATCGCTCATCCTGTCTCCTCTGAAAGCAGAGGAGTACGGAGAGCGATGTGTTCCCGCCACGTTGGGTATTGGCCGACGATCAATGCCAACCCTATGAAGGGGTGAAGGGGAAGCCATTGACCGCCGCCCAGGGTGTACCGGCCGCTCCGATTCCGTTCCCCCCGGACTGCAGCGGGATCGGAATCGGAGCGACACTCGAGGAGGTTACCCAACACACACCCCACAAAAACAAGCCTGCTGTATTTCTTGCTGGAGTCTTTTCAGGACGGGACCGCGTTGTGAACCGGTGGTCCATTTGCTAAACGTTAGTCTAGTGTTTGTTTTGACATTTTGTAAGTGCCGTTTTATTGGTCTATACAGAATAAATGATTGGTTTCTTCGGGTATTTCCCGACCCGATACTTCAACTGGGAATTCCCTAACAGAATAATAATACATGCTCTACGACATTCTATACAACGCTATCTAGACCCAAAGCAAGCATAGCTTAACTAGCTTGTGTTATAGGTTCTAGAATGCGAATAAAGATACTTAGATTGAAACACCCATACAAATATTTGCACTGCGCGAGAATCGAACCCGTGACCTCCGAAGAAGCAGAAAAAAGTTCTACCGTCACGTCGCAGCAGTTCCCATCAATCTATTAATATATCTGACTCGGGAATTGAATCCAAAACCTCACGACTGAACGCAAAACTAAGCGCTAACCAACCATGGAAAGAATTTTTTATTTTTCACGGTATGTACCGATGATACCGTTACCGTACCGCTGTACCTTATATCTTCGGACTGCCCCCTAGCACATCGCTCACGGTGTAGCCCGGTAGTCCAGCGCAGGCTACCTATATAGTAACAAAAAAAGTCGGACTCCGTCACCCAGGGGGCCACGGGGGCCCTTCCCGGCCCTGCTGCATTCATTAATTGCTAATTTGCAGATCGTACCCCGATGTATGGCGCGAGAAGTGTTTTTATTATGCGTTTTACAACATAATAAAAGGTTTTTCGTTTTTTTTTATTATACAACTTTGATGTTAACTTATCGGAATGGTGGTTGCGACTGTGAGTTGGTGAGTGGAACCCATCAGGATAGAAACAAGAGTTTAAAAAAGTTTTTCGAGGTTTCTAGAGGTTGGATTGAGGAAATACCTAGATTTTACCATAAACCGAAGTTTATGAGTGTATGAACACTAACAATGATAAGGGACTTAAATTTTTTGAATTTATTTGAAAATTCAGACGCAGTAACAAGAATACGGTATAGTCGGTTTTCTTTATTTGGTCATATCTCCGGTTCTACGGAACCAACTGCAATCAAACAGGCAGGGGCATTGTGGTCGCAGCACTAGTGGGACCGGTGGGTGTCACGCGGTGCTGCGACGACAATCCTCTTCTGATGAGGCCGTCAAGCTGAGTGCCACCATTGTTAACATGGTACGTGTATGTAATGGTGACCCTCTTTCCTGAGACTTTACCTTCAGCTTACCATCAGGCGAAGTGAAGTCAAATTGACGTGTCCTAAATATATTAAAAAAAAAACGGCAGATTTTAAGTTTTTGTGTCCGTTACGAATAAATACATAAATAAATAAACCGACAAGAATTCCAAAAAAAATTGTTTGTGTTCAGAATCGTTTATTTAATATTACCCAAGTATTTTTATTTTTAAATATCTCCAATTAACGGGCACAACTAACTTTTATTTTATAATTGTATAGATAGTTATAAAAATAAATTCCTTTTTCCCCTGGCCAAGGCCACTTTTTCTTAAGTATTTTAATAATTTGTAGAAGGTTGTTAAGGAAAGGAAATTTAGAAAAAATCGCAGTATATTTAAGTACTATTTCAGTATTCCACAAGGGTGGAACTATATTTATATCTGTTTGATCATTTTAAGGTAAGGCCAGGTCAAGAGTACCCAGCAAACTTCGAGTATGTATGAAAACAGAAGAGTTAAGTGTTAAGTTACCTTATGAAAGTAGAAGAAACGGAGGCGTATGCCAGCATCGCAGCAAGTGTGTTGTGTTGTGTCTGCCGCCTACCCCAATGGGAAAGAAGCGTAACGTTTTTTTTTTAAAGAATATTAGTAACCGAAATTCCTAATATTCCCCCTAACCCCTCCAGCTAAGCTTAATTGCTTGTGTTAGGAGTGGGTTCACCTCGGTAGTATAATGGCCAGGATTCGAACCGGGGACCTCTTGATCGCAGGGTCAACTTCTTAACCACTAACTGACGCTAAATAATAGTATTCAGTTTAGAAAAAAAATATAATATAAACCTCAATATCATTTTGAAGACCTATCTATAGATAACCCACACGTAGGGGTTGAAGAAAAAAAAATTTTTTTAGTTTCAGTTCTGAGTGGGGGAATCACAAAATTTAATGTTTTTTTCTATATTTTCGTGTAAATCTTAATGCGGTTCACAGAATACATCTACTTACCAAGTTTCAACAGCATAGTTCTTACAGTTTCAGAAAAAAGTGGCTGTGACATACGGACGGACAGACATGACGAATCTATAAGGGTACCGTTTTTTGCCATTTGGCAACGGAACCCTAAAAATCCTATTACCTGTCGGTAACCGAACACATTTTCCTGATCTCGTACTACTGAGATTTTCCTAACAGAAAAACCCCATAATATTTTCTCGGATCTCGACCTTTCCTCTCGACGTTGGAAGGTCAGACGGCAGTCGCTCTCATAAAAGTCATACGACGACCTCTGTGGCGTAGCGGTAGTACGTTTGACTGCTAAGTCAGAGGTTGCGGGTTTGATTCCCGCTCAGTGCAAATATGTATATTTGCATTGGTCTGGGTGTTTATATGTATAATATGTATTTATTAACAAAAAAAAAAGTATTTAAGTATATTTATCCGCATTCTAGAACCCATATGACAAGCTCTGCTTAGTATGAGTCTAGATGGCGTTGTGTAATTTGTCATAGAATATTTATTTTTTATTTATTTATATAATCCAAAACAAAACGGCTCCGAAGTGAGAGCCTCGGATACAACGGGGAACAACGGTAAAATAAGAAAACATATCGTAACTTAACTTCACGTCTGTATCCCTGAAGGGGTAGGCAGAGGTGTATGA
The DNA here is from genome assembly GCA_946251805.1 of Cybosia mesomella. Lineage (NCBI taxonomy): Eukaryota > Metazoa > Arthropoda > Insecta > Lepidoptera > Erebidae > Cybosia > Cybosia mesomella. Next base: position 27,697,559 of record OX276401.1, read on the forward strand.
CATGACATACATACACGTGTTTAGGCCCAATGTAATAGGGGGCGAGTCTATTGCGATCTACCGGACACTTTACTAAGCTACACACATAACTACGATAAGTCAGAGGTGTGTGCCCGGGGCGACTGGGGATCGAACTCGAGATCTCGTCTCGGCAGTCCGTTACGTACACCACTGGGCTATCGCCACTTTTTTTTAGTAATAAGGATAATTTTATCAAATTCGGAGTGAGAAATCAAACCACAAAAATAGCCACAATGCCACTGATGATCTGATCTGACCTCTGTTGCTTGGCCGTAGAGTCTTCGTCTGCAAAGTCGGAGGTCGTGGTTTCGATTCCCGCTCGAGTATAGACATTCACCTATACGCGGCCACAGAGTCATTGTATCTTGGAATTACCATGCTCACGATAATTCCTAGATACAGTGACTTATATTTAAAGTAAAGCGGGTCGACGGTAGTCTAGTGGCCAAGGCGTCGAACTTGAGTGTAAAAAGTTGTCGGTACAAACGCCGATTTTTTTACATTAGGGTTTATAGGAGCGACCCCCGCTAACCGGTGGGGGGTATCCGAAGGGATTATCCGCACGAAAAAAAAAAGGATTTCGGCCGTTAGAAATGTCACGCTTCGTATTCGGGTTCGATTGCGAAATAAATGCGTGTCATTGTACGATTTTTTAAAAAATTATTTAAGGCTCCTTACAGTTACATTTATAAGATACGACGTCGCGTCGTGCTAAGACTGCCCCGTCTTAACTCTACCTACCCCGAGAAAAACTGCGCCAGAACCTCATCCGTTAATCAGCAGTTGTACCGGCTTTCAAGTGATCCCCTTGTATCCCCGAAGGGGGCTAAAACGTACAACACTTTCAAGTATACCGTGGTTTGCTACCTGTAGCACTTAAAAGGGAAAAAGCTTTTTCTAAATCAGTAGTGCAACAGGTCTCAGGTGCGCACTAGTCGACAGAATTAATAGGTGTAACTTGTAATCGATCGACTCAGGAATAAATTAGCGTGCGTCATTGAGCCTCCCTATACGTGCAGGCATTATGACGTCATTGGGCATGCCACGTGCACTTAGGCGCAGAATAATTCGCATTTATAGACCTATGGTGACGTCACTAGTCTTTGGATGAATATTTTTTTTTAAATTTTTAATGACATTGGGATAAAGGTGGTCAGTTTAATTAATAAATAAACGTACAATTTCAATTTGGGTACTCGAACTTCTCTTAGAGAACTACTACCGCTACTTATTATCAACTAGCCTAAGCAACCGCGTGGAATTCTGATCCTGTTCCCGTAACCCATGAGAAGTTCTATAAATCTGGCCCTAAGTGCTGCATGGTATATGTAACAACAGATATGATTGCCTTGAAATCACCAATCAGTTGTGTTATATAGTGCCTAGAACTGATCATCGACGAACGGTGCGTGTGCCCCAGTTGTTCTACACGGGAACTTGCAAAACCAACGCAGGGATCCGCGCACCTATTCGTCGCCTCGTTGAAACCTATAACACACATTTTAATGAGATCGATATCTTCGCATTTTCCAGCGAACAATTTAAAAGTCGTGTCATTGAGCTCTTGTCAGCTCTGTAATTGATACTACCTTATTACTTTATTAATTTATGAGATAGGTCCATGAAAATTTGTTATAAACTTGTTTTGAATTTCATATTTGACATAATCTTTTATTATTATGAGATCGTGACTACAACTTGGCTTGAGTTTCTTTCTTTTATATTGTAAATCCGCGAACAATAGTGTGGGTTATATGTTCACCAATCTATTATATTACCTATACCTAATTTGTTAACTATTTTAGCATGTAGCTGTTTTTTGTTCCAAATAAATAAAATAAAATAAAAAATAAGTGAAAGGACGATAGTTCGTTAGTCTTCAACTGGATACGTGCCTCATCTCCGTATGTGAAGTATTACATAGTACGCTTCGCTTATCGAGTGCGTATACGCAGGTCAAACTTCACAAATATTATTGCAAATTTTCAGTTATTTTTCTTCATCGTATATAATCATCATCAGCTTAACGTTGTTCCCGGTGATATCACTTTACTTTGGGACCCGGGGTACGGTTACTCCTTCTTTAGATTTAGTTTTTTGGCTTTTACGGGAACGACTGCCGTCTGACTTCTCAACCCGAGAGGAAAGCCTGCGCCAGAGCAGTGTCTGTTAATCGGCGTATTGGCTTGCAAGGGCATTGGCTAAAAACCAAACTTTGGATACAACCAGGATTGGCATTCGAATAAGGAGACATAGTTACTGATGAAGTTTATCAAAACGTGTCCGTACACGTTTTGATAAACTTCATCAGGCCCCCACAAAGAACTTCAAGGACAAGCCCACCTGCGAGCTGCAAGCCGGGGCACCTGCTGATTGACAGACGAGGCTCTGGCGCAGGCTTTCATCTCAGGGTTTTGAGGTAAGACAGCAGTTGCTCCCATTAAAGCAGTATAATGACGGCCATGACGGCCTCTGTGGCGTAGCGGTAGTGCATTCGACTGCTACGACAGGGGGCGCGGGTTCGATTCCCGCTCAGTGCAAATATTTGTATGCATGAATATGTCTATTTGCATTTGTCTGGGTGTTTCTATGTATAATATGTATGTATTTACAAAAAAAAAGTATATAAGTATGTTTATCCGCATTCTGGAGCCCATCACACAAGCTAGTTAAACTATGCTTACTTTGGGTCTAGAAAGCGCTGTGTAGAATGTCGTAGAATATTTATTATTTATAAGTCAAACCAAACGGAGGTGGTGCAGTAACCCTAGGCTTCGAGGTGAAAGTTTCAGATGCACCTGAAAATAACGTATGACGATTCAATTACATTTTTAGGCAATTATTGTCCTCACTTTTCCTATAGATTTAGATCGGAAAAAGAGAACATCTAGGACGGGACTTGAACCCGCAACCAGTCCCTTACAGGGGGAATGCTCTGACCAACTGAACCACCTAGACACGTGTCTGTCCCGTCCTAGATGTTCTCTTTTTCAGATCTAAATCAATAGGCAACGTATTATGAGTCACTGTTGACCAAGGCGTGTTAAAAAGGAATTTTATAATTTTTTGATGCTGGCAATATGATAATAACGTATGTGAATGGGCAATATGTAGTTAGTGATGTGTGTGTGTGTGAGTGACGGCGGATCGATCGGACGATCGGCGCGTGTGTGCAACGAAATAAACGAAAACACGCGGGCGGGCGGAAAAAATCGCCACGTCAAAATGGACGCGACTACAGTCACGGATCTGTTAATTGGATACTGAGGATTAAATTTTTTTGAATATTATCTACTAACTATAAATTACACTACACTAATATAAATTAGGATAAAAATACATACATACATCCCTCCCTACGAGACCCCCGTGGCCAAGCCAACCTCAGCTGTAAGCTGGTACGCTTGCAAGCACATGCTGGTACGCTGGTCAAATGGTAGTTGCTCCCGTAAACGCCAAGGTAATTTAAATTTCCATAGGAGTTTAAGACAGCGGACCCTGGGCTCCAAAGTGCAAGTTTTAGGTCTACTCTTTTACAACTCCATGTATTAGCTTATGTTGGCCTTTACGGGAGCTGTCTTAATAAAGTCTTAATAAACTGACCGACTGACTGACCCCCTAAAGTCTGCAAAATGCAAAGATCCAGAAACTGAATATTTATATAATTATCGATGCTAATATTATAAAGAGGTAAAATTTGTGATGTTGTGAGTATATAGTGGGTAATCTATGGATCTAGTAAACCGATTTTGAAAGTTCTTTTACCAATAGAAAACCACATTATTTCATAGGTTATATATCATCTCGCTACTACCCAAGGGAGCGGAGCAGTAATCATATATGTAAACATGGATTTGTTTGTTTTTGCCGATTCTCACAGATTATATATATATTTATATATAGTGGTATGGGTAATGGACTGCTGAGACGAGGTCTCGGGTTCGATCCCAGGTTTTACCATGGCACACACCAATGACTTTTCGATGCTTTTCGACGTTATGTGTGTATTTATCGTAGGTTTATAAGTGCCCGGTTAATGGCAATAGGCTCGCCACCTATTACATTGGGAAATAAACATAAACTGGCGAAATGTGGGTGCTAGCACCTCCGCCTACCCCTTCGGGGATATAGGCGTGAGTTTATGTTATTACTGAATTACGGTATTGAAGTACGTATGGGTTGATGGAGTGCAACGGCGTTTCGAAAGCCAGCTAGTTATGAAATAAATTGAATATCGACTACGGGGGATACTAGTCCGAATCATGTAAGTACTTACTTGACTGCATTATACAATATTTTGAAAACACTACAACGGCCAATTTCAAGTATCGGTAGTGTACCCCTGCAACCGTCACCAAACCGTCTGGTGGCATGGGGAGGCCCCTTAAAAAAATTGCACCGTTGGGTGGCGGACGGGGGCCTCAACTTTGACGCGCGCCCCCGCCCGCTCACCCCTAATTGATGCGATGCTATGCGATTCGTTTGCGAGTTTGTTTATGCATCGGATTACGTGGACATTACTGTAATTAATTTATAAGCGTATCGTTTTAATTGAGAATAGTGTTTTACATTCACGTTTTATTAAACGTGAACTATATATAGGTACTATTGAATAATTGGGGTGCTTGGTTGGGGACCTCCACGCGGTGCACCCTGGGCAACGGAGACGGCAGCGCCTCTCTCCTAGGGCGGGAGAGACGCTGCCGTCTACGGCCAACTCCGACCGAGGCGAGGACGGCCCTGTTGAGGGCTTTTCGGAAGCTTTCCACGTGTCCCTCTGATTAGCAGATGGCACAGTGGAGAGCAAGTAAGGGGGTCATCTCGAAACCGGAGATGGCCCAGGGTCAGTCGGGGTGCGAGGGATATGCTCTATGGGTAACCTTACACCCGTCTTAAGACCCGAGACGGCGTGCGGTTTTAGTCGGTTCAAGCCCGACATAACCGCCCCCGCTGGAGACCCCCCGCTCTCCAGCGGGGGCGGTATCCGAAGGGATTTCCGCACGAAAAAAAATAAAAATAAAAAAGGTACTATTGAATAGCATACTAGCGGCCCGTCCCTGGTACGTATGGAGACATTCGTAGTGAAATAAATATTATAACCTAACTACAAAGCCAATAATAAAAATAAATAAATATAAATATATTATTGTACAACATTTTATACAGTGACCGCGGTAGCCTAGTGGTATGGGTAACGGACTGCTGAGACGAGGTCTCGGGTTCGATCCCAGGTTTTACGATTACGATTCTTTTCGAAGTTATGTGTGTAAATTTATCGCAGGTTTATAAGTGCCCGGTTAATGGCAATAGGCTCGCCACCTATTACATTGGGACCTAAACATAAACTGGCGAAATGTGGGTGCTAGCACCTCTGCCTACCCCTTCGGGGATATAGGCGTCAGTTTATGTTATGTTATTTTATACAGCGCTATCTAGAGCTTAAAGTAAGTATAGCTTAACTAGTTGAAGTAGATCTCTAGAAGGCGGATAAATATTCTCCTATAAGAATAAGTTACGCATTGTTACTGGTCAAGAAGTTTTCATAAAAGTCATCGTTTTTTTTTATACCACTAAGGTGGCAGACAAGCTGACAACCACACGGCCTACCTGATGTGAAGCGGCTACCGCGGCCAATGGACGTCTTCAACAACAGGGGCGATACTTTTGCGCTGCTGACCGTAAAAGTAAAAAAAACTTCGAATGCCTTCGTGAAGAATCCCATATTGAAGGTGCTTGGGAAAACAGTCAGCAACAAAAGTAGCTTACCAAAAAAGAAAAGTTTTATTTTTATTTTGTCGTATCATGTACAGTGGCAGTAGGCAGAGACAACATCTTTCCACTTGCTACGCCTTCCGCTTTTTCCACTTTCATAATTGTTTTCATACATGCACGCCGGTTACGGGTTCTTCTGACCCGGCCTTTCTTCAAAACGTCCTCAATCTGTTTGGCATACGTAGGCCTAGGTCGACCTTTACCGGGTTGCCCAGTAGCACTAGCCTCATAAATCTGTTTCGTTAATCTCCTTTCATCCATCCTCTTTACATGACCAAACCATCTAAGCATCCCTACCTCTATCTTGGTCACTACATCTTGTGCCATACAACACCGTTCCCTTATCACACTGTTCCTGATTTATCATATGCACCTAGGATAATTACTAGTGATCATATCTATATTTATAATGCTGATTCCATTGAGATCAACATTCCTAAGATTTGTAAGAGCTTACAATTTTTATTAGTAAGAATATATTTTACTTACAGTGGCATGGTGATATTTGGTTCAAATAATATGCTGCCTTATGTCATTTAATTATATTACTTGTTCGTTGGGATTTTACAATTTTTGCCATTAATCTATATTTTTAGATAACATGTGTACAAAATAAACTAATTTTTTAATTTGTTAAAAGAAAAAACACAGCAGGGAGATCATAATAAAGTCTGAGAGTGCGCGTAATAAAGTTCCTTTCATACCTCACTGTGCGCACCGTTTCCAGTTGCCACGTGTGAGGATGGATTCCCTCCCTGTCTGTGGCGAGCGGTGCGATGACAGAATGTGGCCGTGGGCATCATATCGAACAATTCTTCTGAACACACGTCATTATATAGACGGTAGAATACACACAGAGAGGCAAAATCTCTCCTAAGGCTGAGAGGTTCCACGTTACCTGTAATTATGGGGCTGTCGACGATCCTCAGCGATCGTCTTTGCACCGAGTCGAACGTGTCGAGTTGGTATGTAGTCTAAAAGCCTCTAAAATCATAAAAGGTTCTAGTAGTTTAGTATAAAAAAGCGGCCAAGTGCGAGTCGGACTCACCCATTAAGGGTTCCGTAGCAGCAAGTTTTTTTATATATATTTTTTTTTATATTTAGGACACGTCAATTTGACTTCACCTCGCCTGATGGTAAGCTGAAGGTAAAGTCTCAGGAAAGAGGGTCACCATTACATACACGTATCATGTTAACAATGGTGACACTCAGCTTGACGGCCTCATCAGAAGAGGATTGTCGTCGCAGCACCGCGTGACACCCACCGGTCCCACTAGTGCTGCAACCACTATCCCCCTGCCCGGCTATGCACTTGCTGACCCCTGAACGCAATCAAACCGAAATTGGATTACTATGGAGGGTTTATCGCAATCGTGCACGGTGGTACCTACCCGACCGAATTTTGTGACAAAATTTCTACCACCATAATGTTTTTTTTTAATTTTTATATTTGAGTTGATTGAATGAAAGGTAAATTACAGTTTACGATATATGACGTATTAAAAAAAAACTACTTACTAGATCTCGTTCAAACCAATTATCGTTGGAAGTTTACATGGTAATGTAGGTACATCATAATATTTTTTTTAGTTTTATCATTCTCTTATTTTAGAAGTTACAGGGGGGGGGGGACACACCTTTTACCACTTTGGAAGTGTCTCTCGCGCAAACTTCAGTTCACTTCAGTTTAGAAAAAAATGATATTAGAAACCTCAATATCATTTTTAAAGACCGATCCACACACGTATGGGTTTGATGAAAAAAAAATTTGTGAGTTTCAGTTCTAAGTATACCCCCAAAATTTATGTTTTTTTTTCTATTTTTGTATGAAAATCTTAATGCGGTTCACAGAATACATCTACTTACCAAGTTTCAACAGCATAGATCTTATAGTTTAGGAAAAAAGTGGCTGTGACATACGGACGGACAGACAGACAGACATGACGAATCTATAAGGGTTCCGTTTTTTGCCATTTGGCAACGGAACCCTAAAAAGTACGTTGTGATTTACATTAACAGAGTTTAGTGATGAGTGTAAACCAATGGGTTCTGTGCGATTCATGGCTGAGGGCGTTGTTCGCACGCATCTGGGTGACAAGACTTTCGTACAATGTAGGAAAAACGAGATATATTATCTTGAATTGTGAAAACTTTGCGAATTTTGATGATTTAATTAATACATCTGACTAATATTATAAAGAGATAGGCCGATTTTTGTGAGTTTGTTTATATGTTAGAGGTAATCTTTAGAACCACTGCACTTATTGAGAAATTTCTTTCACCATTTGAAGGTAATTTTTTTTTTGTAGATACCTAAGTAAATTTTTTATTTCTTTTTCACAAAGGTAAGATACAATTTGCATATTACAGATTATTTTATTACTTAAATTATTCCCGATGAATATAGGTTTATATATTATGCGTAAATTATGATGGCTTGAGTTAAAAAAATAATCATATAAATCGAAGTGAAGTTAGGGCAGGTTGCTAGTAGGTATTTGGTACTAACTGAATTACAGATTGAATTCTAAAGTGAGTAACAATTTTTTTTTAATAAAAAAATTGTACCGACTTATGTCGTTTAAGTACACTAAAACCTTCTACAGAATGTAAGAAATACTTTTCTAGAAACCACATCAAAATCGGTTCAACTAAACGCGAGAAAATCACGGACAACCATCCACACAAACATACATGTCAAACATTGAACGTCCTTTTGAAGTCGGTGAAAATGGAATTATCGTATTACAACTAGAGGAAGTTTGAAAGCTGCAGCACTGAATGATAGAAAGGGGATATGAACTCACCATCTGCCCTCCCCCTCTTTGGGCCCAAGCCAACTTCACCTGCAAGCCGGTACACCTGCTGATTGGCGGACGACGCTCTGTCTCAGGCTTACTTTTCGGGTTTGGGTGGTCAGATGGCAGTTCGAAAACTGTAAAAACTGTATAAGCCCAGTACTGATCAAGTTAATTAGAGATTGAAAAAAGGGCAGGTCAAAGCACTCGAAACCGGCGGACTTGCATGAAAAGTTTAATGACAGTGAAGGAAGCTCGTGAAGTATGTAAGGACAGAAGCAGATGGCGGGGTGTTGTCTCAGCCTACCCCGGAGGGAAAAAGGCGTGAGTATATGTATGTATGTAAAATAAGGACAAGGAGTAAACGGACCCTGAGCTTCTAGCTGAAGGCCTCAAAGACTACCGGGAACAACACTTAGATAATGACAATGCAAATAGAGAATATAAAACAAGAGAGTGATCTTAAAAAAATACCCTTAAAAAAAGGCAGTGGCACTCCGGGAGTGCCGACAGAAGTGAAAAGTTGAACAATTACGTGTGTATTTTTGGAATCGTCATCATCAATCCCTCTCTACCTCCCTCCCTCCCCTTCCCTAACTCCATCACACCCACCCTCCCTAATTCTCTCCTTCCCGCCCTCTCTGCCTCTCACCATCTATCCATCAATCCAATCCAAAGATGGCGTTGTTTTAAAAAACGGATAGTTTTTCAGTGCCGTAGCGTGACAAATGATGAGATATAAAAAAAAGCGATATTCATGATTTTTATAAAAAAAAAAATTGCCCATATGGAAAGTGCTCAACGTTACCGTTCATTTCAAAACACAAAAATGATAAACACAGAAATCATTCATTGAAATAAATCTATTTTTAACGTATTCTATCGCGATTTATTTGATATTATTTTATTGTTTACATTGAACCCGTTGACAGAATCCGTTAAAAATAGTTTTATTTCAAATGTGTGATATTCGCGTAAACTTCCGACAATATCATATGTAAGTCATTGCCTGAATACAAGAAAATCCATTTAGAATTATGAATGGGGTCGGTTTGGCCGGTGGTGGAAACGCATGGTGACACGAGTCGTCCATAAATTCGTCACTGGCAGGACGCCAGCGCCCGCGCCGCCACGGTTAGCGCCTCCAGTCCAGCATTAAGATATATTATACAAACGCCATATTTGTAACTGCGGTTTCTTTTGAAATATAGTCAGTTTGTTCACATTTAAAACTGCGATTCCACCCTGCTCACGATTGTGTAACGCTGATAGGGTAGGCAGAGATGAATCAACAGCGTTTGTCCCGGTTGCATCCGAGACTTTCGGAGCCCGGGGTCCGCGGATCGCTTAGTCCTTCTCCTCCTTTCGATTTGGTGAGAACAGCTTCACAGGGGGCAACTGCCGTCTGACGTCCTAACTTCTAGAGGAAAACCTTTTTTTACGTGGGGAATGCTGTTACGCACTGCACCACCGGCTACGGGGTGGTAGCCGGAGATCGTGTGTGTGACTCTCCCATCCGGTAACCGGATGGGTATACCCACTAAACCCCACGGTGTGCCATACTCTGCGCCTTGTTGGGGAGGCCTGAAACTAGGAATACTTATATGGCTTCCTTAGCGCGTGCTTCCTTAGCACCACACCTTTCAAACTCTCAATTGGTCGACGTCCATGCACTCATGGACGTCGTCCCCTTCGCGGGTGGCTAGACCATCCACGATGAAAGCCTGCGCTAAGCCTCATCAGATAATCAGCAGATGCACCGACTTGCAAGTGAGGTTGTATTGGGCCCCAGAGATTTTGCTCATAATAACTCCAGGGTTACCGGCGGACTTTGGCCGCCATCGCGACCTTGCCTATGGGGACACTAGAGGTGTCACTCACTCGCTGCTACCTGCAGAGGGGAAAGGGAGAGAAAGGATAATGGAAGAGATTGCATTTTTTATAGTTACTGAAGCTATTAACTTCTCCAGTTAAGTCAATTGCTTGTGTTAAGAGTGGGTTTACGTCGGTTGTGTGGGTGTGGTGGGTAACATGTGTTGTACTGCAGTCCTTAACTATATAGCGGCTAAGCGAAAACGCAAATTTCGAGCTGGAGCTGAAAATTGAGGGCAGATTTTAAAACTTATATATATATTCTATAAATCTGCAATAATGATGGATATATTTTTGAGTATTTACGAGAATAAAGTTGCTATTGAAATCTATAAATATTTGTTCGAATTTGCTTTTTTGTTTTGTTGCTTGCGGCTAGCTGGAGGACGGCAGTGTAATAGTCAGATTCGAACCCTGGACTCCTCGATCGTAATCGTGAGATCGCGTTGTCCATCTACTTTGTCCGACTGATCAGTTGACGCGGACTTTTTTTAACTAAAAAAATCTCTAGGCGCATTGAGCACTTTGTGGGTGAATAAAAATCATGGAATTCGCATCAACGTCATCGTCACGTCACGTCACGTCACGCTTTCGCTTTCCTTTCAAAAATGAATGGATGGATAGATGAAGGGAAGGAGGAAAAAAAACACTTAAATGTACAAGTTTTTACTTTTGTCGGCACTTCCAGAGTGCCACTATTTTATTCCTGTTGGTTTGACTGATCGGACGATGCGGACTTTTTACAAGGTTGAATCCTTAACCATTAAGCTACCGACGACGTCTGAAGCATCAAGCGATAGCTATGCTACACAGAATCGAACTCACCACTTCTTTCTTCTTTACAATTTCAACCATCATCTTCATCCGATCGCCAATCTCGCTTGCATCCAAAGCTCCACTCCACTCTCCTAATCATGATTTCCATAATTTGACTTAGTTTGGCTTTTAAGGGGGCGACTGCCCTCTGACCTCGACAGAAATGCCTGCGCCAGAGTCTCATCAGTCTATCAGCAGGTGTACCGGTATGCAGGAGAGGTTCGTTTAGGCACCGAAGAACTTGGCACCTACCCATGCACCGATACCATTTCGATGGTCTAGGAGACAAACGTGCTAAGTGCAAAATTTTGCACGTTTAAATATGAACAGGTCGCTTAACGACCTCCGTCCTCCACGAGCGCAGGCCTGGGGGTGGCAGGTGAGGCCGCCGGTCACCCCAGCAGAAGCAGGCCGGGACGGTGGGGCGACTAGCGCATCTCCGCCAAACCGGGGCAAGACGGGGACACCGTGGTTTCCAAACCCGAGGGGGCCGTCTCGAAACCGGAGATGGCCCAGGGTCAGTCGGGCTGCTTGCAATGTTGAGCTGAGTGAGACATCGTGAATCAGATTTTGAAAATTTTGAACAGTGATCATTGCTCCGTGGCAAGTTCAATTTTGAAAATTCTTTTTGAAAGTCACAACTCTGGACATGCTTTCTGAGCGTGTAAAGTTTGGTCACAGTGTCTCGAGCGGTTATTATGTAATTCCATCTGGAATTTTTTTAACGGTGATCATTCCTCTGTGGTAGCATTATTTTTTCAAAATATATCCATAAACCTTCCTCTGATTGACCTCTTTAATCATGCCAAATTTGGTTCTGATTGGATTAGTAGTTTAGGAGGAGATCTGTGACAAAGAAAATCCTGAAGTCTGGTATGAGGAGCTTTCGCTCGACTTCGTCTCACTCAGCTCAATTATTATTATATTATTTTAGCAAGATTTTATTTCTTTGTAAAACAAGTTAGATTTAGTAATTTCTAGAAGTTAAATCAAGATCGAAAAATAAATAGCACTCCTTTGAAAGGACTACGGGGAGTGTCGGGTGTTAAGTGCAGCGCGCACTGGCGACGCGCCAGCGACTGACGGATTTATAGTGTGCGTTGTTACTTATACCACTATTATTGTATACTACAATACTAGATGTGTGTATAGGTTTTGTTTGCTGTTAGAGCTAGTTTTTAACACGGTGCCGGTCAGGGTTCTGCATACAGATTTTTATATAAGTAGATATTTTTTTTAATATACCACCATGTATTGTAAAGTATTTTATTAAAGGGTTGATACCTTTTGCTAAATCTAAATAAGTATATAAATCATTTCTAATAGAAAATAATGTATAAAAAAAGGAAAGAAACGAGGAGAAAAAGAAAAAAAAGAAAAAAAGAAAAGAAAAAAAAAATTACTTTACCTACATTATTCTCTGCAGGTGTAAATATTGTTAATTATGTAAATATTTGCTTAAATTATATCTTTTAATTACATATTTATGAGACTAATATTTTCAAATTATCTATAAAAAATGCCCATCGGTACGTAAACATCTTCTAAGCATATTCAATAGGATCTGGTCGAGTAAAGAAGTCCCAGCGGCCTTCGGCAAGGCTAATTTTGTGCTCATTCCAAAGAAAGAAATAGTAACTAGTCCAAAAGACGCTAGACCAATAGCATTAACCAATACAATTTCTAAAATTTTCTTCTCATGGCTTCAATTTAAAATGACAAATTTCATGATCAATAATAACTATTTCAGACCAAACCACCAAAAAGGGTTCCTACCCGGAATTTCAGGATGTCTGGAACACAATTCTTTACTGGCGGAAAGTTTAAAAGATGCCAGATCAAATGAAAAGCAAATAACAGTTTGTTGGATAGACCTAGAAAACGCTTTTGGCTCAGTACAACACGAGCTTATGTTGTTTGCATTAAAATGGTATCACTTTCCGTCCATCATTTGGGAAATAATATCCTCTTATTATGGTAAATTAAAGTTTGTGATTAATACCAAAGATGACGCAACCTTTAAATTATAATGTGGGTTTGTTCCAAGGTTGCTGTTTATCACCTATAGTTTTCAATATAGTAATAAATATTTTAATAGACAACATTTCCACACACGACAAGAAGTGGGGCTATCGGTTTAAGCTAAACGGTAAATATACGGAGTCTATCCTCGCATTCGCGGACGATTTGGCAATACTGACTCGTAACCCAAAGCAGTGCCAGGACCTACTGCGTAGAGTAGACGATTTCTGTACATGGACAGATGGAATGAGAGCAAAACCTAGCAAATGCTACTGTCTATGTCTGGGTAGGCGGGGTACCAGGTATACTTCATATGACCCAGGGCTTAGTATAGGCGGGGAAAACGTTTCAACTATATCTGAAACCGTGCCTTTTAAATTCCTCGGAAGAAAGATTGACAACAGAGGTTGCACTCCAGCTTTGGACGAATTAATTGATAGTTTCATTATCGATTTAAAAAAGGTAGACCAACAACCAATAAGTAATGTTAAAAAAGCTTGGATCTATGACAATTATTTAACCTCGCGACTTAACTGGCCGTTTCTTATATATGATATAAACCAGAGCCTCCTCAAAAAACTAGATGCGAGTGTCACGCAGACACTGAAGTCGTGGCTAGGGCTAGCTCAGTCGGCCGACCCGTCGGCACTATATAGATCCGCGAATAATTTTGGAATGACGCTTAAGAAGCCATCAGAACTCTATAAACACCTAAGAGTAACTAAAATGCACGTCTTATCGGAATCTAAAGACGAAATAGTAAAAGTCCTTCCAAAAGATAAAAATGCATCGGAGCTCGAATCACGCCTCCAGTTCCATAAAAGATTCATGATAGGCTCGCAGACTGGTAGAGTAGGTCTAGGTAATATTCAGAGACAAACAGATAAAGAAATAACAAAATCTTTTCTTCAAGCAGACGAAAACAACACCTATAAGGTGCACGCAATGAACCTAGAAATGCAAAACGAATGGTTGACTCTAGGTGAATTTTGTATTCCCATAGCCTTAAAATGGCGTACCATAATATACGACTGGTCACCGGCCTTACTTAAATTTTACCTGAATGCATTCCAGTTGACCCTCCCCGACCAAAGCAATCTGGTCAGATGGGGAAAAGCCACAGATAAAACATGTAACTCATGTGGTGAAGCAACTGGTACGGCTAGGCACCTACTAGTGGGTTGTAAAACGCTATTAGACCGGGGTCATTACTCGCGCCATCATGATAAGGTATTAGAAATCATACGTGAGGCTGTAAGTTTGGCGGTAGCTAGAGCGAAAAAAGGATTAACCACAAACCAAAGAAATGACATTGCGTTTGTAAAGGAAGGCTGCTCAAAGAAATCACTTAAAAAGCCTTATTCAATTTTGATAGCTGCCGTTGACTGGACAATACTCGTAGACACGTATGAGAAGCACTATAGGATACCGGAGGATGTCTGTGCCTCATCATCCAGACCCGACATATTCCTTTTTTCACGATCGCATAAGCGTGCAGTGCTTGTAGAACTCACAGTACCGTGGGAAACTAATATACCTAAAGACCACGCTATAAAGACAAACAAATACTTTGATTTGACTAACGAGTTAACCAAAAACGGCTACGTGGTTAAACTCTATGCCGTAGAAGTAGGAGCAAGGGGAATTCCAGCTAAATCCCTGTACAACTTACTTAAAGACCTCGGATTGCCAAGAGCTTCAGTAAGCTCTTTATTAAAACGTATATCAAAAGCGGCATTGTTAGGATCTTACCAAATTTGGATAGGTAGGGGGGGGAACACTACTGACGGTGGAGGTGAGCGCTGATGCATCACAAGGTGGCCACCCTAAACCTACATCTGGGTCGCAAGTCCCAGTCGCCGTCATGGTGTTCCTCTCTGTACCACGCTATGGACCCGGCGACCGCACGGTGAATCCATGGAGTGCTGAGAATCGGATCTCATCTAGTTTCACCTGAAGTACATAATGAGTTAAAAAAATAATGCAAAGTTTGATACAAACATAAATACAATGAACAATCGCATTTTGTATCGCTGCTCTATGGCGTACGCACATAAATTCGTCAAGCGAACCCTGGCAGCGAGCCAGTAGCTACTGCCAATAAAGGCCTTACCGATTTAGCTATGGCAATATAATAGTAACTCTACTTACGTACCTATATACATAAACCACGTACATCAATGTACGTATGTCACTCCGCAGTCCCAAGGACAGATAAACTCTTTGAAATTCGTTACGAATAAATAATAAAGAAATATTTGAGTTATTTACACAGTGTATATGTTACCGGAAACGTATGTAATCCGTCATTGTATACAATGTCTAGGAAATGTATGTAATATCTAAAATCGCACGGAAATGTATAAAATAAATTATGTTAGACACATTTCCTAGCAAATCTATACATGGCCTAAATAGCAATCGGAAATGTAAATATTCGAGATATCAATGGGTTGTTGTTCAAAATGGCTACCGAATCACGCATCGCGCTTATGAAAGAGCGATTTTATAGTACTTTAGCGTCATTAAGAACGTTAACAAACGCTAAGATGAAGGCGCGGGAGCGAGCGAAGCGAGCTCGTGGACACCGCGCGCCCCGACACGGATACATATAGGTCAGAAGGATTAAAGCGGAGGTCTCGCAGAGACCTCCACAATAACCCTTCGTGTTAGGTCACTTGTGATAATCATTTTAGCAACGTATTTTATTACAGAAAGCATTATTTTTATACATTTCCTAATACGATATTGGAATTATATACAATTCCTAGGAATTGTGCATATTTCCTAGGACGTTTATGTATTAAATAGTTTTTGAAACAAGATTTTATACATTTCCTAAATAGCTTCGGAATTATATAAATTTCCTAGGATTTGTATACAATTCTTGGATTTCATATATTTCCGGTAACATAACAGTACTGAGTTAAAAGCTCTCCTTTGTACACGTATTTTATCTGTAATGTTTGTAAATTGTTTACTGTGTGCGTACAATAAAGAATTAAATAAATAATTAAAAATAAATATGAACTCTAAACCCAAACTAAGCATAGCTTGGAATATGAGTTCTAAAATCCGGATAAACATATTTTTTACCTGTTCTTGAGTGGAGACCACGACTCTGCAAACGTAGTGTAGGATGCCCTCCGGCCAGGTGGGATGACGATCTGCGAAACACTGCGGGCAGATGCTGGATGCGGCAAGCTGAAAACAGGGCGCTATGGCGCTCTTTAGGGGAGACCTATGTCCAGCAGTGGACTAGTAGAGGTTGATGATGATGATGATGATACTTTTATCTGTTTTTTTTTGTAAATACATAAATATTATACACGGAAATACCCAGGACTAATACAAATAGACATATTCCTGCATAAAAATATTTACACTAAGAATCGAACCCGCGACCTCTGATTTAGAAGTAGCCTATTGGCTGTAATTCGCAACTCCTCGTGGAAATTTATTTATAATATCGAGTATCTCCATACCAAACTTTCAATTATATCGGTCCAACGGTCTAGGCCTGTAAATGATACAGTTAAACAAACGGACAGACAGAGTTACTTTCGGATTTATAATACTAGCTATTCCCGCGGATTCTGATGACCCGCGTGAAATACTTAACCGTTCCACCCAACCCACAGGAACCTACTCTCGGAATAAAAAGTAGCTTGTGGCGATACTACATATACCCAGCGCCATCTAGCGACAAGAAGTTGAACTACTTCGATACTACTACGTCACTACCAATCCTGAATCGCGAAAGTGAAGTTCGCGCGCTGGTATAACATATATACAACATCCTAACGACAACCGTTGGTCCGCGGCCCGCCAGGCGTGATCACCTTGCCTGGTCGGAGGATCCTCCCTTTGTGTTGGAGGAACATCACACCCCTTTCCTCCATAAGCTTATGTGGTAATCCAGACTATAAGCTATCTCTGAGCCAAATTTTTCATCCACATCCATTAACTGTGGTAACTTCCCTCCATACCATACCTTTTTTTTTTTTGTGCGGAAATCTCTTCGGATATCCCCCGCCAGCCAGCGGGGGCGGTTATGTCGGGCTTGAACCGACTAAAACCGCACGCCGTCTCGGGTCTACAGACGCCGGGGTGTAAGGTTACCCATAGAGCATATCCCTCGCACTCCGACTAACCCTGGGCCATTCGCAGTGTCCCCTCTGATAACAGCAGAAGGGGTACCTGGAACGGCCCCCACCCGCGCGGGCTTTGCAGGCCCGCCATACCCCGACCCCCCCGTGCAATGGGGTCAGCTGGCTCTGAAAAGGGCCGGTTGGTCAGACTCTTGGCCGTTAACGTTGACGCCAGCTACTCCAGAGGAGCAATCAATGATGCGTCATCGACCACGTTGCCCAGGGTGCACCAAACTTGGAGGTGATCCAACCAGTCGCACCCCTGATCCAACCAGTCGCACCCCCTCCATACCATATCTTTCACGTTTGTTCATATAAGTAGAATAAGTATAGATGATCCCTCATACAAATAGACAAGTTGTCATAAAAGTATCAAACTTTAAATCACCCGTCGTTTCTATATGTAAGTGACCAAAGGTCAAGCGATAACTTGCTTTTCCCACCCAATATTTGCCCACCAATTAATTTATTAAGTGGGCAAGTCAAAAATCTAATGTGCTGCTATCAATCACAAGAGGTTCAGGTCATGTTTAAATTACGCTAAATACACGTATACTTCAATTATTTTTAGAGGTATTGAGATGAGGCATAAGTAAAGTTTTAATGAACAAGTAAAACAGACCTCAAACACCATTAAAAAGCGGCCAAGTGCGAGTCGGACTCGCCCATTAAGGGTTCCGTAGCAGCAAGTAACATAATAATGTTTTTTTTTTTAAATTTTTATAGTTGAGTTGAATGAAAGGTAAATTGCAGTTTACGATTTATCACGTATTAAAAAAAACTACTTACTAGATCTCGTTCAAACCAATTATCGTTGGAAGTTTACATGGTAATGTACATCATATATATTTTTTAGTTTTATCATTCTCTTATTTTAGAAGTTACAGGGGGGGGGGGGGGGGACACATTTTACCACTTTGGAAGTGTCTCTCGCGCAAACTATTCAGTTTAGAAAAAAAATATATCAGAAACCTTCATTTTTGAAGACCTATCCACACGTATGGGTTTTGCTGAAAAAACAATTTTTTAGTTTCAGTTTTAAGTATGGGGACCCCCAAAATTTATTGTTTTTTTTTCTATTTTTGTATAAAAATCTCAATGCGGTTCATAGAATACATCTACCTACCAAGTTTCAACAGCATAGATCATATAGTTTAGGAAAAAAGTGGCTGTGACATACGGACGGACAGACAGACAGACATTTTTTTTTTTTTTTTTAACGTGCGGAAATCCCTTCGGATACCCCCCCGCTGGCCAGTGGGGGTGGTTATGTCGTGTCTCGACTAAAACCGCACGGTGTCCTCCCCAAGTGTCCGTTGCCGGGCACCCCGGGTAAGCCCTCGAAAGGATAACCCCAGGGTTGCCGGCGGACTTTGGCCGCCACCGCGGCCTCGCCTGGTCGGGTCGGGTTTTATCCCGCTTCGGTGAGTTGGCAGGCGTGTATAGGGCACACACGACACGCCTCCGCCACGGCCTGCTTCTGTAAGGACGGCGAGTCGGCCAATTGCCGTCCTCAGGCCCCGATCATGGAGGTCGGTAGTCCCGGGCGTAGATGAGTCTGCGGCGCCCTCGCTCGAAACTCGGGGGGCAGGGTTCTCTCCCGCTCCCTCTCCGCCGTCTCTTTCGCGCGCATTACCTGCTCGCAGAAAGAGGCGGCGGCGTGCCACTTGCTCCCGTCGGAGACCACAGCCCTCACCATGGTCTCCAACGAGAGATCGTCCACGCCCAGGACCGCAACGAGATCCCGGCGTTGACGTGTGGAGCGCCGTGTCTTCGCCAGGATCCTCGCAGTGCTGGCACTGCGGCGTTGTCTCCCGGTGGATGCGCCCCAGATACTTACCGAAACACCCGTGTCCGGTAACCATCTGGCACATCCGGTAGGAGAGGTCCCCATGGTCCCTCTCCAACCACTCCTTCATGATCAGTCTCATCGCCGCTCAAGTCTGCTCAAGTCGCACCCTCCATGTCTCCATGAGTTCCTGGCGGAGCAGGGACCGCTGAGCCCTGATTTCTCGGGGCTCCGGCCTATGGCCCCGCTCCAGCGCCTCCTTGCGCCACTGGTACAGTAGCGCAAGGGCTCTCGCTTCCAGGTCCCATGGAGGGGTCTCAGCTAGGAGACATGCCGCCTCGACGGAGATCGTGCGATACCCCCTGATGACTCTGACGGCCATCGCCTTTAACGGGCTGTTAAGAACAGCCACGTTGCGGGCTGCCAGAGTCTCCGCCCATACGGGGGCCCCGTACAGGGCCATGCTTCGCACGATCCCCAGGTACAGTCTCCTAGTGGGGGCGTTGGGTCCCTTAACGTTGGGCATTAGCCGCGATAGCGCGGCCGCAGCCCCCCTCAGTTTCGGGAAAAGACTTCGGAGATGAGGTCCGAAGTCCCATCGGCTTTCGAGTACGAGCCCAAGGTACTTCATCGTGGGCTCGATGCCGATGCTTACGCCCCCTACGGTTATGCCGGTTCCCGCAGGTGGCCCCCTCCGAGGCCCGTGAAAACACATAGCCTCGGATTTGTGGAGAGCCACTTCGAGTCCCAGCCGCCGTATTCGACCCACGACTTGAGCAACCCCTGCCGTGGCCTTCAGTGCCGCGCTTCGGTACGTTGCTCCCAGCGCCATAACGAGGGTGTCGTCGGCATAGCACACTATGCTGACACCCTCGAGCAACGTACCGCGCAGCACCCAGTCGTATCCGATGTTCCACAGGAGTGGCCCTAGGACCGACCCCTGCGGAACACCGCACGACACTTCTCGCCGCCCTGGCCCTAGCCAGCTCGGGTAAACTATGGCCCTCTCGGATAGGTATGCCTCGACAATGCGGCGGAGGTAAGGAGGCACTCCGTGATACGCGAGCGCCTCCCTAACGCAGCTCCAGGGTAGGGTGTTGAAGGCGTTGGCGATGTCCAGAGACACCGCCACCACCACCCCACCCCGTGAGACTACTTCCTCCGCCAGGCGCCCAACGCGCATGATCGCTTCCACGGTGGAGCGCCCCCGGCGGAAACTGAACTGGTTGTCCGCCAGATCTGGCCCCACATTCGTGAGATGCTCGACGAGGCGCTCTGCAATAATCCGCTCAAAGAGCTTGCACACCTCGTCGAGCAATACGATCGGCCGGTAACCGGAAGGCTGATCCGCCGGCTGCCCCGCCTTCCGGATAAGGACCAGTTTCCCCGTCTTCCACGCCTTTGGAAACTGGCCCCTTTCGAGGCATGTGCTAAAGAACGCCACCAGTCGAGGCCCTAGTTCCTCAAGGGCCAGGTCCCATGCTCGGCCTGAAATGCCGTCAGGTCCGGGGGCAGTGCATTTCCGGGCTTTAAGCCGGAGCACTGCTAACCCCAGTTCACTCTCCCTGACTTCGGGCACATCGCTCTCGCTATGGTACAGAAGATCCTGAGCACCGGAGCAGTGGTTTATGTTCGCTTGCAGGATGCGGATTGGTGTGTCCATTATTGGACTACCATTTCCGCATCCCGACGTGTATGTGGCCGCTCCTGAGCGGCACCCCCGCTACCCGTTGCGGACGAACGGGGCTTTGCCCTCCGCTACGCATTTGTAGCAGCGTGGCGGAGCATCACAAGCACTGGCCTTGTGCCCGGGCTGACTACAGCGGAAGCACCGATCCCCCACGGTGTCTCCCGCTGTGCACTGCACCGCCACATGCCCCACGGCCAGGCACCTAAAGCACCTGGTCTCGCGGGGCTGCAGGAGTTGCACCTGCGCCTTAAGGAAGCCCCCAACGAGGAGGCTCCGTCCGTCCGCATTCGTCTACGCCGCTGCGACGGGGCAGTTGATGACTGCCGTGCCGTGACCGGTGGGGCTGAACCGGATTTCTCCGGCTCTCACCTGATCACGGGGGCAGCCGCCCGCCTCCACGACGGCGGAGATAATTTCCTCCGTCGTGGCCGCGTCATCCAGACCCGAAATGCGCAGACCTGCGCATTTGTTGGGTCTGGTGACGCGGACGGCTTCGGTGTCCAGCGACTCCCTCAGCTTGGCCGCTAGGGCGTCGGCTTTGGGGCCGCTGGTGGCGCCGGAGAACTCGAGGAGGCGAGCTCCGGTGCGAGTTGTTTTGCACCGGAGCCCCCCCTCAATCTCGAGGGCCTTGAGGTCCACTGAGGCTTTCACCTGCCTCAGGACCTGGGCGTACCCCACGCCCTTCTCCACACCCTCCGTCGTCACCGTCAGGACGACGGCTGTGGAGCGTGGGGCGCGGAGCCTCTTCGGCGCCTTCGCCGCAGCGGCTTTTGCCGCCTTCTTAGCCGCCTTTTTGGCGGCTTTTTTCGCCTTCTTGGCGGCTCCCGCTACCACCCGACCCTCTCCTCTGCAGGAATGTTCGGGTGCAGCGGGAGCGGTAGTTCTGGCGACGGCGGGGGTGCCGCTCCCCTTTGACTTCCCTTGTGGCGATGTGGCCACTGGGGCAGCGGTCCTTTTATTAGGACCGGGCTTCCCACTGGCAACAGCCGCGAAAGATGCGGGCTGTGCCAGCGGAGGACGGTATGCCCGGTCGTCCAAAACACCGAGCCGCCTCTCGATGGCCGCTAGTAGCTGTACCATACTTGGCGCAGGCTCCGGCGCCGTCTTGGCTGCCGGTTTGGGCGCCGCCTTAGGCGCCGACTTTGGCGCCGACTTTGGTGCCGTCTTAGGCGCCTCACCTGGTGACGAAGGAGCCCTCGGCTGGACCGCCGCCACCTGGGCTTCTGGGGCCCTTCGGGCCTCCGGGGTTCCCCTGACCAGCTGGGTCAGGTGCTTGACCTCTTCCCGGAGGGCCTTCTGTTGCTCCCGGGAGTTGGCGAGCTCAGTTTCCAGGTTTGTCACCCGGGCCCTGAGCTTCGCCTCCTCCTCGGAGGTGCTCCTGGCGAGGAGCTCCTCCAGAGCCGTCTTGGCGACGGCCACGTTTTCCGCCACCGTTTTACGTTTTCCGGCCACGTTCTTGGCCCCCTTTAACGCCTCCGTAATACGGGTCAGCGCCGACAGGAGCTCCCTCGCCGTGGGAACGTCCTGGTCCCTGCCACTGGGTAGTGGCGGGACGTGTACTGGAGGCTTCGGCGCTCTGCTCGTCGAAGTGGCCAACTTGGCCGGCCGATCGTCCTCACTTGAGGAGGTCACCCGTTGTATGGGGCTTCTGCTCCGGTCACGGGACGTTCCACCCGGGCGTGGCCGCTTTCGACGGAGACCCTCCTCGGTCTCCATTCGGTTGGATACCGACTCATTGTCGGTACCAGCCGTCGACGCCGCGGACCCATTGTCCGTGTCGATTTCCCCACCTGCTGGAAGCGGAGTAGCGGGCCTGGGGAAGACGGCCTTAAGCGACCGAGAGTGAGACCGCGGCCTCACCTCTTCACCCTCCACTACTGCCACTCCGTCATTTTCGTTGCCCTTGTTCGTGCCCTTGTCGTTGTTTTTGTTTCCGTCTGGTTTTTTGTTGATATTTTGATTGTTATCCATAACATATCCCACGAGTATGGGGGAAAGGTGGTCCATCCAGGCGGAGCCCCCTGCACCTGGATAAGCCTATATACTATGGAGGTCGGCTGGTATCCATAGGTTTTTACGACTTCGCTGTCGGGTGTTATAGACTTTTCCTTGTCGTGGGCCGGCCAATAAAGGCAAGCCCTCCGGTCGGAGAGATCACAGCGTACCCTTCTGGAGCCACCAGTCAGGTCGTTGCTGATCACCCACCGATTACGGAACGCGAGAGGATGGCTAGTCCTCTCTCACCGGCGGCGGCACAAGTGCCCGTCGGCCCCTGCGTTAGCAGTGGGCCAACCCGCTCCTAGATCCCCCAGGACTCTACGGTGGCCTCCACCACTAACATCATCGCTCGTCCTGTCTCCTCTGAGAGCAGAGGAGTATGGAGAGCGATGTGTTCCCGCCACGTTGGGTATTGGCCGACGATCAATGCCAACCCCATGAAGGGGAAGCCATTGACTGCCGCCCAGGGTGTACCGGCTGCTCCGATTCCGTTCCCTCCGGACTGCAGTGGAATCGGAATCGGAATGACACGCGAGGAGGTTACCCATCACACACCCCAGACAGACAGACATGACGAATCTATAAGGGTTCTGTTTTTTGCCATTTGGCAACGGAACCCTAAAAACAGGCACTGAAAAAAGATAAATAACTGAATTACAGATTTTATTCAAAAGACAAAAATAAGCGAAACACAACGTAAAAATTCAATGTCAATCGAGACGTCTGATTCCAGTTGTGTAGTGTTGCTGGAAAAGTGAAGACTCCACCTACGCTTAGAATATAATTGCTTTTGCGGGAAGACATGCTTCCTTACCTATTTGGCTTGGCACCGACTTCGACAGAAAAGTCTTACGTGTATTTTTAGGGGTCCGTTGCCAAATGGCAAAAAGCGGCACCCTTATAGATACGTCAGGTCATGTCTGTCTGTCCTTTTTTCCGCTATGCTGTTTAAACTTGGTAAGTAGATGTATTCTCTGAAACGCATTAAGATTTTCACACAAAAATAGAAAAAAAAACAATCAATTTTGGGGGTTCCCCATACTTAGAACAACAAAAACTTTCTTTTCATCAAACCCATACGTGTGGGTTTCTATGAATAGGTCTTCAAAAATAATATGAAGGTTTCTAATTTCATTTTTTTCTAAACTGAATAGTTTGCGCGAGAGACACTTCCAAAGTGGTAAAAAGTGCCCCCCCCCCTGTAACTTCTAAAATAAGATAATGATAAACCTAAAAAAATATATGATGTACATTACCATGTAAACTTCCACCGAAAATTATTTTGAACGAGATCCAGTAAGTAGTTGTTTTTTAGGTAAACCGCAGTTTACCTTTCATTTAATCAACTCAAATATAAATATTTTACTTGCTGCTACGGAACCCTTCATGGGCGAGTCCGACTCGCATTATGACGGTTTTTTTTCTTCTGAATTAAATCTGTATTTCAGGTGTTTTTCTTTTTTGTATGTTTTAAATGGATTTTGAAGTCGGTTTTATTTTTTAATTAAAATGTTACTTATTTTTCCTTTTTAGTGAACGTAACTTAATTCATATGGTACCACTCGTACCCTTTTTTTTTTTTTCGTGCGGAAATCCCTTCGGATACCCCCCGCCGGCCAGCGGGGGCGGTTATGTCGGGCTCGAACCGACTAAAACCGCACGCCGTCTCGGGTCTTAAGACGCCGGGGTGTAAGGTTACCCATAGAGCATATCCCTCGCACCCCGACTGACCCTGGGCCATCTCCGGCTTCGAGATGGCCCCCTTACTTGCTCTCCACTGTGCCATCTGCTAATCAGAGGGACACGTGGAAAGCTTCCGAACAGCCCTCAACAGGGCCGTCCTCGCCTCGGTCGGAGTTGGCCGTAGGCGGCAGCGTCTCTCCCACCCTAGGAGAGAGGCGCTGCTGTCACCGTTGCCCAGGGTGCACCGCGTGGAGGTCCCCAACCAAGCACCCCGGTACCACCCGTACCCGAGAGCTAAAACAAACCCGATGTGGAAAGAACGCGTGAAATCGGTTTATAAACGACGGACATATATAGACTGAACATTTATACTGAACTGTAAACCCATTTAAGGAATAGAGGCGTGATGTTATGTTATATAATAGCATAAACAATGCCTAGATATGCAATAGCCGCAATCACGGTTGATTGCTGGCATTTATTGAAGATTTCCGTTGTCTGTCTCCGAAACTTATCATCAGATCTTCATGAAATTGCAATGGGACCAACTAGGAAATATACACTTTAAAACAAAAAAGAATTTTCCGAATCAGTTCAGGCGTCCTGAGTAATCGGAGAGCATACATAAAAAAAGCGGCCAAGTGCGAGTCGGACTCGCCCATGAAGGGTTCCGTAGCAGCAAGTAACATAATAATGTTTTTTTTTTTAATTTTTATAATTGAGTTGATTGAATGAAAGGTAAATTGCGGTTTACGATTTATGACGTATTAAAAAAAGTACTTACTAGATCTCGTTCAAACCAATTTCGGTGGAAGTTTACATGGTAGTGTACATCATTCAGTTTTATCATTCTCTTATTTTAGAAGTTACAGGGGGAGGGGGACACACATTTTACCACTTTGGAAATGTCTCTCGCGCAAACTATTCAGTTTAAAAAAAAAAAATATTAGAAACTTCAATATCATTTTTGAAGACCTATCCATAGAAAGGGGTACGATGGACGTATGGATGTGATGAAAAAAAAATGTTGAATTTCAGTTCTAAATATGAGGAACCTCCATAATTGATTGTATTTTTCTATTTTTGTGTGAAAATCTTAATGCGGTTCATAGAATACATCTACTAACTAAGTTTCAACAGCATAGTTCTTATAGTTTCGATACAAAGTGACATACGTACGGACAGACATACAGACATGAAGAATCCATAAGGGTTCCGTTTTTTGCCATTTGGCTACGGAACCCTAAAACCCATAAAAAAAGATTTTGACGAATTGAGAACCTTCCTCCTTTTTGGATATCAATTAAACTAAATCTAACCCCTTCTTATCAATATCAATAACAATTATCATCATCCGAACGCCAATTCCCGTTGCATCCAAAGCCTGGGGTCCGCTTCTGTACTCCTCATTTTCTTATGGATTAGTTTATTATGGCTTTTACGAGAGCGACTGCCGTATGGTCTCCAAACTCGGAGAGCTAAACCTACGCTAGAATCTTGTCCGTCCATCAGCATATTACGTGATACCGAGAACAGGTATATCGTATACTTTAGTTACTTCCATAGTCTGATGTCCTATGGAATACTACTTTGGGGGAATGCAGCAGATTTAGAAACTATCTTTATATTACAAAAAAGGGCAATTCGTGCCATTTATTGTTTAGGTAAGAGAGATTCTCTTACGGAACTATTCAAAAATATTAATATTTTAACTGTAGTTTCCCAATATATATTCGAGAACATACTGTATGTCAGGAAAAATATATCCAATTTTACAAAAGTACGTGACATTACAGACAGAAATCTGCGCAATAAAAATAAACTGATCCTTCCATGTTATCGGCCCAGCAAAGTTAGTGATTCTTTTAGGGGGGAAGGTATACGTTTTTATAATAAATTACCCGAATCGGTCCTTGGTATGCCTGACAATAAATTTAAAACCTTTGTTAAGACCACCTTATGTAAAAAAGCATACTATAGGACAGATGATTACCTTAAAGACAAAAATGTCTGGCTTGAGCATGGTGCAGGCCCGTCTTAATGCTACAACTACAGCATAATATTGTAGTAGGCAACCTTTTTTACCATATTTTAACTTTTTTAAATTATTTTAACGTTTAACTTAGGTTAAATTTTTAATTTAAGTTTTTTTTTTTTTATATACCTTTATTTATCTTAACACGAGACAAAAATGTACATTCGTCCATATTTAGTCTTAAGAAATCACTATTTATAATATGACGTCTCGAAAATGCCGCATTGGAGTTTGTTGCGCCGTTTCTTCTCCACTAGGGCCTAGGAAGCGGTGGTAAACTTAGTTTTAAGCAGATTTTGACGTCAAAAAGATGTAATTACGTTGCACTATTTTGAAAAATAAAGACTTTGACTTTGACTTTGACTTTGAGGTAGTGAAATATGGCTCAGTTTAGTCAACTACGTATTCTTGGTCTCCCGTAACATGCAGTGAGCCTATTACCGTCAAGTACAGAATGTTGTCAGAATTCGCCTTATAAAAAAAAATTGACGACAGAAAAATCCATTAGGTATATATCTTTTTCCCAACAACAAGAGTTTGAAATTTAAAAAAAGATGACAGAGCTCCGTGTGAAATTAACTATTTTAAATTACTTGGCAACATCATCGTGCTGTTTTTTTTTATAATGGCGACGAAAGTGTTTATGGTCGTGATTTAACAAATATTGATCGGCATGTGTCGGTGTTGCTATTCAGAAGAGAAAGTTCACTTTAATTGGTTTTCACACCAGTTAATTAAGCGTCTAAGAAGGTACCATTAACAATTTCTATTTTTTATACTCTCGCTTGAATATCATTGAAAGGGTTGGTATAGATGAATTACACTATATTTCGCCAGCTATATTTTCCGGTTCCACGTCACCTAGGGGCCGAACGTGGAGGCTATCCAGCTCCTTGACATCACGGACATAGTTAGAAGACTAAAAAAGATTAAGCCTTTTGAGTTAGTTTAGTGAAGTTAGTGTTACGTAGTGCGGTGAATGCTACTTTTAAAAAACACAAGAACAAAGTGTCTTTCAATTATAAAATATACAATAAGAAAAGTGCCAATGGACATATTCTTAACTTTATAAGTTATTAGCGAAATAAGTTAAATTTACATTGCTTAGTAAGGTGCCTGGTAGATGGCAATAGGCTAGCCCCCTATTACATTGGGACCTAAACATAACTGGCGAATCGTGGGTGTGTACCTGATAAACCTCTACCTACCCTTTCGGGGATACAGGCGTGAAGTTATGTTATGTTATGTTACATTACTTTTTGGCCTCTAGGTATATTATAGATTCTGCCTGGGAAACCGCGCTGGATGGGTCGGCGGCACTGGTGCACAACCCTGCCGCCGGCAGCCCCCCTCTTGCCGTCGTTGCAAGGGGACCCTGCTGCGTGGCGGCGGCGGTTGGGTATATAGCGGTCGTGGCCGCTTATATCACGCCGAACCGAGACCAAGCTGCATATGAGCAATGGCTCCGTCAGCTGGCCGTCGTCGTCAATGCCTGCCAGCCCCGTCCGGTCCTTGTGCTCGGGGACTTCAACGCCTGGTCGTATGCCTGGGGTTCCCGACACGAAAGGGGCGCGATGGGGCATAGAGGCAGGGCACTGGTGGACTGGGCCGCACGACTCGGCCTAGTCCTCCTAAATCGGGGAGCCGTGGACACGTTCGTGACCTCGAGGGGTAGCTCCATCGTGGACCTATCGTTCGCGAGCCCCTCGTTGGCGCGACGTGTTCAGGGCTGGTGCGTCGTTTTGGGGGAGGACACAAGTTCGGACGGTTTGACGTGTCCCCCCCTGCGAGCGACGCGCCGGCTGCACCGGCTCCACCCGAGCCACGTTGGGCGCTTAAGCGACTTGATCGGGAGCTCCTCCTGGAAGCCGCCATCGTACAGGCCTGGGCCCCTGTGCCGGACAGGCCTGTCAGCATAGACGATGAGGCGGAGTGGTTCCGGGAGACCATGACCCGTGTCTGTGACGCGGCAATGCCTAGGGCTCCGCCCTATAATCCGAGGGGTCAGGTCTACTGGTGGTCGTCGGAGATCGCGCAGCTCAGACGGGGCTGCGTGATCACGCACCGCCGGTGGGCCCGATTCCGTAGGAGGCGTCGCCGCCCCGCAGATGCGGAGGCCCGAGAGGCGGAGTTGTACGAGGGATACAGGGAGGCCAGACGAGCCCTCCGAGCGGAGATAAGGCGTTCCAAACGGGACGCCTTCCGCGAGCTGCTAGAGACGCTGGAGCGGGACCCTTGGGGGCGGCCCTACCGGATGGTGAGGGGCAAGCTGCGCCCCAAGGCCCCGCCGTTAACCCGGTGTCTCCAGCCGGATCTGCTCGGAGGAGTTGTTGGCTCCCTGTTCCCAGCGCGGGCGGTGGAACATGTTCCACCGCAGATGACTCCGCCTCGGTTGCGCATGGCGCCCGACGTGGAAGACGACGACGTGCCCGAGGTCACTTGGGTAGAACTAGAGCTGGCGGTGAGAAGGCTAAGAGCCAAACACACCGCCCCGGGACCCGACGGCATTCCAGGCCGAGCGTGGGTCCTAGCTCTAGTCGACGACGCTCTCGAGCCCCGACTGAGAGGGCTTCTCAGCGCATGTTTGGAGCGGGGCCAGTTTCCGAAATTGTGGAAGACGGGGAAACTGGTCCTCATCCGAAAGGAGGGGCGCCCGGCGGACTCGCCGTCCGACTACCGGCCCATAGTGTTGCTCGACGAGGTGTGCAAGCTCTTTGAAAGAGTAATTGCGAAGCGCCTCGTCAAGCACCTCTCAAGAGTGGGGCCGGACCTGGCGGATGGCCAATATGGCTTCCGCCAGAGGCGCTCCACCGTGGATGCCATCATGCGCGTGAGGGCTCTGGCGGAGGATGCAGTAGCCCGGGGTGAGGTGATGTTGGCGGTGTCCCTGGACATCGACCTCGAATCAACACCTTGCCCTGGAGTTGCATTAGGGAGGCGCTCGTGTATCACGAAGTGCCTCTCTACCTCCGCCGCATAGACGGAGAGAGCCGTCATCTACCCAACCGTGACCGGTCTCGGTCGGCGTGAAATGTCGTGCGGTGTTCCACAGGGATCGGTCCTGGGGCCGCTCCTGTGGAACATCGGATACGACTGGGTGCTTCACGGTGAGCTCGTAGGCGGTGCCGCCGTCACGTGCTACGCGGACGACACGCTCGTGACGGCGTGCGGGGCGACGTACCGCGAAGCGACCCGAAAGGCCACGACCGCGGTTGCCCAAGTCGTTAGGCGGATCCGGCGGCTGGGTCTCGAGGTGGCCCTGCATAAAACCGAGGCCCTGTTCTTCCATGGGCCTCGGAGCAAGCCACCCGAGGGATCCAGTCTCATCGTGGGAGGAAATCGCATCGGCATCAAGCCCCAAATGAAATATTTGGGGCTCGTGCTCGACGGCCGATGGGACTTCGGAGAGCACATCCGAAGTCTGGCCGAAATTGAAGGGCACAGCTCTTGCTCTGGCTCGGCTGTTGCCCAACATGAGGGGGCCCGATGACTCCTGCAGGAGACTCTACGTGGGGATCGTGCGGTCCATGGCCCTGTATGGGTGCCCAATATGGGCGGAGGCCCTGAGGACCAGAACTGTGCAGATGCTGCGCGCTCCGCAGCGAGTTCTGGCCATCAGGGTCATCCGAGGGTACCGCACGATCTCCTTCGAGGCGGCGAGTCTCCTTGCCGGAACTCCGCCATGGGACCTGGAAGCGAGAGCCCTTTCGCAACTGTACCAGTGGCGAAAGGAGGCGCGGGAGCAGGGATGGAACCCCGAGCCTCGAGAAATCGAGGCCGTGCAGTCCCAGCTCCGCCAGGCCATCGTGGTGGAGTGGAAGGAACGACTTGGGCGACCAAGCGCAGGGCACGCCGCAATAGCGGCGGTAAGGCCCATCATGGAGGATTGGCTGGAGAGGCGACACGGAAGCCTCTCGTACCGACTGACGCAGGTGATCTCCGGGAAGGGGTGCTTCGGGGACCACCTGCATCGGATCAGGAAGGAGCCAACGCCTGAGTGTCATCACTGCGACGCGAGCGAGGACTCAGGGCTGCACACGCTGGCGGACTGCCCGGCGTGGGAGGCGCCGAGGCGTGACCTAGTGGCAGCCATCGGGGCGGGAGTCCTCTCGTTCGGCAGCATGATTGCGGCAAAGGTGCGGAACGCGAGCGCGTGGGCCGCCGCCGCCTCCTTCTGTGAGCATGTAATGCTCGCGAAGGAGGTGGCGGAGCGCGCCCGGGAGAGACTTAGAACTCTCCCGGTCCGCCGAGCCCGCAACTTGCTCGCCGCGCGTCGCAGGCGAATCAGGCGCCGGAGGTCGCTTAACGACCTCCGTCCTCCATGAGCGCAGGCCTGGGGGTGGCGGGTGAGGCCACCTGTCACCCCAGCAGAAGCAGGCCGGGACGGTGGGGCGACTAGCGCCCCTCCCCCAAACCGGGGCAAGACGGGGACACCGTGATTCCCAAACCCGAGGGGGCCATCTCGAAACCGGAGATGGCCCAGAGTCAGTCGGGGTGCGAGGGATATGCTCTATGGGCAACCTTACACCCCGGCGTCTGTAGACCCGAGACGGCGTGCGGTTTTAGTCGGTTCAAGCCCGACATAACCGCCCCCGCTGGCACGCGGGGGGGTTTCCGAAGGGATTTCCGCACGATAAAAAAAAAAAAAAGTATATTATAGATTGGGGTGCTTGGTTGGGGAGGGGTGCTTGGTTGGGGAGGGGTGCTTGGTTGGGGAGGGGTGCTTGGTTGGGGACCTCCACGCGGTGCACCCTGGGCAACGGAGACGGCAGCGCCTCTCTCCTAGGGTGGGAGAGACGCTGCCGCCTCCGGCAAACTCCGACCGAGGCGAGGACGGCCCTGTTGAGGGCTGTTCGGAAGCTTTTCACGTGTCCCTCTGACTAGCAGATGGCACAGTGGAGAGCAAGTAAGGGGGCCATCTCGAAACCGGAGATGGCCCAGGGTCAGTCGGGGTGCGAGGGATATGCTCTATGGGTAACCTTACACCCCGGCGTCTTAAGACCCGAGACGGCGTGCGGTTTTGGTCGGTTGCCGGTGGCCGGCGGGGGGGTATCCGAAGGGATTTCCGCACGAAAAAAAAAAAAAAAAAAAGGTATATTATAGATTTTAATTGTTATGAGTAATCGTTTTAGTACGAGTGTCCCAGAGTCAACCTGACTAACCCTTTTTAGATATCTGATAGACCAATTACCGGGAGAGCAGTTTGTATATTCAGCGAAATATCCTCAAGTCACGGCAAGGCCTTGGCCTTGGCCACCATTGCGGCTTGATCTCCTCTATGAGGACGACACAGCCAAAATAAACAAAAGGTAATCAATTCCCCTACGTGAAGCGCGCTGCCTCGTCTGGTTCAAATTAACACAGCCCCGATGAACTCACATTTTCGTCCGTGCCGGTTAGGAACCAGGGTAACGGGTTGCCGGTTTAATGTAGACCATGCCTACCACTCTTAGAGAATTCAGGGATGGCAAACTCAGAAACAGAGTATTGAAAACCAAGCACAACTTCTTTGATAGCCTAGTATCGTTAAGCGTTGTTGAGTAAACGAGTATTCCCCGTCATGTTAAGGCTGCAGAATCCACTAGGATGTTTTATAGCTCAGCATCCAAACAACATTATCTAACCTATGTTATCTAGCTTAAGTACATAGTTTTGAATCTAAATTATAATAGTGTTCATTTTGTACAAAATAATTAGTAACTATTTGGTGGCGGAACGAATTATGTAGTAAAAATTAGTACGTTCTAAAAATGTTTTATAACGTAACGGTTTCGCTAAAAACTGTTATTTAATAGGACAACAACTAGGTAAATTTTACTAAATGATTTTAAATTCGTGATAGTTCGCTTATTCGCGATGGTATTTATACACCGTAAGCATTTTATAATGGTACTTCAATACTGGGACGATACCGGACTTGTATTGTTATTAACTGCTTCACTGTAACGTTATGTATGAAGATATCTTCGCTTTTGCAAGAGTGACTACCGTCTGATCGACACGTCGACACGACTTAGTCGGTCCGATTCCGACACGTCCATACCATCGTTGGCACCGATGGGGTGAAGCCCGTGGGGGTTTCCGCAAGTAAAAAAAGGGTTGGGCTTTAACTTGACTCTTACTATGACGGACTTTACTTGACCTTGATTAAATGACAAAAACGCTTTTATTTAACGTGTGGAAACACATAAAAAAAATCCAAATAAAAAACGCCAGCGCCTCGACCGTCAATCAGCAGATATACCAATTTACAAGTTAGGGGTGATTAGGTGATACACCCAATACGCGTCCCACTCATTTTCTCGAAAACAACGTGAGGAAACTTACAAAGCTAAATAATATTTAGGAAGGTTTGACATAACTACAGTACTACCATCCTTCCATTTAAAGCGACATTTGTTGACCTAGTCTAAGTAAAGATTAAACTTTGCAGTGATGACGAACGGTGCCGAGACGTGGTCTCTCACTATGGGCCTCATAAGGAAGCTCGGGGTCACACAGCGAGCTATGGGACGTGCTATGCTTGGAATTTCTCCACGAGATCGAATATGAAATGAGGAGATCAGTAGACGAACTAGAGTTACCAACATAGCAGAGCGAGTCAGCAAGCTGATGTGGCAGTGGGCAGGGCACATAGCTCGGAGAACCGGTGGTCGATGGGGCAGAAATGTTTTTGAGTGGAGACCACGTGACGGCAAGCGCAGCGTAGGTAGGCCTCCCGCAAGGTGGATAGACGACCTGGTAAAGAGCGCAGGGACTCGGTGGATGCAGGCCGCTACAGACCGGTCGAAATGGAAGTCAATGAGGCAGGCCTATGTTCAGCAGTGTACTTCCTACGGCTGATATAATGATGATATGATGAAGCAAGGGACAGTAAAGTATTAGACTGCAACGAACGTTAGTGTAAATAGCTTTAGCCACGATTATGTCTATTTGTAAACCAACCCTTTAATGAAGTCATAATCCTTTATGAGACCGTTTCTGCATAAGCGTTTTTTCGCGTAATCCGCGGCCTTGCATTGTGTGTGTTTCGTGTTTTCCACCGCGTCCCAATTATATTATCGCTTCTGCCATCTGCCCGCTTCACGCGTCGTCTCTCTTGTAATAGAGTACTGAAAAACAGACAGAGCGATCACATTTAACCGTTACGTGTTTAAGCACTATCTAGTCCTGTTTTGTTTCACCAATTTCAATTAACTTTCTTACCTTTGATCACTTCAGAATATGTCGAAGGACTCCTGGCTAATGTCTTAGGCGCGGATCTTAAGGGTCAGGTTTCATCTTAAACTATTTCAAAATATTAATATAGTAGCTGAAGCCTGCGGCGATTATCGTTCTTTGTTCATTTTGTACATTTTGTATTTCTAATTCTACTTAACCAATTGCAATCAATTCTAAGGCAGATTTTAAGTCTGACTAAGACCTTTCTAATATAAAAAACCACATCCAAAATCCGTTCAAGTTTTGCGTCCATCGCGAACAAATAGATAAAAGACAGATAAGAATTCCAAAAACAAAATATTTGTGTTCAGAATCGTTCATTTCACATGAGCCAAGTATTTTTCTTACAACTAAATTACAATTTTAGACACCGATACTCTTAGCAATCCATGGATTCTCCGTGCGGGTGCTGGGTCGATCGCGTTGCTGAGTTGGGAACTCGGGACAGTGCTTGGGACTTGCGACCCAAGTGTAGGTTTAGAAGGGGCCCCTGTTGTTGATGTACATAAACACTCACCTTCACTACCCAAGTTTCCCTCCCTGCCTAACCAAATTGGATGCGAACCTACTAGTGCCGCTTTAGACATTCGTCCTAGTAATGAGCTTATTGTAGCTCTCGATAGGCCTAGATCATTAAGTAGGTTATAGAGAGATTTTGCTGGTATGCCTCTCGCTCCCACTTCCACTGCATAATAATAAACCACGTAACCGTTTTTGGTTAATTTGTTTGTGAGATCATAGTATTTATTTTTCTTTATTGTGTGGTCCTTCGGTATATTTGTTTCCCACGGTACAGTAAGTTCCACAAGGATCACATATTTTATCGCTCTCGAATAAAGAAATATGTCAGGTCTTAATGACGAAACCCCAACATCCTCCGGAATTTTATAGTGCTTTTCATACGTGTCGATTAGGAGAGTCCAATCTGGGGTAGTATCTAAGATTGAATAAGGTTTGTTCCTGGATTTTATGGATGAACCTTCAGACACAAGGTTGATATGACGTCTGTTAGTAGCCAATCCTTTTTGGGCTAGAGCCCAAAAGTAGCTAGACCTACTGCCATGATGAATATTATAAATGTTGAAAGTTTGTGAAGATGTTTGGATGTTTGTATGTTTGTTACTTAATCACGTTCTAATGGCTGAACGTATCTGGCTGAAATTTGGTACATCCTTGTACCAAATTTCAGCCAGATCCGATCAGAGAATAACACATAGGCTACTTTTTATCAGTTGAATAAGTTCCCATGGGAAGCGGGAACGGTATCAGGATTCCATGCGGGCGGAGCCGCAGGCATCAGCTAGTAGTATATAGATTTATCAGCATTACAATCACCGTTGTTCCAGATTGCAACTGAGGCTTTCGCCTCGGAGCTTAACCCCTCTCCCCCCATGGCTTATACGGCATTAATAGTAGCAACTGCTGTCTGATCCACAACCCTTAAAGTGAAGCCTGCTGAAGAACATACAATACATAACTTCTAGCCTGTATCCCTGAAGGACCTCGTCCGTTATTCAACAGCAGGTATACTTGGCTTCGAATATCTTAAATATAACATAACTTCACGCCTGTAACCCCGGAGGGGTACGCAGAGGTGTATTACACACCCACGAATATCTTAGTGGGGCAATATCTACCCATGTACGTATGTATGAATTAAGATTTTCAAAATTTTCAAGTACAGTAATACCCCGGACTTACGCGATAGGTTGAACCGATGACCGTGTAAGTCAAATTCGCGTATGTCGGGTGTAATTTTGCATACAAAAACGTAATATTTATGTTCAATTGGGACTAAAACGTTTGATAAAAATAAACCCCAGAAGGACACTTCAAAACTTTTAATTTTTTTTCTCACATAAAATTTCCACGCATCTAATTTTTTTTATTTCCTGTTTTTCCCACCTGATATTTGTAACCTCTGTTTCATTGAACTGAGAGCTTCTGTTAAATTGGCAATCAATATTTGATTTTTCGATTCAATTGGATCAAGAAAACCGCGTATCTCCGAATTCGCGTAACACGGGGTGGCGTTAGTCAGGGTATTACTACTGGATACCATTTATTTCTTAGAAATTAAGAAGTCAATGTAAGACCTAACACTAATGGCGATGACTGGTATTGTAATGACTACCGATTACGAGGGACGTGTCCGAAGACGGTGGAGGGAAGATGAGGTGTGTCAAATTATTACATCTCTCATCTTTTGTGTCGCCGAACACGTACACAATTTAATACTTCAAGTGTTATTAAATTTAGGTTCGTTATATTCTATACTAGCTGATGCCCGCGGCTCCGCCTGCGCGGAGGTCGGTTTTGGTCATATTTCCGGTTCTACTTAACCAATTGCAATCAAACATACGGCAGATTTTAAGTCTGACCAAGAACTTTCTTACAGAAAAAAACGCAACATAATCCATTCAGCACTTTTCGCGAACAGACACAGAAATTGTGTTCATAATCGTTCATTTTACATAACCCAAGTATTTTTTTTTATATTTCCAATGTACACAACTAATTTACTATTTTATAATATGCGATAAGTAAATAGTATTTCCACATGGCAGTTAAGTCACCCAATCCACCAATATTAGCCTCATCAGCTAATATTATTCTAGAGTAATCGATGTGTCAGCACATAATGTCATATTATTATAGCTTATAGCGTCATAAAACTCATAGCGTCATATCTCGGTGGTCCGTGTGCTGGTCTGTAAAAAAATCTAGGATACGAGTATCTGTCACTTCCACCGAAGTGCGGCCTTGTCAATAAGATAGTACCTTTTTTTTTTCGTGCGGAAATCCCTTCGGATACCCCCCTCCCCCCCCCGCCGGTCAGCGGGGACGGTTATGTAGGGCTTGAACCGACTAAAACCGCACACCGTCTCAGATCTACAGACGCCGGGGTGTAAGGTTACCCATAGGGCATATCCCTAGCACCCCGACTGACCCTGGGCCATCTCCGATTTCGAGATGGCCCCCTCGGGTTTGGGAACCACGGTGTCCCCGTCTTGCCCCGGTTTGGGGGAGGGGCGCTAGTCGCCCCACCGTCCCGGCCAGCTTCTGCTGGGGTAACAGGCGGACTCACCTGCCACCCCCAGGCCTGCGCTCATGGAGGACAGTGGTCGTTAAGTGAATAAGATAGTACCTGTTGTCCTGGTAATATGTGCAGATATGTCGAAACTCCGTGCGGTTTTAGTCAGTTCGAGTCTAATCAGTCCAAACCTCATCGCTAGCTCCAATGAGATGAAGCTCGAAGGGATTGCCGCATGTACATGACAACAATTGTCTGAATTTGTCTGCAACAGTTACCGTGAATATAATCACAGACTACAATTTAAAATAACAGTGCAAATCTTACGTGCTTAGTAAATCCATTTCAAAATTACCAAGTGCCATACATTTAGACCAATCAGCATCGAATGTGAACGCTATTAACCAATAAGATTATTCGGCAAAGATCGAGAGGCATTGGAAGTCGGCTCACGAGTGAAAAATGCAAATAAATCTGTGCGTAGACGCAGATGTTCTAAATTCAAGATGTTTGTTGTTAGCTTATTTATGTATTTGAGTTATTATGATTTTATTGTCTGGGTTCTCATGGTTTCACCTAATGTCAGTTAAGGGCCAGTTATATTCGCATTGGGGTGCTTGGTTGGGGACCTCCACGCGGTGCACCCTGGGCAACGGAGACGGCAGCGCCTCTCTCCAAGGGTGGGAGAGACGCTGCCGCCTACGGCCAACTCCGACCGAGGCGAGGACGGCCCTGTTGAGGGCTGTTCGGAAGCTTTCCACGTGTCCCTCTGACTAGCAGATGGCACAGTGGAGAGCAAGTAAGGGGGCCATCTCGAAACCGGAGATGGCCCAGGGTCAGCCGGGGTGCGAGGGATATGCTCTATGG
Source organism: Cybosia mesomella (assembly GCA_946251805.1). Classification (NCBI taxonomy): domain Eukaryota; kingdom Metazoa; phylum Arthropoda; class Insecta; order Lepidoptera; family Erebidae; genus Cybosia; species Cybosia mesomella. The sequence goes on from OX276401.1 coordinate 27,735,328, forward strand.
GTAACCTTACACCCCGGCGTCTTAAGACCCGAGACGGCGTGCGGTTTTAGTCGGTTCAAGCCCGACATAACCGCCCCCGCTGGAGACCCCCGCTCTCCAGCGGGGGCGGTATCCGAAGGGATTTCCGCACGAAAAAAAAAAAAAAAAAAAAATTATATTCGCATTTTTTTTGTCTTATTATACCTCTCAGCTCGTTTGTTATCCCGGGATCTTTAAGCGGGGTGTGAAAAAGCATCTGTCGAGGCCGTCAAGGTAGAGACCATCATTCTTGGGATAGCACCTGGAATGATGGCCCTACTTTTTGGACCTCACCTCTGCTTATCAACAGGCGGGATGCAGTCAAATTGATGGATCAAACCAAAAATCGATAGTAGCGGGTAAACTCATCGTCACCTGCTGCCTCTTCCATATTTCCGAAAGAATCAGTGCACTCATTCATGAAGTTTTCTAAGTAAGCGTATTTTTTTTAAATGAAATACTGCACGTTACCTCCTCAAGCTAAGGTAAATTGCTTGCGTTAAGTTAAGGTTAAGCCGGTTGTAGACTAGGCTACCGCGGGTTCATATCCCGTCCTCAATGCTGACCTTTTTGAAATTTACAAGTTTAGTGTATACGTTGTATTTAAGCTAATATTAAGGTACCCAGGGGTCCCCATACACCCAAAACCTCACCTGATAGCCGACACGCCTGCTGATTGACTGACGGAACTCAAGCGCAGATTTTCCCCTCTGGGTTGAGAGGTCGGATGGCAGTCGCTCCCATAAAAGCTATATAAGCCAAACCAATAGGAGGAGTAAGCGGACTCCAGGCTCCAAGTCGAAAGCCTTTGATGCAAACCATGAACAACGCTTAGATGTTGAATGGTGTTACTATGGAATGATTATGTTACGCCCTGGGGTTATCCTTTCCAACCCTGGAGTCAGCCTTTTTAGGACTTACCTGAGGTGCCCGGCAATGGACACTTGGGGAGGATACTGTGTGGTTTTGGCCGGTTCTATTCCGACACACCCATCTCATCGTTGCACCGATGGTCTGGAGCCCAAGCGTGTTTCCACACGTAAAAAAAACGATTATGTCTATTGAAAATGAATTTACGTAGTTTATTAAAAAAAGGTTTCGCTTTAGCAGAACCCATCAAAATAGCCACAATGAGGCTGAATTATTACCTCCTGAATACCGTCTAGCCTTATTTAGATCATCACAAACTGCCGCTGGTCGTATGCTTCTTAGGTCATTTAGTACGTCTTAATAAGACGATGTGGGTGAAACAGTAGTTTAAGTTTCTTTCACGCTTTACATAATTGTCTTGCGAATCTGGAAGTTCATACGTTTTACTTTGTGACCTACATGAATAAAGATATTAGACCACTCGGTTCAAAAATTATGTTTATAAATCCTTAGGTGCGTTGAGAACTTTCATATGAGCACTTTATGGGTGAACAAAAATCATGGAACTCGTGTCATATAGTAAGACGCTAGCGTTTTGGTGACGATTCGTTATCGCACCGCTTTCCATATTGAAGTGAAAATAGGTCTACATAGATATACAGATGGATGAATGGATGGAGGCAGGGAGAAACTCATATGGATGGATGGATGTCCATCAGGGATAATGTTTTTTTGTGTTTTCACTTCTATCGGCACTCCGATCGAACGAAGTTCTGGTGCAACTTTTCCTGTCGGAAACATAAAAAAGCTCTGAAAAGGATAACTTTAAAATATGAACTTATTCTGAAACATCTTGAACTTTACCTACTGTTTAACTTGTGTAGTGGTTAAAACTCACAAAAAACTCGAGTGTGGTAGTGTTATGCTTTCAGCATGCTCACAGCCATGAAACGTGACATATAACCAAATAACTGTAAGCACAGTCTACGCAGACATAATCGTACATTAATGACTCGCTCTAGACGCCTAAAAAAATAACCAAATACCTACCAACTACCTAACTTTCTGCGGTTCTGACTTTGATGTACACCGTCTCTTTCTTATTCGATATGTTGGAAAGGAATGCGTATACAGGTGTATTGCATTAATAAAGATTAGTTTAACTTAAATTAATATGATTTATGTATAAAAATAATACAAGAATGTTGTGAAACTAACGAACGTGAAATTAATTTTAGAATAATTTTGTTGTTAAGTTTGTAAGACTAAAACAATGGATATGGTCTTATTTAATTTGCCGCATGTGCATGTCAAAATATATTAAAACAAGTAGTAAGACTGATCCAGAGATTATGGATGTCTTAGTCTTAATGTCATAAAAAAAATATGTTTTCACATTTCTTTTTCGAGAGTATGTATGTATGTATAAATGTTTAGCACGCTCTGCAGCTTGAACGACTCGATGAATCTTAAGCAAGAAGCAATATAACCAAATCTAAAGTGATGTTATCGGAAGTTTACGCGAATGTTACATTGAAAGAAAGCATTTTTTTCTAACTTTATTGCGATTTATGGTGTTGTTTTATTATCTATACAGTTTCGTTTGCTCTGACCATGTCCCTGACCATGGCTACTGAAAAGGAACCGAAATGTCATAACGTCAAAACAATTGTATTTCGATATTCTAATACTCGCTAACTGAGCATAGCGTACATTATTTTTGTTAATACTTATGTACATATTATTCATAAGAACAAAATTATTCATGAGCATACATATTTGTACTGAAAAACTGATTTCAATAAACCTTAAAAAGTCCCCGGCGAAGTAGAATATGACTCACTTCTTCCCTAGAGTTTCATCGTACAAAGCGACTAAGGCGTGAGTTATGCAGAAATGTTACGGCACGAATATGGCACGGATAATTTTAATGAAGAGGTGAGGTAATTTTAATGAGATAATTTTAATCGCGTTCTCGCGAATAGTCATCGAGAACAAGTACAACAACTAAACGGTGTTATTCATGGTTTTCTCAACAAATGAACAACAACGCACAACAGACATCATTGAGCACCCTATACATTTTAATAACTAGGTCTGGAATTCATTCTGCTGTTGCAAAAATTGAGCGAAGCAATTTCAACAGGACTTTTTCTGACGGTGTTAATTCCTCAATGGCTAGTCCGATTTTCGTTTTTCTTTTTTTGTCTTGTGTATATGAACAAATTACTTAATTTAATACCAATCGCGTGAAATTTGTTCATCGGGTAATCATATTTTTATTATTTTTTCCGGTGATTATTCCTCCGTGGTACTTTTGATTTATGATTTTCCTAGCCTATGTCCTTTCCATCAGTTACATCTTTTCTTGTGTGAAATTTCATTAGAATCGGTTCAGCCGTTTGGGAGGAGAGGATGCTCTAACGAAATACATGAGTCGTCTAAAAGAGAGCTTCACTCTTTCAGAGCTCTCAGTAAAATAAATGTTTTTTTATTCACTCTCTGTGGCGTAGCGGTAGTGCATTCGACTGCTACGACAGGAGGTGCGGGTTCGGTTCCTGCTCAGTGCAAATATTTGTATGCATGAATATGTCTATTTGCATTGGTCTGGGTGTTACTGTGTATAATATGTATGTATTTACAAAAAAAAGTACCTATATAAGTATATATTGCCGCAGTCTGGAACACACAACGCAAGCTTACTTTGGGTCTAGAAAGTGCTGTGTAGATTGTCGTAGAATATTTATTTAATTATTATTTAATGATTTTTAAAATTTTTGTTTAGTCTTCTATTAAATAATCTTTTTTTTTAAGTATCTATTAAGTATTATATGTGCATATGTGTGAACGGTTTTAAGACAATAGGTAGCTTGTGAAGTACAGAGTGACGGTGAGCATTCGTCTCTGCCTACCCTGAGGGAGGCAACGCTTGATCATATATTGTATTTGCTTGTGGAAAGGCCAATCGGCACATATTAGAACAAAAAATAATAGATTAATAAAGCAATAACACAGGTATCCATTCAGTGGATAAAAAAAAACTGTTTGTAGCCGGGTGTATATAATTAAGGCTATAAGCAATACACTATTAGATATCTTGTCTAACTTATTAGTTATAGATCAGTAACCAATGGAGTACCTTTTTTTTTTAATTTTTTTTTTCGTGCGGCCGGGATTCCTTGGCTGCTGCCCGGCGGGATACCCCGCCGGCCAGCGGGGGCGGTTATGTCGGGCTTGCACCGACTAAAACCGCACGCCGTCTCGGGTCTTCAGACGCCGGGATGTAAGGTTACCCATAGAGCATATCCCTCGCACCCCGGCTGACCCTGGGCCATCTCACCACCAACAGCATCGCCCATCCTGTCTCCTCTGAAAGCAGAGGAGTACGGAGAGCGATGTGTTCCCGCCACGTTGGGTATTGGCCGACGATCAATGCCAACCCTTTTTTTTTTTTTTTTTTTTTTTTTCGTGCGGAAATCCCCTCGGATACCCCCCCGCCGGCCAGCGGGGGCGGTTATGTCGGGCTTGAACCGACTAAAACCGCACGCCGTCTCGGGTCTGCAGACGCCGGGGTGTAAGGTTGCCCATAGAGCATATTCCTCGCACCCCGACTGACCCTGGGCCATCTCCGGTTTCGAGATGGCCCCCTCGGGTATGGGAACCACGGTGTTCCCGTCTTGCCCCGGTTTGGGGGAGGGGCGCTAGTCGCCCCACCGTCCCGGCCTGCTTCTGCTGGGGTGACAGGCGGCCTCACCTGCCACCCCCAGGCCTGCGCTCATGGAGGACGGAGGTCGTTTAGCGACCTCCGGCGCCTGAGTCGCCTGCGACGCGAGGCGAGCATGTTGCGGGCTCGGCGGGCCGGGAGGGTTCTGAATCTCTCCCGGGCGCGCTCCGCCATCTCCTTCGCGAGCATCACATGCTCGCAGAAGGAGGTGGCGGCGGCCCACGCGCTCGCGCTCCGCACCATTGCCGCAATCATGCTGCCGAGCGAGAGGACTCCCACCCCGATGGCTGCCACGAGGTCACGCCTCGGCACCTCCCACGCCGGGCAGTCCGCCAGCGTGTGCAGCCCTGAGTCCTCGCTCGCGTCACAGTGATGACACTCAGGCGTTGGCTCCTTCCTGATCCGATGCAGGTGGTCCCCGAAGCACCCCTTCCCGGAGATCACCTGCGTCAGTCGGTACGAGAGGCTTCCGTGTCGCCTCTCTAGCCAATCCTCCATGATGGGCCTTACCGCCGCTATTGCGGCGTGCCCTGCGCTTGGTCGCCCAAGTCGTTCCTTCCACTCCACCACGATGGCCTGGCGGAGCTGGGACTGCATGGCCTCGATTTCACGATGCTCGGGGTTCAGTCCCTGCTCCCGCGCCTCCTTTCGCCACTGGTACAGTTGCGAAAGGGCTCTCGCCTCCAGGTCCCATGGCGGAGTTCCGGCAAGGAGACTCGCCGCCTCGAAGGAGATCGTGCGGTACCCGCGGATGACCCTGATGGCCATCACTCGCTGCGGAGCGCGCAGCATCCGCACACTTCCGGCCTTCAGGGCCTCCGCCCATATTGGGCACCCATACAAGGCCATGGACCGCACGATCCCCGCGTAGAGTCTCCTGCAGGAGTCATCGGGCCCCTTCATGTTGGGCAGCAGCCGCGCCAGAGCGAGAGCTGTGCCCTTCAGTTTGGGGGCCAGACTTCGGATGTGCTCTCCGAAGTCCCATCGGCCGTCGAGCACGAGCCCCAAATATTTCATTTGGGGCTTGATGCCGATGCGATTACCTCCCACTATAAGACTGGATCCCTCAGGTGGCTTGCTCCTAGGCCCATGAAAGAACAGGGCCTCGGTTTTATGCAGAGCCACCTCGAGACCCAGCCGCCGGATCCGCTCCACGACTTGGGCAACCGCGGTCGTGGCGTTCAGGGTCGCTTCGCGGTACGTCGCTCCGCACGCCTTCACGAGCGTGTCGTCCGCGTAACACGTGACGGCGGCACCGTCTGCGAGCTCACCGCGAAGCACCCAGTCGTATCCGATGTTCCACAGGAGCGGCACCAGGACCGATCCCTGCGGAACACCGCACGACATCTCACGCCGGCCGAGACCGGTCACGGTTGGGTAGAAGACGGCTCTCTCCGTCAAATACGCCCCGACTATGCGGCGGAGGTAGAGAGGCACTTCGTGATACACGAGCGCCTCCCTAATGCAACTCCAGGGCAAGGTGTTGAACGCGTTGGCGATGTCCAGGGACACCGCCAACATCACCTCACCCCGGGCTACTGCATCCTCCGCCAGAGCCCTCACGCGCATGATGGCATCCACGGTGGAGCGCCTCTGGCGGAAGCCATATTGGCCATCCGCCAGGTCCGGCCCTACTCTTGAGAGGTGCTCGACGAGGCGTTCGCAATTACTCTTTCAAAGAGCTTGCACACCTCGTCGAGCAACACTATGGGCCGGTAGGCGGACGGTGAGTCCGCCGGGCGCCCCTCCTTTCGGATGAGGACCAGTTTCCGAAATTGTGGAAGACGGACTCTCTACCTCCGCCGCATAGTCGGGGCGTATTTGACGGAGAGAGCCGTCTTCTACCCAACCGTGACCGGTCTCGGCCGGCGTGAGATGTCGTGCGGTGTTCCGCAGGGATCGGTCCTGGGGCCGCTCCTGTGGAACATCGGATACGACTGAGTGCTTCGCGGTGAGCTCGCAGACGGTGCCGCCGTCA